>OZ057409.1:10323702-10394584 GCA_964056735.1 Allodiplogaster pararmata | reverse complement strand
AAAAAATTTTGGTGGACGTTAGTGTTTTATTTGGTGGACGTTACTATTTTATTTGGTGGACGTTACTATTTTATTTGGTGGACGTTACTATTTTTATTCGGTGTGGACGTTACTATTTTTATTTGTGATGGACGTTGCTATTCTTTATTTGAGTGGACGTTGCTATTTTATTTGGTGGACGTTACTATTTTATTTGGTGACACTTCTATTTAAATGGTGGACCAATAATTTTTCCCCATGTTTAAATACATACACATTGATCTCTCAGTCAGAAAGAGATTTTATTCATGAAAACTCCCTTCCCCCTTTCTTCTTAGGGCCCCTTTTGCCCCCTTTAGAGCCCCACTTCCTTCCCCTCCCCCCCTAGGGCCCCATTTCCCCTTCCCCCCTTTTCTTAGGTAGGGCCCTCTTTTTCCCCCCTTTTTACCTTTAAAGCCTTTGGAAGGGGTTTCCAAAGTCCTGCTTAGGTAAACCCCCTCCCCCTTTCCTTTCCCCAAGGTTTACGAAAATTTCTCATATTATCTCTCTCTATCTCTCTCTCTCTCTCTCTCTCTCTCTCTCTCTCTCTCTCTCTCTCTCTCGCCATATCACTGTTTCACGATTAGAATCTCTAGCCTGTTTGGGTTGTTTATTTCATGTTATTCAATAACTCACACCATCACTGTGTTTCGCCGCCTCTCGCGTCTTAGAATCTCTCGCCGCAGAGAAAAAGAGAGAAAAGCTCTCTGGTTTGTGTGATTGCTTATCTAGGTCAAATCTGTCTTTTTCTCTGGAGGACGCAGCCCCTCGCGCTTTTTTTGTCCTCCAGACCAGATAAGGTGAAAAAGGGAACCCGGAACTTTTCGAAACCGCGTTTTAAAGCTTATTTATCGTCTAGTATTCCAATATCTGCAAGACAAACGCATGGGTATTTCCATCAGGGAATAAGAGCCAATACTATTAATCTTTTTTTCTGCTTAGGCTTTGGAAAAAGGTTACGCTAGCGAGGCCGTACGGCTTAGGAACGAGACATTTCGAAAGATATGTGCGTGTTTTGGCATCTCGCCAAAGGTTAGAGACTCAGACCACATCTAGGTTTTTCAGTTGTTTCAATATACTCGACCTGTATTGTAGTTTGTTTTTTTTTAAATTAGTAACTTGGATCACATAAGCTTGTTAAAAAATTCAAAAAACGGACGTTTCATTTGAATGAGGGACATTTAATGATGAGAAGTGATATAATTAAATTAAAAAGTATACTGAGAACAGAATAATCAAGCGAGTAGTGAAGGGCGGGAAAGAAAGATATATGACAATACAAGAATATTTTTTTTGAGGAGAGCATAACTTGTGAATAAACTTTTTTGTTAAATCAAAAACTTAGTTTTCACGTAAGTTGAATGATCTATGGATTTTTTTTAGAACTTTTAAAAATATTAAAAACAAATTTTTTGTACGGTTTCGTTCTCAAGCTGTACGGAATCTTAATCGTCACCGTCGGCAAGTGCCTTGGTCAGATAGGCCGAACTTTAAATAAAATTCATACTCACGTGTGTGTAGCCGGAACCGGTATGAACAGGGGGGTCAATTAGTAATGTTGGTTCATACAGAAATGATCTACTTTCTCTTTTTCTTTCGTTCTCTTTACTTCTCTTCTAATTCTCTTTTCAATCTTTTGAGCCTTTCCTCGTCCCTTTTAAAACTCGCTCGGCGCGTTAAAACATGTTCCAAACCGTTCTCATTCGAAAACAGAGTTTAAAAATTTTCCACGCTGTGTGAAGCATTTCGTTTTCTATGATTCTTTGATGATGCTAGTAGCTTTTTTGTTCTCCAAGATGAACAAAAACAAAGATCATAAAGCCGCGTTATTGATTAGATAAGATAACCGTGTTATTTCTCTTTTTTTTTCTTCTCTGCTCCTATTTTCAGAGTTTCTAAAGTGAACTGACTTCTCAGAAACAAAAGGTTCTGATTTCAGACCTTGCTGTAGGTTGGTGAGATTTTCATTCACTTTTCGACCTTTTTCGAAAGCTTCAAACGTATTTTTTACGATTATCATCTTTGGTAGCTACTGCCAATTATTTGAACATCTTTGGTAGCTACTGCCAATTAGTTGAACATCTTTGGTAGCTACTGCCAATTAGTTGAACATCTTTGGTAGCTACTGCCAATTATTTGAACATCTTTGGTAGCTACTGCCAATTAGTAGAACATCTTTGGTAGCTACTGCCAATTATTTGAACATCTTTGGTAGCTACTGCCAATTAGTTGAACATCTTTGGTAGCTACTGCCAATTATTTGAACATCTTTGGTAGCTACTGCCAATTATTTGAACATCTTTGGTAGCTACTGCCAATTAGTTGAACATCTTTGGTAGCTACTGCCAATTATTTGAACATCTTTGGTAGCTACTGCCAATTAGTTGAACATCTTTGGTAGCTACTGCCAATTATTTGAACATCTTTGGTAGCTACTGCCAATTATTTGAACATCTTTGGTAGCTACTGCCAATTAGTTGAACATCTTTGGTAGCTACTGCCAATTATTTGAACATCTTTGGTAGCTACTGCCAATTAGTTGAACATCTTTGGTAGCTACTGCCAATTATTTGAACATCTTTGGTAGCTACTGCCAATTATTTTGAACATCTTTTGGTAGCTACTGCCAATTAGTTGAACATCTTTGAGTAGCTACTGCCAATTATTTGAACCATCTTTGGTAGCTACTGCCAATTAGTTGAACATCTTTGGTAGCTACTGCCAATTATTTGAACATCTTTGGTAGCTACTGCCAACTAGTTTGAACATCTTTGGTAGCTACTGCCAATTATTTGAACATCTTTGGTAGCTACTGCCAATTAGTTGAACATCTTTGGTTAGCTACTGCCAATTATTTGAACATCTTTGGTAGCTACTGCCAATTAGTTGAACATCTTTGGTAGCTACTGCCAATTATTTGAACATCTTTGGTAGCTACTGCCAATTAGTTGAACATCTTTGGTAGCTACTGCCAATTATTTGAACATCTTTGGTAGCTACTGCCAATTATTTGAACATCTTTGGTTAGCTACTGCCAATTAGTTGAACATCTTTGGTAGCTACTGCCAATTATTTTGAACATCTTTGGTAGCTACTGCCAATTAGTTGAACATCTTTGGTAGCTACTGCCAATTATTTGAACATCTTTGGTAGCTACTGCCAATTAGTTGAACATCTTTGGTAGCTACTGCCAATTATTTGAACATCTTTGGTAGCTACTGCCAATTAGTTGAACATCTTTGGTAGCTACTGCCAATTATTTGAACATCTTTGGTAGCTACTGCCAATTAGTTTGAACATCTTTGGTAGCTACTGCCAATTATTTGAAACATCTTTTGGTAGCTACTGCCAATTAGTTGAACATCTTTTGGTAGCTACTGCCAATTATTTTGAACATCTTTGGTAGCTACTGCCAATTAGATTGAACATCTTTGGTAGCTACCTGCCCAATTATTTTGAACATCTTTGGTAGCTACTGCCAATTATTCTTGAACATCTTTTGGTAGCTCTACTGCCAATTAGTTGAACATCTTTGGTAGCTACTCGCCAATTATTTGAACATCTTTGGTAGCTACTGCCAATTAGTTGAACATCTTTGGTAGCTACTGCCCAATTATTTGAACATCTTTGGTAAGCTACTGCCAATTAGTTGAACATCTTTTGGTAGCTACCTGCCAATTATTTTGAACATCTTTGGTAGCTACTGCCAATTAGTTGAACATCTTTGGTAGCTACTGCCAATTATTTGAACATCTTTGGTAGCTACTGCCAATTTAGTTGAACATCTTTGGTAGCTACTGCCAATTATTTGAACATCTTTGGTAGCTACTGCCAAGTAGTTGTGAACATCTTTGGTAGCTACTGCTGCCAATTATTTTGAACATCTTTGGTAGTTACTGCCAATATATTGAACATCTTTGGTAGCTACTGCCAATTAGTTGAACATCTTTGGTAGCTACTGCCAATTATTTGAACATCTTTGGTAGCTACTGCCAATTAGTTGAACATCTTTGGTAGCTACTGCCAGTTATTTGAACATCTTTGGTAGCTACTGCCAATTAGTTGAACATCTTTGGTAGCTACTGCCAATTATTTGAACATCTTTGGTAGCTTACTGCCAATTAGTTGAACATCTTTGGTAGCTACTGCCAATTATTTGAACATCTTTGGTAGCTACTGCCAATTATTTGAACATCTTTGGTAGCTACTGCCAATTAGTTGAACATCTTGTGGTAGCTACTGCCAATTATTTGAACATCTTTGGTAGCTACTGCCAATTAGTTGAACATCTTTGGTAGCTACTGCCAGTTATTTGAACATCTTTGGTAGCTACTGCCAATTAGTTGAACATCTTTGGTAGCTACTGCCAATTATTTTGAACATCTTTGGTAGCTACTGCCAATTAGTTGAACATCTTTGGTAGCTACTGCCAATTATTTGAACATCTTTGGTAGCTACTGCCCAATTATTTCGAACATCTTTGGTAGCTACTGCCAATTAGTTGAACATCTTTTGGTAGCTACTGCCAATTATATTTGAACATCTTTGGTAGCTAACTGCCCAATTAGTTGAACATCTTTGGTAGCTACTGCCAATTATATTGAACATCTTTGGTAGCTACTGCCAATTAGTTGAACATCTTTGGTAGCTACTGCCAATTATTTGGAACATCTTTGGTAGCTACTTGCCAATTATTTGAACATCTTTGGTAGCTACTGCCAATTAGTTGAACATCTTTGGTAGCTACTGCCAATTATTTGAACATCTTTGGTAGCTACTGCCAATTAGTTGAACATCTCTTTGGTAGCTACTGCCAGTTATTTGAACATCTTTGGTAGCTACTGCCAATTAGTTGAACATCTTTGGTAGCTACTGCCAATTATTTGAACATCTTTGGTAGCTACTGCCAATTAGTTGAACATCTTTGGTAGCTACTGCCAATTATTTGAACATCTTTGGTAGCTACTGCCAATTATTTGAACAACGAGAAACCTAAGCTTCGCAGTTGTCATATTTTTGATTGGCTTATTTTTAATTGGCTTCTCTCAGTTGCTAGCAGCTCATAGTTTTTTCTGGTCGACTTATACTATTTATTCGAGAAGAAAAAAAAACAATGAAAGAAAATTTAAAAAAATGTCATGTTTTTTCAGAACCTAAGGAATTCACAGACTTTGTTTTATTTCTGCCAATGTAGTAATCCGAGGACAATCTCTCATACTTAGAGTCTTAATTAGATAAAATCATGTTTTTGTGCTTGATGATAAAGACGTTTTTTTTTAATGATGGAACTGAAATCCAGGATGCGGTGATAATGTTCCTACATAATATATATAACTAAAACTCTTTTGGGCTCGACAATCATATCTCAGATTTATTCTTGATTTTTCTTTCGTTCCTAAGATTGTAAAAGGTGGCAATCAGCATTTACTCAAGATCTTACCAACCTCTTGTCAACGTCAAAGTTCTCATTTTCTAAAAATTTTGCTTCCTCAAAGATCTCCATTGATCATATGACGTATCTTACTCGTTGCGTCAATGTGTTGAACTCTTTGCCTTCTCCTATTGCGGCTTCTTTTCAGTGTTTAGGACGCCTTCATTATTTTCCTATATTTTATAGTGAGTACTCAGAGCTGCCGAGTAGGTGCCAGAAATGGTTTGACCCGTGTTAGGAACATTAACTCTCAGTAATGTGACGGCTTACAGATTTTACCTGAGAAATTCGATCGAACCCTAAAAGAATCGATTGGTCTTTATCAGATTCATAGCAAGAGAAGGATGTTTTTGCGAGTAGGCCTGAAGCCAGTCAACTCGAACACATCGGAGAGTCAGGGCGGATTGACGGCACTTGAAAAGCGATGCCAGCCAACAGCAATTGCAGAGAAGAAGGTCTGCAGGCGAATAATGGGAAGAGTTTGAGACGTTTCTACTTTTGCAAGCCGCAAGAATTACATTTGTTTGGTAACAGTTGTGACTGGTAAGCATCGGATTCGATTTCATTCGCAGTTACCCTTTTCCACTGAATTCCCCCAATATTTCCAGGAGAATGTTATTCCGAGCAGCCGCCCAGAGCACGTGAAGGAAATCGTAAAGAGAACTGTTGTTGGTTTGCATATTCCTCTGCGAGTTTGGGCATGTTGACAGTATAACTTCTAAGTTTTCAAATAATATCGCCCATAGTGAACGCTTTTATCTGTTTTTAACAACTTTATTCAAATTGGCCTCGTGAGAAAATAAAAATTTCCGAGTTTTTTAAAAAGTTTATCACTGAAAAAGGCTTGTGAAATTCTATTTAAAAAATTTTGAGGAGGCACAACATAAGAATTGGTAGTGAGTTCTGAGCTTTGAAAGAAAAATTGTAGTGAAGGTGTAATGGGCGCAGCATTTACTCAAGTTCAGCTCACGAGCATTTGTCAAAAAAATTAGAAACGACCGCTTGGTCGAGCGTCGAGTGAAGGTGAAGGGCATTAAATTGAGCTTTTCATTATTCTATGTGCCCCGCTTGAATTTTTGCCCCGTTTTTTTTTTTTTTTTTTTTAGGGACTGGTCATTTAAAATAAATTTGGCAATTGCTGGTCAGGTAAAAAAAATCATATGCAGCTGAAGGTTTATAGAGAGTATTGATCGCTGATACATTAATTATCGATCGGTTTACAGTCGGATGCAGCGACACAGACTCATCTTCATGTGCCCCTGACTGAGGCAGTCATTGATGCGAGTGATCTACTGAATACAGAGCTTTCGGCAGACTATTACAGAACACTACATGATAAGTTCGTGCTCTGGCTTGATCATATGTAGAAAGTAAGTATTAGTGCATATAAATGATAAATGCAACAATGCTAGCAATAGGTCATCTATTCAATTCAATTCAATTCAATTCTTTATTCCAGTCAAACATTTACAAAGAAGTATGCATGACAAGGATACTGCCACGGATGTGAGTTCAGTGTTTAGATAGATAAGTTGAGTATTCACAGAAGAAACAAAAAACTATTCAAGGAGAAAGATAAGTCTAAATACGTAGACGTGTTTTAGGGACTATGATATCAACTGTTAAATTCTGTATAGATTTCTTGAAAGCAATGGAGGATTTTAATGTTACTACATTTTCAGGCAAATTATTCCAGATATCAATAACACGAGAGGCACAAGTGTTATTCGAGTGTGAGTTTCTGAAGGGAAGTACTAATCGTAGTGAGTGCGATGACCTATTAGGATAAGGTGAGGGTAAGATCGTAAATAGAGAAGAGTAATCCATCACAAAGTTGCCATGAATACATTTGTGCACGAAACAAAGATCAGCAATAGTTCTTCTGTATTCAAGGGTGTTGAGGTTAAGTAAATGAATACGAGAACTGTAACTCAAATTAGTTTGGCCAGTTCTATATAGTATTCTACGTGTGAAGGTTCTCTGAACCCTTTCCAGATCATTAACTAGGCCAATAGACACAGGGGACCAGATTTCCGTCCCATACTCGAGTATAGGCAGAATATAGGACTTGTATGCTCGTATTAAGACCGAAATAGAAGATGTTTTAAAAGCCCTTAAGATTAGATTTATGCACTTGAGAGCCTTATTTACGGTTAAATTAATATGGTTAGTAAAACTGAGCTTCTCATTGAAAAGTATGCCCAGGTCTTTGATTGTACAAGATGAAGGTAGTATATTGCCGTTAATGAAGTATATTGACTTTGGATTACGAGGGCCACAGTTGGTAACGAAGCATTTAGGTATGGAGATGGTAAGGCTCCAATTAAGAGCGTAGTCAACAATCGAGTTAATAGCTGCTTGCATTAAAATTGGGCATTCAGAAAAAAGTTTTATGTCATCAGCATACAAAAAACAATGTACACCATGAGGTATAACATCGACAATATCATTAATAAAGATTGAGAAGAATAATGGCCCCAAGGAACTGCCTTGGGGTACACCATTAGGATAAGTTCTACTGTTAGATAGTGAGGAAGCGATTAGAACTCGAGAACTACGGTTAGTGAGAAACGATTCAATTAGTCTGAGAAAGGAAGAATTAATTCCTAGTGATGCTATTTTGTGAATTAGTAGTCTATGGTTAATTGAATCAAAAGCCTTAGAAAAGTCTATAAGACAAATATCAAAGGACTTATTCTGTGCAATGAGAGAGAGATAAAGGGAATGCGAATGAACTAAAGAAGTAACAGTTGAACGTTTGTGTCTGAAGCCAGATTGACAGGGATTCAAAAGACTATTCGATTCGAGATGATTGTAAACAGTGTCATGTATGAACTTTTCAAACAACTTCGAAAGCGAACAAACAAGTGTTATTGGTCGAAAATTGTTAATATCAGAATTACTGCCTTTTTTGTGAATTGGAATGATGATGCCTTTTTTCCATTTGGAAGGGTAATATCCTGCGTTGATACTATTAGAGAAAATGATTGATAGTGGAATTGTTAACGAATGGTGACAATTCTTGACTAACAAATTAGGAACAGAGTCAGGTGAGCTGTTAATTCTAGGGCGAATCTTGCTAATTAATTTATTTATGTCAAACGGTGAAACAGGATGAGTACACTCGAGAACATGCAAAGGGCGAGATTTTGGAAGGGGAAAATGAGTAGTTACAGAATCGAGTGAATTGAAAAAATCAGAGAAAGCATTTGCTACTTCCAGAGGATCCGTCAAAGTTTGATTTTGTACTTTGAGAGCGGATGGGCTAGTTTTAGTTTTGATACGGTTAGATAGAGAACGAAAGAATAGCTTATAATTCTTAGGCATCGCTAGAGATTCTTCTCTCTTGCACTCAAATTTGAAAATTTCTCTATGCAACTTGTTACAATAGCGTTTGGTTAAGGACGATTGTGATGAACGCTTTTTTGATCTCTGAAGAAAACTATATATCTGACGGATTTTACGCGGGTATCGGAAATGGGGTTTTAGAGGCTTTTTGTGAGGAACGTGGAGCAAGATAAGGTTAGTGATAGTATCAGTGAGTGCTTCAACACATTCATCAACAGTGAGACATGAAAACATGAGCGTCCAATCAATGCTCGAGATATGAAAATTAATGGCCGCCCAATTGGCCTTACTCCAGACAGGTCTAGTTAGTGGAGGTTTGCATGCTTTCATATTACATTTGGATACAGAGAAGGATATTGATGCGTGATCACTATTTGCAAAAGGAGGTATGGTCTTGCAATCAATGATGATATCTCTATTACAAAGTACATAGTCGAGTATATTGTGAGCACGTGTCGCGGAAACTACATGCTGGGTGAAATGATTATCACATGTTAATTGTAAAAAAGATTGAGAGATAAAACAGTTAGTGGGTGCTGATAGAGAGGGCCAGTGAATATGAGGGAGATTGAGATCTCCACATAGTAAAGTAGGATATGACAAAGAGCAGTGATGAGAGATATAGGATATGAAACTATCGACAGAATTTCGAGAAGTGTTAGGTGAACGATAGGACGAAATAAGCCTTATGGCAGGGAAAGAGAGATGAAGAGAAGAGTTAGGATATATATCAACGATTACGCATTCAATACAGTTATGTGAGTAATGGTCAATCAAAACGGAAGAAATGGAGTTATGCACTAATATTGCAGTGCCTCCACCGCGATCTTGGTTCCGATCGCTTCTAAATACATTAAAGGGAAGATTGTCAGTGAGAATAGAGTTAGGATCTGAGTTGAAGAGCCAGGTTTCCGATAAAAACAAAATGAAAGCACCAGATTGACGAAGTAAATGATACAAATCATACAGCTTGTTCTTAACGGATCTACAGTTAAATGCTAGACAATGTAAATGCTTCGATGAACTCACACCCTTCCCGGCCTATGGTGAAAAACGCTTGGGTGCGTTAATTCTCCGACGGCATTTTCTGACATTGGACTGCGGAGGAGCGGCAGGATTAGTGGAGATCACGGGGGAAGTACTAGCAGATATAGTAGTAGAGCGGGGAGGGCTGTGAGATCTGTCGATGGGGAAGCGAAGAGGACGAGACGTCGTAGTAGAGATTGCTTTAGTCGAGGGGCCTAGTAGAGAGACGTCAGACTGTTTCATGACCTGTTGAGTGGAGAAAACATGATGAGGGGTTCGAGACGGTCTATCGAAGACAGGAGGAATATGGACGAGATGTGCATCGACCACTTTGACGGGAGGATGTGTGGGGTCATTGTGAATGCGATGACATTCTCTTTCAGCAATCAATTCGATGGGAGATAAGTCTGCCCTTGCGTAGCAACCAGAAGGAAGAGGTTTTTTTGTTTTCCTATAGAGTTGCAGGAAGACGTTGCGCTTGTCGGAAGAGGAAAACTCAATCTTCAGAGGTCGACCATTAACGAAGCCAAGGCGAGGTTTGCTGGCGGGGTGACGATGAAATGTTATCAGTCCCCTTTCGAAATCGTCTTGAAGAACGTCAGATCCAAGTTTCTCGAGAAGTCTAGAGATCGTGTCGAGATCTCTAGCTGTAGTTTCGTCCTCCGATTTACCCTCTTTCAGTTTGAGAATGACTGCTCTTCTAGACTTGCAGTCGAGCATGGTCTTGTCACGAACAGTAGACTCAACCACTGCTGAGTAGAGATGGGGCCAAAGCGTTGCTGGAGACATCCGGTACTTAAGTTCAGCCATTTGACTACTAATTAGTTGAAGTTGACTTGCCTGATCCGCAATCATTTTGTGGAGAGGTAAGACAGCTTTAGTGACGATCTCTTGCAGAATAGAGCTGATGTATGGAAGTGGCACCATGGGAATGTCGATTTCCATGAGTTTGGGTTTATTTTTTATATTTGATAAGAGAGGGTGAAGGAGGTCACCACTCATCATGAGACACAAACGATCTATGAGACACAAACGATCTAGGGGATCTATAGATGTCGAGTAGATAACTCGCTATTCGAGCGGAGAGTTGGGCCCCCGAAGGATGAGAAACGAGCCATAGATGAATGAAAAGAGATTGGGCAGAAGAAGATATAGAGACTGTGATATTGAGCTCATATATTTTCTAGGCTCAGTTTTTTTCTCTTCAATCTCTCTATTTGTGCTGATAACCATTTTTTGCCAGATCATTTAATAATCTTCAATTTTCCGACATTCCTCTAGCCAGGAATACGTTTATAATTTTTTTCGCTGAAGTTTTTTCCCCTCGAGAATAAGAGTTCCTTGTTTTCAAGATTGGAACCCGCTCTGTTGGAATATATGGCAAAGAATGTAGCTTCTCTCGTCAAATTGGACGCGATTATCGCTCAGGTAAGAGAAAAGTGGTATTTATCCGTAGTGCCTATTTTTTGTTTGAAAATACCTATCTTACTTCCAAAAACAAATTGAAGATAAATAGAGATTTCATTTAAAGTTTTATTTTCGCTTGAGTGAGAGGGGAGGGTTTTCAGAAGCACAAAAGTGAATTGGAAGTAATTCAGTGATATTCAATGAAAGTTTTCGGGTTCTCTTCTTCATTTAAGCCTCTTCTGCTTTTTGGTTTTAGATAACTAGAAAAAAATTGATTATAAGTTTCTCATAGAATGATCTTGTTACTTTTTCTGTGTTAGATTCTCTAAAGATTGAATTTTGATAAATAAGTTTGTTTTTTAAGCTTTAGTTTTTATGTGTTACCTTATTTATTAAGTCGTTTGTTGAATCATAACAGTTCTAGGCTAAGGAAGCAGCGGAACAGCTTGGAGAACTGAGAGAAATCATTGCGGAGGACGGTGTTGTCTATGAAAAACCTGAAGATGTGAATCTTCCAGTAAGGAGATTATCCTGAATCAGGGATCGCCTTAAGACCCTGAATGTGTTTTCTGCATGAAGTAATTAGGCGAAGGTTGCTGGGGGCGTGTAAGATGTTGGATAACCCGCCAAATATCCCTGCACCCGTACTATATAGATTGTTTGGAATTTCAGGGCGGGCCCATATTTTTTCACTGATTTTATGGATTGCTTCTCAGCTTTGCCATTTCCAAAAGAATGACTCAGAAATTCATTCAAGTGGACACTTTTCGACATGTGTCTTCCCATTACATGAATATATGTTTTTTTTTGCCAAAGAACGGCCATCGTGCCTTAGACATAGCAAGAAATCGCATGGGACAATGTGTGCTCGGTTGGTGTATTGGTAAACTCTCTACCAGCCCCGGTTAGGCAGCGGAGGTTCGGTCTCAGTTGAGTGCCATTTTTGCCCGTGTGTTGAATTTCATTTATAAATGTATGTGTTGGTTTGTATTGTAAATGAGTTTTATCGAGAAAACCGCTTAATGTCACTGAATTAAAAATGTATTCTCTTGAAATGAATTTTCTACGGTAAAACGTTATATAATTTTTTAAAATTTGACAATGAATAATTTTTTCATCCTTTTATTTTTCTATGAACTTACTTGAAATAATCCGGAATTAGTTTGAAACCAAATTATCAGTTTTGTAGAAGAGAAAAATCTTCCAGAATGAGCCTAAAATGAGATGTGTAAATGAATTTTAGTTTTATAAAAGCAAATGATACACAGTTAAAGACCCTTTTAAGTGGGTAGAACTCGGTATATTTTGACACATATTCACTGAAACGGTCTTACACTAACATGAAAACAACAACAACAATTTAAACCCGTTACTTCATTCAATTGTTTGCAGAAAAGATTCAGCTTGTAAAAAACCAGTTGTAAGGTCGCTTCCCATCTAATTGTTAATAACTTTTACTCAGGATTTTGGATGTAGGAGAGGCATAATAAGAATGAGTGATTTACGTGGAATAGAATGTAAACGTGACGGAAAGATCGCTCCTCGGATTTCAGCTCCAAAGTGCAGTCCCAGTAGTGATCGGTCAATTTCCGGCAGATAGCAACCAATCAACTGGAATGAAATATCATTCATCTTCTTCATTGGTCTCTTAAATTTAGTGAAACAATGAAAATGTGGTAATGAAAAAAAAGAAGCTTTTAATGAAGTAAAATCATCTCTCTTAGCGTGTTTTCACTACTTCGGAGAGGAGAGAGAGACCTTCTTATAATATGCTTATACAGTGAAATAATTGTCGACCATTCACGATGAAGACAGAAGAGTGATAGAAGATCACATAAGAACTCGACAACTATTTAGATATATGTACATATGTACATAAAATCAAAAGAGACTGAAGTGTTGTTGATATTTATGTACGTTGTAAATAAGAGTATTCCCTACTCCTCGTTGATCTCAAGCAACGGATTTTTATACCAAGCAGAGGAGCGGATTGTTGGTAGAAACTTGTGCAAAAATCGTGTGGTGTGACGGGAACCAAACCCGTGACCTTTCGCTTTCCGGGCGAATGCTCTCCCCACTGAGCTACACACGCACACATAATGCACATTTTAAGGCCCATACAACAACGTACTATATACATTGAGATGGACGCTAAAATCCATGTTTCCGTATTTCCACCGCACCCTGCACAATGTACCCTGGAAAACTTTAGTAGGAAAATCAGATAACTTTTTTTCCAAAGATTTCGCCACTACAAAACGAAAATTGAAGCATTACATGACATGATCGTACCTTTGACTTTTTCGATGATCCCTGATATCACTCAATCGTTTTTCTCAACGAATATGTTGTTTGAAAATGGTTATGAGGCCTTGCATTTCTTCATTGTTCTCTTACTTTTCTGCATCAGACGGTTTTTTTCCTTCTCGCTCTTCCCATGACCGAGCTCATCTCGGTTACTCTTCAAACTCATGAGGCTGAATTGAGTTGAGTTGTCTACCAAACCAGTTCAGTCCAGCGCAACAAGTATTCTCCGCTTTCCGTCCACCAAATTAAGAATTCTTATCATTTTTAATACTCTGGCCAACGGCAGAAGTCACGCGTTCTCGCAACATGTTTGAGTTCTTTTTTTGTCTGTTTGCTTTTTTGAAATTTTTTAAACATAAAAGATAGCACATAAAGTTTTATCAGATATCCTTGTTAAAAATGCAACAATGAAATATTTTGATGAAAGACTTGAACAGAACGTTGCAATAGAAGCTGATAATCTTTACCAATACTAAACCATCACCTTAATGACAATAAACCGGAAATTTTTTACAAAAATATGAAGTTCTAAAATTCTATAAAATTTGGTGATGAGGAAAAAAAATTGGCAAAACAACGAAAAAGGCGAGAGGGAGAGAGATAGGGAGGAAGTGAGAGGGAGAAAAGAAGAGAGAAGTACAGAGATAAAGATGAATTACTCACTGAATATAACAAGTAAAAGCGGGAAAAGATCGCATCAATAACCCGTCTATGATATTAGTCACACTGAGCGAGAAGAAAGTGACATCAAAGGACAGACCAAGAACACGCTGGAATCATTATGTTCGAGGTGAAATGTGCCACACCCAACCTCTCACTCCAAAAAATATTTGTCTAATGACACATGGCGAATAAAGCATTGTTCATTCTCTTCAAACATTAGTCACCCGCTGTTTTCGAACTGACTGAAGTTGCTTATAGCTAGCTTTTCTGGGTAGCTACTTTGATGATTGAATATTTTGAAAAATACAGTAGAGTTTTTTCAGGATGACATTAACTTGGAGAATATCTAGCGAAAATTTTTGGAAAGCTCCAAAAATACAAAAAAGGTTCGTTCTTCTTGAGCGAGACCTAAGATAAGAAATCAAATTTCATAGTTTCAAAATCATTTAAAGCGATTGATAAGATGAGGAGAATAGCGGAAAGGGTGTGAATATAATTTAATCGGCCTCTTAATAGCGTATCTCGAAAAGTCAAAGTTCAAAAGCGAAGTTTTGTCGCCTTTGGGGATGATGATGATACGGGAAAATGATAACAATATCTACAGGCAACAAAAGCTCAGACCGTTTTCAGGTACACGCAAAAAATCTTTTCGGGAATAAATATCAAAGAAAACAATTTTCCGCTTAGTAAAAAACTGTTCTCTTTGAAGAAAGAAGAATTTTATACTTGTATTCCATATACATATGAACACTTTTGAATAAACTCAGCATTTTGTCTATAATGTTTCTCTAAACATGACACGATTTCCGCATAATCTCTTTACAATAGCTCATCGTTGGCAGCGTCTTCAAGGTAAGTTTGAGTAAAGCTTTGCAAGTTGATCTTCCGCGTTGTAGTGTTCTGAAAGTAAGTTTTTCAATAGGTTTTTGCGACAGACTGGTTACCGATTGAACTGCAAAGTTGGAAATCATTCAGAAACGTGAATTTAAAAAAAAACGTGGAAGAAAAACACACACTATTTGGGATAGAGATTAAACCCGCTGCTTGGCAGGAAAAGTCCTGTCAAAATGACCTAAACTAGTGTTCACCTTCCGACTGAAGATATGCGAGGGAGTTCGGATTTTGTGAATGTCGACCAGTTGGACGGAGAAACGTGGTCGCCATGTGCCAAACTCGTTGTTTGGCGATGTGATGTAGAGGATCTTCTTGGTGAACATTTGACGGAATTGGAGTTTGAATGAGGAAGACATTCCGAAGTAGATGGCGAAGTTGAGAGGGTATGTCAGAATTATCATGAAGTTCCTGGAAAAAAGGAACAAAGTTGGAGCTGCACATTCATTCATTCATTCATTCATTCATTCATTCATTCATTCATTCATTCATTCATTCATTCATTCATTCATTCATTCATTCATTCATTCATTCATTCATTCATTCATTCATTCATTCATTCATTCATTCATTCATTCATTCATTCATTCATTCATTCATTCATTCATTCATTCATTCATTCATTCATTCATTCATTCATTCATTCATTCATTCATTCATTCATTCATTCATTCATTCATTCATTCATTCATTCATTCATTCATTCATTCATTCATTCATTCATTCATTCATTCATTCATTCATTCATTCATTCATTCATTCATTCATTCATTCATTCATTCATTCATTCATTCATTCATTCATTCATTCATTCACTCATTCATTCATTCATTCACTCATTCATTCATTCATTCATTCATTCATTCATTCATTCACTCATTCATTCATTCATTCACTCACTCATTCATTCATTCATTCATTCATTCATTCATTCATTCATTCACTCATTCATTCACTCATTCATTCACTCATTCATTCATTCACTCTTTCATTCATTCACTCATTCATTCATTCACTCATTCATTCACTCTTTCATTCATTCACTCATTCATTCATTCACTCATTCATTCACTCATTCATTCATTCACTCATTCATTCACTCATTCATTCATTCACTCATTCATTCATTCACTCACTCATTCATTCATTCACTCATTCATTCATTCACTCATTCATTCATTCATTCACTCATTCATTCACTCATTCATTCATTCACTCATTCATTCATTCATTCACTCATTCATTCATTCACTCATTCATTCATTCACTCATTCATTCACTCATTCATTCATTCACTCATTCATTCATTCACTCATTCATTCATTCATTCACTCATTCATTCACCCATTCAACCTTTTCTTGAGGTTCTATGCTGAGGAAAATAAGATTTACCAGTCAGTTGGAAAGATTTGTTTGGAAATGAAGCTAATTGATTAATAAATCAGAATTGATCTCTGATTATGAATAAAAATAAAGTTATAAAAAGGCCTCGAAAAAATAAATATTTTGGAGTAGCTAGGGTGAGATGATTTGCTATTTGAGCAAACTTGTTTTTTTTTCGGAAGGCAAAGTCAAGAATTCAGAAAATATCCAATAAATCTGACCTTATGATGAGCAGATAGTTGAATTCGTCTATGTAGCTCTGCAAGAAGGTGATCTCGAAGACGATCCGCATGAAGTTGAGCAAGAAGATGAAGGCGAGCGGAATCTCGATGAGGAGGAAGATGGCGATCACTACGATGAGCATTCTCGTCGTCGCGTGCATCAATCGATTCGAGGTCTGCGACGAGGTGTGCGTCTGCGACTGAGGGAATTCATTACCTCGACATATGAATTAAGTACAAGTCCGGGCGTGGCCTAATGTTAGTGTGCTCAACTATTGTACGAAGTGTCCCAAGTTCGACTTTTTAGTCGAACTTGGGACATTTCGGACAGATCCACCCAAATCAAAAATGTTGGTAGTGCTCTTGCACAAATCTGACTCTCCACCGCTGCAACACACTAGCATTGAGCCATCATGAAGCCACAGGTTCTGCCAGGATAGGTCTGTCCTGCATATCAGGAAAGCGTGTACGTATTATCAATATAACAGTTGATATGGAGTTGATATTAGCTCTAGGGAAAAAATTTTAGTTATCGAAAGTACTGATTTTTTTAAAATAGATCGACGGATAGCAGAAAAAAGAGGAAGTATTTGAAAATCATGAGTTTTGCAAATTATTACGAGGAATGATTATATTTGACGATCGGAAACTTTTGGGGAAAATCGAAGGTTGGGCTGGAAGCGAACCCCGCGTTTTTTTCTACGAATGATGGTTTCACCTGGTTGAGCTACTAATGCACAAGATCTTACGCTTTTATGCACAAGAAACTTTAAAACTTCTTTCAAAATTAGTCGATGTATGAAAGTCAGGTGTTCTAAAGCTTATGTGTTGAAATAATGTTTTTTTCATTTTTGTTCTTTTTAAATGCCGAGTTTAAATATTGCTGGTTTCTCTCAAAATGCATACTTTTCCTTGTAATGTTACGTTTGTTGTTAGAAATTCGAACATTTTCTCAGGAATCCATAACAAATCCCTATCAACAAAACAAGTAGCCTTATTCCCTCATTGGTTCTCATACATAATTTGAATTTTTCTTCCTGGATGTTCTCTTTCAATGTTTCAATAATTAGAGAAACTCCAAGATGCACTCGGAATCAGAATTATTCATCCCAAGCTCGAACCTCTACTAGCGAAACCATTCAATAATGCCTGGGCAAGGCCTTGAATAGATAACTACTCCATTAATTTTTGATTATATCTGAAGTCTGGTTTATTATTAATAGCTTATGTATGTAAATACATGTATGTACAAGTTCAGAAAAGATGGAAAATTTGTGATGGAACTATTTATGTGGTATCTTCAAAGGTTATATGGGCCTAGGTACCTGAATTTGATTCCAAGGGTTTTGGGTAGATGATGAATGAATCGAAAACTTTGAACTCAGAAACTAATTCATTAAAAAGCCACTAACTAGATTTAGTTTTTTTTAGAACTTCAATCTAATAAGTTGTTTCATTAAACTTATGGCTGCTAAATCTTTTCATCAAATGTTACACTGTTACTATGTTTCATTAGAGTTCATCAGACTAGTTTTTTTGATGTTACAAATGTTTCATTTTAACAATGCATAGAATTCCCAACCCTTAAAATAATTTAGGAAAACGAAATGAAACAACAAAAAAAAATTGTAAAGGGTGCTTTAAAGGGCAGAAAAATGTATACATAGGTATCTGAGTGAGAGAAAGCATCGCATGGGCAGCGGAGGGCGTGGGTTTTTTGCCTTTCCACCTTCGCAAGAATTTTTGCGAACATATTCCATTCCTCTATTCACACCTCTCAAAGAAATATCATCTCATTCACTGTATGAATTCTTATAAACTTTTATTGATTAATAAGATGTCACAACTGCTGTTCTAAAAAAAAACTAAACAACTAGATATCTCAATATTATTGGGTTCACTCGATTTATAACATTCTATAAAACAAAAAGGTATATTATAATTTAAATAACAATTCATCCTTAGAAAAAATAGGCTTCCTAATTCTCCTGGCTGCTTCACATCAAAATCTGGATCCTAGGCCGTGAATTAACAAGACAGCATTTACTGGAATAGCCTTCAACATTCTAAAAGTCAACTGTAGATGCTGAGCTTATGACCAGCTGTCCGAGCTACGATCTACCACCAATTCCGGGAAAAAACTGCCGTTGTCTATCTCTTTCGTAACTGACAATTTTCTTGGCGGGAAGCGTGTGGGTGGAGCGTTTCCGATCGGCCTTATTGATTGTGCGGAAGAGGCAGGTGGTGAAGATGATGAGGAGAGCGCATGGGATTATGTGGACCAACAAGGCCCGCAGCCACAACAGAGTTCCATTGTAAAGCGACTCGCCAACCTGTAGTGAATGATAAACAAGCGAACCAGATTAGTAACTTATATTTTCTTTACTTATTTATTTGCTTCATATTCATTGTCAAAGTCATGAAATTTCTCTCTTCACCCCAGGGCGAATTTTTTTCCTTCAATTCGAAAATGAATAGCTAAATCAGGAAAAGATTTTCAGAAAAAAAATGATGTGCTGGTACTTTTAATCGCAGAAACTCTAGTTAAAGTCGTACATATCCTTCGTATCTCCAATTTCTCTTAAGAAATAGTTTATTTTTCTTGTCTAATGAAGCAAAAAGTATTATTGACAAAATATCATATCGAATATTTCTGGTTTTTGTAACTTTTTCAAAATACCGGCAAGATGTTTAAATATACTTTGCCGGCAAGATGTTTAAATATACAAGATGTTTATAAATATACTTTAAAAATTTAAATAAAAATTCATATTTTTATGTTTCGAAACGGCAATCAAAGTAGATATGGTGAAAACCCTATAGCTCTTCGATTTGAGAAATAATGAGTATATACTTAACCGATAGCGCCCTTTGAAGAAAAATAATAACACAAAAAACAACCGATGTCACAATTTGAAAAGAAACAAGGAGAAGAAGAACACCAAATGAAATTTTTCAAAGGAAAAAAATGAAAGGAAAAGCGACTTAACGCGAGATTCATAAAAAAGAATGATAGAAAAGCCTCACCGAGTGCACTATCTCCTTGTACTTCCTTGAGCAGATGAGCTTCTTCCGCACCATGACGCTCTCGTACTCGAAGGTGCAGAAGGCGGGAATTTCGTTGACTGCAGCGAAGCAGATGATGCCCAAGATCCACTGCGCCGTGCGGCGAGTATTGCAGTACCGCATCACCTGTGTTCAACACCTGGGCTTATACAGAGGTAGGTAATGCATTTAGACCTCAGGGGGGAGGAACGACCGAATCCACTAATTTTAGAGAAAATAAAGACCACAAAACTTACCAAATGCACTATTTGTAGAGTAAGAACGAGAGTGAAATAACCGATGGCCCAAATTGACGAGAAGGAATGGGAGAAAGGGGTTGCTTCCACCCAGGCAAAACTAATATGCCATATTTTTTTGCAAACGAGAGTAAATGCCTATGTATACTTCAATTAAACAAAGCATATTCCTTCTTTCTTCCACCCGAACTCATTCTACTCTTTTCAGAGAGTTGTAATTGGTAGCGTCTTCAGTTTTCCATTATTTTCTGGTCTCAGGGACTCGTTGAAAAAATGAGATGTAAACCCTAAGTTTTTTTTATAAATCACAGTCACTTATTCGTCTCTCCAAGTATCTCCGTCTTTAAACTTCCTATCTGTCCGCCTTGTTAACAATGACTTAGGAACCCATTATCAAATGCCAATCAAAATTTCTGATGAAAATGAAGAAAAAAGAGGGTAAATTATACATTTATTATTTGACAAATGATGAAAAAATAAATAAGTGAGTAAAGGAACGAATGAATGAATGAATGAATAACCAGAGAAGGCACGCAGACATAAATGTACCGCTGGATGGCCAGAAAAACCGTCAACCATATGGCAGCGGTATGGAAACTGCAACATTAAGTTTCCATGATAATAAGGTATTGAACCACCACACAGAAAAAAGCTAGTTCACCGGGCGAGATCGAACCCAGCCATCTTCTCAAACCGGGAGCACGCGTTACCATTACACCCCGGGGACACATTGCTATTCTGTCCGATAGTGTTATATGAAAGGCTCATATGCCATTTTCTAGGCTTCGATAAATTTTTTTGAAAAAATAATTCACTCCGATTTTTTATGCCAATTTTCTTCTTTTTTTTTTGGAGTGAGTGTTGTGAAACTTTTTCTCAGCAGGTTTTCATGTTATTACTGATGAGTTGGCAATGGAAAATTTAGCGAAATTATGTATATGATTTTGCTGAGCTTGAAAAAAACTTCGAGAATAACTCAATTTTAAAAAAAGAAAGAGGTATGCTGAAAACAAGGGAAGAATAGTGAGCTAAACTTGTGATTGTCAAATCACTTTCTGAATTTTTTGTTGTGATTTACTCTGCACAGCCCTTGGCTTTCGACGATTTTCGATTTTTTTTCATCGAAAACTATCTTTTTTTTTTGAAGGTATTGTAGTGACTGTGTCTATTCTATCTTAAATATCCAAAATTTTTCTCGGTGATTAACTGGTACCACGCTCATTTACCGGTCAGAGCAAAAAAAGAGACGGTTGGGTTTGATCCCGCGACTTAGAATTGCTTTTTTCCATGCGTTATTCAACTCAAATTCAAATTTTGAAGCCCACAGAATGCATTCCTCTAGATATTGTATAATCTTAGTAATTAAACTTTGAAGAACATGAAAAATTTATCATTTCACATCATAAAATTGTACGTTACTGAATGCTTCAGATAAACTGTAATTTCATGCCTCTATTTGTTGTTGTTGTAAGAACCTTTTTTCATGTCTGAGTTTGTGAGGTTCAGCATTCATACCGAAACTGTTAAAAAAGGAAGAATATCTGGTCAAGCATAACAGTTCAAAAAAATTACAAGAAAGTTAGAGAGAGAGAGCGAGAGAGAGAAAGAGAGAAAGAGAAGTTCACAATTCCTGTTTAGGAAAATACAAAATGAATAATAATGAATATCTCTGTCTTTCTTTCTCACTCTCTTTCAGTCCCTCTTTCTCTCTCTCTTAATCTCTCTCTTTCTCTCTCTATGTTCTCCCTCTTTCTCTCTCGCTCATTCTTCCTTCCCAGCGTTCTCCCCTCTGACTTCCTGGCTTTCTATCCTTACCCTTTTCTTCCTTTTCAAAACCTGCATGCAATTCTGTTCCGTCCAAGCGAAGAGACAAGGCATGCGAAAATGGGTTTTTGCTCCCTTCATTTTCTTGAGAACTCTATTAAATGTAATCATGCTTTGTCTTTCTCAGGAATCTATGCCCTGGAACAGTGTCATTGTGAAGTTGTTGTTTCCCTCTGAGATTCCGAGATTTTCTAAGTAGAAGTTACTTCCAGCTAACAACATTGGCACGTTACCCCATTTGTTCATATTTGTAGATGAAGACAATAATTTTTAGAAAAACACAGCTAAAAAAATTTCAAAAAAAAACAACTAAAAGAAGAGAGGAGAAATATAAATAAAAACTGGAATGAAGTGAAAAGAAAAATAAATAAAAACAGAAGAGAAAAGAGAGAACAAAAGAGGCAGAGATCAATGCAATTATTGAAACAGAGCAAATGAGTTTTTCCTAATTCTCTTCTGGTTTTTCTCCTCATTTTCTCTTCCCTCAACGTGAAGAATAAAAATTATTCTTCCTTTTTCATTATGACGTCATTATTTTAAATGTTATAGCAGTAAATCTTTTAATAAGACATGGTGGTAGTGTACGCGAATGTTTGCGAGGGGTCTTAAGTTGAAGCCAGACCCCGGATATATCCAACCGCGTCAAAGGGATTAAGAATTGTCGTGAGCTTTCTCACCTCATTGCTGATATACACGTTAGCACTGAGCATGGGATCAGTCAAACCCGGTTCTATTATGATAAGTATGTAGTAAATTTAAGAGTAGCGTGATCTGTGCTCCGAAGCGGTAAGAAGTGCGAGGAAGATCTTCATCATCACTTTCACCACTGAGGAAACCGCTTGCTCTTCTACTATTTTTTTTATTCTCGCTTTTTTCTTCGAGGAGTCTAACTCAAAGTACAAAAACTTCATTTTAGAATTTCATAATTTTTATTAGATTTCTACGGAGCGGTCTTTTTCGTTACTATTAAAGCAGACTGAATTATTCTTGCTCTTATCCAGTCTGCTTAAGTAAATATATCTCAGATGTTCAGCTTAAAGTCATACCCTTCGAGTTGGATAGCTTTCTAATGTTGCTGACTTCTCTCTAGAGCAAATTCCTATCGAGAATTGAGTTTGGATTATTACGCGTGCCCGGCACGAGAATTCTAAGTCCATATGTACTATATACATATGTATGTACATATACTTGCATTTTGAGAATAACTTTGGAGAGAAAACATAGAGAGGAAAATAGAGATGTAGAGAAATAAAGAGAGAAAGAGAGAGCAGAAAAGATTGAGAGAGGAAAAAAGATAAATAGAGGTCGAGAGAGAAAGAGAGAGTGGCCTTTAGTTGGGGATGTTCGAAGAGATTCGGTCAGACTTATAAACAGTGATTAAAGACGTTATCTACAGGATTCTCCAATACAAAGATTGGATTAAGGAGATTGAATGAGCGAAAATTGTATAAAAACGAGAATATAGTGTTGAAGGCATAAATAGAGCAGCTAGAGTGTGTTTGAAGAAAATCTTCCATATGGTCTGACGGCACTCAAAAATTTCCTTTAACTCAAACTTCCTAACCCTTTTCATGCTTTTGACAAATAAGCTAGCAATATTCGAACACCGAAAACGCATCAGAACTCCCGAAGGAGAATCTTGTGAGAGAAATCACAGAAACAGTTCTAGTACGATGTTTCCACAGTACTTGCATCGGAAAAAAATTGGGAAGAGTAGTTCTCGGGGACAGACGGCAGAGAAATTTCTCCTAATTTTCGCACTATCAGTGAAAACACCAATTGAGTTCGGTCGTACGCTTACATTTTATGCGACATATAAAGTAAGCTTTCGAAGCATTACCATCTTCAATCTTCTACCTCATTACATACATACAATAAGACTGAACTAGTCACGCTGACAACTGAATATACTACGAGTCCAGGTTCTGAAGAATTTTTTTCAATACTTTGCCTGTGCACAGTGAATGCATATCAACTTAAAAAGAAAAAAGATTGTTGCACACATGCGAGCATCTAAAAAATTGGCTCGATCGTCTCTTCTCTAAATGGGTCTTCGTCTCATTAGATAAGCGATAAACCTGCCGCGCCTTTAATCTACTCAATGGTGAGATGAGAGATCGCATGATTCATTTTCTACATCCCTCTATCCTTCAATGAATGGGATCATCGTATCAGTGTTATTATAACTGAAAAAATTGAGATGCGATTATCGCTCTCAGACCTCTCGCGCGGCAGAATGGATTGATCCGGGAACTATGCGATGACATGGAGAGAGAAAGTGAAACAGTATGTCAAAGTAGGAGAAGAAAGGATTTCATATCCTGTCTACCTTTCCAAATTAAAACAGTGCTCGAAAGAACCTACCGTATTTATTGCCTTTTCGTAATCTAATAATAAAAATTTAATATCCTTTGAAAATTTATTAATTTTTTTAATTACAATTTGTTTCTTATAAGTCATTTGAAATATATATTATTATTGAGTGATGTTATTCTGCGCATAAACATTAGATAAATTGAAACTTGATGAGTTTGTTAGCGATTTTTGTTGTTTTTTCTCAACTTTTTCGTACAATTTAGCATTATTTGATGATTTGCGTGGTTATTTGTTTTTTTTTTACGCGGGTTTTTGTATAATATATCGGCAAAGCAGTACGGCGCAATTTTACTATGGGAGGGGGGCCGCACTTTACTTCGGGAGGACGCACTTTACTTCGGGAGGCCGCACTTTACTTCGAGGGGCCGCAATTCACTTCGGAGGGGGAGGGGACTTTTAAATTAACGCTCTGTTTTTTTCGAATTACGCACCTCCATACATCGGCCTTATCAAATTAATTGAATAAGAAATATTTAATAACAGTCTCATTACAGTTTTAAATTCTTTGTACCTAATCTACTGAGGATCCTTGATGTTTATGTGGAGAATTTATAAGTTATAGGTTTTTAAACTTTCTCGACAAAAACTACAAATTGTGTCGTTCTTTTGTTTTTTTTAAATTGTTGTTGTTTAAATAACTTCATTTCCATTTATAATCATATTCGATCATTTTTCTATAATTTTTTTCTATACTTTACCCTGTCTCAGTTTTAACTTCACACCATATCCTACAACCTGATGTCACATATAATTATGTATTGAAATAAATAAATAAATAAATTTGAACGCTAACTTGTACAAGTCAGCCATGAATACAAGAAAATTATATTTTTAAAAAAACTCCCCCGCGCCTATTTTTTCTTGAGGCCCCCTTCATTTCTTTAGACCCCATCGTATTCGGTACAGTACTTCAAAAACACACCGCACCAGAAAACGTAACCGAAAAACGCCTCCTTTCTCCCGAAGTAGAGCGGAGCCTTGTGCTAACGCCACAACGCGAGACAACCATGATCCATTTTACGAAACGGATGGACTACTACCAGTGTATTTCTCTCACCCGCACTGCGGGTAGTAAACAATTTATGCGCTCTCCAAAAAAACCCGAAAAGCATTGAAATCTATGAGCACGGAAAAACTGTGCGGGAGGTAAGTAACATCCTGACTACTACGGAAAAGAAACTACGATAACATATACCCGCAAATTTAGTTTGTATACTACACAAAAAAAGACCACGCGCTGAAAATCTAACGCGTTTTTACTAGGTTTAAATCAAAGGCACTTCCGTGCAAGACAAATCTAAAGATTTCTGTTGTTGGCAGATAGATGAGCATACCGATAATGTGATCTTTTTTCAAATCAACGAGATCATCTCTGCGATGATCTGATCTCGTATAGATTAAAGGCGCGGCTGAACCATTCATCATGTATATACATACATATGTATTACATCTTCAAATTCTAAGTTACACATTTTAAAGGCAGTGACGCCTCGTTGAGAGAACTAATGATTGAACTATCGCACAGAAAAAAAGCTAGTCCACCGGGCCGGATCGAACCCAGCCATCTCGATTCAAACCGGAGGGCGCGTTACCCTTACACCACTCCCCACACCGTCTCTTCCCTCGTCTGTGAGAGTTACCCTTACACCACTCCCCACACCGTCTCTTCCTTCGTCTGTGACAGTCCTTTCCCGAGAAGATTTGGCGCTCCGGGATCGTAGCGCCATGATGAGCGACAGAAGAGGAAGAATAGCACTTCAATCGCTACTGCTTGCCTCGCTCAAACTCCGCTCAACGCTCAGATCCCATAATCGATTATGTTAAATTCCCGATGTGGCTAGTTGATCTTGATAAAGCGTTTAATTTGAGAAAAATATGCCTTGTTTTATAAGCCCGAACATGTTCATCTGGAAAGTATTCATTCATATTCTCCTTGTATAGAAATGCTTGTCAATCTTGTTCATCAAAAGAATATACAGCGTCGGAGTCGTAAGACCACAAGAGGAGATCGCTTTGATGCATAGTTAGGAGAGCGAATTCCCGAATGCAAACCACAGAACAGGAACAAGGTTGTAACGGTGTGAGAAAATAAAGTTTGACCTCTGTTCTGTCTCTTTTCTTGATCTTGCAGTTTGGCCATGCGAGCTGAAGGGTCTCAAGTTTGAATTGCCCCCTCCCCCACCCCCTTCCTTCTCGCGATTAATTCGGTAAGTAGGTATTGCTTGAGGAATTCTATTCTTCCACGTTTTACCCACGTCTTACCCGCAGTGACTTAAAAACTGGTTCCACCGTATTACGCCCGCCTTTCATTATAAGGTAGCGCGCACCCTGCCACGAGTAAAAACATTCATTTTCCTAATAATCTACATATCTTTACACATACATACATCTAACTGCTTGTTGCCCCATAAAACTTAGAAAAAATTATTCGCCCTCTTCTTTTTGGCACACAAGTCATTCGTCATCTTCTCTTCTTTCATCACATTGGAAATTTATGACAAAAATTATCAAACTTCGGCTGTATAAAAGACGAAAGAATGGTAAGAAATTTAATCAAACTACCCCACGTAAAAAGTTTTTACACGGAGTGGGATTGAACCCGGTCGTACTCTTTTACCTGTAGCGAGTGTGTTACCAGTTAGACATCCGTGGACACATTGGTAAGAAAGATGAACTGACATAGTCGGAAGATGGACGGCGAAGGTGGAGTGCCACTTGCACCAAAATGGCGGCAGGCCTTGCGACTCCTCGCGCTCAAGCCCGCCGAACGTGTAGTAGTAGAGAAACCAGGGCGATGACGTCATACCTGAGTCCGATCATGTTAAGCTTTTTTGGATTTACTCAGTAATCCAGGGTGAAGGCAGTGAAGCCTGGTTAAGATCGAATAGCTCTATCGCAAGGAATTTCAATGTTTCTCCGTGGTGTAACTGATCACGCGCTCGCACTCTTGGTGAGAGGAATGAGGGATGGCTTGGTTGGATCTCTCCCGTTGGACTAGCTTTTCCATTCTGATAGCTTAAACGAATAGTTTTATTTTGTTGAGCTCTTGAGCTTGATATATTCACACCGCTTCTTTCAACGGGGGATTGGTTCGTTTGTCCGACGATGGTGTTCTCAGATGGCCAACGGTTGTGGACTTATCGGAAAATCGTTGACACACACAATCTCTTTCTATCTTTTTGTCTCTCTATTTTTCTTTCTGTCTCTCTTTTTTCTCTTTTTCTCTCTTTTTATCATATCTCTCTCTTTTCTCTCTCTCTCTCTCTCTCTCTCTCTCTCTCTCTCTTTCTCTCTCTCTCTCTCTCTCTCTCTCTCACTTTCTCAGGGATATTTCTACTAAAACTCATTTTTCAAGTGTTGGCTCCATTTCTGATTGGTCTTGAGGTTATAATTGATCTTGAGACCACTTGGAAAAAAAATTAAATATCAAAAACTAAAATATTTATCAAATAATCGTCCGACGACTATGAAAATCCAAAAAGACGCATCTAAAAAGAGAGTTCTAGGCTACCTATTTTCTTTAGAGTAGCCTGCTTCTCGTAGGATGCCAGAACACCTCGAGGAAAATTTGAATTCATTTCTCCAGTTTTCGAACCTGACAAACTAGGCTCGAAAATCATGAAAAAAGCTAATTAACGATTTCATTTTTTAAACTTTGAAAAATTCATGCTTCAGGTGAATGCTGTCGAAAAATTCGTCCCCAACCCTCAAAAATGTGACGAGCATCTTTTTTTCGTCGCTCCCGTCAAATGTTCTTCAAATCGCGCTATCTTCAACGCGTTGTTTTCAATGGCTCCTTTGGCAAGTAATGACTGACGTTTTCTCTCTCTTTCTTTTTCACTATAAAACTCACCTCTCGCAATGTTTTCTTTTCCGATGCTCTTTGTCTCTCTGTCGCTCTATTTCTTCCCGATTTTCGATCTTCCTTTCTCTCTTCATCCCTTTCTCTCTCTCTCGACCTCTCTCTCTTTTTCTCTGTATGTCTTTTCCTTTATCTATCTACTTCTCCTTACCCTCCAGTTCAATTTCTCAACCTCTTGACACCATGTCAGAATCGAACTCATTATCGTGTGTTTTGTTCAGCTTTCTAGTTCTCTTCATTTTGCTTTTTTCTCCTTTTTCACAAAAAAAGAAGAAATTACTTGGTTTACAAGCGAGTTCTATTTCCTTAAACCAAATGGAACCTTGACTATATGGAGGAACAACACTTCGTCTCCAAATTTTTTTCTTTTTCAACGAAGAGATTGAAGCCTACGCGAGCGAAAAAAACAGAACAAGATTCCCACAATTCCCCTGAACTATAATTGTCCTACATTTCACGCTGCTGTTCATTCAGATATATCCTTTCTCGGTGATTCTACTGCCTGTCTTTGAAACAAAAAGGAAGTGAAATTGCAAGTCATACCGTAACTATTCATGAATAAAACCTTGGAATGCCAATAAATATTGACCTACATACGTACATAAGTCTATCCTACATTTTTCAAAATTAATTATTATATAATACATAGGTTTTCTTGACTCATAAAAAGGACATGATTTAATAATTAATTCCAATGAGGCATTTTGCAAGGAAAAGCTTGCAAAAGTTTTGCAACTACATTGCTGGTCTTGCATTACAGAACTTCATTAGCATTGGCAGAATTTCCCAAAGCAGGCGCTTTTTCAAAACTTTTAACTTGGAGCTCAATGAAATTGCGCTCTAAGTTCGGCTTTTTTTGCCTCGAGATTGACCTTTTCTTGCTTGTTTCTTGTATGCTTTCTCATTTATGCAGGATAATAAGTAGAGGAACTGCTGATCTTTAACCACAACTATTATAGTTCGATAATACTGTAGACTTAAGATGAGTGAGATATTCTTGTCTCCGTGCACAACTGATGCTGATTAGGAATATATAATTTGCAATCGTTCGTAATTTCGACAAAACTTCTAATACAAAAAACAAGGTAGAGATATTATTGCTCTGAGAGAACTAATGAAAGAAGTTGAGAATAAAAAGAAAGAAAAAGGGAAAATGAGAGAAAGAGAAAGGGAGACAAAAAGAACAAAAAAGAAAAAAGTAAGAGGAACTGGGAGAGAGAAAGAATGAGAATGTGAATGAGAAAGAGAGAATTAGAGCTAGTAGAGCGAGAGAGCGAGAGAGAGAGAGAGAGAGAGAGAGAGAGAGAGAGAGAGAGAGAGAGAGAGAGAGAGAGAGAGAAGGAAAGAGAGAATGAGCGTAAGAGAGAAAGCAAAAGAGATAAGGAGAGTCTAAGAGAGTTGGAGAGTTAGAAAGAGAGAAAAGGAAACCTGTCATGAGCTCTGTGATGGCCATGGACAAGAGAATGAAGTTGGTGGGTGTCCTCAGGTTCTTGTGCGAGAGAACTAGGACGACGAGCGTGTTGGTTATGAGCGTCAGCAGAATGATGATGGGAGCAGCGACTCCATACAACTGCAATGAAGTCCATTCATTCCTCTATACATACATTTATTTGTCTATACATACCTTAATTTATATGTTCATAACTTCGTCAATCATCTATTAACCTGCATAACTGATGGGAGGATAGATGAATTTCTAGATTCACCGAAAACAGAAGTGGCTGAAATTCATTTATGAAAAGTTCAGGCTTTGCATTTGGAAAAATCCACATTATGAGTGAAAATCCAGTTATGGTCAAGCAAGAAAACTGTAATTATAAATAACTCATTTTTCTCAGAAAGATTAAGAATTCGGATAGAGTGTCTGATTTTCAGTTTATCAAGATTACAATATAAATTGAGACATGGATTAAGTTGAAACATTTCAAGTAAGAGTTTATTTCGCCGCTTGCTCAGTGAAAATTTTGTTCTCACAGGATGGGCTAGACCATCATCCGTCTCTATATGGCCTTTGTTCTCACAGGATGGGCTAGACCATCATCCGTCTCTATATGGCCTTTGTTCTCACAGGATGGGCTAGACCATCATCCGTCTCTATATGGCCTTTGTTCTCACAGGATGGGCTAGACCATCATCCGTCTCTATATGGCCTTTGTTCTCACAGGATGGGCTAGACCATCATCCGTCTCTATATGGCCTTTGTTCTCACAGGATGGGCTAGACCATCATCCGTCTCTATATGACCTTTGTTCTCACAGGATGGGCTAGACCATCATCCGTCTCTATATGGCCTTTGTTCTCACAGGATGGGCTAGACCATCATCCGTCTCTATATGGCCTTTGTTCTCACAGGATGGGCTAGACCATCATCCGTCTCTATATGGCCTTTGTTCTCACAGGATGGGCTAGACCATCATCCGTCTCTATATGGCCTTTGTTCTCACAGGATGGGCTAGACCATCATCCGTCTCTATATGGCCTTTGTTCTCACAGGATGGGCTAGACCATCATCCGTCTCTATATGGCCTTTGTTCTCACAGGATGGGCTAGACCATCATCCGTCTCTATATGGCCTTTGTTCTCACAGGATGGGCTAGACCATCATCCGTCTCTATATGGCCTTTGTTCTCACAGGATGGGCTAGACCATCATCCGTCTCTATATGGCCTTTGTTCTCACAGGATGGGCTAGACCATCATCCGTCTCTATATGGCCTTTGTTCTCACAGGATGGGCTAGACCATCATCCGTCTCTATATGGCCTTTGTTCTCACAGGATGGGCTAGACCATCATCCGTCTCTATATGGCCTTTGTTCTCACAGGATGGGCTAGACCATCATCCGTCTCTATATGGCCTTTGTTCTCACAGGATGGGCTAGACCATCATCCGTCTCTATATGGCCTTTGTTCTCACAGGATGGGCTAGACCATCATCCGTCTCTATATGGCCTTTGTTCTCACAGGATGGGCTAGACCATCATCCGTCTCTATATGGCCTTTGTTCTCACAGGATGGGCTAGACCATCATCCGTCTCTATATGGCCTTTGTTCTCACAGGATGGGCTAGACCATCATCCGTCTCTATATGGCCTTTGTTCTCACAGGATGGGCTAGACCATCATCCGTCTCTATATGGCCTTTGTTCTCACAGGATGGGCTAGACCATCATCCGTCTCTATATGGCCTTTGTTCTCACAGGATGGGCTAGACCATCATCCGTCTCTATATGGCCTTTGTTCTCACAGGATGGGCTAGACCATCATCCGTCTCTATATGGCCTTTGTTCTCACAGGATGGGCTAAACCATCATCCGTCTCTATATGGCCTTTGTTCTCACAGGATGGGCTAGACCATCATCCGTCTCTATATGGCCTTTGTTCTCACAGGATGGGCTAGACCATCATCCGTCTCTATATGGCCTTTGTTCTCACAGGATGGGCTAGACCATCATCCGTCTCTATATGGCCTTTGTTCTCACAGGATGGGCTAGACCATCATCCGTCTCTATATGGCCTTTGTTCTCACAGGATGGGCTAGACCATCATCCGTCTCTATATGGCCTTTGTTCTCACAGGATGGGCTAGACCATCATCCGTCTCTATATGGCCTTTGTTCTCACAGGATGGGCTAGACCATCATCCGTCTCTATATGGCCTTTGTTCTCACAGGATGGGCTAGACCATCATCCGTCTCTATATGGCCTTTGTTCTCACAGGATGGGCTAGACCATCATCCGTCTCTATATGGCCTTTGTTCTCACAGGATGGGCTAGACCATCATCCGTCTCTATATGGCCTTTGTTCTCACAGGATGGGCTAGACCATCATCCGTCTCTATATGGCCTTTGTTCTCACAGGATGGGCTAGACCATCATCCGTCTCTATATGGCCTCATCAATGATTGTATAAATTAGTCGCTTAAACCTTATCCAATTAACTCTCATGAGCAGGAGACTTGACAGCTCTTTTTGTCTGATAATTAATTTTTGAACTCCTTCAGAACTGTAAAGATTTCAACTCGGAAGCCTCTAACCTGTGCCAAATTACATCAGATACTCTGATTGATTGTTCAACTGAAAGTGCGCTGTTGAATGTCTACATACGTCTATTAGTTGGAGCTTCAACATTCCTATTCATCGAAGATTTCATCGAAGATCTCGCTTTTAAGTCATGAATAGATCAAATTTTCTCCTCATAATTGTAATTCTATTAGATCCTCCGGTTAAATATACCTTTGATATCAACCGAAACATTAGTGTGAACTCGCTTTACTCGATACTCACCATGATTGGCATACTAAATTAGACAGTAAATGCTTCATTAGCTGTGCTTTAATCGACTTTTCCCGCGCCTTCGACGCTGTCCCTCTTCACCTTCTCATGATAAAGATGAAATCATTCGGAATAGATGGATGCTTGTACAGATTCTTGCAGGATTTCTTAGAAAATCGCCAACAGAGTGTTCGAGTAGAAAATGACGATTCTCCCCTCTACTCGACTCCTACTGGAGTCCCTCAGGGTAGCTGCATAGGACCATTACTGTTTATATTATTATATATCTATGACTTACCCAAATTCCTTCCCACTGGTTGCCATATCTCTATGTATGCAGACGACGTGAAGTTATACTCGATCAATGACACTAATTGTTTGCAGAAAGGAATTAACTATGTCCATGACTGGTCTAAAAAATGGGGCCTAACAATATCTGCTTCCAAAACAGTAGTCATAAGACTTGGATCAAATCATCCACCTACTTCATTCTATCTAGCGGAAAACCTTCTTCCCGAGTCCAACACAGTTCGTGATCTAGGAGTAGAGTACTCTCACACACTCAATTTCTCTCATCACATTGAAAATATATGTTTTAAAAAAAGCGAATGCTAGATGTGGATACATACTGAGAACTTTCAAGACGAAAAATGTTGACCTTCTAAAAAAACTGTTTGTGACTTATGTCAGGCCACAAATTGAGTACTGTTCCATTATCTGGTTTCCCCATCTTATAAGGTATGTGGATCTGATCGATAACACTCAGAGAAAATACATCAGAAATGTTTTCGGAAGATCAGGAGTTCAAATTGCTTATTCCGAACGACTCAAGGAAATGGGACTGGATAAATTGGAAGTTAGAAGAAGGAAGAAGGATTTGATGACCGTCTACAAAATTATAACGAACCGCACTCCGTTGAATTGTCAATCTTTTTTCCGATTTCATTCTCATGATTACATATAACACTAGATCTCACTCATTGACACTAGTAATGCCTAGATGTGAGCCATTCAAACGAACTATCGGTCAGGGTCATCGACCATTGGAACAGTCTTCCGGTCGAAATAGTTAATTCTAGCGCAACAATGTCATTCAAATCAGGTATTAATGTTTTTTTCGATCAAAAAAAAGATGAAATGAGCTTTGTTCTAGTTTTACCACCTTTATTTGAAAAATTATCTCTGATTTGTTTTTTGCTTGTTTCTGATCTGATTTGTTTCTGATTTGTGATTTGGTTTTGTTGTTTATCAACTTTTCTCACTTTAGCCAAAGTGATACATTTGTGTTTGAAGTTAATCGATTCTTTACCGTCTCCATGATTTACGTTATATACACTGTGCGATAAACTATTATTATATGTAACTTAGAATTGGAAAACTTTCATAGTATTTCAGGTTCCTTCGAAAAATTTCGTCTCACCTTTTTGCTTTGAAATACATCATTATCTGAACTGTTAGAATGGAACGGTTTGGAAAAGACAACTCAATGACCAATTAGATTGATATTTTGAATTAACAGAAAATTTAAGCTGCATAATTAAAAAAAATTTCCAGTTCAATTCATATTCATACTTTTAGGTCTCTCGAAAGTAATCCAAAGTAATCTAATCTCTCGAAAGTAATCCAAAAAAGGTGTTTCGATAGGGCAAATAAAAAAGAAATCGCAGTAAGCCCCATATGCTTTTGTGAGTTTTCCACATTTTCTGACTGGTTTGTGTAATGTAATGGGGATATACACATCTTTAAACTTTACTTGTAAAAAAAACTCGATATGTTTCCGATAATCAGAGAAAAAGGTCAAAGAGTTAGAGAATGAAAAAGAAGCAATCTGCTGAGTTGTCATTGCATGCGATTCTCATATAAATTAAGTTTGTTTCGACATCCAACTGAACTCTTCTGAAAACTCAACCCGGAACACAGGCTTCGCAACAGAACCCAAGTCAAACTCAACCCGGAACACAGGCTTCGCAACAGAACCCAAGTCAAACTCAACCCGGAACACAGGCTTCGCAACAAAACCCAAGTCAAACTCAACCCGGAACACAGGCTTCGCAACAGAACCCAAGTCAAACTCAACCCGGAACACAGGCTTCGCAACAGAACCCAAGTCAAACTCAACCCGGAACACAGGCTTCGCAACAGAACCCAAGTAAAAAGATGCGTCGTAAAAATTTATTGAGAAAAGCATGGCTTGGTTTTCCTGTTCACTGGATCTCGCGGAGTACAATGACACCTTCTTCCCTTTTAATGTCGCGTTTATTACTTGCTTGTTTCACTGAAGGTGGGGAGTGGGAAAAAGGAGACAAATGAGCCTATCAAAGGATTCTAAAATTAAAAGTTGTTTACACTCGTCTTCAACGGAATCAACTTTTAAGAAAAATTTCAGCATCTTCCCGCTCCCTCTCTCCTTCTCTCATTATTTTCTCTATCTATCTCCATCTCTTTCGCTCTCTCCGCTCCCTCTCTCCTTCTCTCATTATTTTCTCTATCTATCTCCATCTCTTTCGCTCTCTCCGCTCCCTCTCTCCTTCTCTCATTATTTTCTCTATCTATCTCCATCTCTTTCGCTCTCTCCGCTCCCTCTCTCCTTCTCTCATTATTTTCTCTATCTATCTCCATCTCTTTCGCTCTCTCCGCTCCCTCTCTCCTTCTCTCATTATTTTCTCTATCTATCTCCATCTCTTTCGCTCTCTCCGCTCCCTCTCTCCTTCTCTCATTATTTTCTCTATCTATCTCCATCTCTTTCGCTCTCTCCGCTCCCTCTCTCCTTCTCTCATTATTTTCTCTATCTATCTCCATCTCTTTCTCTTTGCCTTGACATATTAACTCTTTCGTAGCAAAAAAAGTAAGCTAATAGGTACAGAACAGCGTTTAAAACTCACAAGCATACGGTATTTAGTAAAAAAAAAAGTAAAGGCAAAAATCAGGCAGAAAACCCGGGAAATTTTTCAATTTAAAAAATTGCGAAAAAATTCTAGTCCGAAAGGCCAGTGAATTTTTTTCTTGCGTTCTAATAATTATTCTTATTTGGCCACAAATTTGCATGTAGAAACGTATCAAAATGTCTGCTCTTACTTCTTAATGAAGTAAAGTCACCATTTCTTGGAAGTTAATCATTCGCTACTGTCAGGGTGAACATATTCCAACTCATTATTTATAACAATACATTTCGAAAAAGTTATACAGCCGAACTTGTGCTTTACTTTCTAATGTTCTAATAGTATTAGAATGGAGTTGTGTTATGACTGGTCAACAGCAAAACAAATCATTTTTTCCGCGCAACGACTCAACGATTTACTTCCCTCAACTTGTTCACACCACGGAAGCTGCTGTCAAAAGCATCGAAAGCATACGTAACCAAAGAACGCGTTTCTACTGAACTACTAATTGTAGGTTTTGACAGACGGAATCTCGTCCGAAAAGGCAAAAATCTTTCTCCTCCTTCGTAAGTGTTCATTGTTGCCAGAAGCAAATTTACTAATAGCGTATTCCACGATTGTTTAGAAACCATACATAAATGCCCAATTTTCTTTTTTTTTTCCTACTAAAGCTTCTTGATGCATTCGTAAGAGAAGCTCTTATACTGTATTCTAAAAAAAAACATTTTCAAATTTTGGGTTTTCGAACGCTCAGAAAGAATCTCTTGTATTGTACTTGAGGAGTTTTTCAGATGTACATAAATCCTGTTCGTAGTCGACTTTCAACTTGCCCAATACACAACCACCATTTTTATAAAATTCATTAGTATTTTTTTGAATTATATGGCTTTAAACTAAAGTATTCCAATCATATACTTCTTCTACACCAACGATTCGACTATTTAAACCCTACTTTTCCTTCTCGTGAGCTCCCTGGCTCGTGAACTCGTCTAACACGACGGTATAACTCTTTCCAATTTCCCATTATTCATAGTATGTTCATGTTATCGAGAAACGTCACTAACAGGTTTGGCGAGCCATTCCGGTTGCGATAAGGAGATGTTCACTTCGAAGGTATGCGAGGAGAACTGGTCCGTCGACCTGTTGGATAAGGCCGCGGTTATATCATTCATTCGCTTCAGCTGCTTTCAGAGAACTGAATTTGAGATCATCACGCTCACGGGAATGGACTGGGGCACTTCGTACTACATATATACATGCGGAGAGCGGAATGCCGGAGGATTCCATCGAAATCTAGAGGGAGCAAGGCGAGGAAAATTTAAACAAATATGAGAAATTGTTAGCTTCATGTCGCTCAGAATCATCGAAAATCTCAATGAAACAGTCACTTTTGCGAGTAACCAACCGAACACGGTTAGTATAATCTTATTAGTGGAGAAAAAAGAGTTAGTTCATCAGCTAGGGAAGTGAAGTGTTCTAATAATGTAGTTCTGAATTGTCCACAACAGAGCATCAGAAAAAACTCAGGAAAACCCTTATGGTAATTTTTCTACTTCTTTTTCAATTCCATGTTTTTCTAGACTGGAATTTTCCTACAAGCAACAAGAGACTTCTACACTGGAATTTTCAAAAAAGAGAAATAGAGAGAGAGAAATAGAGAGAGAGAAAAGAGAGAAATAGAGAGAGAGATAATAAAGGGAGATAAAAGACGAGAAATAGAGAGAGAAAAGAGAGAAATGAAGGGAGAGAAAAGACGAGAAAATTGGGGACAGCATTGAAAAAAGGATACATTCGCGGAAATCAGGTGAGAGTGAGAAATATGCAGAGATAAAGAGAGAGTGTGTGTGAGAGGGAGAAAGAGAGAGAGAGAGATAGAGACATAAAAATAGAGAGAATGCGAAATGTCTAGAAGATGAGTGGAATAAATTGAAGCTGTCCGGAGAAAACTGTCCGGAGAGGATTGCAAGATGCATTTTGGTAAGAAAAGGAATGAAATTGATGAAAAATTTTCTCTCTTCTTTTTTTTTCAGTTGTTGTTACATATTCACGTATAAGAGGATTGAACTGTGGGAAGGAAGAGCTCTCTTCCTCTCATTCCTTTGCTCATTGTCTCTTTCTCTCTCTCTCTCTGCCTCTCTCTGGTTCTCTCTCTTTCTGTCTCTCTCCCCTTTCTATTCTTCCCTCTTCTCCCTCCTTCTCCATCCCTCAATCTTTTTCTTTATCGCTCTCTCTCTTCTCTTCTCTCTCTCTCTTTCTCCTTCTAACTTCCCCTCTCTCCTTTTCTTCCGATCTCTTGCTCTCTGTCCCTCTCTTTCCGTTTTTCTCCGTCTCTCTGCTGCTGCGTCCCCCTCTCTCTCCCTTTGCTGTCTTTTCATTCCTTTCTCTGCCTCTCTGTACCTCCTCTCATCTCTCTTCCTTTCTCTCTTTTTTCCATGCTCTCCTTGCTCTATATCTCTCTTCTTCTCACTTCATGGCTACTCCTCTCCTTCAATCTCTATCTCTCTCTCTCTCTCATTATCTTTATATTATACTTGATTTCTCTTAGCCTCTCGATCTTTCTTCCCCTTTCTAACAGGCTCTCTTCCTCTCTCTCCTGCTCTCTTCTTCTTTGTCGCTCTCTTTTCTCCCATCCCTCTCACCATGTCTCTACCCTCTCATTCTCCCTCTTTCTGTTTGTCGCCCTCTCTCGCCCTTTCTACCTATAGCTGTCTTTTTCTTTTTCTTACTTTTTTCTCGCAAAGTCTCTTTTTTCTTTATTTTATCTCGTCCTGTCTCTTCATCTCTTTTCCTCTTCATCTATCTGTCTAATAATCACCTCTGCTATTTTATTTCTGTGAAAGGAAGTGTTCATTTTCTGTTTTTTCTCTTTCTCTTTCTAAATCTCTTCTGATTAGTAAACTAATTGTGAAAGTCCCCAGGTCAGGTCAGACAACATGAAATAAATAATAGAAATAGATGCTTGGTGTATGTGTTCTAGAGTGAGAAACAGATACGTGAAAAAAAACCATAAAAAACATCAGAGATTAAGAACGGAGCCGAAGAAATCTGAAATAATTGAAAGAAGCAAGAGACACTCACTCATTATACGAAGTAAGATGAGACTGATTCCATGCAAAACGGCTCCCATGCAAAACGGTAAAGAATTTCCTTCGGGAGTAAACATTTCGACTGCTGCACGTTCTACAAATTAACCAAATGCTAGAAAAGATGCAGTATGATTAAACTATTACCCTGAAAAATATAGTACCCAGGACGATTCCGAACTCAACCCTTTATATTTTATTCATCAGAAGCATAAGTGCGTTACCAGTTACACCACCGAAGACACAATGCTGGGTAGCTTTCATCAACTGTTGATTAATCTGAGAAAATAGTTCGTATTCTTCGCTCGGCCAAACGAAGGATCACAATTATATTTTTTCAAACGTCCACTGTCCAAGTCATAGCGCCAAACTTCTCCATGCCTTTCCATCCTAGTTTTCAAGCAATTGAGAAAATAGAACGACATTTTGAGAGAATTCATTCTTTACGCGTAGAAATCTTAGAGCGTAGAAAAAAACGCGTAGAAAAGTAGCTTTACGCATAGAAATCAAAGCTAAGACACAATACTCGCACTTATTATGTGTATATAATATCCGTCAATGTCCTTTCTCCGTTTTCTTATGAACAATAACCTTTTCGCAACGCTTGAAGGCACCTTTGCTTCGGTGAGACAATTTAACACATGTTCTACTGAAAGAAAGAAAGTCTGGTGGGAAGTGCATCGGCTTGCCATACAATAGAGTTTTTCTCATTTGAATTTCGCTCGCTTGAAAGTCAGGGATTCAGCGAAGGAAAGAACTTCCACGGAAAGAAAACAAAACCGAATGACAATTATTACAACTTCGAAGTGTTTTAAGATGTATATGATGTGTCAGAAAGAGAGAGTGAGTGAATTAGAGAGAAAGACAATGATAGAGATAGAGAGAGAAAGAGAGATTGAGATATACAGAGAAGAGAAACGGAAGGAGATAGAGAGAAAGAAAGATTGAGATATACAGAGAAGAGAAACAGAAGGAGATAGAGAGAAAGAAAGATTGAGATCTACAGAGAAGAGAAACGGAGAGAGCTACAGAGAAAGAGAGCTATAAAAAGAGAGAGACCGTCCAAGTCATAGCGCCAAACTTCTCAATGCCTTTTCATCCTAGTTTTCAAGCAATTGAGAAAATAGGACGACATTATGGGAAATATCATTCGACTCGGAATTCAACTTTTACATAGGAAATTTACTCAACATGGAATGAGCATGATTTAATTGAGCAAGGGATGGAAGAAGAAGTTGAAGCGGAAGCCGAAGTTTGTGAAGAGAAAACGCTACAGAGCAGCCGAGACTGTGAACCAGAGAAGAGATCAGAGGAACACCCCACAAATATACGCAGCCCTAATTAGATCAACTAGAGTGAAGTCGTTGGCGAGATTCAACTGCCAGAGGCAGAGAAGAGGGAAAGGCTAGCTTTGGGAAAGAAGTCCTCCCCTCCCCATGCCCTGGCATTGACAGAAAGGAGCTTTAAGAATTTCATTGCGGAATTCGTTATAATTAGGACTCACGCTTTCTTGTCTTACCTCTATCTCTTTTCTTATATTTCTATCTCTCTTTCTCTCATTCTCTTTTTTTCTCTCTGTTTCTCTTTCCAAACACTTTTTTCTCCTTATTCTCTCTTCCCCTCTCTCGTATTTCTCCTCTTATTCTCTCTCTCTCGCTCTTTCTTTCTCTTTCCTCTCTCTGCGTCCCATTCTTTCTTTCTCTCCTATCTCTTTCCTCAATTTCTCTCTTTTCTCTCTCTTTCTTTTCGAATTGCACAAAAAAACGAGAATATCTATGAATGGAAGAAAACATTCTTGTATCAGATCTTACGTTAAATCATTGGGATAAGAACAGTTTCGTGAGATATGGTGTGATTAGGATAGCCGCGAAGCAGAACTCTATAGAGGGGAAACAAAGCTTCGAGAGAAGAATCGGAAAGAAAACAGTTCGAAAATGAAGATTGATGCGGTGCTCTAAAAACATTAACACATCAAATCATCATCAATTAACACATCAAACCTATGAGAAATGCAGAGCAGAAGCTGTTAAACATATCAAGGTTCCCGTTGAGGCAAGAAAGTGCAAAAAGATCATCAATGGAAGACAAAGAATGATTACGCATATATTATGCAGGAGCTAATTATCAATTGATCTAGTTAACTTTGCTACTTTTGAGGGGGAGGGTGTGAGGAAAACTGCACAGAGAAGAGGGCACTATCTAAAAAGCGCTATCAGCAGCCTCAAGCTCTTTTGCATTCTCTGAATAATATATGCGATGTAATGCATTTTTCTTCACAGAAACGATTAACTGAACAGCCGAATAAGCTATGATGCTTAATTTTAACGAGAGATTTGCGAGAAAAAACAATGCAGAAAGAGTGAGTTAGTTTCATGCGGCAAGACAGCAGGGAAGACAAAGCACGAAATGGAGCGAAGTGAATTCGAAAGAGGGAAGAGGAGAGCAACAAAAACAGAGAAAAGTACGAAATTTATAGAGAAAAGGGAGAAAGAGGAGATTCGCTTAGCTAAAAAGACGATTTTCTCTGAGATATAAGTAGAAATGCGATAGTTTCAGTGGCTGATTCAAGTGCTTCCATGAAAAATAAGTCGCTTTCCGATAAGAGCGTATTTCTTGATAATATCGCTTTACACTTCGAGTTGGAACGCTTGAAATTATAAGGACACAATAACAAGTAATTGAATTTCAACTAACAGAGTTGTTTTTTTTTTTTGCCGGAGGGTTTAATTGATTACACACAGAAGAATGTAAAAATTTACAAAATTCGCAACTTGAATTTAAAGCGACCGCTTGAATTGAACATACGCTACATGATAACACCATTCCCGGAATTTCGAAATAGATGGCCATTTTGATGAAAAAATTTTTTTAGAACCTGGCGAAAGTTTTTGAACGTAACAATACACTTGTATACATATAAGCATAACTTGAATTATCGAATAGTTCTTGGAAGTTCTACCCGTAAAAAAAGTAAAATCTGAAGGGATTCTTGTCAAATCAAACATCATTAGCTTCTCCGACGACTCAAAATACTCTTCATTTCATTTTTTCATTTCTTTATTCCAAGCACATGAGATATCATGAAAACACAAACAAGAACAAAGTTAAATGCATGGACTTTCTTCTAAGTGGCGGTGTTTAGGGGTTGCGGTATAGATGAAAAAGGGGGGGGGAGGGTGATATACTTAAAATCGACAATTATATTAGTCATGAACGAAAGGTTTAGGTAATATCTTTTCAGTAGGCAGAGATAATAATTGTTTTTTGAAACTAGCAGTATTAGGTGTACTGACGATCTCAAAAGGTAATGAATTCCATACTGATAGCTGGCGAGAAACACATGTAGAAATAGAACATTTGCTAATATTATGAGGTGTTTTTAGCCTGAGCTCATGAGAATGGCGAGAAAATCTCTGTACTGCAGACAACTGAAACAAGTTCATAGTTTCAAGTTCACATTTTTTGTGGACACATTTATGAATAAATAAAAGGTCAGATATAGCACGACGATATTCAAGAGTTTCTAGGCCTAACATGGAGATTCTTAGTGAATAGGGAAGTCTGGAATGGCCAGATCTTGCTAGGATTCTTCTCGTAAACGACCGCTGAACTTTTTCAATAGATTTTACTAAGCCGGGGGATGAGGGATTCCATAACTCACTAGCGTATTCAAGAACAGGTCTGACATAAATTTTAAAAGCTGAAGTTAAAAGAGGCGGACATGGTGACTTGAAGGCTTTTAACACCATGTTAACAAGAGCAGAGCCTTTTTTACATTTGTCTTCAACATGATTACGATAAGAGAAACGATCACATATGATTACACCAAGATCTTTGGCAACTCTACCAACTACTAGAGGTTGACTGTTCATGTAATAGACGCTGCGAGAATTGGATGATCCGAGATGAAGTACATTACACTTAGATATGGATAGGGACAAATTCCACTCTAGGCACCAATCGGTTATACGATTCAAAGCTAGTTGGATATAATTACAAGAGGTAGCGCGTCCCATTATCTTTATATCATCGGCGAATAAGCAAAATTTGATAGAATCGGTTCAAGATGACTATCTTCAAGATGACTATCCTTCGACTCTTCAAGATGACTATCTTCAAGATGACTATCCTTCGACTCTTCAAGATGACTATCCTGCGACTTTTCTCATTCATAGTTTGCTCAAGGATGTTAAAGGTAGGCCTTCTCAGTCTCTCGTTTTTTCTTCGTGTTTTCCCTTCTGTTCTCCCTTTTCACCTCCTTTCTCTAATATAAGCTACTTCTCTTTTTTTTCTGCAAAGGGATCAGCATTGCAGCCTTTCATCTCAATTCGGTGCCAAATTCTCATCGATGCGTCTCATCACTACTAATTCCTCCTAAATCCTACGCCTCCGGCCTGTCTCACGTGCTACGGCTGTCTCACGTGCTACGGTGCACTACACGAAAATAAGCCATGTCAGAGCGCGGTATGTCTGCGCTGACTTTTCTGGAGTGGTTTCCTATTCCTCACCTAAGAAAGGTGCCTCCAGACTGAGAGTTAAAGAAAATTTGGCTATGCTTGCACGAATCTTACTCTTCTTACTCCTGTATACATCAAATGAAACTCAGAAGAGATCACTGGTTTTACTAGATCATCTCTGGGTTTGAAAAAAAGAAAGAAAATAGAAGTGCCAGTGCATTGTATGTATGTACTGTAAACCTCTTTTATAGATTTTGAAATTTGCACTCTGCAATAAAAAAAAACGTATACCATGGTTTCAGAGAAACATGTACCGTGCCAGGAAGCGGGAGTAAGACCGAGAAAGATTACAATACAAGACTAATGATTATATACGCTTATGATTCAACAAATTAAACACACTACATACCACGTCATGGTGATAAATTCAAGCCCAGAGCGCGACTCTGTTTTCTGAATAACCAAAACATGATCTCGGCCAAAATCGGATTCCCCTCGTTGAAAATAAAATCAACCACAATTTTTCTCGACTACGCCCATTTGGAACGTTTCGGTGAGATTCGAGGATGTTTTTCTTCTTACTAATATGAGTATTCGTGTGTGCCACCTATTTGCACATGTGCATATACATATTATAGATATGTTCTGGTGAGCAACTTCATTCCGTAGCTCTCAGAGACGATGCTAAGTAGGCTCGCATCATTGCAAAAGATGTACAAAGCGAGAAACATGGGAAGAAAGAGAGAGGGCAAGATAGGGAGAGAGATAGAGAGAAACACAGGGAGATTAGGCGAGATAGAGGAAGACAGAGAGAAGAAGAGAGAAAAAGAAAATAGAGAGATAGAGAAAGAGAGGAAAAGAGAGAGAGAAAGGTTGAGAAAACAGGGACGTGCTTGACGAATGTATACATGGGACGTTCGAGGACAACATACACGGTGCCAAGCTTTTTGCCAAAGCGGTCACTTTTATTCAAATTCAAGTTTAAACGCTTCTTTATAGATGTCATGAGCGTTGGAAAGCCATTGGTCAATTAAGAATGTCATCAGAGTCATTATGGATGCCATTGAATCTTCAGTTATCTAAATGCATGCAAGTGTCACAAAATGTCACAAGTGTCACGAGTGTCACAATCTGTACGTTCAGAAAAAAAGAGCGCAGTAATCGAGAGACGAATTTGAAGAGATCTTACAACCCGCTCTCAGAATGAGCGTATATCAATGCAACGCGTTCAAGCAAATAGATTGATAATATTGATCGTTGGCTGAGAAGATGAAAAAAAAAGTTTTAAGAAGTTGAGAACATTATGGGCTCAAAAAATGTTTAATCGATGAATCCGTGGTATTTTATTCATAACACGCTTGTTTTTGGTTAGAAGAAAAACGACTGGGTTTCTTTTCTCTTTTTTCTCTTCAGTTGCTAAATAAAAAATGATTTCCTTTCGCTAGTGTGGAATCACAAACCAAGCTCAAATTAACCCTTCAAAAACTTCACGGAAACAAGTTCAAACGGAGTGATAGATGTTACATTGCATTGTTTTTTTGTTGTTGCTTAACTTCTTGATGATTCGAGTAGTTGAAAAAAACAGTGCAAATTTCGCAATATTCTCATTAGTATTGGGGATAGATAATATGAAGGTCTACCTAATTACTTGTTTACATCTCTCTTGGCTTCTAGAAAAAAACTGTGAACGTGTCTAGGCCTAGCTAAAAGTCAAAAAATTCAACGTACTTTTAAATGTTTCATTTAAGTTTTGTGTTGAGCCATTTAATCTCCATCCCCCCTCCAACTATAATATCTATAGGACAGCTAACCGCATCGCAGGGGCCAGATCTTCGTGTCAACGCTAACTTTTTTTTGTACTTCTCGGTTCAAGCCTATTTCACTTTCTATCTCTTTCTCTCTCTCTCTTTCATTTTTTCCAACTTCCTCTCTTTTCCTCTCTTACTCTCTATATCTTCTCTTTTCCTATCCCTTTCCTTCTTTTTTCTTCTCCCGGTTGTCTAATTTTTTCCCATCGTGTTCTCTTTCACTATTTCTTTCACAATCTATTTCCCTATCACATTATCTTTCTTTTATTATCTTGTTTGCAACTTTCTTCTAATTCTCTCTTTATCTTCCCCTTTCTCTTTTTCTCTCTCTCTCTTTATTTTTCTCCAATTCAATCTCTTCTTCCAGGCTGTAACAGCTTTCTTAATTACAAGAGTTCTTTCTTTTACTCAGAATAGCCTCCGCAACGTTTTCAGCTGACCAGCATTGTTTCCAAATGAGTTTTGCTCTTGGATTCCTCGGCCTTTTCGTCGAATAAAAGCGTAAATAGGAATCTAACATTTTAAAAAACTTCTCGCTCGGCAGTTCCTCTGGCGCTACTAACTTCCGAGAGAAGCATCTCAAGAAGACTCTATCAACTCAAAGGTCTCAGTTTTCTTATGCTCTTTAAATGGACAGTTTTTCGAAAAAAAAAGTTTCTCCATTTCATTCTCAACTTTTTGAGCGTCTCAGTCGGTCTCTATCATTTAGGCTTCCGATTTTTTGCCCAGTCCCATTTTGAAGGGGCTTTACTATCGAAGCAACTTCTTCCAAATCTGAATTTAGTTCGATTAATTTTCACTTGGGGAACCTGCGCTTTCAATCAACCATAACCTATGCTCTATCCTTGTTCCGCAATCCAGGTTCTCACCAGTAAATAGTGTCCGATCCCCTCTTCAATCTAAAAAATTCCCTGCTGTAAAAATGAACCTTTGTCTTCCCTAAGGCTGGTCTCTATCAAAATGGATTTTTCTGGTCATAAACAGAAAACTTTATTATAATGTCATACAAATGTTTTGAAGTTCTGAATTCGAATAGATCGTTTTCGGTTGCTAAGCATTGATGACTGGCATTGCATCCGTAAAATCTGGGCTAAAAACTTTTAACGAAACAACACTACCCACTCCCAACGATTAAAAACTATCAGTAACTTGTTAATTAGAATATACCCTACTCCTAGTTAATCTTTTGTTCTGAGCAGAGGAGCGGATTGTTCGCAGAAACTTGCGCAAAAATCGTGTAGTGTGACGGGAACCGAACCCGTGAACTTTCGCATTCCGGGCAAATGCTCTTCCCACTGAGCTACACACGCACACAATGCACATTTTAAGGCCCATACAACAAACTTCTTCATTTCGTTGTGGCAAATAAGATCCTTTGACTTTCAACTCGCTCCATTCACTCGCCCGAATTAGATGATTCAAGTTTATAGCAAGACTCGGGCATCTTGAAAGCGTATCTTGCAAACATTAACAACATTCTTGTTACTCACATGTTATTTTATCGAAGAAAAGCATTTTTGGAATGGATTAAACAGAATGTTCATCGAACAAAAACTCCGAAACAAAGTGCAATTTTTTAGATTGAAGAGGGGGATCGGACACTATTTACTGGTGATAACCTGAATAGCAGAACAACGATAGAGCTTAGGTGATGGTTGATTAAAAGCGTAGGTTCCCCAAGTGCAAACCTATCGAATCAAACTTAGATTGGGAAGAAGTTGCTTAGATAGTAAAGCCCCTTCAAAATGGGACTGGGCAAAAAATCGGAAACCTAAATGATAGAGACCGACTGAGACGCTCAAAAAGTTGAGAATGAAATGGAGAAACTTTTTATTCGAAAAACTGTCCATTTAAAGAGCATAAGTAAACTGAGACCTTTGAGTTGATAGAGTCTTCTTGAGATGCTTCTCTCGGAAGTTAGCAGCGCCAGAGGAACTGCCGAGCGAGAATTTTTTTAAATGTTAGATTCCTATTTACGCTTTTATTCGACGAAAAGGCCGAGGAATCCAAGAGCAAAACTCATTTGGAAACAATGCTGGTCAGCTGAAAACGTTGTGGAGGCTATTCTGAGTAAAAGAAAGAACTCTTGTAATTAAGAAAGCTGTTACAGCCTGGAAGAAGAGATTGAATTGGAGAAAAATAAAGAGAGAGTGAGAGAAAAAGAGAAAGGGAAAGGTAAAGAGAGAATTAGAAGAAAGTTGCAAACAAGATAATAAAAGAAAGATAATGTGATAGGGAAATAGATTGCGGAGGAAATAGTGAAAGAGAACATGATGGGAAAAAATTAGACAACCGGGAGAAGAAAAAAGAAGGAAAGGGATAGGAAAAGAGAAGATATAGAGAGTAAGAAAGGAAAAGAGAGAAAGTGAGTAAAAAAATGAAAGAGAGAGAGAGAAAAAGAGAAAGAGGAAGATAAAGAGAGAATTAGAAGAAAGTTGCAAACAAGATAATAAAAGAAAGATGATGCGATACGGAAATAGATTGTGAAAGAAATAGTGAAAGAGAACACGATGGGAAGAATTAGACGACGGGGAGAAGAAAAAAGAAGGAAAGGGATAGGAAAAGAGAAGATATAGAGAGTAAGAGAGGAAAAGAGAGGAAGTTGGAAAAAATTGAGAGAGAGAGAGAGAGAGAGAGAGAGAGAGAGATAGAAAAAGAAAAAGGTAAGAACCGAAAAGTACGAAAAAAGAGTGTGGACACGGAGGATTGGCCCCCGCGATGCGGTTAGCTGTCCTACAGATAGTTTTTGAGGGGAAGATGCGGGGTGGAGTTTAACGGGCTCTGCTGAGCAAGAAAGCGTGAAAAAAAAGGAACCTCAAAAATTTTCAGGACGTTGAACAAAGTTTAAGTAGTCGGGCAGCATCATCCATCAACTTATTTTAAAGCCTATGTATATAGCCCGTTAATCAAACCAAGGAAACATGCCGGAGAGAAAAATGATATGTGTAGAATAATTTTGGGGTCCCTCGGGCTAGGTTTACCGAAGTTTGGACTTGTTGGCAACTATTCATTCATTTCAACATCTTACATTTTTCGTTTCTTAGCAGTCTTTCTCTCTTCTCTTCTCTTTTTCTTACTATCGAAAGATCATTTCCTGTAATGTTTTTCTCGATCTTTTTTCTCTGCTTTTATGTGTGTATATAAGTATCATGAAGAGTTTGTGCTGAGTTAAACGCATTGAATGAAGAATCCAGTAGACATCATATCATATCATACTTCTTCCTCCTACACTTAATCTCAATTTTGATTCAACCATGTCGGCTTCTTTCCTCTCTTCAAGCAGTCTTGCATAGGGTAACGTGTATATTCTGTTCATCTTGCCCCAGGGCAGCGTGGAAGAGCGTGAGCGAGAGAGTACCGTATTCTAAGAAAGCAAGAACTACTACTTTGGAGTATGGGATTGAATGATAAGGGTAGGAAGATGAGAAAGAATAACTGAAAACGTACATTCTCTGGTAAAATCTTCCCCTCCCCTCTGCCATTCATTACAATTGCATAACTGGTCTATTTTTCGGTTATAACTCTCAGAGGCAGTCCAAACCGAGTGCATACAGGTACTTCATATTGGAAGTGTGTCGTAATATTGCACAGAAAGTTCTTGGTTCGACCCTCATCTCAGGCAGATTCACACACAAATTGAATAGTTTAAGAAAGTTCGGTAGTGCTCCACAATGTTTCACTGCTGTCCGTGGTTTAACAAGCTTCTCTCAATGGAAGGGGGCGTACACTGCCACCATGTGATGATTCTTAATGTGATGATTTTCTCGAAACACACTGGCAACAGTGGCCATTCATGACTCTAAAGCCTTGAGAGCCTGTCATGGATGGAGCCGGATCATCCAGTCCGGAATCGAGCGCGACCTCAGGTTGTTGATAGAGGGACGCCTCCCTACGAAAAATTCGTACCGGGAGGTAGCGGGAGAAATCCCGCCGTGGACCAAAACTGGGTGGTATAGCTCGTCAAAGGAGGGCGATGCAGGACCGGCCTGGGCAAGCCACCGGACAAAACATCAGCCGATACTCCGCTATACTTTTCAATGGCGAGTCGAGGCACCAGTCAAATAGCCTCTTGCCTTTCTCCGGTCAACGACAGGCGAGACGTCTCTACTCGCACCCAAAACGATACTAAGCCGGGTTGACCACCCTTTACAAGGCCTATAGCATGAAGAGGTTGCTACAACGATGTCCCCCTTCACAAGGTGCAGCATAACATTCTCAGGACTGCAAAGGACTTCAATACCCATCTCCGGACGCATCCCGTCCGAAGAACAACACGAGAACCTCTCTCATTAAAGAGAGTGTTCATAACCAAAAGTCTTCGATGCCGACAACAACAACAACAACAACAACAACAAAAACAACAACAACAAAAAACAACAACAACAACATGATTCTTAATTTCTCAAAAGAGTTATATCTCTATATTTCTACTTTTACTCGAAAAAAATAAAGAACGGAATATGGTTAGTGATGCGGATAGAAAATAAGCCGAAGTCACCTTTTTTTTTCCCTGAAAATTACTTTCATTTTCTGAATAGGTTATTTTTGCTATACAAGGCCACTTTCAAAACATGTTATCTAGAATGCTTTTGAAATAATGTTTGATAGAATTACCAACACGAAAATTCATTATCAGCAAAACAAGATTATCGAGCTTTCGAGAAAAAGGTTGACATTTAACATATTGTCAGCAATTTTCAATGAAAACAAGAACAAACATAAAATTTTTAGAAATTCCTTAACAATTCAAAGCACTGACATTAATTTTTTTAATTTTTTTTATTAGTCGTATTATAAATTTATTAGTCGTATTATTAATCGTTATTATTATTAATCGAGTTGAACCTTGACTTGACATGGAAAAGTCTGTCTATGCTAGCTCGCCATTTCTACGAATAAATAGTGATACTCTCAAAGACAATTTAAACTTTTTTTTACCGGAGTTGAGATAGCCAGGATGTGAAGTCGTTTCCGCTGTCAGGAATAAGGTCAACCGTCAATTTAATATTACATTTGAGTATGCCAAAAAAAGAGTAAGCATCGAGAGGGAGAGAGGGAGAAAGAGAGAGAGGGGTAGGAAAGAGAGAACACTTAGACAAGATAAGTTTGAAAAAGAAAGAGAAAACAAGAAGAATAACACGTTACAAATCAAGCCCATGTTCTACAAAATAGCTTGTTTATGCATAGAAGGCGCTCAATGAGACTTGACGTCAAAATTAATTCTGCAGTCCTCGATGCTCGTGATAGGCCTCTCATTATTTCCCGGATGCCAGCTTCCACTTTTTTGATTTGTCTTCTCCATTTCCTCTAATATAGTTATTATGAAAATTGGAAAATTCTGATTTGTTTGGGAATATTTTCCATCATATTCATATTATTTTTAACTAACATCTACGCGTCCAACGCACTCATATTTTTAGTCATCTCAAGCACCTTTCCGCATATGAAAAGATGTAAACAGTCGTATAGTTATTTTTATCACTGAACAAAAAGGGGAAGAATGTTAACAAGAAGAAAAAAAACTACGATAGTTTCAAATTCGCTTTCAAACAGACACAAAAGATAACAATTCTTTTGATAGGAAAAGCATCAAAAATAGAGCCTTCGGTGAAAAAGGAAAGTTTGCTCGTTTGCATTGAAAAAGCGAAAAGTTCGCTAGAGTCTAGTGGTGAAATGTTGTTTTCCAAGAAGATTCTTGGCCTTTAGTTACTCAAGTTATGAATGAGGCTCCGGCTACTTCCTCTCGATCTCAAGTTATGAATGAGGCTCCGGCTACTTCCTCTCGATCTCAAGTTATGAATGAGGCTCCGGCTACTTCCTCTCGATCTCAAGTTATGAATGAGGCTCCGGCTACTTCCTTTCGATCTCAAGTTATGAATGAGGCTCCGGCTACTTCCTCTCGATCTCAAGTTATGAATGAGGCTCCGGCTACTTCCTCTCGATCTCAAGTTATGAATGAAGCTCCGGCTACTTCCTCTCGATCTCAAGTTATGAATGAGGCTCCGGCTACTTCCTCTCGATCTCAAGTTATGAATGAGGCTCCGGCTACTTCCTCTCGATCTCAAGTTATGAATGAGGCTCCGGCTACTTCCTCTCGATCTCAAGTTATGAATGAGGCTCCAGCTACTTCCTCTCGATCTCAAGTTATGAATGAGGCTCCGGCTACTTCCTCTCGATCTCAAGTTATGAATGAAGCTCCGGCTACTTCCTCTCGATCTCAAGTTATGAATGAGGCTCCGGCTACTTCCTCTCGATCTCAAGTTATGAATGAGGCTCCGGCTACTTCCTCTCGATCTCAAGTTATGAATGAGGCTCCGGCTACTTCCTCTCGATCTCAAGTTATGAATGAGGCTCCGGCTACTTCCTCTCGATCTCAAGTTATGAATGAGGCTCCGGCTACTTCCTCTCGATCTCAAGTTATGAATGAGGCTCCGGCTACTTCCTCTCGATCTCAAGTTATGAATGAGGCTCCGGCTACTTCCTCTCGATCTCAAGTTATGAATGAGGCTCCGGCTACTTCCTCTCGATCTCAAGTTATGAATGAGGCTCCGGCTACTTCCTCTCGATCTCAAGTTATGAATGAAGCTCCGGCTACTTCCTCTCGATCTCAAGTTATGAATGAGGCTCCGGCTACTTCCTCTCGATCTCAAGTTATGAATGAGGCTCCGGCTACTTCCTCTCGATCTCAAGTTATGAATGAGGCTCCGGCTACTTCCTCTCGATCTCAAGTTATGAATGAGGCTCCGGCTACTTCCTCTCGATCTCAAGTTATGAATGAGGCTCCGGCTACTTCCTCTCGATCTCAAGTTATGAATGAAGCTCCGGCTACTTCCTCTCGATCTCAAGTTATGAATGAGGCTCCGGCTACTTCCTCTCGATCTCAAGTTATGAATGAGGCTCCGGCTACTTCCTCTCGATCTCAAGTTATGAATGAGGCTCCGGCTACTTCCTCTCGATCTCAAGTTATGAATGAGGCTCCGGCTACTTCCTCTCGATCTCAAGTTATGAATGAGGCTCCGGCTACTTCCTCTCGATCTCAAGTTATGAATGAGGCTCCAGCTACTTCCTCTCGATCTCAAGTTATGAATGAGGCTCCGGCTACTTCCTCTCGATCTCAAGTTATGAATGAAGCTCCGGCTACTTCCTCTCGATCTCAAGTTATGAATGAGGCTCCGGCTACTTCCTCTCGATCTCAAGTTATGAATGAGGCTCCGGCTACTTCCTCTCGATCTCAAGTTATGAATGAGGCTCCGGCTACTTCCTCTCGATCTCAAGTTATGAATGAGGCTCCGGCTACTTCCTCTCGATCTCAAGTTATGAATGAGGCTCCGGCTACTTCCTCTCGATCTCAAGTTATGAATGAGGCTCCGGCTACTTCCTCTCGATCTCAAGTTATGAATGAGGCTCCGGCTACTTCCTCTCGATCTCAAGTTATGAATGAGGCTCCGGCTACTTCCTCTCGATCTCAAGTTATGAATGAAGCTCCGGCTACTTCCTCTCGATCTCAAGTTATGAATGAGGCTCCGGCTACTTCCTCTCGATCTCAAGTTATGAATGAGGCTCCGGCTACTTCCTCTCGATCTCAAGTTATGAATGAGGCTCCGGCTACTTCCTCTCGATCTCAAGTTATGAATGAGGCTCCGGCTACTTCCTCTCGATCTCAAGTTATGAATGAGGCTCCGGCTACTTCCTCTCGATCTCAAGTTATGAATGAGGCTCCAGCTACTTCCTCTCGATCTCAAGTTATGAATGAGGCTCCGGCTACTTCCTCTCGATCTCAAGTTATGAATGAAGCTCCGGCTACTTCCTCTCGATCTCAAGTTATGAATGAGGCTCCGGCTACTTCCTCTCGATCTCAAGTTATGAATGAGGCTCCGGCTACTTCCTCTCGATCTCAAGTTATGAATGAGGCTCCGGCTACTTCCTCTCGATCTCAAGTTATGAATGAGGCTCCGGCTACTTCCTCTCGATCTCAAGTTATGAATGAGGCTCCGGCTACTTCCTCTCGATCTCAAGTTATGAATGAGGCTCCGGCTACTTCCTCTCGATCAAATGAATCCACTCGACAAAACTTAAACTATGAAAAATTGAAGCAAAAACAAAAACAACAAAAAAACGATTATAAAACTTAAAGTCGTCAAAATTTCTAAATAAAAACGGAAGCCAGTCCCGATTCTAAACTTTGATATAAAAATTATCACAGAAACTTAAAACACTCATGAAATCAAATCGGGGAGTATTGAGATGAAGATGAAGATCAACCGCATTCTCAAAGCTAAAGTATACATGAATATGTAGCTGTTTCTGGTATTAGCATATGTTTTTTTTGGCATATAGCATATCATTCAGTGGATGCCTTTTTGGCATCCACTGAATGATTCAAAAGTATTACATATAGACCATTAGGCGCTCGGATCTGCTTTTGGTTTTGATAAAAGTCAATAAGGTGCGTGGAAAGTGAACCTGGGAGCTAAAAAGAGGTGGCAGACTAAGGAATTTAGTTCTCCTTCTGTTTTTCACCGGCTCCAAATTTACTCACTTAGATTGATTTAGATGTAACTGGTAACATACTCGCACTCTGGGTAGGAGATGTCAGAGATGGATGGTTGGGTTCGATTTCACCCCGTGGTTTTTTTTCTTCTGTGTGATAGATTGAGTTTTTAATTTTTTTATTCACCCAGCAACTTCTTAATTTTTATTCACCCAGTTTTCTTCATTACTGATATAGAAACTTAAAAGAATTAATCTTATTGTTCTCTTTTAACCTGTTGAAGAACATCTTTGTATACAGATCACTTGATATAAGCTTCAAACAAACCTCAAGGCCATAGGAAATTTTTTTGAAGTTTTTTTAAAATAAAAAATTAGGAACACAGCCTCGCCGGTTCACGAGCTGTTCAAGAACACAGCCTCGCCGGTTCACGAGCTGTTCAAGAACACAGCCTCGCCGGTTCACGAGCTGTTCAAGAACTCTAAAAGGCCTGAAACCGTCACACGAAGCGAGTCGCACAAATGAAAAAGGAAAACAAGTTCCTTTTCTGAAATACTATGAAATGAAAGAAATTCATCACTATGGAATGAATTGAAGCCATCAAGGATAACAGCTTATTAGAGAAAAAAAGGAGAATAAGCATTTCGCTTTGCTCTCAGCAAAATATCGAAAGGTTGCAAATTGCGAAGACACTATTGGAGGGAATGGTGTGATTCGCGAATACAAGTGAAAAGATAGCTGAATACTTCAAGGACTCTGACAAACAGACCTCTGCCCTCAAAATCTGCGAAGTTTTCTCGGAAGAAGTTAATCAAGGAATAGTGATGGGTGGCAACTGTTTTAGCTGTCTCAAGGTAAACTCTCCTCCTTCTAGTTCGACATACTCTGGACAGCTTTTAAACTTAAAAGAGTTTCTTTTGTTTGCTCTTTCTTTTGATTCATTCAAGAAAAACGGCTGTTTGGTTTTATGTGTCTGGGTGAAAGAACCATTATCACCAGGGCACCCGACCCCGTGCCCGGAAGAATGGAAACAAATAGAATCTCAAAAGCTGCCTCAAGTTGCAGTTTAACCGATGCTCGTTCTGCTCGGTTTTCAAAAAGAAATCATGTCAGAAAGAAATCCTGAGCCCGGAGGGTATAGGAAACCTAATCTGTATTATGAACCACGTCAGTTATGATTTTCTTTCACCAATTTCCACTTACTCCAGATAGTTGTTTATTCTCTCTGACGTTCTGCTTCCCCCATTTGACTCTTTGTGCCATGTGATTTCACCGGCTGCCCTCTTTTAATAAACCAGTGTGAATCTTTGAACTCCTTGGTATTCATTGACCTTACACGAAAGTTGGGATACTCCCCATTATTACAGACGATTCAAAAAATTCTTAGCTTTTTTGTTGTTGTTTGAACGTAAAATATCACACGATTTCAAGCAGACGTGAAAGATCAACTTTCGCGTGTCACTCATCAATGGAATGACAGGCATCTTTAGCAAAACTTATCCGTGTTTTTGAAGATATATTCTCGGGAGTCTGTTGCTATTTAACGGAGCCGCGCCATCTGCTCGTCTATTAATATCTGCAGAAGGCGGCGGAATTACTCTGCTCTCAGTGTAAATGTATGATCGTGAAAAGTTTCAAACCTCTTCTTTTGTTGCATTTCGTCTAGTATCTATCTGTCTGTTTCTCTCTTGTCTAATTTGCAGACGAGAATAGATTCATCACGTCGAGTCCATTCCAAAAAAATTCCCTTTTCTCTTTATTCCCCAAAAGAAACGAGCCGAACGTTTGTGCCAGCATTCCAAATTAGCCGTTCCATTCTTTACTCAATAATACTTCTAGTAGCAAATCACGAGACCCTTCGAGTGGCTGGGTAGTGTTCATTTATCACTCAAGGTTCTCCATTATTCAAGGTTTCACCGACCGCTTAACCGAAGAGCAGAACAAAAACTGCCGGAAGGACACAGAGATAAATCCCCCCTTTTTTTGTTCTAATGTAGTTCAACGAAGACAAAAGTGTTATAATAGCAATACTCATTAGCAAAAAAAAACATTCTTTCATTTCAGAATCAAAAAGAAAAATTGAGCGAAAAATAATGGTTATCGTGCAGAATAAGGTGGCCAGCATGTACATAATTCGAACAAGAGTTACCATCTCTTGAGAGAAGAAAACAAAATAATGGTTATCGTGCAGAATAAGGTGGCCAGCATGTACATAATTCGAACAAGAGTTACCATCTCTTGAGAGAAGAAAACAAAATAATGGTTATCGTGCAGAATAAGGTGGCCAGCATGTACATAATTCGAACAAGAGTTACCATCTCTTGAGAGAAGAAAACAAAAATATAAAAAAAACTCAGAAACTAGAAAAAGTATCGGATAGAATTAGTCTTAAGATTCTCTTAACTCTAAAGCTCAGTAATTGGAAAAACTTTTTTCTTTAGTTGTTTTCCGGTATAAATGGGCAGAAAAACTCAAGGAAGGATTTCGCAAGCTTCTAATAGAAGGCTTCCCTTAGTGGAGAGGGGGCTTCCAGTATACTTCCCGCCAAAATTGCAATTGTTGATTAAACAAGGGAGTTACAAGATGGCTTTCTACGGCAATCAGTTAACCTCATAAAAAAGTTCGCTCTTCAGGACGATGAAAAAACTGGCATTCTGAATAACAGGATTATAAAACGACGTGTATTCGAGCACATATGAGTTGTTTATGTTACATTCATAGCGAGGGATTCTGAGGACGGATTCTGAGGATAATCCTCTATGAAGATTATTTCCAACCGTTGTTTCATGAATCTTTGCGGCCTTCATATCTAGCCCATACATCTGACTTCTACGATAGGAAAGTCGAAAAAATTCACATATCTTACCATCAAAAGTGAACTCTATTACATACATATATCTCTTTTCCACTTTTGTATGTCTCTCTTTCTCTCTTGGTTTTTTTTTCGTCAATCTCGTTTTGTCTGCCTCAACATATATCCATATGTATTTCTCTATCTTTCTCTGTCTTACTCTTCGACGAAAAAAATTTTAAGGTCACACAGTGAGTTTGTTTGGCCTCGCTTGATAAGAAGACTAATGGAAGTATTGGTTTTTTGGTAGTCAACCTGGACTTCATAATGGCCGGGTTCTTTGTTGATCAGAGACGAATCATCAACAAAACGAAAACATCGGGAAACAAATGAAGTCAGTAAATATATTTGATTTGAACTGCGAATGAGAATGAAAAGTGCTGTGTAAGTGAGAAACAACAACAAATTACAGCGAATTACACGCGACTCGAGAATATATCATGAGAATATATCATGAATGCGATGTATTATTGCGAATCACTCACGTTCTACCTTATTATTCAAGTATTGTACTTCATCGAAACAGGAAGTAAAGATGCTTCTGTCTGCGTTTCTTCCCAAGTCTACCACTTTGTTATGCAATACTCTTGAAAAATAGTTATCTCCTCATTATACTAAAGCCTTTTTTCAATAGAAACAACGTGCACAAGTTGATGAAAAGATTAAATCACAATCGGATTAACTCCTTTGCTCTGTTGTTGATGGAGTTAAAGAAACAAACAATCATTCCTGAGAACCTTTCAATCAACACGTTCTCAATAGGACTGCGAGAGAAAAAACAACATTTATTATTTTCTTTTTCGATATGTTCGTCATAAAAATTAGGCATTCGGAGATTGATTAAAGTATTTTATTTTTTGGTATGAAATTAGTAAAATGATTCCTGAGTTTAACACGTGAAGGCTTTATTTACCACGACCAAGCAGAACATTTACGTGGAGCAGAATGACATGTGCGGATACCAGTTGACAAAATATGATTAAACTATCGCACGGGCAAAAACCATTCTGTGGGCGGAATCGAACCAGCCATGTCTTCCTTACTGGAAGCGAGCGCGTTACCACTATACCACTATACTACCAAAGACACATTGCTACCAGTCGGCAATCATCCCGTTCAATTGCACACAAATGGTACGTAAAAGCAGATGAAGACCTTGAGAACGAAGGTTAGCAGAATGATGAGCAGGATAACTCCACACAGTAGGCCTATTTTCATCTGAACATAGCACGGGATTCAAGACGAGAAAAGTCCAGTCAATATTCTTTCGCTCGATTCTGATTGGCCTCGTAAGAAAGATGGAACGAGAATAAACACGACCAAGCTCTTCGGAGGGTCTAGCCCGTGAATTAGCTTCCTTATGCTTTCCTTTCTTCTTCTCCTTTCTGAATGTCAGTGGGAGCTAAGCTCCGTTTCCCTTCAAAGAACATTTTCAATAACTGATTAGAATCCTTAAAAATAATTTTTTTCTTTTTAAAACAAAAGAACGAAACATATGAAAAGAGTTCCGGGTACTCATTTTAACTATTTTTGATAGTTTATTTAGAGACCGAATCACTTGCCAAATGGGGCTTTAAATTATCCTTTTTTTTGGAGAGGTTTCCGTTTTAAAATTTGTATAATATTTTTTGAAACCTAAACTGACATATCTAGCTTTCTTCTGTGATTCTCGTACACCCTTGATGTCATCTCTTGCCTTCACTGCGTACTCAACTGAGCTTCCAACATTCGCTTCAATGTTGTTCAGCATCTCCCCCTGCAAGTAAACTATTTTGCTTTCAACAAGATTTTCACATGAATCAGAAACCCCTCAAAGAATTCAGAGAGGGAATACACATATTAATCTATCTCCCACTTTTATCTTGCTCGATATAGTCGGGTTTTTCAGCTCTCTGATCGTATACTCAAATTCAAGTCTCATGGTGTCTCTTCAAATAAATTCGTTTCTTCTAAGAAACGCTGACCAATAATCGTTTCTTCTAAGAAACGCGATAACCTACGTGATATTCTTTTCATGTTAGATTTGAAAAAGAGTCTAAATGTTTCGATAGTCATGATACTATTTGGTAATTGATCCTTTCGTGAAAAAATTAATTGAGTTGATACGTTTGGAGACCTTTTTTTCTTGTTGGCTTCGAAACTTCTCTATAAAATGTGATTAACAGAAGCGAAAACTTAGAAAATTTTACATATACTTACATAGTATATTCTTATGCATTCGTCATCGTTTCTGAGCAATAAGCTTAAGAATTTGTGGTTTGTTCTCAAATCCACATTTAAAGAAACGTGTGCTATAATAATACTTCAGAAAACGAAGCATAACCATTTATATAATAATAAAGTGTAGTTCTCGCAAGCAACGATAGCCTTCATTGCCAGCTCATGACTTTTCAGAAGTGGTTAACAAAGCTATAAGTGCCTTATTGTCAAACAGCCCTCGAGAAAAAAGAGAACTGACCTGTGTGCACACCAGAAGATGGACGTCGTGGAACATTTCAGCAAGCTCTCGAATGCTTTTTTCAATCTGTGAAGATTACCGATTTTTTATCGGTTTCTGGCCATTTTTATTGGTACACAATACAAAAACTCTACATTTCTTTCTAAAATCCTCCTTTTTGGTTACTAATGTACCTGAAAATTAAGTTGTGCTTCACTGTAATCTTGTAAAATGTCTAGAAATGCAAGAAATGTTGTTTTGTTGTTGTTGTTGTTGCCGGCAAGCATCCCGCATCGAAGACTTGGTTATGAACACTCTCTTTAATGAGAGAAGTTCTCGTGTTGTTCGGACAAGATGCGTGTAGCTACGCTACCTCTTTTAGTGCGTTTTGGGGTGATGTGTAGTGAGTGTAGCTACGCTACCTCTTTTGGTGTGTTTGGGGTGAGGTTCAGTCAAGTCGACTTTTCGACGTTTACTAGTTCTAGAAGTTTCTGTTTTGTTTAATATTTTCGGGCCTAAATTAGGAGAAGTTTTTGCTGTTGGGTCGCATCATCACACCGCCCTTCTCCCACGCTCGCGCACCACCACCCGATTCGCTGCGCAGGTCTGCTACAAGGAGACGTTTGTTGTTATTTTGGTTGTACTAATTAGTATTTAGTAAGGTTGTTAGTAATTTGTTAGTAAGTTTGTTGAAGGTTATTTAAGTTGCTGATAAATCAGTAAGTAAGTCGTGGCAGGCATCATTGAGCATCATTGAAGAACCATCGCCTTTGGCATTCTTTATCTGAACACACAGCCTTACGAAATTCACAACCACAATCCAATACTTCATTCATTTCGGTTCCTTTCACGAACAATCACATAATTTCCTTCGACTACAAGCATAATGCGTCCGGAGAAGGGTTTTGATGTCCTTTGCAGTCCTGAGACTGTCATGCTGCACCTTGTGAAGGCGGACATCGTTGTAGCAACCTGTTCATGCTATAGGCCTTGTGAGTGGGTGGTCAAGCCGGCCTAGCATCGTTTTGGGTGGGATTAGAGACGTCTCGCCTGTCGTTGACCGGAGATAGGCAAGAGGCTATTTGACTGGCGCCTCGACTCGCCATTGAAAAGTATAGCGGAGTATCGGCTGATGTTTTGTCCGGTGGCATGCCCAGGTCGGTCCGGCATCGCCCTCCTTTGACGAGCTATACTACCCAGTTTTATTCCGCGGCGGGATTTCTCCCGCTACCTCCCAGCACGAATTCTTCGTAGGGAGGCATCCCTCTATCCGCCACCTGAGGTCGCGCTCGATTCTGGACTGGATGATCCGGCTCCATCCGTGACAGGCTCTTAAGGCTGTAGAGTAACGAATGGCCACTGTTGCCAGTGTGTTTCTAGAAATGCAAGAAATCGTATGCAACGGCAGCTCAGTGAGAAAAAAATCGCTCCGTAATAAAGACGGATGTTCGGTTCCCACCCAGTCATCGATTTTTGCAAGAATTTCTGGGAGCATGGTCGTAGCTCTATTTATAATGTTAAATTGAAAAAAAAATCTTATGATTTTATGAAGCATAAAGAAGAATACATTGCTTGAAAAAATCCATTTGCGAACTGTTTCAAAGATTTATCAAAACAAAATTAACCTTTTCCAATTCCTCTCTTCTCGAGATGACATCGGCGAAGAGACTTCTACGGTCTTCATAACAGAGAATGAGCTGAACATAACTCGATTGATTAAAATTGCCAGTGTTGTTATAAATAGTTGATGTCATCTTTTATTATTCTTTAACATTGTATTGTGTAAACTAAAACATCAATTAAGTTATACTTATTTGTTTTGCTCTTCATATGAGTCTATACCTATAGAAAGAGTTGAATCTCTTCATATGAGTCTATACCTATAGAAAGAGTTGAATCTCTTCATATGAGTCTATACCTATAGAAAGAGTTGAATCTCTTCATATGAGTCTATACCTATAGAAAGAGTTGAATCTCTTCATATGAGTCTATACCTATAGAAAGAGTTGAATCTCTTCATATGAGTCTATACCTATAGAAAGAGTTGAATCTCTTCATATGAGTCTATACCTATAGAAAGAGTTGAATCTCTTCATATGAGTCTATACCTATAGAAAGAGTTGAATCTCTTCATATGAGTCTATACCTATAGAAAGAGTTGAATCTCTTCATATGAGTCTATACCTATAGAAAGAGTTGAATCTCTTCATATGAGTCTATACCTATAGAAAGAGTTGAATCTCTTCATATGAGTCTATACCTATAGAAAGAGTTGAATCTCTTCATATGAGTCTATACCTATAGAAAGAGTTGAATCTCTTCATATGAGTCTATACCTATAGAAAGAGTTGAATCTCTTCATATGAGTCTATACCTATAGAAAGAGTTGAATCTCTTCATATGAGTCTATACCTATAGAAAGAGTTGAATCTCTTCATATGAGTCTATACCTATAGAAAGAGTTGAATCTCTTCATATGAGTCTATACCTATAGAAAGAGTTGAATCTCTTCATATGAGTCTATACCTATAGAAAGAGTTGAATCTCTTCATATGAGTCTATACCTATAGAAAGAGTTGAATCTCTTCATATGAGTCTATACCTATAGAAAGAGTTGAATCTCTTCATATGAGTCTATACCTATAGAAAGAGTTGAATCTCTTCATATGAGTCTATACCTATAGAAAGAGTTGAATCTCTTCATATGAGTCTATACCTATAGAAAGAGTTGAATCTCTTCATATGAGTCTATACCTATAGAAAGAGTTGAATCTCTTCATATGAGTCTATACCTATAGAAAGAGTTGAATCTCTTCATATGAGTCTATACCTATAGAAAGAGTTGAATCTCTTCATATGAGTCTATACCTATAGAAAGAGTTGAATCTCTTCATATGAGTCTATACCTATAGAAAGAGTTGAATCTCTTCATATGAGTCTATACCTATAGAAAGAGTTGAATCTCTTCATATGAGTCTATACCTATAGAAAGAGTTGAATCTCTTCATATGAGTCTATACCTATAGAAAGAGTTGAATCTCTTCATATGAGTCTATACCTATAGAAAGAGTTGAATCTCTTCATATGAGTCTATACCTATAGAAAGAGTTGAATCTCTTCATATGAGTCTATACCTATAGAAAGAGTTGAATCTCTTCATATGAGTCTATACCTATAGAAAGAGTTGAATCTCTTCATATGAGTCTATACCTATAGAAAGAGTTGAATCTCTTCATATGAGTCTATACCTATAGAAAGAGTTGAATCTCTTCATATGAGTCTATACCTATAGAAAGAGTTGAATCTCTTCATATGAGTCTATACCTATAGAAAGAGTTGAATCTCTTCATATGAGTCTATACCTATAGAAAGAGTTGAATCTCTTCATATGAGTCTATACCTATAGAAAGAGTTGAATCTCTTCATATGAGTCTATACCTATAGAAAGAGTTGAATCTCTTCATATGAGTCTATACCTATAGAAAGAGTTGAATCTCTTCATATGAGTCTATACCTATAGAAAGAGTTGAATCTCTTCATATGAGTCTATACCTATAGAAAGAGTTGAATCTCTTCATATGAGTCTATACCTATAGAAAGAGTTGAATCTCTTCATATGAGTCTATACCTATAGAAAGAGTTGAATCTCTTCATATGAGTCTATACCTATAGAAAGAGTTGAATCTCTTCATATGAGTCTATACCTATAGAAAGAGTTGAATCTCTTCATATGAGTCTATACCTATAGAAAGAGTTGAATCTCTTCATATGAGTCTATACCTATAGAAAGAGTTGAATCTCTTCATATGAGTCTATACCTATAGAAAGAGTTGAATCTCTTCATATGAGTCTATACCTATAGAAAGAGTTGAATCTCTTCATATGAGTCTATACCTATAGAAAGAGTTGAATCTCTTCATATGAGTCTATACCTATAGAAAGAGTTGAATCTCTTCATATGAGTCTATACCTATAGAAAGAGTTGAATCTCTTCATATGAGTCTATACCTATAGAAAGAGTTGAATCTCTTCATATGAGTCTATACCTATAGAAAGAGTTGAATCTCTTCATATGAGTCTATACCTATAGAAAGAGTTGAATCTCTTCATATGAGTCTATACCTATAGAAAGAGTTGAATCTCTTCATATGAGTCTATACCTATAGAAAGAGTTGAATCTCTTCATATGAGTCTATACCTATAGAAAGAGTTGAATCTCTTCATATGAGTCTATACCTATAGAAAGAGTTGAATCTCTTCATATGAGTCTATACCTATAGAAAGAGTTGAATCTCTTCATATGAGTCTATACCTATAGAAAGAGTTGAATCTCTTCATATGAGTCTATACCTATAGAAAGAGTTGAATCTCTTCATATGAGTCTATACCTATAGAAAGAGTTGAATCTCTTCATATGAGTCTATACCTATAGAAAGAGTTGAATCTCTTCATATGAGTCTATACCTATAGAAAGAGTTGAATCTCTTCATATGAGTCTATACCTATAGAAAGAGTTGAATCTCTTCATATGAGTCTATACCTATAGAAAGAGTTGAATCTCTTCATATGAGTCTATACCTATAGAAAGAGTTGAATCTCTTCATATGAGTCTATACCTATAGAAAGAGTTGAATCTCTTCATATGAGTCTATACCTATAGAAAGAGTTGAATCTCTTCATATGAGTCTATACCTATAGAAAGAGTTGAATCTCTTCATATGAGTCTATACCTATAGAAAGAGTTGAATCTCTTCATATGAGTCTATACCTATAGAAAGAGTTGAATCTCTTCATATGAGTCTATACCTATAGAAAGAGTTGAATCTCTTCATATGAGTCTATACCTATAGAAAGAGTTGAATCTCTTCATATGAGTCTATACCTATAGAAAGAGTTGAATCTCTTCATATGAGTCTATACCTATAGAAAGAGTTGAATCTCTTCATATGAGTCTATACCTATAGAAAGAGTTGAATCTCTTCATATGAGTCTATACCTATAGAAAGAGTTGAATCTCTTCATATGAGTCTATACCTATAGAAAGAGTTGAATCTCTTCATATGAGTCTATACCTATAGAAAGAGTTGAATCTCTTCATATGAGTCTATACCTATAGAAAGAGTTGAATCTCTTCATATGAGTCTATACCTATAGAAAGAGTTGAATCTCTTCATATGAGTCTATACCTATAGAAAGAGTTGAATCTCTTCATATGAGTCTATACCTATAGAAAGAGTTGAATCTCTTCATATGAGTCTATACCTATAGAAAGAGTTGAATCTCTTCATATGAGTCTATACCTATAGAAAGAGTTGAATCTCTTCATATGAGTCTATACCTATAGAAAGAGTTGAATCTCTTCATATGAGTCTATACCTATAGAAAGAGTTGAATCTCTTCATATGAGTCTATACCTATAGAAAGAGTTGAATCTCTTCATATGAGTCTATACCTATAGAAAGAGTTGAATCTCTTCATATGAGTCTATACCTATAGAAAGAGTTGAATCTCTTCATATGAGTCTATACCTATAGAAAGAGTTGAATCTCTTCATATGAGTCTATACCTATAGAAAGAGTTGAATCTCTTCATATGAGTCTATACCTATAGAAAGAGTTGAATCTCTTCATATGAGTCTATACCTATAGAAAGAGTTGAATCTCTTCATATGAGTCTATACCTATAGAAAGAGTTGAATCTCTTCATATGAGTCTATACCTATAGAAAGAGTTGAATCTCTTCATATGAGTCTATACCTATAGAAAGAGTTGAATCTCTTCATATGAGTCTATACCTATAGAAAGAGTTGAATCTCTTCATATGAGTCTATACCTATAGAAAGAGTTGAATCTCTTCATATGAGTCTATACCTATAGAAAGAGTTGAATCTCTTCATATGAGTCTATACCTATAGAAAGAGTTGAATCTCTTCATATGAGTCTATACCTATAGAAAGAGTTGAATCTCTTCATATGAGTCTATACCTATAGAAAGAGTTGAATCTCTTCATATGAGTCTATACCTATAGAAAGAGTTGAATCTCTTCATATGAGTCTATACCTATAGAAAGAGTTGAATCTCTTCATATGAGTCTATACCTATAGAAAGAGTTGAATCTCTTCATATGAGTCTATACCTATAGAAAGAGTTGAATCTCTTCATATGAGTCTATACCTATAGAAAGAGTTGAATCTCTTCATATGAGTCTATACCTATAGAAAGAGTTGAATCTCTTCATATGAGTCTATACCTATAGAAAGAGTTGAATCTCTTCATATGAGTCTATACCTATAGAAAGAGTTGAATCTCTTCATATGAGTCTATACCTATAGAAAGAGTTGAATCTCTTCATATGAGTCTATACCTATAGAAAGAGTTGAATCTCTTCATATGAGTCTATACCTATAGAAAGAGTTGAATCTCTTCATATGAGTCTATACCTATAGAAAGAGTTGAATCTCTTCATATGAGTCTATACCTATAGAAAGAGTTGAATCTCTTCATATGAGTCTATACCTATAGAAAGAGTTGAATCTCTTCATATGAGTCTATACCTATAGAAAGAGTTGAATCTCTTCATATGAGTCTATACCTATAGAAAGAGTTGAATCTCTTCATATGAGTCTATACCTATAGAAAGAGTTGAATCTCTTCATATGAGTCTATACCTATAGAAAGAGTTGAATCTCTTCATATGAGTCTATACCTATAGAAAGAGTTGAATCTCTTCATATGAGTCTATACCTATAGAAAGAGTTGAATCTCTTCATATGAGTCTATACCTATAGAAAGAGTTGAATCTCTTCATATGAGTCTATACCTATAGAAAGAGTTGAATCTCTTCATATGAGTCTATACCTATAGAAAGAGTTGAATCTCTTCATATGAGTCTATACCTATAGAAAGAGTTGAATCTCTTCATATGAGTCTATACCTATAGAAAGAGTTGAATCTCTTCATATGAGTCTATACCTATAGAAAGAGTTGAATCTCTTCATATGAGTCTATACCTATAGAAAGAGTTGAATCTCTTCATATGAGTCTATACCTATAGAAAGAGTTGAATCTCTTCATATGAGTCTATACCTATAGAAAGAGTTGAATCTCTTCATATGAGTCTATACCTATAGAAAGAGTTGAATCTCTTCATATGAGTCTATACCTATAGAAAGAGTTGAATCTCTTCATATGAGTCTATACCTATAGAAAGAGTTGAATCTCTTCATATGAGTCTATACCTATAGAAAGAGTTGAATCTCTTCATATGAGTCTATACCTATAGAAAGAGTTGAATCTCTTCATATGAGTCTATACCTATAGAAAGAGTTGAATCTCTTCATATGAGTCTATACTATAGAAAGAGTTGAATCTCTTCATATGAGTCTATACCTATAGAAAGAGTTGAATCTCTTCATATGAGTCTATACCTATAGAAAGAGTTGAATCTCTTCATATGAGTCTATACCTATAGAAAGAGTTGAATCTCTTCATATGAGTCTATACCTATAGAAAGAGTTGAATCTCTTCATATGAGTCTATACCTATAGAAAGAGTTGAATCTCTTCATATGAGTCTATACCTATAGAAAGAGTTGAATCTCTTCATATGAGTCTATACCTATAGAAAGAGTTGAATCTCTTCATATGAGTCTATACCCATAGAAAGAGTTGAATCTCTTCATATGAGTCTATACCTATAGAAAGAGTTGAATCTCTTCATATGAGTCTATACCTATAGAAAGAGTTGAATCTCTTCATATGAGTCTATACCTATAGAAAGAGTTGAATCTCTTCATATGAGTCTATACCTATAGAAAGAGTTGAATCTCTTCATATGAGTCTATACCTATAGAAAGAGTTGAATCTCTTCATATGAGTCTATACCTATAGAAAGAGTTGAATCTCTTCATATGAGTCTATACCTATAGAAAGAGTTGAATCTCTTCATATGAGTCTATACCTATAGAAAGAGTTGAATCTCTTCATATGAGTCTATACCTATAGAAAGAGTTGAATCTCTTCATATGAGTCTATAGCTATAGAAAGAGTTGAATCTCTTCATATGAGTCTATACCTATAGAAAGAGTTGAATCTCTTCATATGAGTCTATACCTATAGAAAGAGTTGAATCTCTTCATATGAGTCTATACCTATAGAAAGAGTTGAATCTCTTCATATGAGTCTATACCTATAGAAAGAGTTGAATCTCTTCATATGAGTCTATACCTATAGAAAGAGTTGAATCTCTTCATATGAGTCTATACCTATAGAAAGAGTTGAATCTCTTCATATGAGTCTATACCTATAGAAAGAGTTGAATCTCTTCATATGAGTCTATACCTATAGAAAGAGTTGAATCTCTTCATATGAGTCTATACCTATAGAAAGAGTTGAATCTCTTCATATGAGTCTATACCTATAGAAAGAGTTGAATCTCTTCATATGAGTCTATACCTATAGAAAGAGTTGAATCTCTTCATATGAGTCTATACCTATAGAAAGAGTTGAATCGCTTCATATGAGTCTATACCTATAGAAAGAGTTGAATCTCTTCATATGAGTCTATACCTATAGAAAGAGTTGAATCTCTTCATATGAGTCTATACCTATAGAAAGAGTTGAATCTCTTCATATGAGTCTATACCTATAGAAAGAGTTGAATCTCTTCATATGAGTCTATACCTATAGAAAGAGTTGAATCTCTTCATATGAGTCTATACCTATAGAAAGAGTTGAATCTCTTCATATGAGTCTATACCTATAGAAAGAGTTGAATCTCTTCATATGAGTCTATACCTATAGAAAGAGTTGAATCTCTTCATATGAGTCTATACCTATAGAAAGAGTTGAATCTCTTCATATGAGTCTATACCTATAGAAAGAGTTGAATCTCTTCATATGAGTCTATACCTATAGAAAGAGTTGAATCTCTTCATATGAGTCTATACCTATAGAAAGAGTTGAATCTCTTCATATGAGTCTATACCTATAGAAAGAGTTGAATCATACGCGAACTGTTCTTTTCTACTATTTTTATATATATTTTTTACATTTCCATAAATAATTCCTACGAATAATAAGTTAAAAGGATTATTATAAAACCACGTATTGTAGATCACATTCGTACTAAAAAAAACAGAAACGGAAACAGAAACAAAGTCAGAAAACATTTTCAGCCACCACACTTTCTAAATCGGTAGCTCAATCTCGTAACAATCTTCTCCGCGCGGTTTCTACGCGATACACTTTTAATAAGTGCAGCAGAAGAGTAGGGGGGGATCAGAGTAGGGGGGGGATCAGATTCTCGCAATCATTACTATTATTTCTAAGACTGTTTAGTTTGAGTGTGGGATGGAGAATTAAACTTCTGACCCCTTTCCCAATATTAAAAGTAGCTTAATCCGGTATTTTGTTGTTGTTGTTGCCGGATGTAGCCGGCTTCGAAGAACGTCTTGTGATGTGTTCTCCTTCGTTTCTTGTTCTTCTATTACTTTTTATTTTATATCTTCAAGAACGCTGCGACTTCCAGCGGCTTGGTCCATAGGTCGATTGACGACAGCGCGGTCAGGTGGTTCGGGCAATCGAAGAGATGCGTAACGTCGTGAGGTCCGGAAGAGCAATCAGGACACACGTCGGAGATGGTTTCTTCAATGCGGTGGAGGTCGTTTTTGATGAATCTGCTGAATCCAGAGCGGAGCTGGCTGAGCGTGCACCTAGTCTTGCGGGGTAACTCCTTCTCTTCTTCCTGGATTTCAGGCGGAGGTCTGCCTCCCAGGATGACGGCACCCTTCATCGATTGGATTTCGTTCGAGACCAACATCATGTGTACGGTGTTTGCGACTGATTTCCCATTGTTCGGATCTTTTGACATATTTTTCGCGGGTTCGACAGTCTTCTTGCAGCTCAACACGAGGTTGTTCTTCATTGCTCGGGAGAGGGGGGGTGCCGGGCAGTCGAGGAGGCCGTGGTGGATGTGTTCTGGGTCCAATGATCTCGCGAGGTACTGCGCGGCGAGCACGTTCAGATGGGATTTGAAGAGCATGACCTTTGATTCGTGATGAATATGGTCAGTGTCGGCCATTTGATGATTCCATGTCACGAGTCCGGAGTTCTGAGCATGTTGGATTTTGGTGTGAGCGGAGTCCGAGAGGAAAGTGGACCAGGCGCGTGCGGCGTAGTTGCAGATCGCTTGCGAGATGGCTTTGAACGTGAGGCGGAGGGTTTCTTTTTGGTTGCCCCAGGTGCTTCCGGCAAGGGCTTTCAGTACGTTATTGCGCTGCGTCATTCGTCTCGCGATGTCTCTGGCATGATGGCTGAATGTAAACATCGAGTCGTATGAGACGCCGAGTAGCTTGGCCTGGTTGACGGTGGGAACGGGTGCTCCGCAGGTTGATATGTCCAGAGTAGACTTGAATTCGCGAAAAGCATAAGCTGGCTCTTGGTCGGGGAGAGTGACCGTTCTTTGAGGAAGATTTCAATCTTCGTGATGGCCCTGCGTAGATTTTCGGAGGCGATGTTGTTGTTGTTGTTGTTCGATCCTTCGGACTGGGACCGTCTTTCTTGACTTCTTCGCAGAAACTATGTTGTTGTTGTTGTAGCCGACCTACCGGATCTTCTATTCAGCATCGTCGTCGGTGATCAGTATTTTTAGAAACTTTGCAGCTTCTACTGGGTCGGTCCAGAGAGACCTAGCCGTCAAACTAGTCGGCCTATCTGAACAGGAGAAGAGGTGAGTTGTTGTGTGTCCGGGTTCGTCGCAGTCCGGACATCTGTCCACGATTGTGGAGTCGATTCTGGACATATAGCTTCGCAGAAATGGGTTGTATCCAGACCGGAGCTGGGCGAGTGTTCGTCTTGTAGATCTCGGAAGATTTCTCTCTTCTCTGGAGATAGGCGGTCTCGAAACACACTGGCAACAGTGGCCATTCGTGACTCTACAGCCTTAAGAGCCTGTCACGGATGGAGCCGGATTATCCAGTCCAGAATCGAGCGCGACCTCAGGTGGCGGATTCGTGCTGGGAGGTAGCGGGAGAAATCCCGCCGCGGACCAAAACTGGGTAGTATAGCTCGTCAAAGGAGGGCGATGCCGGACCGGCCTGGGCATGCCACCGGACAAAACATCAGCCGATACTCCGCTATACTTTTCAATGGCGAATCGAGGCGCCAGTAAAATAACCTCTTGCCCTTCTCCGGTTAACGAATGGGTCTTGGCAAGAGGATCGCCGACTGCGGTGCGAGTGTAGACGGAGAAAATCTCTCCGGACTCAAAAAGATCCTCACCACCAACATATCCCAAAAGGACTCCCCTCGACAGGAACTATGGGCAAGACAACAACGACAACAACATAGGCGGTGGTGGGTATCCTCCCAGTACCACAGTCGGTGAGTATTTGTTTTTCACCGCTGGGACTGTATCCGTGTGTCAGGAACTCTGTTAAAGTAAAAGGGTGGTCTCGCCACCCCTAGAAGTAACAGGAGCGGTGTGGTCGGCGTGGGCTGATAAAAAATCTGCGAATTATAGATCTGAGTCCGATTTGGGTTTGTTGCTGCCATTTGCCCGTCGATGAGTCGACGGATGCTTCCACGGCGTGAACGCGGCAACGTTGGAAAACGGGTTCATGCAATAGGCTTTTGTATGAGTGGTCAATCCAACCTAGCATAGTTTTGTTCGGGAGTAGAGAAGTCTCGCCTGTCATTGACCGGAGATAGGCAAGAGGCTATTTGATTGGCGCCTCGACTCGCCATTGAAAATTATAGCGGAGTATCGGCTGATGTTTTGTCCGGTGGCTTGCCCAGGCCGGTCCTGCATCGCCCTCCTTTGACGAGCTATGCATACATAGTAGTATCTCTGTCGTTAGGGCGACTTGCTGCAGCTGATACAAGTATTCTTCGGAAGAGAGGTTCTGCTTGAATGGCTGGTAGGTTGGGGAGATGAGTTTTGAACAGGCTTTCTTCGACGTGTTGCTGGAACGCTTCCCAATCCGCTTTCCGGTAATTTGTGAAGGTTGCGTCTCTGTGAGTGCGGTTGAAATTGCTGCCTTCTAGTTCGATGATTATCGGAAGATGATCGGAGCTGCCTTCAGTCATGGTTTTCCATGACGCTTTTTGAAGGAGATCCTGAGAGCAGATGGAAATGTCTGGCGAGGAAGGGCGACCGTTTGAGGGAACTCGTGTGGGCATGTCGCGGTTGAGAGTGGCGTGTTCCGAGTCGTCAATAGCACTGGAGATGACGTTTCCTCTGTTGTCTGTCGAGTGAGAGTACCAGCTGGAGTCGTGGGCGTTAAGGTCGCCTAGTATAATGGAATTCTCGCGGTTGCGTAGAAGGGGGATAGATCCGGGTTGTAGCCTGTGTTACAGGAGCTCATCGGAAAAGAACTCTAGACATTAGTAATGTCCAGAGAGATGCCGTTGTTGTCCGAGATGCGAACGGTCAGTGATTCCAGGTGCAGATCTGTACGAGACGGGACGACGGAGTAGTTCAAAGAATCGGTGATTGTTGTTGTTGTTGTCTTGCCCATAGGTCCTGTCGAGGGGAGTCCTTTTGGGAT
>OZ057409.1:10194192-10323502 GCA_964056735.1 Allodiplogaster pararmata | reverse complement strand
CCTAATCGAGTTTCTCGCAATATGGAACAGTCGATGTTCCAAAAACTTTAATGGTAGACAGTATACATAGTCTGACCGCAGTTGGGCCAGAAGACGTTGTTTATTTAAGTCTAACAAGAAGTTTTTCTCATTAAATGAACACCATACAAATATATTATGTCGAATACACTTGAAATGCTGAAAATATTCTTCGGAAACAAGAAAGAGAGTAGTGTAAAAGCTAAGAGAAGCACTCACATCTCAGGGAAGATGACACCGCGACTAAAGGCGCGGTTGCGATGAGCAAGGCAAGCAAGCAGGATGGACATTGTACCGCCCGTTGACATCTTCAAGAAACGCTACTTTTTACTCTCTACGAGTATCAAAGTTTCAATCCATTCGTGACTTTTTTACCGGAGAAAAAACTGTTATATCACAACGAAGTGAACGTGTGATGTCCTGTGTCAAACCATTCTTTCGTTTCCTCAGTGTCCCGAGCAGTCGTCGGCCTCTCCCTACCCTTTCTTTTGTCAAATGCTGAAGCTGTTCCAACTTTCTATCTCACAGCTTACTCTCACGAACGTTTGCATTCAGTTAAAACTCTTCGAAAAAATAGTTAAAGAAGTTTCAGAACACTAAAAACAGGCGCCAATTACTGACCGTTCCACAAGATTCCGGTCCTCCATTCATAATGTCACAGCACATGCGAACCACTTCCGCTTCCATCTTCCGGACGCCCGGATAAAGCTTCGGCCAAAGCGGGTTGGAGTAAGCGAAGTGCTCAAACACCTGTAAACCGCTTGATTTCTCTACCACTTTTTCTTGAAGGCACTTCAGTTGGCTCAATCTGAAGGTTGATATAAAAAACTTTGTTGTCAAATTTAGATTACTCAAACCCCTTTTGTTCGTTTAGTTTTTACTCGAGTATTCGCAATACTGAACGAAAAGTCGTTAGACAACTGTTTGAAATTCAGATGCAAACATCTTGAAATAGTGGAATGCCATTCACTTCCAAGCTTGAAAATGACACTGAGCTCTTCAGTCTAAGGGCCCGCTTTCGCTTGTCTGACCGAGCTCTCGCCTGCCTGGAGTATATTCTCCCGTATTGCCCTAGTATATCTCAGGTTAGACTTAGAGTTACACTATGTATGTCGGTTGAGCTTTACCCCATGCCGGACTATGTCTCTCACTACCTAGGTGGAGTGCAGCGTGCCGTGTCAGACAGCGAATTTTGTCTCAAATCGTCTAGAGTCTCTTCGTACTATCTCTCATTCTTCTCTGCTTGTCAGCTATCCCCTCACGCTTTCTTGGGTCAGTGTGCAGCGTCAGACAGTGCAGAGTTTAACTCACTCCTGCAATTATTTCCTAAACTCAGGAAAAAGTTTTCATGTTTTTTCTGCTTATGCTTAGGCAAATCGAGTTCGCACTTACGCTATCGAGTTCGCACGGCGGCTCTTATTCCCTGATGGGCATACAGTGCGTCTTGTATATCAATCATTGAAATACTAGACGAAAAATTGGCTTCAAACGTTACGGTTTCGAAAATTTTCTTCGTAGGTGATCATTTTGAGCATATGAACGAAAAAGTCATACCAAGACCGTATGAACGAAACAGTCATACCAAGACCCTATGAACGAAACAGTCATACCAATACTGTTTTTAGAAGAGCGCCAGACAGGCGAGAGAAAGACACAAAGTTCTCAAGATTGTATGGACGCTGAAATCACCTGCTGATAGACGCGCCTCTCGGCCTCATCCGACTCGGGGCTGAAAGCTGCTCCGGAAATGCGGCCGTTGAGAAAGGCCGGCCGGCTGTCTGCAATGCAAGGCTTGTGTCTCTGTGTCTCTATGTCTCTATGTCTCTATGTCGCTATGTCTCTATGTATCTATGTCTCTAAGTCTCTATGTCTCTATGTCTCTACGTCTCTATGTCTCTCTGTCTCACTGTCTCTATGTCTATGTTTTCAAGTCTCTACCTCTATGTCTCTTCATCTACAGTAACGCCCAAAATGTTGGCTTATATTGAATTATTGAACATAACTTTTTTCAAAGATAAAACTCAAAGCTCAAATTGTCACAGAAGTTTTTTGGGGTGTCTGTACCGTACCGGACATCATTTGGAGTGATTTATTAATTATCTCCAAGAAATACACCAAAATTGGTATATCTTCCATTTTAAAGTTTTTTTCTCCATGATTTTTTTGTTGATTTTTTTTGTTTTTCGAACTTCATTCATAAAAATTTTGTTTCAAGTCATGATTCGAACTGTTGGACATCGAAATACAAGTAAAAGAATGCAAGAAGTCAAACATGGCGGTGGTTCTGTGATGGTCTGGGGCTGTTTTTCCGCCAGCGGCATGGGTCCACTGAGACGTATTGTCGGAAATCTCGATCGTTACGGCTATGAGAACATAACGAAAAGCACTATGCGCCCTTGGGCCCTCTCCAAATTCGGTCGTGGGTTCACCTTTCAACAAGATAACGACCAGAAACATCTACCTCAGCACGTTCAGAACTGGTTTCGCCGTCGGCATGTGGATGTTTTGGACTGGCCGAGCCAGTCTCCCGATTTGAACATAATCGAACATTTATGGGAACATTTGCAACGAAAATTGACGGGAAAAAGCAGAAATGCTGATGAAAAGTTTAAGCAGCTAGAGGAGGAATGGAAGGCGATTTCGCAGGTAACCATTGACTCTTTGATTGATTCTACGCCTCGTAGATGTCAGGCAGTCATTGACTTTGAAGGATTTGCCACCAAATACTAGAATATTTGTTTTAATACTTCGAAAAAAATTGAACATCTCTATAAGCACTTTTTATTATTTCCATTTTTAAACGAATAAACCTAATAAAACATTTTCCAAAGTTGTTCTAGAAACATGTGAATTTGGCTTGTAAAAAATATCTGAAAATTTGAGCTTCATTCGTTTTTTTTGAAAAAAGTTATGTTCAATTTTTCAATATATGCCAACATTTTGGGGGGTACTGTATCTTTTTCTGCCACGTCATCTATCTTCTTCTGTTTCTTCATCTAACTATCCACATCTCTTTTTTTATTTTTTCCTAATCTTCCATGCTTTTTTTAACCCGCTCGTGGCAGGGTGCGCGCTCGTTTGATTAGAGATGAAGACATGTTCTGGTAAAACTAGTGGCGGCTGATATGTATAGCAGTTGGGGGAGAAGTAAGATTTGAACAATAACTCACAAATCGTTCTCACTCCTCCCTACTATAACCGCCACCTTGAGTCTACGTTTCTTTTTAGCGGATGGGTTCTTTTTAACTTGGGGGACCCCCCCCCGCTTTACTTGGGAGGGGGGCTTTTTAAAAATAACTTTTTTAAAGATTATTTTTACAATAAAAAAAGCTCAGGCTTAGAAAAAGTTTACGCTAACGAGGCCGTACGACTTAGGAGAACGAGACCGCATAAGAAAATTTACATTTAAAAAACATTTTTTGAGCGCACCGAAAAGAGCCCCCCCCCCCCCCCCCAAGTAAAGCGGAGCCCCCCCCCCGAAGTTAACTTGTGCCAGCGGTTGCAACGACAAGAAAGTACCGGTTCGTTACTTCTATTAATTCTGTCACTATGCTGCTAAAGGCTCTTACCAAACTTCTCTGTCAAGCTGTTATAGTTGGAAGCAGAGGCGTACAGCTGCGTCTTTTGGATGAGGTTATTTGTTTCAATCCCACGCTCAGGCAAGGTGTGGATGAAGTTATTCTCGGTTCCACCGATGTGAATAGACTTCCGAAGATCAGCTGAGACTTCTTCGATCTTGGCCTGGAAGATCAAGAGTGGGAGCGTGATTGGCGGGAGATTAAAGACATACGGATAGAATGAAAGCAAAATAAGGTACTTTTTCCGTTAACCGGATACTCGCGTCGCGGTTCCCTTCGCGTCGCGGTTTCCTCGTTAGCTAAGCCATACGGCCTCGTTAGCTAAGCCGTACGGCCTCGTTATCGTAAACTTTTACTAAGCCTAAGCGTTTTTTTAATGTAAAAATAACTTTTTTTTTATGTAAAAATAAAACGCGAAGGGAACCGCGACGCGACCGCGACGCGAGTATCCGGTTAACGGAAAAAGTCCCCAAAATGAAAGAGTTAGAAGCCAAGAAAATACTTTTAGAAGTTGATTTGGTTTTTTTTAAAACTTATCTGGCCTAGAGAAAAAAAAGACCAGTTAAGTAAAAAAGTGCCGTTAATTTAATATTTGATCAAGTGTTTTTATAAAAAATTGATTTACTTGCTCAAAATTTCACGTTTCAAAATAAATAGAATCCTGACATTCACTCTGGTTTTGATCGGAGGGAAGGATTCGACGAGGCGAAACAAGCACTCCAGAATACGTTTCTTCATTGCTTTAAAAAAAAAAACAACCTTTATTCGCTTACTTCCTTTTCTCGACAGATACTTTTATGTGCTTACTAATCTTAAAGACATAAAACTTTACTCACAAGCGCTCTTGAAGTCCGTTGTTTTTCGTGATTCAATACGATTCAATTTTCTAAAAAAAATTATAAAATTTACGATAACATGGTTTGATGAGATTAAAAAACTGGGAGAATATATTCTCGAGTAGTGGCGGTTGAGCTTTGGCGGCCTTGCATTAAAAATGTCTCACTGGTTTAACCCTACGAGCTACAAAGAGGAAGCGAAGGTAGATCTTTTTGAAAACTGACATTTATCGGTTCGATCGAGTATGTAGATGTAGCAAGCGAGAAATCCGGTGCTCATAGAGACGAGAGAGATGACCAGTGGATGGATTCCTCCCAGAAAATCAAGGCAGTTCAACCCTTCCATCTCCTCTCCTTTTTTCTCCTGAAGCAAACAGTATTTACAAGCACACTAAAGCGGTTTAGCTGGTAACACGCTCACAATCCCGGACAAAGAGAGATGATTCGGTTCAAACCCAATCGATCTATATAGTTTATTCTATTTTCATCTTTACCACGCGTTACTCTCTTGAAATTATGCTACTAAAACTTGTAGGTTCACACAAGAAAAACAATTGACTGAGAGCGCGATGGCCCAAAACGAGGAAAAAAAAGAAACGACAACCGAGAAAAACAAGGGGTTAGTAAAAGATCTCTGTATTGACTGTGTGAGCAACCAGAGAAACAGCCGAGAAAATCGGTCGAGCTTAGTTTTTTCTTCATTAACTCCATAGAGCAAGAAGAAAACTACTGATTCATCGAACAGAGAGACTCAAAGGCCTTTTCCATCGATGCTCTTCGCAAACACCACTCTGAGGCCTGATAAGAAACCCGGGAGTACGAGAACATCAGGCCCGTTCGGTTTTATAGTGATACGGTCGGCTCTAGTCTGTTCCGGTTCTGCAGCCTTTTCGTTTTTAGTTTGGTGTGAACAGATAAGGCTTGTCTCAAAGGTCTCCTACGCCTCTTGTTATCAGGACCCAGCAAAGCACCAAACAGCTTTCGCCTCTTGAATCTCTCCCTAAACGCAGGCAAGCATGAATCAGGCTACATAGAGATGAGCATATGATTTATCGGACTCACTGACTTCGATAGATACAGAGAGAGAGAGAGAGAGAGAGAGAGAGAGAGAGAGAGAGAGAGAGAGAGAGAGAGAGAGCGGTTTGTCTGTCATGAGGACTGCGGGTCTGCGCTGTGCAAAGTATGCTCACACTTGCTTTTCTGGATGCGGAAAAAGAATATGTATGTAGTTTAAACAAAAAGGTGAACGAACGTTCCATCAGCCTACAAGTAAACAAAAATGTTGACCTAAAAGATTCTATTTGTATGAGGCACCCAGCAACCTCTTTTTATTTGGTGGATTTTTCGGTACTGAGTTTGCCCGTTCATCTTCTCTGACTGCTCATGCTAATGTTTTGGTCAACGAGAAAAAATTGAAAAGTGAACAATTTCATCATTTAATCACTGAAGATTGGAGTGGTAAAAAGTCCTTGCTTCTTTCATCTCTCTTGTAAACAGAAGAGAATGATATTTTTCTCGTCAAAGCTTTTGCGAAAATGAGGCGTTGTGTGTTATCTCCTTGAGACGAACTTTTACCGACTGAACTACAGTTGTAGCAGTAACATGGCCTTTCGATACCCTTTTAGAATCTCGCAATAAACAACCAGTATATTGTTGTGGCAGAGGTTTCTAACTTTTATCAAGTGGCAGATCACTTAGGTAGACGATATACTTCTGGGTACACAGCTAGCGATGCTATGTGACCCCTAAAGGTTAAAAGACATTCCAAAAAAAGTGTACAGCCAATTGCGCTAACAATTGAAAGCTTTTCATGCCCAAACACGAGCCTGATGGAAAGGTTTCTATCGGGCTGCATAAACCGCATTTTCAGCTGGGTTCATAAGGCACTCATCAACTCGATAAGACGACTAAACCCCTTCTCCGAAGAAACCCAATGCATGACTTGTCCAGCTCCAAAGGATTAATCGCTTATATGAGCATCTAGTGCCGACCCGCACTTATTCCCCCATTGTGGTGGCAAGCGCGCCTCTGTGATGAGATTCGAAGCTATCCCGCTCGAGCTAGAAGTTAATCCCTGGTTTATAGGTAGTGTATCTAGAAGGATGGTGAACTGGATACGAGTCTACTACTAAAAACGTTGAATAATTCAGTCTATTTTTGAAACAGTCAGCTTCGAATGCACATCAGAGTACAGGGAGACAAAAATATTCCCTTTCGAATTCTGCACGGGACTCGGAAACTTGACGGAGAGCACGATAATTTGATAAAAGATCATGTGAGAGATCATGATGAAAAAGGTTCCGAAAGTCAAGAAGTTGCGTTCTCACAGAAACTTAGAAGTTCTAGAACAAATATTAGTAATACCACATAGTCGCTCTGCTCAAATAGTTTATAATTCTTTTTTAAAGTGGGGTTAGGTTAGACACGACAAGGAGACTAAACGGCTTCCTGCTTGGTAGATGCAGAAGACTACCAAAGAGCTTTTGATGTCAGCAGGAAAGAACCTCAAAAAAAATCTGTTCTCGAAAGACAAACAACCATATTGGCTCACCTTGATATAAAAAACTCGATTTCTCTTGAAGCTGAGGGTTAAGAAATCAAAAATGTTTACTAGGTACCACATCTAGGCGGAAAGTGAAGGCGGTATGAAGAAGGAATCGTGAATGATACACGAAAGATAGGAAAATTCCATGAAGAAAGGCTCAAAAATGATAGGAGGAAGTAGGGAGGGAGGAAGTCTAAGTCATAACACAGCTTGTTCATTAGAATTTAAAAAATTATTCTCAAATTTTCGAAAAATCAAAAATACAGTCTACTCTCCAATGTCAAACTAACAATTACAACGCAGTTATCAGAGGTTCAAATTTAGTTTGAAAGGGTAAATCTTAATATAACAGTTCGCTACAGAGAAACAAAAAAATCCATCCAAATTAAACATTGAAAGAAGTACCAGTAGCAGTTATGATCTTAACAGTAACAGCTTCGATTCCTCGATTGGGAAATTGATACAACTGAGTAAGACCCGCAACTGTGACACTAAAATACGAACCGTTGTTGTTGTTCTCGTTGATTGAAGAATATAAAAACACAAAACACTCCTTCTTCCCCTTTTCTATGTACCCTGATCGTTTCCTTCTCCCCTAATCAAGATTCTCCCCTAATCAAGACTTTTCTATGTACCCTGATCGTTTCCTTCTCCCCTAATCAAGATTTTTTGGATAATTCTAATTCGATTCTAACTCGATAACCTTAGGTTTTTGCGCGACTGTACAGTCAAACCATCTACTGACAATCTTTTTTTCGATATTGGAAAAATAGGGGATTTGGTTTGTTTTTCTCCTGCTGAGTTTCAAGCCCAATATGGAAAGGAAAATCAAGCCCAATATGGAAAGGAAAATCAAGCCCAATATGGAAAAGAAAAATTTCAAAAAGGAGTTCTTTTTTAAACCGATTATTCTTCTAAATCGACTTAGCTATGTTGTTGTACTAAAAACTAGGGAAATTCATTCGATAATAAAATTTAGTTGTTACAAATTCACCTTTGCTAAGAAAAAGAAATCTAACTCTATTTTAGTGCGATTTTTTGAAAAGTATTGTCTTCGTAAACATCATTTCCGTAAAGAGTCGTTAAATTTCGAATGTTCCGGCGATATGTTGACTGTTTTTAGATTGGACGACTGCTTTTTTTCGAATTCTAATCTCCTTCTTCGCTCAAACCTAGAGTCTAGGATGCTTGCTGTCTCATATGTCTGATTGTCTGCTGCCTTGGAGGAACACGAACTATTTCGTGATGTATGGTCTGTCCTCTTTCTCCCTATTCCTATCTTTTTCTCTCTTACTATTTATTTATTTATCTTTCTCTTTCTTTTTCCCTCTCTCTTTATCACTGTCTCTCTCTCTCTTTCTCTCTATTTTAATTATTTCTTCAATCTCTATTTTCATTGATATTGTTTTTTTCTTCTTGAAACTCGAATGAAGTGAAAGTCCGCGGGTTTATCGGCACTCTCCAGTTTATGTTTTTTGCAAAAAATAACAATAAAAAACTTTTGAGACCAAACTCAAGATAGAAATTTAGATATACAGGGTGGGGCTAAAGTATGGAACAGTGTTTATTAACCATTTGTTTTTAGAATAAGAGAGCAAATCAAGCCTTTAGTATAAAAATATTTATTGCATACAGGTTTAGTAACAATTATGAATCTTGACTGAACTTGGCAGTGTGAGAAGCAGCTTCGTCCTGCTGGAAGACATACTTCTCTCCTTTGAAATGAGCATCTGCCCAGGGCTTCAATACATTTTCCAAGATTTTTTCCGTGTACAGATGTCGATACATTTTGACGTTTTCTTCAATGAAGAACAAGGCACTCTCGCCTAAGGAGCAAATTGCTCCGAACACCATAACCTGAGCAGGGTGTTCGGTTTTTTTTTGATGCCTCTACCTTTTTATCAGCCTCCAGAGAAGTGTGAGCAAGAACGCGTTTGTTTTGGCGGTTGAACTTCTCTTCTACTTTTAACAATCTTTCTCATCAATACTTGCGAGATACGGTCTAAAAATTCGAGCATCGTCTCAGGCATGTTGTAAGAGAAAGAGGAGGCTGAATCGAATAATTTTTCATAATTGTTACTAAACCTGTATTCAATAAATATTTTTATACTAAAGAATTGATTTTTTTTATTGAAGCTTGAATTTTTTTTACTGATCTATACTTTAGCCGCACCCTGTAAATATATGTTTTTTAATGAAAAAATCTCCAATTCTTCATAAGAGAGATTCGATAATAAGGACGAGGAGGTTTGAACTCATGCCCATTCGGCTTGTTTCATTTGAATGGAATCTTATGCTTATTCAGTTGAAGAAATCTCTAGATTTAGAACTGTGGTGTATTATCGACATTTGTACTCTCGTGACTTCATCACTGTTTTTATATTTAAAACCTTCTTTGAAATTGGAACTGCTGTTATAATAAAGTATTTATTACAATCGCCTTTTATTGTAACTAACTTTCGTTTTTAAGCTCTTTCAAATTGTAATGTATGTTGTTCCTTTTGCACCGAAAGATGTAGATAATATATATATATATATATATATATTTATCATTTTATCACTTTATCACTGAAGATATTTATCACCGAAGCCTGAAGAAGACGCCGAAAGTGGAGGGAAGAGCCTAACTGAATGTCTGCCTAACAAGAAAGATTTCACTGATAAAATTACATTTTATAATGAGACTCATCTTATGCACGATGTGCTGAATACACTGCTGCTCGGAAACATCTCACTGATAAGAAGATTTTTTTTCAAGTTTGCTGTTGATTTCTCACCCTGTGACTCTCCTAATGATAAGATCCTCTCTCACAAGTGGGAAAATTGAAATTGTTTGTAGATTGATCAACATTTTGCAAAAATTTTCTAGATTAGCAAAGAAAATTTTCTGGCCAAGAAACTCGTCTTTCTTCGGCGTTAATCTGCTCTTTCAGCTGTCACGGATTCTTTCAACAATCGGTAGACTTCGCATGCTTGACGCTTATTTGAAACTAAATTGGAATCTCAACAATCGAAAATTTAGTTTGGAAAATTCTTATCTATATGAAACGGAAATAACTAATCTAATGATTACGAGAAGCCTCTTTCGCGAAAACCGATGATAGGGAGTACTTTATTCAAATTGATTTTGAGAACGTTCATTGTATTTGCAGATTATGTTTATTTGAGAGACAATAACATGTTTAATTCTGGCCAAAACCCGGAAGCCTTCATTATAACGATGGACTTGAGAAAAAGCAAAGGCTTTTAACAAGAAAACTGCAAAATAATAAGCTCACTTTCATTTTTTTGTCTTGATTGCAATAAAGGAAGAGGTTCTCCGTTCCTTGAGCAAAAAAATTAAAGGTGTTTTCAGAGTTGAAAAAAATTATAAACGGCCCTAATCTACATGAAAACTGTTGATGCATAAAAGGCCAAATTTCAAACTTCTCAGCCTAATTTTTTTTCTGCGAAGTGCGAGAAACATTAGAGTGAAACAGATAGAAACAACAAAAAAATTTGAACACTCCAATGAAACAGGTACGCTCTAGTCAACAAGAGGGCAGCTCAAAGCTCTCGTCTTTTGACACAGCTATTAATGTCAGTGTTGATTATGAGTTCATATGTGACGAAACCAGTCTTTGCCATCAAGAACACACTATTCATCACAATATTTATTCAAAGGACATTAGAGGAAGACCCTGTCTCCTCATATCTTCTGATATCGGAAGACCCTGTCTCCTCATATCTTCTGATATCGGAAGACCCTGTCTCCTCATATCTTCTGATATCGGAAGACCCTGTCTCCTCATATCTTCTGATATCGGAAGACCCTGTCTCCTCATATCTTCTGATATCCTCACTATCGTATCATTCGGCCAAAATGTACATTCCTACAACGTATTTTAAATCTGTGAAAAAAAGAGAAACAAGTTTCATTTGTACAAAGACCTCAATAGGATGAAGGATGGGGTATTTAAAGTTAGAAAAACAAAACAAAAAGAACACTCGAACACAGCCTAGCGTCGAATTCATAGATTTTTATATTCAGTTGTACGTGTAAAATTAAGAGCGCCGAACAATGGTTAACCGACACATACCGTTCCTTTATAAGTATACAAACGAATGCGTTTTTCACCATATCTCCGTTCAGATTGTAAGCATCTAGCTTCTATTCATCATTAAAAAATTATAGACTTTGGTTTGCAAGTTTAAACAAACAAACAATTAAAAATACTCGCAGTTTTCCAAAAATGTCAAAACTGCGTTGAACAAAAAATTATAACAATCGATGAATGAATATAGCGAAAACAATAGTTTCATTATACATACAGTCGATACTCCCTTTGCTTCTATCACTCCACTACATCCACGAGGCATGGAAGCCAATAGATTCGCCAGATTCGCCAGAGAGATCTCTCCAAACTCATTCAAGTTATCATTCGACGAACTTTTTGCCCAATTTCTCGCAGTTTTGCCTTGAACTCAATAGGACTCAGGTCAAGTGAGTCGCTCGTCCAATCCAGGAGCTCTATTCTTTTCTGTCCGAATCAGTTCTCTACCAATAACAAAGTATATATATATATAACACTATCGCACCGAATAGCAATGTGTCCCGTGGTGTAATGGTAACGCGCGCTCCCGGTTTGAGAAAAGATCGATGGGTTAGATCACGCCCGGTGGACTAGCTTTTTTCTGTGCGATAGTTCAATCACTTGTCTACTTAACCAGGCGTCACTGCCTTTAAACTATGTAACTTAGAATTTGTTTGGGGTCATTATCTCGCTCGACAGACCAATTCAAACCATGTCAACATGTCCATAAGTGAACATTATGTTTGTAGCTACGCTACCTTAGACTACAAACTATATTAAGTTTAAATAGTTTAAAGGGCTTGCACATCATACTATTAAAGATACGGTATTACATGGCTTACGCCATCCTTGAAGCTATTTACTTGTTTAGTTATTTTATTTTATTTTGTTTTGTTATTCAAACTAAACAGAGGTTTAATTACCCAAGTTTGAGGATTCAGCTGAAGAGAAGGCTTTTTTGAAGCTCAAGATGTCTCGAACGAATTGGTCTGCTCCAAGTTACTCAGCTTTCGATGCTCTTCATGCAATGAACAGTAGGTAAAGGCGCGCCCCAGCCAACCCTCCCGTCCCGGTCCTCTTCTCCGCTCTCTGCCGCACATAGCAGCTCCGGTTCAAGTTTGTTTGTTTGTTATGTGTTTCTTAAATTCTTTGTTGTTTTCTGTATCACTTTTCACTATTAATTAGAATTAATTTCTTGTAGTTAGCCTTAGTTGGTGTAAATATTCTCGTGTGAGTTTTGGGTAGTGTTTCGATAAATATTTAATTGAACCGCGTGGCAGGCTATCCTTAATTCTTTATCAAACCGATTGATCGGTTAGATACTGATACACAAGGGGTTACAAGAAAGAGCATTTATCATTGACATGGTGCATCGGCTTAATTGCTAAGGGCTATAATATTATAGTTGTGAAATGGAATCAGTTAACATGTCAACACAGGCAGAGAAGGTAGTTGTTCTCGAGAATTACCAGGAGTTGAGTGAAAGCATCAAAATCGCGCAAGAAATATTAGATGGAAATATCAAAGAATTACCGGAAATTACGGAAATCGTGGAGGACTTAAATGCCTTTCTTGAATACTTTCTCGACGCAATGGATGCTTGGGAGACACGGATCGATTCCATCAGAACAAGGTCGAAAGGCCAGGAAGCAGAAGAAATGCGGCTGTGGATCGATGAACACCCAAGGTCACGCACAAAAGAAGGCGCGAAGATCATGGTCAAAGAACTCAAACGCAAGCTGGAGAGGCTGTTAAGAAAGAGAGCAACGCCTGACAAACAGATTGAAAGCTTTGTGCCAAACCGCGAAGAACGAACATTTCAAGAACAGTCTTCGTCCGCAGCACAAAGGCCTGAAGTTCCATCGTCATTTCAAGAGCCGGTCTTACCAAGGTTACCATCTCCTACATTGCCCACCTTCTCCGGTGTCCGAGCTGAATTCTCCGCTTGGTGGGAGCAATTTGAAGAAATGATCCACAGCAGACCCGACATTACGAACACAGACAAAATGCGCTACCTAAGACAAGCGATTCAAGACTCGGCAAAAACTGTTTTAGCGCCACTTACAACTACATCGGCGGATTACTTATCGGCTATAGAGCTCTTGCACAACACATTCAGTGAGTCAAAAGCAGACAGCATTACGGAAATCTCAAAGCTCCGCAACCTTCGACTCTCAGACAGTACATGGGCGTCGCAGCTATCGCTCGTCACAACACTCAAGGCGGCAACTACAAAGCTCAGTCGAAGTCAGGATGGCTTGCAGAGCAGTAAACTGATGCATCAATTGATTCTTGAGAAGTTTCCGCAACAAACAAAGGAGCAACTTCTGAGATTCATATACGACGAGAATGGAGTGACAGTCGACAAAATCTTGGGATTCGCAGAGCGCTTCATAAAGCATGAATCCTTTGCATTAACAATGTCAGAAACTCAATCCGTCAAAATATCAGACTCATCAAAGAGACATCTTGTGAACGCCGGAATAGAAGAGCAGCGTTTTTCCAGTCAACGACAGAAGATTCTGAGAGAGGGAAGCATTCCTTCCGAAGACGACTGCACATGTCTATACTGCAATGGAAATCATCTCTCGTGGAGTTGTAAGACAATGTGGAGAATCAAGGACCGCATCAGCTTTCTGAAGGAAAAGGGATTATGCCAAGGGTGTCTCGTCAGAGCAGGCTCATCACACTCGTGTAATGCCAAGTGTCCGCTATGCAGCGCTTCTTATCACATATCGACATGCTACAAACTCATCTCACTGAACAAGACGAACAAAGGCCGGAAACACTACAACGAGGGCACACAATCTAAATCGAAGAACAGTCATCGGAGCTTTCCCAACGAAGAGCATCAGCAAAGAAGAGAACGACGAAATCAAAACGTCAATACATCTTCTTCAAATGCCTCTTCAAGTACAAACTACAACCCCAGACTACTTACTGGTCAGGCAAAAGTCAGAAGTACAGTGGACACGGAAATTAACTTTCTCCTCGACTCCGGAGCTACAATATCTCTCATAGACGAAAAGAAAGCAGAAGAACTCCAGCTGGAATATCTCCGCTCCTCAGAACTCACTATCAGTGGACTTGGGGGAGAAACAAAGGGAAAGAAGAAGTACAAAATGTACAAAGTTCCTATACTCATTGAGGACGGTACAACGATGACAGTCGAGGCTATTGCTCATCCAGAACCTATCACGGCCAATCTGGACATAGAGCCTCTCTCCCAACAAGACATCGAATTCATGAACTCCCAAGGAATTCGAATACCGGGAGCTAGCACGAGCGCCACCCAGATGGTCCCGAAGTTGCTGCTAGGAAATACAGACTTCCTGAGATGTATTAAATGGAACCAGGAACCTATTCGACTGCCAAGTGGATACTTACTTATGGATACCACTTTGGGATGGATTGCAACCGGATCGCAGAACGACAGCTCTCACAAGGAGCATCACTTAATATCCACAGCGATTGACTCCAAATGCCAAGACTCCGTAACTCTTCAAAGGTTCCTGGCACTTGACGATGCGGTGAAAGAAGAGCGCGAGAAACCTGAAGAAAACTCAATGGATCAAACAGATCGCATCGGCTGCCACTTCAAAAGGAACGTGGAATTCAAGGAGAAGAGGATATACGCAAAGTACTGTCTCAAGGAAGACAACCTACCTCGCCTATCTCGCAACTTTAACAGCTCCATCGCACGTCTCCGCAATGTGATCGAATCTCTCAAAAGCAAGGGATTACTGTGGAAATATCACGAGATAATAATGGAGCATCTAAAAAGGGGTCACATCGAACAATTCACTGACTCAGAAATCGAAGCCCGAGGACCTACATCATATCTACCGCATCATCCAGTGTTCCGTCGAGACAAGCCATCAAAACCCATACGAATCGTTTACGATGCTTCCGCAAAGGAACGAGGAAAATTGTCGTTGAACGATTGTATGGCAGCTGGACCTATGCAGCTCGAACACATCCCTGCACTTCTCATACGAGCACGTTGCGCGTCAAGCATTGTAACGGCGGACGTCGAAGCTGCCTTTCTACAAATCAAAGTACAACCGGACCAAAGAAATCTGTTGCGGATGTTATGGATTTCGAACCCGGATAAACCGTTGGGGAATCAGAATCTGGTCACGTACCGATTCACAGTTACTCCTTTCGGGATCAGTCAAAGCCCGTATCTACTCGAAGCGTCGATAAGTCACCACGTTCAGTTGTGCAGCGAGGAGCAGAACGCTGACGAAACGAAAAAGTTCGTGCTGGAGCAGTTAAAAAACAACGTTTACGTGGACAACATTATTTTCGAGTGCGATGAGAATACGGACAAGAGGCGACTTTATGAGTGCTCCAAGGAAATATTGGCGGAAATATCCATGAACTTGCGGGAGTTTGCATCAGATGACAACGCCTTCGTATCGGGAATCCCGCTGGCTGACCAAGGAGTAGTAGGAGAACAGAAAATCCTAGGGATCAAATGGGACTCGAAATCAGACAAACTGCATTTGAGCGCTATGATGCCTTTCACGGCACAGCTCACTAAACGCACAGTTTTGAAAAAGATCGCCACTCCTTTTGACCCGCTAGGACTACTGACCCCGCTTTTGTTACCGGCTAAAGTATTCGTACAGGGATTATGGAAGAAAAAATACGACTGGGACACTATAATTCAACCCGAAGACGCGAAAATGTGGAGCAAAATCGAAAGGGAAATATCGCTTTTCTCCACACACCGTCCCAGAGCTACAGAAATATCGAAGGATAACACAATCCTGGCAGCGTTTGTCGACGCTTCTTTCAAAGCTATAGAAGTTCATCTGCCCTCATGCGCCTTGGCAAGGGGGAGTTTACGAAAGGCTTGTAGGGGTCATGAAGAACGCCATGGCGAGAAGCTTCGGTCGGCGTGTGATGGACCACGATGAATTTCAAACCTCGATGGTCGAAATCGAGTGGATAATCAACACACGGCCAATCACACAACTATCCGATGACCCCAAAGATATCTGGAGAATCCTGAGACCGATCGATATTCTCTCACCGGGAACAAACCATGAACTTCCGAGAGTCACAGACGATGATACCGACGATCCAAATTACCATCTACGGTTCAGCGGCACAAAGGAAGCCATAAATAACATGATCAGAGATCACCAAAGAAGAGTAGACAAATTTTGGAAAATCTTCGAGGAATCCTACCTCAAATCTCTGCAGGGCATAACTCAAGCTTCTCACGCAAAGGACAAAAGAAGTAACGGTAGGAAGCCCAAAGTCGGAGAGATTGTGCTTCTGAAGGATGAAAGTCATTCAAGAAGTTCTTGGGCAATGGCCAGAATTGAAGAAGTATCAGAACGGCACGCCAATGTGAAGCTTTCAAGGGGGAATTTAGTTGAAAGGCCGCTCGACCGACTCATACCTTTGGAATTAACTTACGATGTAGATCATGAAGTTACGAAACAACAAGACAATGGGATTGTAGAATCTCCTAATTTACGCCCTCAAAGGAAATGTCTATCACTAGCAAGGGATCCGAAATTCTGGGAGCTAATGCGGGTGTAATATTGCGGCGCCCCCAGCCTCACTCAGTGACCTTGTTCACTTTTGGATTTTTTGTTTTTCAACATCATTTTATTTCAGAATGAGTCAAACTCGCGATGTACAGGAAAATAACAACTCAACGGAAGAAAAGAGCCTTGTTCTCCCGGAGGAGGCTGTTAAGGAAATCAAGGAAATTTTTTTGGAGATGGCAACTCCAGTCTTGGAGGCATTAGAAGAGGCGACAGGGGAATTCAGAAGGCAGTCGAAGCTCGTGTCAGAGGCGACACGCGAATTGCAATTGAAGGTGGAGGAAATAAGGAATTTGCGAAGGAATGCTGCTCGTTTTAATGATGAGGGCGGATCTAATGGCAGAGGACGGCCGATCTTCTCCGACAGGGAAGCCTTCAGAGCGAGCTCTGGACGAACCAGGTCTCGATCTCCACCCATCCGTAGAAGTGATGTCCACCATCAACGCCAGTCACCGCAGCATCGACGGCCCGCGAAGTGCATGTTCTGCTCGTCCACTTCCCATCTCACCTTCGGCTGCAACTACGTCGATTCGTCTACAGCCAGGAAGAACTGGCTCATCAATGCACACCGATGCCCGGTGTGTACTCTTCCTGCGAGGCCTCGTCACATCTGTGTTCCTCCCTCCTGTCTACTCTGCAATAGACGTCACCATTACATTGTGTGCGATAATCGCCCATAAATGAACTCGTCAACATGTGCTTTTGATGCCTTTCGATGTAACTTTTTTTTTGTGGTCATCGCCGTTCATGAGATCATAATTGTTTCTTTATTGAAGTATCGATATCTTGTGCCTTGGCTCGTTTTGCATAATTCTAAGTTCAAGCCTTCCTATTTGCTAAATTTTCTCTTCCTTGTTATCCTTTTCCCCTTCCTCGGTTAGACTCTCTGGACCTGGTCGCAAGCTGGTGCGAGTGGGCACCTTTAGCCCACTGCTCAGGGTTGCCCGTCCCTGGCCTACGCTCGTTACTCTCCTCCGTGCGAAAGGGGCTGGTGAGTGATCAGGAAAGGTTGGGTCGATCCGATGCCTACCCCCCTCTGGCGGCCCCCAATGTAGCTACGCTACCTTAGACTACAAACTATATTAAGTTTAAATAGTTTAAAGGGCTTGCACATCATACTATTAAAGACACGGTATTACATGGCTTACGCCATCCTTGAAGCTATTTACTTGTTTAGTTATTTTATTTTATTTTGTTTTGTTATTCAAACTAAACAGAGGTTTAATTACCCAAGTTTGAGGATTCAGCTGAAGAGAAGGCTTTTTTGAAGCTCAAGATGTCTCGAACGAATTGGTCTGCTCCAAGTTACTCAGTTTTCGATGCTCTTCATGCAATGAACAGTAGGTAAAGGCGCGCCCCAGCCAACCCTCCCGTCCCGGTCCTCTTCTCCGCTCTCTGCCGCACATAGCAGCTCCGGTTCAAGTTTGTTTGTTTGTTGTGTGTTTCTTAAATTCTTTGTTGTTTTCTGTATCACTTTTCACTATTAATTAGAATTAATTTCTTGTAGTTAGCCTTAGTTGGTGTAAATATTCTCGTGTGAGTTTTGGGTAGTGTTTCGATAAATATTTAATTGAACCGCGTGGCAGGCTATCCTTAATTCTTTATCAAACCGATTGATCGGTTAGATACTGATACACAAGGGGTTACAAGAAAGAGTATTTATCATTGACAATGTTGTTTTGTAAAAAAAACAGTGTAAAGAACACTATCTTAATATAGTGTTGTTCTTCACACATTCTAGCATCAGTCTTATGCAATGGTCAAACACCCCTTGCATGGAATGCGCGCTAAACCATGACAAGTTCTCCTCCACAGTTGAAAGTTTGAATCTTATACTCATGTCTTAAACGTACAATCCTTCTAATATGTTCTATACTGTAAGTTCCTACCAGAATATGTTTACTCTCATCGCTCCAGACGACATCAGACTAGTCTTGAAAAATCCAGTGAAAGTGGTTCTTAGCCCACTGCAGACACATCTTTCTGTTTTTCTCAGAGATCAGCGGTTTCTACACTGACTAACGTCCAAATAGTAAAAATTGACGCAGCCTACGTTTTATAGTAGAAATGAATCCCTTAGTGATGTCAATTATTCATTCATCAGTTCAAAAATTTAACGTTGTCTTCGTTGAACTGATGAATAAGTCTACCGTTCAGCCTTGGATTTTTTTTGGAGATGCGTGTTGTAATGAATGGCTCGATCGATGTCAGAAGATGTTTTGTGTGTTCTCTCATTAGTTTTGTCCGGTTTTTCGATTAATGGTAGGGTGAACATTCGATTTGCTTGTGAATAAATTCCAGACGAACCAACTGACGAAACAATTCTGAAATGCAAATGTTATTTATGTAGGCACGATTGATAGCCGCTCTCTCAAGTTTTAACTGATTTTTCATACTTCTGGTCTGCCCATTCGACAGACAAAAACCAACCAAAAAACCAACTATACAGACAAAGGAGAAAAAAACTCTTGATAAAGAATAAAAAACGTGCACTTAAAGTTTTTTTCGAACTCTTTCTCTATAATTGAGTGCGCTAGTTAACTTTTAGAACAATTGTTGTCACAAAACTCAAAATAACCACACGAAAACTTCAGACAAATGTCGGTTACATATCTTCAACGTTCACAATTTCTCAAAGAAAAACGTGATCGTTCGTATACTTTTGAACGGTACTGTGTGTTTTTGAACTTACAAATCATCGATTAACGTTATTATTTACCGTAATCTCCAGGAACTCACTCATGAGTCGCACCCGGAGAGCACAAAAGTCTTTCGAAGCCGAAGCGGAACAGACTTTTGTGAATAAGCGTAACAGAACCGATTAAACGTGCTTGAGTTAATTTAGGGGGTTGTTGGGTTGATTTAGATAATTTTGCGTCGTTATTGAAGCAGTTCTAGGTGTCACAGCACCTTAAAAATTAAGTTTGTCAGCATGTGATATTTTTCGAAGGCTAAAAATGTCTAACTTCTATAAATTGTTTTTAATCTACTATTCTAAATATTCGTTGTTGTGAGTGCTTACGTATGTCTCCGATAAAAGAATGTTGACAATTATTCAGACGGTCTACATAATAATAAGTCTCGAAATTGTCTCATCCGTGACAAAATTTTAAGACTCTAACCAGGCGTGCATCCCTGCTTTTAAACAATGTAATTGACTAATTAATTTGAAGATTCATCATAAATACATCTTACTTCCCTTTTCTGACATAACTGTGGATTCCGGAGTTCTGCTCCAATCACGACGCTTTAACTTCATGAGCATGCTTGACTAAGAGAACAAGACGATTCAGCCTTTGATATAGCGTTATCGTTGTAATACATGCGTTATCGTAATTCACCTTGTTGTAATACATAGTACTGTAATAGTACTGTATAAGAAGCTCGCTCCCGATTAGATGAGAGATAGCTGGGTTCGATTCCACCTGGTGGATTAGCTTTTTTTTGTGCGATGTTTTTAATTTTGAAAACGAACTTTATTGACTGTGAATTGGAGAAAAACTTATCAAAATTGAGTCAAATGAGTTTTGACCAAAGAAAATATTTTTTAAATTTTAAATTCGAACTACGCAAATAATTCCGTAGAATGTTGTAAGGACATCATTGGAACATTGGAACATTTCATGGAACAAAATCTCTCATCTCAACAAACCTAAATCCTGGAAAAAATTATTGAACGGGACAATTTTTATGCACTTTAAGAAGTATTTGAATACCATAACAAATCGAAATCACACATTGATTGAATTTTTACAAAAGAGATGGCTCCCATGCTATCAATTACATGCTAGCAATTAGATAATCAGATGAGACCAGGCTTATGAAAACAAACCATGAAAAAACCTGAAAACGGGCATACGAACCTTACTGAGCAGTAACGGGAAACTAGAGTTCAGCCGAGTAAACCACTCACGGGAAACCTGAAAATAAGAAAAAAAGGTTTTTGTTTTTCTTAAAATTTTTCTCAAAGTAGTTTTGGTATCTGACTAGGAAAGCTCAGTTTTGTAACTGACTAGGAAAGAGAGCGTTATTTCAAGAACGTCGATCTGGCGTCTTGAAATTTTCTCTGTTTTTTTCTGTCTGACTGTGAGTCTGACAGTATTTCTTGATCTTTTCCTCTCTTACTTCTTCTCTGGCCTCTATCTAGCTCGCTATTTCTGGCCTCAAACTCTTACTCGAAGTGAAAGCTACGGACATAATCGAAGTGATTGTTAAAGCATAAGATGAAAGCGAAGTATTTAGTTTTGAAATATCTCGCAGAAAAAAAACATGGCTGACATAAAGTTCTTCACAACTAAGAAGCAGCTAAAATAAAAAGAAAGAGAGAGGAAGATAGAGAGAGAGAAAGAGAGAGAAAGAGAGAGAGAACGAGGGAGAGAGAAAAAAGAGAGAGAAAAGAGAGCGAAAGAGAGAAAGAGAAAGAAAGAGGGAGAGAGAAAAAGAGAGAGAAAAGAGAGATAAATAGGGAGAGAGAAAGAGAGATAGAAAAACAGAGAGAAAAAAAGGAGAAAGAGAAAGAGAGAGAAAGAGCGAGAAAGAGAGAAAAAGAAAAAAAGAGAGAGAAATAGAGAGAAAGAGAGAGAAAAAGGGAGAGAGAAAGGGAAGAACAGACTAAGAAGAGATCAGAAAATACTTTGGAAGCTTTAAGGTTGTGTAAAGGAGTCCTAGTATGAGGCATCGCTGGATGTGTACACCCCCATACCTCTCTCTCTCTCACTCTCTATAATTCTCTCACTTTCTCTCACTCTCTCTCACTCTCTTTCACTCTCTCTCACTCTCTTTCACTCTCTCTCACTCTCTCTCACTCTCTTTCACTCTCTCACTCTCTCTCACTCTCTCTCACTCTCTCTCACTCTCTCTCACTCTCTCTCACTCTCTCTCACTCTCTCTCACTCTCTCTCACTCTCTCTCACTCTCTCTCACTCTCTCTCACTCTCTCTCACTCTCTCTCACTCTCTCTCACTCTCTCTCACTCTATCTCACTCTCTCTCACTCTCTCACTCTCTCAGTCTCTCTCACTCTCTCGCACTCTCTCGCTCTTTCTCTCACTCTCTCACTCCCTCTCTCGTTTTCTCTCTAACTATCTCTCTAACTATCTCTCTCTTTCTCTCTCTTTCTTTTATTCTGTCTTGCTTTCTCTCTCACTTTCTTTTCTCTCTCTCTCGCTCCCTATGCCTCTCTCTCTCTCTCTCTCTCTTTCCCTGCAGCCAATTCCTTCGCCCACTCTCGTCCTTCCATCTGAACGTTTAGGCTGTTATTTTTGCCCTCTCATTATCAAGCCTCAGTCTTGCCGAATCTTTTTTGAAATTTTTTAATGTCTTTCTTTCAAATTTTCTTCGCTTCTCTGTTCTCGATTCTGTATTCATTGCTCTTCTTTCCCCTTGGTCTCTGTCTCTTTATATCTTTGTCTCTTATTGTCTAAATGTGTTTCTCTCTCTCTCTCTCTCTCTCTCTCTCTCTCTCTCTCTCTCTCTCTCTCTCTCTCTCTCTCTCTCTCTCTGTGTGTCTCGCTCTGTCTATCATTATCTTTTTTCTCTTACATTCTCGTTCTTCCTCTTCCTCTCAAGCTCTTTCCCTCTCTCTTTCTCTCTTTCTCTCTTTTTGTCCCTCTCTCTTTCTATCGACTTTTCTCTCTTTTTATTCCTTCCTCGATGTCTTCATCTCGCTACTTTCCTGCCTCGTACTCTTTCCCTATAGGTATATGTTTTTATAACTCGCTTCCACTTTGCTTATACTCCTCTCTCTATCACTCTCTCTCTCTCTCTCTCTCTCTCTCTCTCTCTCTCTCTCTCTCTCTCTCTCTCTTCTCTCTCTCTCTCTCTCTCTCTATCACTCTCTCGTGCTTTATTTCTTTCCTGTTGCTATCAGTTCGCCCCCGCATCGCCACTAGTGAAGAGTAATTTAGTATGAAAGAAATAGATCAGTCCAGAACGAGAGTTGTGAGACATTGAGACCATTTGGAAAAAGCTAGAGAAAAAGTGGTTCCGAGAGAGAAAGAGACAAAGAGAGATTGAGAGAGACAGAAAGAGATGGAGTAGTCAAAATATGCCTGAGGCTTCTGCTGTTACACCATGAATAAGATCAGAGAAGCGGGAAAACAAAGATTATAAGACTTCTCCAGCGAAATACAGGGGGGGGGATCGGATTGAAGAGGCGGGGAATGGAGAGACTTGAAGGCAGGATAACCCCAGTGAGAAGTTGAGATATTCGAGGAAAGAAAGCAAGAATAATCTTTCGTGAATTGGTTGGATTCTGCAGTTGCCTCGGACTAAAGCAATAATAGCCGGTTGCTCACTAAGATCTCGATTTTGTAGTCATTCATATCTTGTCGAAAAAGCCATTGATCCGACTCATTCTTTGGGTTTCCGTTGTGACAAATGCGTAGGATTTTTCCGCTAAGAAGACTATCTGAACGTCACTTTTTGTAGGTAAACGGGAATCAATCATGTCGGACGAAGAGGAACAATTGTCAGTTGGTCTCGGCTTGGAATCAGTTTTTGATAATTGTTCTTTTACTAATTTTATTTTGCCAAATGAAGGTTTTGAAAAATGAAAAGCGAAGAATGTTCAGTTGAGAAGTTAAAAAACGGTGGCGCATATTCAAAACTTTGTAACTGGAAGAAATTGAGACAAAGTAGGGAAAATAAATAAATCAGATGTTCTATAACAGGGTACGACTAAGTTATTGTACATAAATACACAGGCTTTCATGAAATGCAGTTCTAGCTAGATCAAGGAGTTTCTTTTTTGATAAAATTTGGTTAGAAACAATCTCGACCTCTGACGACGAACTTCTCATTGTTTCTTCTTCTTACGACAGAGTGAAAGCAATTTGTAGTAAGAAAAACGGCAAACTGCTTTAAAAAGCACAGCTTAAGACAAACTGCTTCCAGCTCCGGTGAGGAGGAGGAAGAGGTCGCCGAGGAGGAGGAGGAGAGCAAGTTAGTCCACTCCGTCCTCGGCCCACTTTTTTTTTTTCTTTTTCGTCGAGACTGCCTTTTAGCTCTTTGTCTCGTTTTTTGTTGTTGGCAGAATCATTTGTCTGACCGTGATAGAACAAACGCTGCTCTGAGCCGTCTTCATAAGCGAGGAGAGTCTTCATTGGTGAGAAAAAGCAGAACAGTGAAAATGAGAAGAAAAAGGATGCATTAAATGCAAGAAAACGCAATGCAAGAAATAATTGGGCGCATGCTGCTTTTGCTGCGAGCCTAAGCTGTCGCTTTCACTCACTTTGCTTACTGCAGACTTTGTCCACAAACCTTGAAAAGCGTGCGAATGTTTGCCATGAGAAGGTTGGTCAAAGAAGTTCCTCTGCACCAACACATTCATTAAGCTCAAATAGACAAAAGTTTATCGTAGACAATAGACCAAGAAGCGTTGAGCTTGCACTACAGAACAAATAACTTCTGAAGTAAAATTTCATCCCATGTTTGGTCTCAATAACGAATAGGAAGACTGATTGAATACTTAAACGTCCGTCCTTCTCTTTTACTTGATTAACCCGGTACTTTCAGTAAAATGAAGTGAAATTTTGCACAAAATCCTGTGATACAAGAATGGGAAGAATGGGAAGCTTCCAATTCTCAGCACAAAAAAAGAAAAGCCGTATATCTCAGACTTATACTCTAAAGGTTACATTAACTTTTTTAAAGAAGGTTCGTGAAGAACGTAACTAAGTTTTCACAATCCCAAATTTTCCATTTAGGTTTATAAGTACATATTACATGGTTCATGATGTGCATGTTCGGTGATAATTACAAAAAGCGAGAACAATCTACCGTTACTTTTTATACATTATGTGGTAATGAGTGAAAGAATTAGAAGGTGGAATTCTAAGTTTAAGTGTTTCAAAGCTCATTTTGAAATATTTACTCAACCAGTAAGAAACCTTATTATTCTTTTCGACCAAACACGATGTTATTAGGAGCGATTAGAAGACGTTGCTTTATATCAGTCTCATAGCAATTTGAATCACTTTCTCTTATATCAATTTAAAAAACAACTCGGAACATTTTGTAGTTTTTTGTTGACACTTAAAACCATAAAAAAAACTTGGTCAGTCAATTTTGGTGCGTGTGGTTACTGTAAGAACGGACTGAGCTTATCCGTTTCCGAGAGTTTCTTGAAGTTTCTGGCCGCTACTCTTTCTTTCTCGTTAGATTTGTTGTGCTTTCATCTCTCATCGCTTCTATTGTCTTTGAAGTTTTACATTGACAACACGAACCCGATTTAGATGATGTACAATCATCAACAACTAGAGTGCTTTACTCCTTTACCCATCAAAATGGGACTTCTTGACTTCTTCCTTCTCTTTCCAACTCACAAAAGGCTCGGGCTACCGATGTTTTGACAGAGCATCTGTAGATCGGACTTTCCGTAGTAGGCTTCTCTACACTATCTCTATCTCTTTCTCTTTCCACTGCACAGGGCGGAAGAGGCAGCAGCCGAACCCGCGTCCGAAGCCGAAGCGGAAGAAGCTCCAGCAGCTGAGGAGGAAGTCAAGTCAGCCGCCCGCTTTCCACTCCCTTTTCAGCCCCAAAATGTTAACCGAAAACCGTAAACGAAACTGGAACAAAACTCTTACTTTCCTCTTACTATTCACTCAGAAGCAACATCTTGATTTTTCTTTCTCACGAAAGATTCGTGGATAACTTTCCGCTTTTACTAACCACCTCGGCATGGTGGGTGGCCGAGCGTGCACAACTTTGTGTCTGATAGAATTGTCTCTACCAGGCCTTCCAAGCCACCGCCACCGCAGCAGAAGGATCCCGAGCCCGCTGAGATGACCGAGGCGGAGGCAGCTATGCTGGTTAGTATGTAATCAGTTCAAGCTCGGGACAATTTTCGTGCTTTCCATTGAGGGACTTTCCTCAAGATTTCCATCAGATTGAACCTATTTCAAGAACGTGAAGAGGTTTCAATATCGTATATGCTCGGATAGGGGAACTAGGCTTCTCCCTTTCTCTTTCTCTCTCTTTCTCTCTCTCTTTCTTTTTCTCTATCTCTCTGTCTCTCGACCTCCTCTGTTTCTCTTTACATTTTCCTTTTTTCTCTGACACAGGAGGCATGTGGATTTTTATAGCAGGTGAGGGGGAGTAAGCAGAAATGGCGAGAAAAGAGACGTCTAGCAGGTGAGGGGGAGTAAGCAGAAATGGCGAGAAAAGAGACGTCTCTCGTTAAAAGCAGCTTTTCTTTTCTCTTTCTCTCCCGCTTCTTTACGACTAATCCATTGCCTGATTCTCGTTGTAACAAAGCTCTTCTGATCAATCAGTGAAAAGAAATAGATGCTTGAACATAAAAGTAGGAGAAGATCTTCTACCCTCAAATTCTTTCTTAGTAGACGGGCATAACTCGAAATCTTCGAAAATATTCTATACAAGAAATTTCTCTGAAAGTTTTCGCTTTAATACTCTGAGCATTTGACCAAACCAATAAAGTTTTTTTTAATTCAAAACTGTACTAGTAAAGCATTTTATGGAAATCAGGTTTATTCAAAGAGTAAAAATCAATGAATTTATCTGAACATCGTCCGAAATTGTTACTATTCCTCATGCAAAAGATCTAACGAAATTTTGCAAAAACTCAGAACGAAATTGAAACTAGCCTCAAGATCGTTTTGATTTATTGATACATGTTGCAATGAAACTTTCGATAAGTTCCGCAACTATTCTTTGGCAGAAAGCTCAGAGCCTCTGTTTAAGCTTGTGCATTCCACATCGAATTGTTGACAATTTTTCAAAAAACGAGTATGAAGCGTTCGTTGAAATTGTTCATTTAATTACTGAAATTTAATCTTCACCTGAACACATACATATGCGAATTCTTTCGAGTGTTTCACCCACTTAAACGTGAAGTATCCTGATTTTTCAAATGGTTGATAGTTAGACATGTAATGTTTGAAACTTTTCGATTGAATCTACATATTATGAAAAATGAAGAATGAAGGGAGAAAGTATTCAAGCACTATCACTATGACGCTAAAGTTCACCGTTTTTTGGACACGTTTTTCCGGGGACAAAAGACGCTCAGTAATCGGTTGTAGATATTTCAAAATGGTATTTCGTGTGCGTTCAGCGGGGAAGAATAATTTTTGCCAGATAGCAGCTGTTATCCTTTTCTTCTATCTTATTTTTCAATTATTCTTTCAAAAATGAGTCCCTTGAAAGACATTTAGTCAGAAAAGGTGTATCTTCTTCTGTTGTTTATGGTTTTTTTGTACCTTCTACTATAATTCATTTGTCCAGTTACTCTCATAAACCATGTATTTTTCTTAAAGCATCTATTCGTACAAAAAATGCCAGGTAAATTTGAGTTGTATGCAATCGCTCAAAGGCTTGAACAGCAAGTCATCATTCACATGACTTAGTCATCCAGTGGTCTTCAGTCTCAACTTAGTCAATTACGATTCCTGATTCATAACATATGACATGACTTAGTCCACCATGAAATATTAGTCACCAATCAGCCCCAAGTCATGACTTGGTCACTCACGAGTGATCAGTCTTAGTTCATCCAATCATGAGTCCTACTCACAAATTTTTCATTCAAGAGTAACCCATGAGTCACTTACAGGCAGCCAAGAAGCGCCATGAGGAGGAAGAAGCCGCCAAGCTGCTCGACTACGAGCAGAGGAGGAAGCTGGAGAAAGAGCGTGAAGAGGAGGAGCTGCGTCTGCTGAAGGAGAAACAGGAGAAGAGACGGCAGGAAAGGTCCGAGGAGGAGAGGGAGTTCGCCGAGAAGCGACGACAGGACGAGGAGAAGAGAAGGCAGGAAGAAGAGGAGAGAAAGGTCCGCTTCTAGAGGACGGCTGATCAACAGACCATAACCGGCTCAAAATCAAACAGGAAACATGCAAAAAACCATTTTTGAACGAATTTTTGCAATATTGACTTTCTTTATCACCTTGGTCAGATTGAGCAAAAAGCATTGGTAATTTGAGGGATATCAGTGCTTCGAAGTTCTCAAAAAGGCCACAATACAAATAGCATAACCTAAACTAGTTTCGTTGTTTGAGGGCTAGCGGAATTGTCGGAAACTGTCAGCCGAAACTTGCGGTATCCAAGTAGACTCAGCTTGGAAATCGAAGATGAGAGAAGAGAAAAAAGACAACCTTAAGCGGGCACAGACTGAGAAAATATCTTCAAGCTTGACACCTTGGAAAAAAGCAAAAAAAGGAAAAGGTTCGGGAAGAATGGGGGAGATTATACTAATTTTGACTTCTAAGGATCCACTCCTTAAAGCTTCATAAGATTATTTGGTAGGTCTCTAACTGTGATAGTTTAAAATTCTTAGTTGAACTCTTTCTTGATTAGAAAGAAAAGTTCCGAAATAAACTTTTTTATCCTAATATGCAGGCCAAGGCGGAGGCTGAGAAGCGCCGCAAGAACGAGGAGAAGCTTAAGCGTCAGCAGATGATGGCCGGCTCCTTCGCCGCCGCGGCATCGGCTGGCGCTGGCCGCAACTTCGTCGTCCAGTCCAAGGGCGAGCAGGCAGAGAAGTTCGGCAACCTCTCCGGCCAGGTAAGTTCGATGATGACAATGAGCTGATCGCATTGATAACTGATTTTATCAGTTTCATCACTGACTTGATCAGACTAATCAGATTTATTGAGGACTAAAGAGCATCGTGAATCTGTTTAGAGCCGGTGGTAATAGAGAAAGATCAGAAATAGCTGTTTGGTAATACAGCTCAAATGTTCCTGACTCTTAGTGAGAATCACTCTAGGTTGGAATAACAGAAAGCTCCACGACTCAGACAGTTCCACGATACCTCTTTTCAGCAGAAGGCGGAAGGTGGCATGTCCAAAGACCAGCAGGAGGAGGCGAAGAAAGCCTTCCTGGCGGCCGTCTGCCGGAACGTGGACGTATCCGGCCTGCTCCCAAACGATCTGAAGGAGAAGATCAAGCAGCTGCACTCACGCATCTGCAAACTAGAGGCCGACAAGTACGACCTCGAGAAGAGGCACGAGCGCCAGGAATACGACGTTGGTCTCCTCAGCTCACACATAAAAATGACATCTCGCGGAAAATAAACTGTGAATCTCAAAACAATTTGATTATTATCCTCATCTCATTTTATTTTACTCTTACATTTCGTTGATCTGTCTGTGCTTTTATTTCTACGTTTTCTGGTTTTCTGCATTATACATCGCTCCGACGATATATACATATATCTCTCTCTCTCTCCGTTTATGTATCTCTTTCTACTTATTGCTCACTTACACACTCTCTCTTTTTCTCGCTCTCTTTTTCTATCTCTCTCTCTCTTTCTCTCTCTCTCTATCTCTCTCTTTCTTTCTCTCTCTCTTCCTCTCTCTATCTCTCTCTCTATCTCTTTCTCTTTCTCTCTCTCTCTTCCTCTCTCTCTTCCTCTCTCTCTCTATCTCTCTCTATCTCTCTCTCTCTCTATCTCTCTTTCTCTCTTTCTCTCTTTCTCTCTTTCTCTCTTTCTCTCTTTCTCTCTTCCTCTCTCTATCTCTCTCTATCTCTCTCTCTTTCTCTCTCTCTCTCTTCCTCTATCTCTCTCTCTCTCTCTCTCTTGCTCCACTTCATTCCTTCTTGTCATCTCTTTATAAGTTTGTATCCATTTCTTCACAGATGTTCTGTCTTCGAAGCGTTTTCTTTTTTGATTGGTTAGCTCTCTGCCCTTCAATTACCGAAAGAAATTATTCAGCAACAAAAGCATTGTTTCATTTCCAGTTAAAAGAGTTGGCCGAGCGTCAGCGCCAAGTCGCTCGTAACAAGGCGCTCAAGAAGGGTCTCGACCCGGTGGAAGCTGCCAACTCCGTCCATCCTCCGAAGGTAAAACCAGCTCATGTTTGCTTACGAGGCTCCATCGCTGCTAGTTCGATGACCCAATTGCATTGCTACACAGATCCTGAGAACTCTATGGTATCGGAGACAAAAAGCCTAAAGATTCTTTTGAACTTCACATTTCCCCATTTTTGGTGTTAGATTTGGAAAAAAAGACAAGACCACTCTGAGAAGCGACCGACAGAACGAATGAAGGATGATCACGTATCCGAACTATATGGTATCGGATTCAATAAAAAGAAGCTCTGAGCTGTTCATTTCACAGATCACCGTCGCCTCCAAGTTCGACCGTCAAATCGACCGACGTGGCTACGTAGACCGCCGCGAACTCTTCGAGAAAGTAAGCAGAATGAACTAAGGTCGTAAAAATCGTATATATAATGTTAAACTGCGCTATGCGACCCAACAACAAAAACTTTTAATCTGCAATTAATTGAATTATTTTTATTTGGATGACTTCTTCAATAGCGAATAAATCACGACGAAAGTCATTCATCTCGAAAACGTAGACAAAGTGAACTCCGGGCGGGCGTATGAAACCAAAAAGAATTGTTCTTAAGTCAGATATGATAAGGATTGAATTATCAAACTCTTACCCATTGCCAAACTTGAGATCATAAATACATAGATAACAGTTCCTGTCAGAAATGTGAAGACTGGTAAGTTCGATCCCACGCCGTGCACTAGCTTGTTTTCACGCGGTTGTTTAACCAATTTATATACAGAGTTAGCAGAACTTACGATCGAAAGAAGGCAAAACAAAGAAAAAGGACTCAATTTTCAGCCACCAGTAAAAAAGCCACCAAGCATTGCGCGCGGAACCGCTCGTCCTCCCTCAGACTGGGGTCGCAAGGAGAATGAGGAGTTGGAGCAGCTCAGGTTCGCAAAAGCCTCTCATTACGAAAAACCGAAAACGGGTAGATTGGAAAACTAGGTATTAACGAATCAGGGTAAAGAGATTGTGAAATGCTTACATTTTCGAAAACGACTTTTCGGAAAAATCACCATAGATAGAACGATCATAATTTAGAGTGACCACTTCTGTGCTCTGAGATTGGTGAGGATTCTGATTATTTCTCGACAAAATATGTTATAGAATGGCGCTCATTCATGATAAAAATGAAATACGACAGGTTCGATCTTGCCCACTGGATTATGTTTGCCCGTGCAACATATTGTCATAGATATGCTTTTTTGTTTATTTGATATCGTACTGTGATGTTATTTTGCCTTGAGGCCCAACTTCGAAGACGATTGAAAAACCACTTAGACAAAAGCTAATGCACAGGGTAGGGTTTAACCTGCCGCTTTTATCTTGTGAACGCGTTCCCACCTAGTTACCAATTGGTTCGATTTCAGAAAGAACCTCGAGCCGCCAAAGTACGTTGAGCAAGTCAAGGCAGAGGGAGACGCCGCACGCCCGCCTGTTGAACCCATCCCTCTGCAGTTGCCCGAGAAGGATTTCGAGGACGAAGAGCCCGCACCCGCCACCGGGGTATGTCTATCTCTTTCATGGCTATCTTCTACTTTATTATGCGCTGGAAAGTATTAGTTAGGATGGAATAGGAAGAAAGATAGAGAGGGAGAGAGAGAGAGAGAGAGAGAGAGAGAGAGAGAGAGAGAGCGAGAGAGATATAGAGACAGAAAGAGGAGAATTAAAGAGAGGGGAGAGCGATACTGACAGAGATTTACAAAGAGAAGAGAGACGGAGTGTGAAGTATCATACTCTTTACATGTATTATACTATTCTCATACATACGTTACAAAGTATTTTTTTCTCGATATATCCAGTAGAAGGTTGTGTACTCATATTGATTTTTTAATGGAAAAAGACGTTCAAACTTAATCAGAAAAAATGTTTTGAAAACAATTTTCTTTCCTGAGAGAGAGAAAAAATTTATGTAACAGAGTGAGGATACAGGATCGGCTTTTTCTTCCCAGTTATCCTTTCTCTTCTACAGTGAGCCTCCCTTTCTTAAAATAAGCCTCTATTCTTCTACAGTAAGTTTCTCTATATCAGGAGGCGGAAGCCCTGGCCGATGCCCCAGCTGAGGAAGTCGCCGCTACTGCTTGATCTTATCGCCTCTCTTCTCACCCTCATTGCCGAACGTTTTGCGCTATGAGACGTACATGAACCTGAGGCAGCTTCCGGAATTCAAATTAAATCCCACTACTCTTATAATTACTCCTACAAGTTGCCTTTTCGGCGTCTTAAACGCCGCATCTTAAACCTTCTCACGCGTTCTTAGAACATTCATTCTCATTACCTCCAGCCCTTCAAATTTTCAATATTCAGAGTATTCAAACTCCACTAAATGTGCCTTCTCATGTTGTTAGTTTTTTTTCTTTTAGTTCTCTATATCCGCTGCAAATTCGAATCGTTTAAGTGCGCACTTCGTGTTTCTCTATTTTCTTGGAAGAAACTATTACTTTTTTTGGATCGATATTGCCGTCAATCACACAAATTCCATGATATAAGTTGCTGAATTGGTAATGAAAACATCTGTACCAGTGTTGATCTCGTGTTAAGAGCAAAAAAGAAGAGTATGTAACGTGATGGCTTTATTTAATAAGTTTGTAGGACAGACAACTAAATATCTGAAATTTTCTAGGTTCCAGGGAATGAAGAAAGTTTGAAGAAGAAAAAAAACTTGTAGGAAGAGAGAAATAAAAAAGGGGATCAAAGAGAGAGAGAGAGAGAAACAAATGGAAGCTTTTAGTGTTTCATTTACACTTCACAACCAAAATGGTGAACAGTCGATAGTCAGGTAAGTTCTTTTGAAACTAGACATAATAAGTTTTCAAAGATTCATGCTAAACGCTAGTTCTACCAAATGATATTATGAGCAACAGTGATGAGGAAACGAGAAAGTTTCGTTTCCGTCCTCCTTCCACCGAACATTGTAAAAATGCACAATTTCATCAATTCTCGACAATTACTTCCAGGACTAGTTAAAAATGGTGTGTTTACCTCTGCTTGTATGTCCCTCTCTGCCTCCTCTCTCTCTATCTTTTAATCTCCCTATCTCTTTCTCCGTTTTTCTCTCACTTTCTCTCCAAATATTTTCATATCGTATGTTTCTTTATCTCTCTCACTCTCTTTCTCTCTTCAACTTTCTCTGTTTTTCTCTCCCTTATCTCATTCCCCCTCCTCGTCTTCATGAATCAATCCAAGGAGCGCTCGAGTCTCCGGATCATAGTCTGGCATATCGAGGCAGCAAGTCATGAGCAGTTCTCGCATAGCACAACGCTTTCGCTTCTTCTATAACCAGATTTCCTTACAAGGCTTTTTTTAAAGAGCAAAAAAGGACTAAAAAAACTTTCGAATCAAGTAACCTCCACGTTTATTCTAATGATTTTTTTGTTCTTCTTCTCAGAGAAAATCTCCTTTTTTTCATAATGTTTCTAGGCTCTTATTTCGTGATGGGCATACCCTGTGTCTTGTCTTGCAGACATTGGAATACTAAACGAAAAATTGGCTTTAATGGAACGGTTGTAAACAAGATATTGACCTCAGCGTGACATTGCTCCACATGGCGAATCTAGCACCGGAAGCATCACGGCTCTCAGTTGTTTCAAAACACATAAGATTCTAATCCTTTTTAATATTTTCCAAGAAAAGCTAAAACTTCTGTTCCATGTCGTGTGTAGATGCTCTTCCGGTCTTATCTTCCAAGGCATCAACTTATCCCTCACTACCTCTCTCATCAATTGAGAGACGAAACTTCTGATAAACAAGGTAGCTCTGTCTTATTAAGTAGGATCGCTAAAAAAAAAGGTTACTTGTGTTTGTATGTAGTTTTATCTCAGCAAGTGTCCAGTTGCCCAGTTCAATGGGAAGGGCGCCTAATTGAAGCAAAGTATGGTTAAACTACGGCACTTACAAAAGCTAGTCCACGGGCGGAATCGAACCCAACCGTATCGCTCTTACCAGGAGCTAGTCCGTGTTCTAGGAGTACATGAAAAGTTGAAGGGTGTTGTTCTCTTAACCTCGCATGTTGATGAGGCGGATTTTTGTGTAGATCTGTTTTGAAGTGTGTTTCCCCCTTCGCACAAGAAAATGAGCTCAGTTCCATAAGAACTTACTTCAAAAATAGGCTGTTCCGCACAAACCATGTAAAAAATTGGCAAAAAATGCTTATTTTTGTATGGAAGTTTTGTATGGAAGTACAACTTTGTATGGAAGTTTTTTTCTTACAAGTACAACGCATCCAAGCTAAATCTGTAGTAACTCACTCAGTGGCTTATACCTTGAGATTCTCGGAACCCTATGGGGCTTTTTTCCCGTTAAAGTAGATTAAACGTACAGTTACAAGCCTGGCAAATTCGGAAACAAAAATTTTTCCAAAGTTTTCAGAAACAATCTGTTCAAACGCTAATCCTGAACCGAAGTTACTTCGATTGAAAAACACGGATAGTTGACAAGAAGAGGAAAAAGAGAACAATTTATTATTCACGAAAATTCTGTCAAACACGGTTTTTAAGTCGCACGAATACTGAATAATTAAGCCGGTGCTAGGGCAGCTTACTCGAATAATGCAAAGTCATCTGAGGTTTATAGAACTAAATGGAAGGAGAAAACAGGAAAAAGACGTTGTCATCTTAGAGACACTTAGCTTGTAATTAATCCAACAGAACTTTTTGTGTCAAAAAGCCGTCAAACAACAGAATTTAGTGAAAACTCCCGGGAAATCGGCCGTTGCTACGATTCTACGCGATTGAATGAGCACATACTAGAACTGGGAGGGTCTCTAATGAAATTTCTTGCTCAAGACTGTACTTGTGGAACGAGAAGATACTAGACCGGAGCGTATCTAATCTATGTTTCAGATTTAAACAAGGTAAAAGGTCAAAAAAGCATCGGGTTTAAATACGACAAGTTTAATGAAGATGTCATGTATTAGGACTGCATGTTCAAGGAGATCGACAAACAAAGAGATCTTTAAAATGAAGCATTCGAGATCAGCTGTTGTTAAAGTTAACCTAATAATAGTATTTGTCCTATTCAATTTCAATTATTTTTCTAGTAATACGTAACCATCGTAAAAAATCTCCACTGGAGAAATAACAGCAAAAAGCATGTTTTGTTAAATGTACATGAATGATTAAAGTATCAGGGAGTTGAAAACTTGAATTGAAAAATATATCTTGAGAGAGCGAAAACAAAAAAGGACCGAAAAATAGTTCTAATAAAAGGGAAAAATATGAATAGAGAGTTGGATAGAAAGAAAGAAATACAAAGAGAGAGAAGAGAGAAAGAAAAAAAGGAGAGTTGTAGGATAATGAACGAAACTGAGAAGCAATCAAGGCCTATCGACACACAAAAAAGACAAGAAGCATTGCACAACTTCAATCTGTGCTCTATTTACAGAGGAGAGAATGTCAACACTTTTGAATTGTAACAAACTTTTGGAGCGTTTCCAAATTGCCATTTTCACATTGCCAGATTGCAAGAAGATACAACCGAGCGGTTTTCAACACACAAAACAAGCGCTTTCGAAAGAAGACATTTTTCACTGGTAACACGTCTAAAGGATAACATTTTCGAATGGTAACCCTTTCACATGGAAACGTTTCTGAATGGTAACCCTGTCCAGTGGTAAAACTTTTGAGTTTCGAAACATTAGAATGATGACACTCTTGGATGCTCGGTATAAACTCCGAATCTAAGATTTAGTGAGAGATTCAGGCAACTTTGATTCACTTTCAGCAACTAAACTATGCAAATAGAAGAGGTATCTCATAATTCTTTGGAAAGAGTTTTTTTTTTATATAGAGTGAGAATAGGGCCAAAAATGAGTTTGGAATTACAATCCTTACTTATTTTCACCCAATCAACACCGTTATTTGGTTCCTTCTTTTTCCTCTCAACGCCTGACATGTTAGGGGTACCCATTGGTGAGAAGGGCACCAAGGGTTTGGGAGATGGCTTCGAATGATCACGGCACTACGGCGGGCTCTCATAGCATGTGGCTGTTCTCGTAGTGGTTCGCGATGGAAATCCTCTTTGCGGGATCAGGCGAAGCTGTCTGTGAGAGCATACGGTAGCCACCTGCTTGTCTTGGATCATCTGTTGTGGCCTTAAACATTGATTGACATGTGTAATTAAAAATCAGTTTTAAGTGTTGTTGTTTTTTAAAACGACTCCCTGAAACAATTCAAATTGTTACGAAACAATCATTTATAAAAAAGGCTTTCGTAAATTCGTAAACGGTAATTTATGTATATTTACAATATTTCACAAGAAAAATATCAGGAGCATGCCTATAAGAGAAGTCGTAAATTGTATCGTGGATATCAATTTTCGTAAACTGATTAGTTTCTGTTTTCTAAGAACAAAGTTTGATTCATAACACAAGTATAATTGTATATGTGATTTGCACCCAACTCCAAACTTGAATTTTTTTTAAAAAATTTTTTTTTTTAAATTTGAGGCCAGTTTTTCGCAAACATTTCTGAACTTACTTCAAGTGTACTCATGCAACCAAATAAGAAAGAGACCCTCATGTAAGGGGTGATAAATGGGGAGAGATGCCTTTTTCTGAACATTGAACTTGGCGTCATTCGAATTCTATGAGGCAGTGCACCCATTCATGGCAGTGAATGCATTCATGTAAAGTAATGTAACGGTCGTTATAAGGTCTCCGATGAATTCAACTTCAGTTTTGACGTGTTTCGACAAGTTTTTTGTGGTTCAAAGTTTTCTAGAAAAAAACCCTTCATGTTATAAGAATATAAATTTTAATATAAAAGTGATCAGTTTCTCATGATGAATTTTTTTTTATTATAAAAACTTAGAAAAAATTGGATAAGCGATATTAATTGAACGCATTAATCAACTCATATGTAGATCTATGAGGTTTTCAATTGAACCAAGGATAGAAATGGCGTTCTAATTAAGGATCATATCATGTTTTTGTTTAAGGGTACAATCAGGGCTTTGATTAAAGATGCTTAGTCAACTTCGTAGTTGAAAAATATAGTTAATCAATGCTTACCATAAGATCATAATGGGGATTATGAAACAGCAAATAAAAAAGAGAATCGACTATTAAAGTCTTGTAGTTTTCAATACCAATTTAATGCAAAAGTTTTTAGTCAAAAAAAAATCAGGGACAAAAAAGTTTCGAGCTTTTGGATGTGATACAACGGACGAGTAGGTTTTGGCTGAGGTTACAACCAGGGAAAGCTGTGGATTAGGGTACAACTTGGGTTTAGGGGGGGTACAACCTGGGCTTTGTCAACCCTTCAGCAAAAAATGGTGGTTCTTTATTCGATACAACTGATTACGCTATGTTCAACAGCAGAATAAGAATCTTCACTATCCGCTAAAAAGGAGAGAAGTTCCAACTCCTTATGAAATAAAACGCCCCACAAAAACCCCACAATTTTACCCAAAACTTATTCAAAAATTTCATAACCTCAGTTTTTGTATGCAGACGATGTTTTTTCGATTTTTTTCCCAACGACAAATATCATTGTCAGAAGATTCGAGAGCCATGTGCTCCAAATCAAGGTTGTTCATTTTCGTTTCCAGTTTTTTAGGTTTATCGGTTTTTCCGACAATTTCGACTTTTCTAAAAACTTAAAAGTGAAGAAAAAAAAAACAATTTTTTGAGAATCCAAAAAACAAAAAAGTAAAGAAAAAAATTGGCTCATATGCCTTGTTCTCTTAGTCACGCATGCTTATCAAGCGATTGCGTCATGCATAACTCCAGAATTCACGATTAAGACAGAAAAGAGATGAAAGATGGATGATAAATCTTCAAATGCTAAGCTACACAGTTTAAAGGCAGTGGTGCCTGGTTAAGATGACAAATGATTGAACTATCGCACAGAAAAATCTTATCTTAACCAGGCGTCACTGCCTTTGAACTGTGTAACTTAGCATTTGAAGATTTAGAAAAAAAAAAGGTTTTTCGAAATGTTAAAAAAGAAAAGATTTTTTCTCGTACGGATTTTTAAAAAATCTTTAAAAAACTTCAAACTGGGTTATAATGCGATTATTTTTCGTGTTACCTACCTGGTACATGTTTCATTGCTTTTCACAAATATAGTTTCAGTTCTTACAAGCTTGCTTGTGGTCTGTTTTTGTTGAGTTTTTTTTGAGGTGTCAACTTGAGCCACTTTTTGATATTGAATAATAAATATGTTCGATTGAACCAAATTAAGGCCTCAGCTGCAGTTCTGGGAATCTGATGTGTCAAAAGCAAAATACCCATTGATGAATCAACTCGCTCGGAAGTATTTGGTTCTTTCCGCGATTACTACTGATTAAGGGCAGCCAATAGGGGATACTGACGGATCACGGGATAAGTCTATCTTCCTTTAAGTTTTCCCAGCTGTTGTTTCTAGATCAGATTCTTGATCTTATTGACCTTGGTGAATAAAACTAAAAAATTAGGGTACTGAGATGTTCAATTCAAGTTTTTGTGCTCAGAGCTGCCTCTTTTCAATCATACTTTTCTAATCCTCTTAAGTGATTGATCATCTATTCATTGTTCCCCTGTATATGCATCTTCTAAAAAAATTAGTTTCTTCTTTTCATTAAAAATTTTATGAATTATAGGAAAGGTGATAAAAAGAAAAATGAGTTATAGTTAATATAAGAGAAAGTTGAATAAACATGTGAAAAATATTTTTAAGCACACAGAAAAGTGAAATGTTACTGCAAAGTAGACATTGCAGAAGTCTGTTTCGCCCCCGCTCAGACAGACCTCTGCACTCTCTGGGTGGGGCTCATCAGTGAGTGCCCAGAGAGTACAATTGTAAAGAAATAAGAGTAAAATTTAAAAAATTTAACTAATTGGAATTAATTAAAAGAGTATGATAATAAAGTTAATGCAAACGGTAAAAGAAACGGAAAATAGAAAAGAAAGAAGCAAAAGAAACGGAAAAAAGTAAAAAAACAAACCTAAAATGTGAAAGGAGAAACTAAATAAAGTAAAGATTTTAAAAGTAACCTAGAAAATAAATAAAAAATAATAAAAACCAATTTTCATTTTCCCATTCTTCACTTTGGTGCTCTTCTTCCGAAAGTTCACGTCGTCTTCCTTCGTCGGTATTGTCACCAAATGATAGTGTAAGAAATGAAGAGGAGTGAGTTAGGATGGTGATGATATTAGGAGAAGGGATTGTTGTAGTGTTCAATGTTTATGTGTTATAGATCTACTAATTTGTACATGACATGACTTTGACCCAAATAAATGAAAATGGTATGGGGGAATAAAAAGAGAAAGGGAGTATATGGATAGTAATAAGTTATTGATTAAGGAGTTTGAAATCAAATTGATGGGTGTTTTATCAATACTTCATATTATATGGAGAGAAATAATTTATTGGAATTGTTTAGAAAAGTGTGAAATGATTATATGGTTTTTAATGTCATATTTAACTTCAGTTTTAGGATTCTTACACAGTGTTTTGATAAGTCTACCCATTATAGTTAAATCTGGAAATTTATTTTCACGGTATCTTCTAATAAGTATTTTGATTCTGCTCAAGAAATCTTCGAATCGTGTGCAGTTATCACTGAATCTTAAAACCTCGGTATATATGGTGTTTAGGCCAATGTAGATAGGTATGTTAGAGGTGTAATGAGGATATTTGAGGGTCTTGAAGTTATAGTCATCTGTTTTGTTATAAAGGTTAAGTTTTATATGCCCGTCATTTTCAATGGTTATGTAGAGATCTAAAAAAAACGGCCTCACTACTATTATGATTAGTTCTTTCTAATGTTAATGAGTTGTGATATATTTCTTCAGTAACTTTTATAAATTCTTGATCCTTATCAGAAACGTGAAGAAGATCATCTATGTAACGGAATGTAAAAATCAGAGAACTCCTCAAACTATGGGATCTATTTATATTTTTGTTAATGTATTTGAATTCCATCATAGCTAGAGTAAGATCTGCTATTTGTGGTGAAGCGTTATTGCCCTGAGGAATTCCCTTATTTTGTTTGAATATTTCACCACCATAAGTAACATAGCTATTATCTAAAATATATATAAGAAGTTTGTATATTTGAATGGGTAGATAAGTTCTTTTTTGGTTAATGTCATTAGTATAATGTGTATGATTGCCTTTAATTGAGATAGCTTGGTATCCACAATTTTTAAAGCAAGTTGTAATTACTCGATACATGTTATCTTTAATTACTTCATGTGGTAGATTTGTAAATAATGAAGTGAAATCTGCACAGAAAATGTTTTTAGGTTTGTTATCTAATGTTTTGAAAATATCTAGTAAAGGTTTAGTGTTGAGTATGGAAAAGAGGTGATTAGTTCCATTTCTCTCACCAGTTTGTTTAAAATAATTTTTAAAATCTTTAGATAGGTGTTTTAGTAAGAGTTGTAGTTCAACAGATATAGGTTTAAGGCTACTGTTGTATGCTCCTGTGATAAATCTAAATTTTATTGGATTTTTATGCATTTTTGGTATTCCATATACTTGGGGAATTTTAAAAGTATTATCAAAATTTATTTTTATTCCGTTTTGTAAGGTGTGTTTGATATGATTACTGATAATAATGGAGCTATTGATGTTGTTTTGACATTATCATCAGTTGTATTCATTTCTTCATTAATACATTTAACATATAATTTTTTGCATATAAAGGCGTAGTTATTTTTGGCTTTATCGATTGGAGTAATTATAAAGTCTTTTTTTAATTTGTTAATATTTTTTGAATTCTACCATATATTGATGTTTCCGAATAATAAAATCTATCTATATAATTCTTGATTTTGGGGAGGTTATTATTTATGAGAAGGTTAGCTAGTTGATCAGTTGTTTTCAAGCTGTATTTTCTTGTAATTTTATCAGTTGTTGATAAAATTGATTGTATAATCTCTTCTGTAATAATTTCTTTAGTAGAATTACCACTGCTAATACGATATTTAGTACCTTTTTCTAAAATACTACGAAGAAGAGGATCAAAGACAATATTCGTGTTGCCTGTACAAACGTGTCCTAAATTATGTTCAATAAAGTGAGGGTATTTATGGCAGACACAATTGTTTTTGTTTATATCTTCAATTATAGTTTTGTTTAGATTTCTTAAAAAGTTATTGTAATTAAAGATTTTTTTACGGATAGGTTCTTCTAATTTGTATATAGTGCGTATTTTGAATGATTTATCAATTCTTTTGAAAAGTTCTACGTCTATGTTGCTTCTAAGACTTTTATTAAAAATTCGGTTAAAAGGGATATTATCCATATATTTACCATGATATGTAAGCTTTATATTAAATGTATCTATTTCATTATTTATAAAATTAGTCTGTTTTCTCCAGAAATAGTCACAAATGGTACTAGTAATAATTATTTTATTGTAGTTGTTAAGTTTATGAAATTCTTTGGTTAAAGTGAATTTAATGAGCTTATCTTTCTCTTTGTTTTTCAATTTTTTGTGTTCTAAATACAATAGTCTATTATTTTTAGATTCTATTAGATTGTTAACAATTTCTTCAATATCTCTGGCTTGGTATGCTGGACGAGTTCTTCTGCGGTTTTTGTGTCTACACTGAGTTTTTCTAGGTATTTTCATTGGCATGTTGTGATATGGATGTGATTTCCGTTCTATGGGGTTCAAACTATCGGATATTAACCCGTAATTTTGAATTTGGTCATTGAGACCGTAGGGATATGCTGTGATCAATAATCTAATCCAGTATGCTTCTTTAGCTCTTAACTCAGCTTTATTAGTTGCATGATCTAAGAGAGTTTTTCTAGGTATTTTCATTGGCATGTTGTGATATGGATGTGATTTCCGTTCTATGGGGTTCAAACTATCGGATATTAACCCGTAATTTTGAATTTGGTCATTGAGACCGTAGGGATATGCTGTGATCAATAATCTAATCCAGTATGCTTCTTTAGCTCTTAACTCAGCTTTATTAGTTGCATGATCTAAGAGAGTTTTTCTAGGTATTTTCATTGGCATGTTGTGATATGGATGTGATTTCCGTTCTATGGGGTTCAAACTATCGGATATTAACCCGTAATTTTGAATTTGGTCATTGAGACCGTAGGGATATGCTGTGATCAATAATCTAATCCAGTATGCTTCTTTAGCTCTTAACTCAGCTTTATTAGTTGCATGATCTAAGAGAGTTTTTCTAGGTATTTTCATTGGCATGTTGTGATATGGATGTGATTTCCGTTCTATGGGGTTCAAACTATCGGATATTAACCCGTAATTTTGAATTTGGTCATTGAGACCGTAGGGATATGCTGTGATCAATAATCTAATCCAGTATGCTTCTTTAGCTCTTAACTCAGCTTTATTAGTTGCATGATCTAAGAGAGTTTTTCTAGGTATTTTCATTGGCATGTTGTGATATGGATGTGATTTCCGTTCTATGGGGTTCAAACTATCGGATATTAACCCGTAATTTTGAATTTGGTCATTGAGACCGTAGGGATATGCTGTGATCAATAATCTAATCCAGTATGCTTCTTTAGCTCTTAACTCAGCTTTATTAGTTGCATGATCTAAGAGAGTTTTTCTAGGTATTTTCATTGGCATGTTGTGATATGGATGTGATTTCCGTTCTATGGGGTTCAAACTATCGGATATTAACCCGTAATTTTGAATTTGGTCATTGAGACCGTAGGGATATGCTGTGATCAATAATCTAATCCAGTATGCTTCTTTAGCTCTTAACTCAGCTTTATTAGTTGCATGATCTAAGAGAGTTTTTCTAGGTATTTTCATTGGCATGTTGTGATATGGATGTGATTTCCGTTCTATGGGGTTCAAACTATCGGATATTAACCCGTAATTTTGAATTTGGTCATTGAGACCGTAGGGATATGCTGTGATCAATAATCTAATCCAGTATGCTTCTTTAGCTCTTAACTCAGCTTTATTAGTTGCATGATCTAAGAGAGTTTTTCTAGGTATTTTCATTGGCATGTTGTGATATGGATGTGATTTCCGTTCTATGGGGTTCAAACTATCGGATATTAACCCGTAATTTTGAATTTGGTCATTGAGACCGTAGGGATATGCTGTGATCAATAATCTAATCCAGTATGCTTCTTTAGCTCTTAACTCAGCTTTATTAGTTGCATGATCTAAGAGAGTTTTTCTAGGTATTTTCATTGGCATGTTGTGATATGGATGTGATTTCCGTTCTATGGGGTTCAAACTATCGGATATTAACCCGTAATTTTGAATTTGGTCATTGAGACCGTAGGGATATGCTGTGATCAATAATCTAATCCAGTATGCTTCTTTAGCTCTTAACTCAGCTTTATTAGTTGCATGATCTAAGAGAGTTTTTCTAGGTATTTTCATTGGCATGTTGTGATATGGATGTGATTTCCGTTCTATGGGGTTCAAACTATCGGATATTAACCCGTAATTTTGAATTTGGTCATTGAGACCGTAGGGATATGCTGTGATCAATAATCTAATCCAGTATGCTTCTTTAGCTCTTAACTCAGCTTTATTAGTTGCATGATCTAAGAGAGTTTTTCTAGGTATTTTCATTGGCATGTTGTGATATGGATGTGATTTCCGTTCTATGGGGTTCAAACTATCGGATATTAACCCGTAATTTTGAATTTGGTCATTGAGACCGTAGGGATATGCTGTGATCAATAATCTAATCCAGTATGCTTCTTTAGCTCTTAACTCAGCTTTATTAGTTGCATGATCTAAGAGAGTTTTTCTAGGTATTTTCATTGGCATGTTGTGATATGGATGTGATTTCCGTTCTATGGGGTTCAAACTATCGGATATTAACCCGTAATTTTGAATTTGGTCATTGAGACCGTAGGGATATGCTGTGATCAATAATCTAATCCAGTATGCTTCTTTAGCTCTTAACTCAGCTTTATTAGTTGCATGATCTAAGAGAGTTTTTCTAGGTATTTTCATTGGCATGTTGTGATATGGATGTGATTTCCGTTCTATGGGGTTCAAACTATCGGATATTAACCCGTAATTTTGAATTTGGTCATTGAGACCGTAGGGATATGCTGTGATCAATAATCTAATCCAGTATGCTTCTTTAGCTCTTAACTCAGCTTTATTAGTTGCATGATCTAAGAGAGTTTTTCTAGGTATTTTCATTGGCATGTTGTGATATGGATGTGATTTCCGTTCTATGGGGTTCAAACTATCGGATATTAACCCGTAATTTTGAATTTGGTCATTGAGACCGTAGGGATATGCTGTGATCAATAATCTAATCCAGTATGCTTCTTTAGCTCTTAACTCAGCTTTATTAGTTGCATGATCTAAGAGAGTTTTTCTAGGTATTTTCATTGGCATGTTGTGATATGGATGTGATTTCCGTTCTATGGGGTTCAAACTATCGGATATTAACCCGTAATTTTGAATTTGGTCATTGAGACCGTAGGGATATGCTGTGATCAATAATCTAATCCAGTATGCTTCTTTAGCTCTTAACTCAGCTTTATTAGTTGCATGATCTAAGAGAGTTTTTCTAGGTATTTTCATTGGCATGTTGTGATATGGATGTGATTTCCGTTCTATGGGGTTCAAACTATCGGATATTAACCCGTAATTTTGAATTTGGTCATTGAGACCGTAGGGATATGCTGTGATCAATAATCTAATCCAGTATGCTTCTTTAGCTCTTAACTCAGCTTTATTAGTTGCATGATCTAAGAGAGTTTTTCTAGGTATTTTCATTGGCATGTTGTGATATGGATGTGATTTCCGTTTTTGGAGATTTATTGCACTCTTTAAAATGTTTGCATAGGTATGTATCAAGTATGTTTTTCTGTATATGATATTTATGTTGTGATAAACGTTTTTCAAGTGATTGAGTTGTTTCTCCAACGTATTGCATCTCACATTTTGTACAAGTTATTAGATAAATCACATTTTTTGATGTACATGTAAGGTTAGGGGGTTTATTAGTGGCAAAACTCTTTTTTGTAGTACTACTAATGACATACTTATCGTAGTTGATTATATTATTACGCACACCTGGCATTATTACATTCATTTCCTTTATTGTCAGAAAGGTTAACAGTTTTGAAGATATATTTACCATCGACCTTTTCGTGGAATATAGGTATATTAAAACGGAGTTTGTTTTGTTGAAGACGTGAATGTATGAATGCAAGAATGTATAAATGAATGAGCGCATGAATGAATGGGTGTGTCGAGCACATGAATGAATGGGTGTGTCGATGAATGAAGAATATAGATGATCAATCACTCAACCTTCTTCAGATATCCCTCGCAGAGCTTGCCGACCACGGCCGCTCCGATAGCGTCTCCGTGAACGTTAACGGTGGTGCGAATGCGATCAAGAAAAAAGTCCACCGGGAAGATGAGGATGAAAAGGTTGGAGGGCAGTCCGATAGCAATCAGCACCATGATCATTGTGACGATGCCTGGAATTGACGCCTTCTTTGTATTTTCTTTTTTTGTGTTAAGTTTTGTTCATCTCATTAAGGCGTTACTGCCTTTGAACTGTGCAACTCACCATTCAATGATAATTATTCTTTCTATGATAAAACAAGTGAGAGTTTTTTCAAGAGTACTCGCACAATATGGAAACAGTTAACAATGTACATTGAAAACGAACAAATGTCCGGGTTGGTCCGTAGATAAAACACGGGTTGGTCCGTAGATAAAACATTTATAAAACGGCTTTTTAAAACTTTTTGTGAATAATTACATATATGTAGTTGAGAGCATTTGTGAAAGATCCCAAGTTCTCTAAAACTTTTTTTCAAATTTCAACTGGGAAAAAAGCTCAGAACAACCTGCTTGTGGGATTCCAGCAGCTCCGATGCTGGCTAGTGTCGCAGTCAGACTTTAAAAAAATTAATTAATGAAGAACATTGAATCAATGAATCAATGAGAGAACGAATGAATGACTAAATAATAACTATAACTCAGAAATCCCAAAACTCTCGAAATCACTCTCTCTCTCTCTCTGCATACTGAATATATGTGATATAAGAGGTTTGAATTTACGTGAAAACTGTTTTTTTTTACTGAACAATTTGCCAAAAAACTGAAGTGTTACTCAAAATCGAAGTTCAATGCAGGAAATCTGAAGTTTAATCCAGAAGTAATTTATCGAGAATATAAATATCTGCTTTTTGATTTACTAGTTTTGATGAAGATTAAAAGAAATCCATCGTATGGGCAAAAATGGCACTCGGCGGGGACCGAAGCTCCGATGCCTAACCGGGGCTTGTAGAGCGTTACTAATAAACCAACTGAGTACACATTGTTTCATGCAATTTCTTGCTATGTCAAAGGCACAATGACCGCTCTTTCTAGTCACGCATGCTCATGAAGCAATTGCGTCATGAAAAGAGAAGATTAACCTTTTTGAAAGTGTTTGGAAAGTATATAAACACTTAGTTTTTTAGAGATAGAGAGAGAGGAAAAAAATCCTTCCAGCAACAGAACACGTTTCTAAAAGTACACCTTCTAGCAACAAAACACAACAAAGAAATGACTCGCCTGACGAGGATGACCTGTCCAATGGTGAGGTCCATCCCCACGCACTGCGAGATGTAGATGGCGGCAACTGCTTCGTACAGCGCTGTTCCGTCCATGTTGCTAATCAACACACCTTTTTCCATCCACAAAAAATCATTTTCAAAGTAAAAACCCAGTGTTTCAATAGAAAACTTAGTGATTTTTTTTATTAAGAAGAGCATAAAAGGAAACATACATATGTTCTTCCTGATACATAGTATGTACATATGTATGTCATATGTTGAATCATCAAATGCTCACTTACACAGGTCATAAGCATTGAAGCGTTGGCAACGCACTCTCACGCGGCAAGAAAAAATTTGACTGGGTTCGATCCCATGTGGTGTACTATTTTTTGTACATGTGGTGATTTAATTGAATGTATTATTCAGAATTATATCTTATCATTATAAAAACCACTTTATACAATAACTCGTGAAGTTGTTATAATGTTTTGAAATCTCAATTTGTCTAAATCATTGATTATAAACACAAAAGCAAATTTCTCCGTGTGCAGAGAACAGATTTTTTTGACTAGGCCCAAAAAACTTCCACTTATAATTACGGTCAACAGAGAATGATTGCATTTTTCATAAAGTGGGTTTTTTAAAGAAATTTTTAAAGAATAGAAGTTACTCTGAATTGTTTTGATCCATCAGAAAAAAATTAAACTATGTCACGTCCAAAAACTAGTTTACGTGGTGGGATGAATATGCATACCTTTTTTTTATCGGAAGCTCATGTTTCGCCTTCACACAACCGAGCTCATTTATCTCATTATGTCAATCAGAGCTCTAAAACACACTGATCCCCCCCTCCCGAAAAAAAACTACATTGTATTTTCGTTGCAAACAAACTAACATAGTCGCTCCCAGAGGGAGCACAAAGCGGGTCACGCGAGGATCTACTCCATTGTTCTCTTCGGCACACTTGATGGAGAGCGGGAGAGTAGCCGAGCTGCACAAAAGACATACATAAACATCATTAAGCCGGATGTTTATTCTGACAAAGCATTTTCGTTGACATTCACAATGTAGCAGTGGTCGACTTTATATTGCCTCTTGTCACTCCTCATTCCATGTGATCGACTTGACGAAACCTGTATTCTTTCTACTATTGTAGTAGGAATTTTACACCTCTAAGTCAAAACATTTTCACAGTTTGTACACTCTACAAACGACTTCCTTGGCACATTTTATTTAAGAAGCAATGAACCTGGAACTGGTAGCAAGAGCGGTCAGCAAAGCTTGCGTCATCCCTGCGACGTACGAGATGGGATTGCGACGCGCTAACTGTGAAAAGGACACTATCAAAATCGAATTAAAAGAGGAAGAATAACTGAAGCTTTTGATAAGTTTAAATGCTTATCCGGACCCACATACTTGAAACTTTAGCCTAAACAAAGCACCGGAAGGAATTTGTAAGCTCTTGTGAAAGAATCGTTTTTTTCATATTCAAATGAGATTTTTAAAAAACTTAGAGTTTTAATTTCTTTTTATTTGGTTTTATTCTTTTAATACAGTAAATAACATGATCCAATGTATGCAACGGCCTTCCAGATAAATGGGCTCGAATACTAACACAGCTTGGCAGCGGGAGTTCCACCTCCAACCCTTATTTCTCAATAAGAACTGGTTGCTCGACTGCTCTGCTAGCTTCTTCCACCAGTTAACTTTTCAAGAGCTCGGTTTTTTTGCTTACCGTAACCATTATAAGATTACTCACCGCAACCATCATTATTCTACTTACCTTAACCATAAGTAGTTAACTTACCGTTATCATTAGGAATGTGTCATTTACCGTAATCATTATCGATTGGGTCACTTACCGTAATCATTAGTAAGGGCAAGACGATGAATCCGTGGATGAAAAGGCCGCTGAGGACTGTCACCATGTATCCCATGAGTCTTTGGATCTCCTTCAAGTTTAGATCTGACTTCGCCTTAGGCCGAGTGAATATTTGAACTGTGTGATTACAGTTGTTTAGAAGAAAATCGTTAAACTAGTCACTAGATTAAACTAGCGAAGTGTGCCCAGTTATTGGTTTGGTCAAAGATGTGGACCCAACCGAACTTACGTAACTCGTTCACAAAACAGGCTAAATTAGATGAAAAGCCGTCGCTCATCAATTTATCCGGAGAATAGAAAAGGCTTTTTTAAACAACAAAGTTAATATTTCAGCAAAGTTGCTTTTTACCATTTTTCTGAGAACAAGACTTTCCAAAGAAGACGAATTTTTTCCTTTGTTTTGCTTTTTTGTTAGATATTGAAAAATCTCATGTTTTTAGAACGAATTGTAGATAAGACGTTTAAAAAAACAAATTTCTTGGAGTATTCTCGATTCAAACAACTATTGATGAGTGAGCGAAAATTTATTGTACGAGAATGAGATGTCTTGAGCTTGAGTTAAATATCTAAGATTGAAAATTCCTAAGATATTTACATATGTATTTTGTGTACAAAATATATAATCTAATTGAGGAATTCTGTTTTCCCAACGCTTCTTTACCAGTTTTCGAGCGGAAAACACATACATATTTTAATTGTTAAACTATCACACGTCGTGGGTTCAAACTTATTCGTTTATTTGACGAAGCCCCTAATTACCGATGAAAAGTTTTGAAAAAATGAGTTTTGGTGTTTCTGAAAATACTCTGAGCAATAAACGTTTCGTCTAATAATTTTTTTGAACTAATTAGGAATTTTTTTCCTGCCCTTTCGGTTGAAACATAAAGTTACTTTGCTAGGATCCTTCATGGAAACAATCTGAGCGGCGATGAGAAATGTGATTCCTATCGGCGAATACCTGGAAGAATTTACTGCTTTATTTCGATGTTTTCCTGACCTCACGGTTGTTTTTTAAAAGAAAATCCAAGATTTTTCAGAGCAGAACAATGCCTTTTTCTTGTCAAAAGAGGGGGGACTCGATGTGATTGGGTCTGGAAGATATTTCGGCTTTGAGTGCATTAAAAGTTTCCGACCGAAGTAGAAATGATTCGGAGAGATGCTGTGTAGAGTACCGGCTTTAATCAACTGTTCACTTTAGTTTCGAGTGTTATACAGATTATTGTAAAAGTTAAGCTAGCCATGATTGGAATACCACAAAGACAAAAGCTAGTCTACGTAGCGATCGAAGCAAAACCCTATTTTTTACCAGACCGTGAGTGTAAGTGCGTCACCAGTGACCTCAGAAAATCAAGTTTATCAAAACTATTGTTTGGTCTCTCCTGGGACTTATGTAATCTGAGACTCTTCATGAAATGAATTTAAATTTTTGATTCTTTGGCATAATAAATCAAAACTATTACCAAATAACGAGAGAGATCAGCTTCATACTCGTCGTTTCGAGACTCTTGAAAAAGAGCTTCAGCGGAATCCCCTCATCACCGATCCAAGAAATTGTGATGCCGAAAGCGACAGAGAACATGACGAGGCCAAGGATGTTCATTCCATCCGTGGTGGTCCTCTCTGGGAACTCCGTCAGTAGAGAACGCTCCTCTGCAAAAATAATTTGTTATACCTTCAATTATTGCTTATACTTCATAGTTATTTCTACGTTCAAAGTAAAGATTTTTTGCTCTTCGGCTTTCTTCATTCTTGCCATTGACATGTTCAAATTAGCTTCTAGCAAAACTTTTTAACGAGTTTGCTCGAATAGTGCCCCTTATTGTCCCAGCCTTGGAAATCGCTGAAGTTAACTCGCACGACCAAAACCTCGCGAAAAATCAGACAGCACAGGGTTGAATCGTTCCATGTTAGAGCTTAAAAAGCGGTCCGTGAAAACCTATGTACTTCTTCTGGTTTAAAACTGTTTGAAGCAAGTTAAAAGAGTACCAGCAGTCAGCCTCGACACTGTGTCCGAGTCTACCAGTCCAGACCCGTTCGAAAACTTCATGCAGACTTTGTACTGAAATTTTTCCGTAGCATCCGCAGCTATTTTAAGGTTTTTTTCTCTCGTAGTGTTCTCAGAAAGTTGGGAACAAATAGGAGGCCTTGTATTGTCAGTCAAAACCTAATCAGTTTCATTAATTTTTTTTTGGAAACCTTTCAAGTACACATGTATTTGCAATACTTCGTGACTTGATAATGGTACAAACTATACTCGTCGAAGTTTTCGAACGCTTTTTTGAACCCAATGAATAGTGAGTTTGAGCCGAGATTGTTTGAGTTTTAGCGCTTTACGTCTATAAAATAAATAAGTAATAATTAATCAAAATAAAAATAAATAAAGCAGATAAATAATCAAAAACTTCATGTATAACAACACCGCGTAAAACCTATCAGATTGTTTGTTTTGTTTTTTGTACTAATTAAGTTTTTATTAAATTGATTTTTGGTGTTGTCTACAAATGCATACAAAGTAACTGACACTATCCCCTAAAAATATCTAGTACGAAACCGGGCAATGTGATATTTAGCTGTCAATTTCATCTACCCTTCTCGTCTCCCCTCTTCTTGCTCAAACAACGATTAATCAGTTTTAGTTTCAGCATTTCAGAAACCTACATATGCATATATTTCCCACTACGTTTCGCTAATTCACCCTCCATTTTTACGGGTCGTAATCATTATGAAAGAACAAACTCCTCTGAAGGTTGCTTCAACAAGATTCTCAGGGAACAAGCTCCTGAAAAAATCCTTTTTAACAGTTTCAACCGAGTGTTTTTTTTCAGTGAGCTCCTTATTTTTATTTTGGACCAATCGTCTTTAATGTTCTCACAATTAATAACAACTGATTCTGATTCTGCTATTTTAATCTTCATTAATTTGAATGTTGCTAATAGAATAGAGGTGTAAATTAGGTAATGAGAGTTTTTTATCAGTTATTTTTTTTATTGTAAAGATTTCACTACTTGGCCAAGTCGAGAATCGTATCCACAGCATATGAGATGCATGGCGCCTTTTTGTCGCCGACACCGACTACCTGAGAAGAACATATTATTAATTATAAAACTGCAATGTTTTTGTTTTTTCTTTAACGAATATATTGTTTTCAAACTAAAAACTTTAAAAAAGGCGAGTTCCTTTATTATTATTCATACATATTCAGATAGGAAGACTAGTTTATTTCGTCGTGTTTGAGAATATTTGATGAAATCACTGATTTTTGAGGAGCTATGTAGCTCTTTAAAACCGATGATTAAGGCTCGTCTCAAAAACGTTTCATGCTTCACGACATCGATGAGGATGAGTTTGTACGTGTACTTGTGCTTTGTGTGTATGAAGTTATTAATAAGTGACATACAAAACACATAAAATGCTCGTATAACTTGTCGTTGCAAAGAGCCGTCAACTCATTTTCCGCTCGGTCAACTATGTCGAGCGGTCAACTATGTCGCCAAAAACTTGAAAACACGGTAGATTTAAAAGCACAATCTACAGTGTACATTTTACATTCTCATCTTCAAGATCAATAACCGAGACAGTCGGAGATTTTATTTTATTTAAGTTAATGGTGCTTCATGTTTCATGACATCGAAAACATAGCGTGTGAATTTGATCTTGAAAATTATTCAATCGTTAATCGAACCATTCATTAGAAATAATTAAACCCTCCAACATGATACCATTGTGACCCCTTTTGATGTTTTTTTTTTGTTGCTTAGCTTTGAACCATACCTTTAGCCCGGCGTCACAGTTATGTAACATATAGCTTTGAATCCAAAGACGCTTGCACTCTCACTTGTACATAACTCCTGAGTCTCTTCACAGAAATCCCCGTTAAAGTCGAGCACAATCGCTCCTTCGTTGTGCTACGGTTCGATAAACGTGCCGACTCTAACATGCAGATTGTGACCCTCCACGCAAATCAAATTTATTCGTAAGCCCTTGTTTGTGAAATTTTTCCTGATATTGTTTACTTCTTCTCGCTTCAATTCTCCAAAATCACCTGTTGTTTTAGCAAAAGCATTTCTCTAGTTTTACTGGTTTTCTGTATTTTTTATAGTTTTCTCACTGATATGAAAAGTTATAGAAGCTGTGTCACATTCGTTACAGCTAATCCTAAACTTGTGCGTAGCCTAAGGGAGAAGAGGTGGGAGGGGTTATCAATCTGCTCGAGGAACTCGTCAACGGCACTAAGCCCCCAAATCTCACCTGGTCTCCTAGCTCTGAATAAAGTTTACACCCGTGTCTCACTTTTTTAAAGCCTCTTTCAAAAGACTTTGCAGCCTCTCAATCTCTTCCAAGCTTACTTTTCTCACCTCTTCAATGTTCGTGACCATCCACTTCCCGGGCTTTATCAAGGTCACTAATATGATTCCTGTAACATTCAAAAATTGTTGTTTTTGGTAAGCTTCCGTCTTTTCCTTTCCTGGGCTCCTCCTGTTTGGCATCCCTTCCAATTAGCAACCTTTGAGAGAGAACAGAAGAAACAGAAGAGTTTGTGAGAAGCCGGGAAATAGTGACGGAAACACAAGCGATGTCTAGAAAAAGGCATAAGAACACACAGAGAAACGGTGAGAGAGAAAAGAAAGCAGTAAACGAGATAGGAAGATCAAGAAAGAGAAGGGAGAGAGAACAAGAAAAAGAGAGAGGGAGAGACTAAAAGAGAGTGGCAAATGAGGGAAACTGAAAATAAGAGAGAGAGAGAGAGAGAGAGAGAGAGAGAGAGAGAGAGAGAGAGAGAGAGAGAGAGAGAGAGAGAGAGAGAGAGAGAGAGAGAGAGAGAGAGAGAGAGAGAGAGAGAGAGAGATAGCGAGAGAGAATGAGAGACAGAGACAGAGAAAGAAAATGAGGGAGAGACACAGAGAGAGAGAGAGAGAGAGAGAGAGAGAGAGAGAGAGAGAAATGGAGGAAGGTTCAGAGAACATGTATTGGAATTCTGAAGGAAAAACATTTCTCCCGCTTCGAAAGAACCAACAGCTTCTGAAGCTCCAGAAGCTGTTGGCTCTTTTAGCTATCATGTGTCTGTCGCATAATTATTTGTTTGTCTTCACGCCGAAAAGTCATCAAAACCCAATTCAATAAGAAAGAAGCCGCCTACCAATCGTGACAGCAAGCATGGTGGTGGTGAAGTAATAGAAGAGAGCGATTAAGCCGAGTTTGCCCGCTGTTTTCGAGTCCACGGACGACAAACTCGAACTGGAAAAATTTGTCTTATAATTTGTGATAAAATTTTTTGTGAAAGTCTTAGAGCCTCAGAGAACTGTCTTAGAACAAGATTTTAAGCATTTTACATTTGTTTTGGGACGCTCAAAACTTTGTTCCTAACCCAGTTCTCTTAGAGCTCCTCATGAGAACTGTCGCCTGTAATTATATACTTTTAAAAACCTTTTTCGGCGTTTGTCTTCCGAACACATTTGAGGGATATAAACTCTAAAAAATAAAATTTGAAACAAAAACAATTTTTCATAAAAAATTTTCTTGTAACTTTTTTTTTCTGATTAACTGGAAAACTTTTTTGGCAAAGAAGGCACTAGAAAACTAGTAACATTCACATCAAATTGCATATCTTATTGATAATGAAAGAAAAAAAAATCTGAACAAAAAGATTGCGTTAGTTGTGCTTCTGAGCTTCATGAAAGAACAAGAACAAAGGAACAGAAGACAAGACAAAAGATGAATATCTGTAGAGTCGGGTTACGAAAAAAATACGATAACGTTCGACCTTTTGCTTTCATCAGCCTCGGCTCTGTTGACGCGGTGATAAAAGAGTTTTTTTTGTGTTTCGAGAGATTAAATGCCTTTTTGAGAAGAAGAAACTAAGACCTAACTAGAAACTAAGAAAGTCTGTTGTGTCTCGCGATAGTTTATCTTATAGTCAGATTTACTTGAGAGAAAAAGTCTTCTTTTATTTTGAATCGAAATGGAAACAATAGCTTTCTATGGTACTTCCAAAACACAAAAAAGATATGAAAACCACTAAGAAGGTTTTTTCTCTTTAATTTTAAAAAGATGAAGAATGAAGTCATGGATCGAACTGAGAGCATGCTTATAGGGCCATGAAAGAAGTCATGAAAGAAAGTCATGAAAGAAAGTCATGAAAGAAAGTCATGAAAGAAAGTCATGAAAGAAAGTCATGAAAGAAAGTCATGAAAGAAAGTCATGAAAGAAAGCCATGAAAGAAAGTCATGAAAGAAAGTCATGAAAGAAAGTCATGAAAGAAAGTCATGAAAGAAAGTCATGAAAGAAAGTCATGAAAGAAAGTCATGAAAGAAAGTCATGAAAGAAAGTCATGAAAGAAAGTCATGAAAGAAAGTCATGAAAGAAAGTCATGAAAGAAAGCCATGAAAGAAAGCCATGAAAGATATTATTCGCTCAAAAACTCATGAAAGATATTATTCGATGAATTTTTCATAGTTTCATTCATATCCTCCCTCGCCAATTATTCAGCTTGAAGTTTCAATCAAATGTGCAACAAAACAGGAAGAAGAAATGTTATTGACGGTTTGTCAGGAGCAGAATTGTTTCAACGAAAGCAATTATGTCTCTTGTCAGGAAGACACAGAGTTGGTAGCAAGATGTAGCGAGAGCTGTAAAACATGTTCTTGAGTTCTGGTTACGCATTTTCCGCCAGTCGTCGACTAACTACACCACGTAAGGTTTGATTACAGAATGCTTGACTAAGAAAACAAAGATTTGGAGTTCGTTATTTTGAGTGAAGAAAGAAAAATTTAAATTACTTTTTCAGGGAATCTTTTTCAGATGAAAACATTAGAGAATCGAAAGAATTATCTTTCTTAGGTGAAAAACCAACAACTACAACAAAACACTGCTTCGTCACGCTCATATTATTCTCAAAGGCTCTGGAGCGATCCTTACTAACTTTAACTTGAATTGTTTCTGTTGTTGGTTTTTTACCCACCAAAGTAGTGCTTGATTCAGGCTGAAAGTTAACAATATAATGCACTTCTCAATAACTCTTTTTTGGGGTGCCGAAGTACGAACACTATTGAACATGCGGCGCTGAAAATTGTATGCCTAACTGCAATTGTTTTAGTCAAACTGTGACACACATAAAAATATTATCCAGGGAGGGGATCAAAGCCAGCCATTCTTTCTCTCACCGAAAGCGCGTATTCGTTGCCATTTACTGACATAATGGAAGACATGATGAGCGGTAGAATGAGCATCTTGAGCATCTGCACGAAAACATCACCGGGAGCGCGTAGATATGACAGCTCCCTCTTCGTCCACTTCCCCTCACTGTTCCGCACTCCGACTCCCAAGATGGAACCTGTCATCATTCTTTCCCTTTTGCGTTTTTCCTGATCGATCGACACTTTACAAACTCTCTGCTTCTCTTATATCTTGTAACTACATAAGTGATCGTGGATTTTTGGGAACAAAATATGTACATATAAGCACGGAGAGCATGATATACAACCATTGTAATCATTGTCTGGAGCTTCAAATCTGTGCAGTTTACAAAGTTCGATATAAATCGTTTAAATTTCGAACTAAAGTCTCCTAAAAGGGTTTATTGTCTACCGAGTTTTGCGTTACTCAAACATTTCCTCTTGTTAACTGCTCGCACATGTGTTCGTCGACTTTATCTTTAATGAGTCAACCAGGAAAAAGTTGAATTGGTTTGAATGATATAAGCGTACCTGTGATGACACCTAGGACTGTCAGAAGAAGCAGTATATTCTCCTTGGCTATGACCATCTTTGAAGATATTCACTTGAACAGCTCCGGGCGTGGTGAGTGCCACTCTATCGTGCCTGTTTGTGTGTGTGTGAATCAGCTGAATAATGCGCTCTTGAAGTCTATCAATGCACACGATGATGATAAGTGTAACTGGTAACGCGCTCGCACACCCGGTAGAGAAAGATCGGTAGGTTCGATTTCTCCCTACTGACTTTTGTCCATATATTAATCGTTTAGCTTTACGATGATGACTTTTTTTTCAAATGAGTCACAAACTTTTTAAAAAGGGACGACTCACTAACACGAAATATGACTGAAATTTTGCATGGAGAACAGATTTTCCACGTCATCAAGTAAATCTCAATAATAACCTGATTTTAGTGCCTACTGTATTTCGATTCTTTTGTACGCTCTGGGGTTTTTTTAAAGAAAAAAATATTTCATCGAAATAAAGTGAACGATCAATTGTATAATGGAAAAGGGAAAAAAAACACATATGAAAAGCTCATGAATTTTAAGCAGCTGCGCTTCTCTAGATGGATAACTAAACAAGTGAAAAGGTAAAGTGAAACAGAGAGGGAGAGACACAGAGGAGAGATATATACAGACAGACACTAAGAATAGATAGAGAAAGAGAGATAGAGAAAGATAGTTAAAGAGAGATAGAGAAAGAGAAATTGAGAGACATAGAGAAAGAGAGAAAGATAGGTGAGATAGATGAACAGAGAGAGAGAGAGAGAGAGAGAGAGAGAGAGAGAGAGAGAGAGAAGAGAAAGATAAAGAGATAGAGATAGAGATAGAGAAAGAGAAAGAGTAAGAACACACCAAAGGCAAAAAATGCGACTAAAAGAAGAAAAAGGATGCAGGAGAAAAATAGGATTTGAGAAACACATATATGAATGAATGAACGCAATAGAACAAAAAGTATGAATATTGCAAGTGGGTGAAATGAGGGAAATAAAAAGTGGTCCACGGCTTTCACTGAAGAAGAGGTGAGGAAGATTTCGTTTTAAGTTTCAGTGTTTGTAAGTTTAGGCATGCATGTATGCCTTACTATTAGAAGTATTACGGGAGATAACTTAATGATTTGCATAGAAAAGTATTCGATGAGTAAGGGGTGGTCCTAGCGTTAGCAAGGAGCCCATGACTAAGAGCTTTAGCTTGGAGAGACACATGTGGTGAGGAGAAACGTGAATATTACTTCACACAGTTGATAAAGGTGCAGTCCGTAAAAAAATTAAGAAATAACATAAACTTTAGCCATTTGAAGGAAACCCTTTGAAACTCAACAATCGCTCAGTTACTATATAGATTGAAGATAATGACGTCTGTTGAAGATGAAATATGATGGCTCGAGCTGATAATGCTCCTAAAATGTTTTAAGTGGGGTTCAATGAGCTAAACATTTTTCAAGTAAAGTATTTTCTTTTCAGAATGTTTAACAACTGAATTTTTGAGAGTGTGATACGAGAATTAAGAAAACAAATGAACGAACACAGTTGTCTGTATGTAATTACATTAAATACTATCTGCCATCTCCATTCGAGAAGAATTTTTGGTTTTCTTGTTCCTATGAAGAAACTGGAAACCCCAACATCTCAGCAGACTATTTTTCAAGCCAAGTTGAAGTAAAAGTTGAGTTTTCATCTCGTCTTGATCAGACCAGACCAAGGCGAAAGAATTCGAGCCTGAGGAGAAAAATTGAAGAAAAAAGAAGAAAAACCTGAGAAGCGAATGAAAAAAATACTTGCTAACAAAGCAAATAGAGTGGATGGAAAATCAACTTCCGCACGGGAAGGATGTCAAATACGCAAGAATATAGAATACGCTATACAAGGTTGACATGTAAGATTTTAATATATGTAAACTATGCAAACATTATTTCAAGTGTTCAAAAGATAGATTGTTCTACTAGACAAAGCCTTCAAAATGAAGTTATTGATTGAAGTCAAATAGAGGCCAAACTATTATTTATAATAAGAAGCTTTTCTTATTATAATAGTTAGTAATAATAAGAAGCAAACTATTATAAAATAATAAGAAATAATAAGAAACACTAGAATTTTAAATCCCCAGGAAGCTTCAAGAACGGTTCTTAAATTGTTGCTTCTTAGCTCAAGTCTCCTAAAACATGAAGGCAACCCTAAAACATTAGACTAACTGAGCTCTGCACATTATTTGCAATTGTCCCAATTCACGGTTGCGAAGTTTCAAAAAAGTGAAAACAATATTATTCGTTACATTAGATGAACCTTCTCCATACAAGCCGTTAATCTCACCGGAACAATACTGAAAAGATTTCCTAATCGCAATAACGATCAAGGCATGCGGTCCATTAAAAGATTGTGAGCGATAAGAAAAAAAACGAGAAAAAAATTATTCATTTTAAACGTCTCAATTTTAATTGCTTCGAGTTTTTCATCTCGTCTTCCTTCAATCTCCTTTCTTCATCGTAAAAGTATTTATTTGAATTTTTTGAAGTTGTGTTCAAAAGAGTACGTTCAAAAATCACCTTGAAGAACGTACGTTGAAAGAGTACTACATATAAGTCAATGAGCACTGTCAACATTGACCCGTTGGTTTGGTTGGATTTGTCCGGGGTAATGGACGGACTTGGGACCATTTGCACAATAGCCGCAGTATAGTCATGTACGAATCTGACTGGTTATACCAGGCTCGGTCTGTCCCGCATCTCAAGAACCGCGTACCTTGCGTTCGGTAAGAGAGACATGGATGGGTTCAATTACGCCCGTGCATTTTTCTACCATGCAACCATTCCATGATTAGGAACCCTCAACAAGTTCTTCTGTAAGCATAGTTAAAATCAGAGGAAATATGGGAAGAAAGAGAAAGAGAAAAGTTAAAACTAATAATAATGAATAGAAAAGCTGAGAAATGAAGGAGGTAAAAAGTTGAAAACCAAAAGATGAAAAAAACTGGTCAGTTTTTTTTTTCATTCACTGAGCGCTTCACACTTGTAATTCGAAGTTCATTTGAAGAAGGAAAAGATGGGAACTTGGATGCGCAAAAAAAGAGAACGGGAGTGTGATGCTAAAAGGCTTCAAGCAGAGATGAGGTGAAAGAACGCACAATAACATGCATCAGGTATAGTATGTGTTTACCTTTGAGGCACAAACAAGTTTTACCAACCGATTTGATAAAGAAAAAAGCTAAAACTTTTATTCGCTTACAAACATAAATTCATTTGACATCCCGCCTTTCTCACTGACACAAAGAAAAAAATTTTTTTCATTTCCCTAGCTCACAAGAAGAAAAATGTCCCCTTACTCCCTCACTTAGAAGAAAGAATGGTGTACCACATCTTCCTTGTTCACAAGAAGAAAATATTGGGTACCTTAGCTATCTATCTCACTCACAACAAAAAAATTGGGTACCTTGCTTACAAGAAAAAAACATCTAAGACCCCCTGATTTGCTCAAAAGAAGATTAATGTTTAGTAACGCCCTCGCAAAAACAGCCGAAGAACAAATGAGTTAGGATTCCCCCCTATCATCATAACACGTGACAATTTTCTTGAGAGAGAGATAGAAAGAAAGAAAGTGAGAGATAGTGAGTTAGAGAGAGAGAAAGATAGAGGGAGAGAAAACTAATCTTATGAAGAACGGAAGTTTGTTGCACGAAGAGCAAACCATGCAGATGAATAAAAGATGGTCACCGATGGAGGGGTAAGTTTTATTCAGCAAACAACGCGATAGAAAAGCATGTACATACTTACTTGAATTTATAAAAAAAAGTATGGGAGAAGACCTTTTTTCTTGTTGTGATTAAGGGGGCCTACCCAAGACATCAGTATATTTTGCGAGCAGGATGAGTTACCCATGTTTTCTCTTTACGCGTGGATATTAATTTGGCAGGCAGAGAGGAAAAATATATACAGGTGATTTTAACTGCATTAGAAAATAAAAGAAAATTGGGTAAAAGAATAGGCATTCAAAGATTCACATTTATATAAATGGGTTTATGTATTTTGAGTCCCGATTATTGTCAATAATATTTCGGTCCTCTTTTTGTTATCTCATCTTTTTGCTCTCTTTGTGATTCTCCATATGTATATTTATCTTTCTCTCCCTCTCTCTCTCTATGTCTCTCTTTCAAGCGCTCTCTCTATCTTTCAAACTCTCTCTCTCTCTTGCTTTCTCTCGCTCTCTCTATTGTATAAGCGTCAACTGTAATGTCGACCTAAATGTCGATGTCGAATAAACAAAATGTCGACCCTCCATAAATAGTGTTACAAATTGGAATATTCATACCTTTTTTCAAAACAGAGAAAATGTTCATATATTTTATCAACAACATAGATGACAACATTGACGCGAAAGTTCAGCTCGAACGATCCCCTTTTGCCCGAACTACAGCTCGAAGTCTCTTTTGGAACGCTTCCACCACTGTACGGAGGTATTCGACTCCGATGTTGTCCCATTCTGCCTGAAGGGTCTTCTTCAGGGAATCAATATTTGGGTGGGAGCGAGAGTTGACCTTGGACTCCGAGTGGGCCCAAACGGAATAATCCCGCGGGTTCAGGTCGGGTGATGAAGCCGGCCATTCTGATGTTGTGATGAAGCCGGGAAAATTTTCCTTGCACCACGTTTGGACTTTTTTTTAGCTTTGTGGGCTGGTGTTGAGTCTTGTTGAAAGGTCCATGTCCTCTGATTGAAATGCGATTGACACTATGAATGGAGCACGTCTTGCAGAACTTGTTTCAGGTAGTATTCCGTGTCGAACTTGGGGCCTTTCTCGACGATAACAGGCGGTGTTTTTCCTGTGGCGCAGACCAGACCATGAAATGAGCTGGATGTGCACTGCGTTGGACCGTTCTACCCTTGCTGTCGGCTTGCTTTGCGTCCTTTGCAGAGACTCTGACGTTTTGGGAGTTATGGAATTCTTCCAATGTGAACAGCTTTTCGTCAGAGAACACCATATTGAGATGTTCGCATTGCTGCGTAAGGCGAAGAAGGTCGCGACATTTTTTGAATCTTTCCGACTTGTTCCGAGCCGAAAGAAAAGCGGCCTTCCGTGTACGATACGACCAAAGTCCCAGCTCCTCCGTGACCATTCGTTGCAATGAAGTTCGGCTCATCAGGAGCTGCTGCGCCATCTGTCTGATGGTTCGTCGTGCATTTCAGTTGATCCTACTCCGAACGGTTTCGATGAGTGGTGTCGTGCGAACAGTGCGAGGACAACCTTGCCTTGAACGGTCGGAAGATGTGTCAATCTCCTTGAATCGTTTGATCGCTCGATACACTGTCCTGTGAGGTAGGCGAAGCGTTTCAGCAATGCGAGCAGAGGCGCGTAGTCAAGACTGTGTAGCGAATGATCGCAGTTCGTTAGAGCGATTCGACGCTGTCATTACCCTAAACATCGAAGGATTCAATCGCAACTCACTACACACGTATAAAAAATGACGGGGAATCGGAAAAAACGAAAAAGTGTTGTGCTACGCCACTTCTTCAGGAAATTTTCTCGAAAATTTGTAACACTATTTCTCAACGCGTCTGATACTCTTATCGAAAACTTTCAAGTTTTATCGTACGAAAGAGAATGGGGAGAGACTACAGTGAAAGAAACAGAAACAAAGAGAGTGTGAGAGGAAGAGAGAGATAATGAGAAAGAGATTGAATGAGAGAGAGAGAGAGAAAGAATGAGGAAGAAAGTAAGAGAAAGAGTGACAGAAAATCTGAAAAAGTCGGAGCAAAAACAGAGCAAAAAAAAAGGATGCCGAAGCCAACTGCTCTAATTACAATGTGTGCGTTTTTGTGCTTTTTAAACAAATGAAAAAGTTACATTAATTTGCAAAAGGAGTCAATGAGATGTGTGCGAAAATCTCAGGGAGGGTCTTGACTTTTTTCTTGTTTTGTTCGAAGTAATTTTTGAGTCATAAAAGGTGGAACTCTTATCGAGACAAGGGACTTCAAACAACTCGGATCTGTCATCTCTTCAGACTCCACAACCACTGCATAAGCTCGCCGACAAGTTAAAAAGGCGAGAATGAAGTCAAGAGGATCTACAAAAATACTATTTGATAGAAATACCTAGAATCGCAAAAAAATTGAATTGAATTACGCCATTGTTGATAGTCATTGTTACTAAGTGGTCATCGTTGATGTTCATTTGTCATTACTTTCATTCCCAATAGAACACTTTGTTATGATTAGCATCTTTATCTTACCCTGACCGTCTTGTTAGAAAACTATGCTTTAAAAATGTGTTAATGAAAGTTGAACTGGAGGGAGGGATGACTTAGTTCAAACCAGATTTGAATACTTAAAAAAACATCAAAGGAAAAAGGGAAACCATTTTAGTTTTCACGAACTTCCCAGTTGCTTACCCTCGTATTTGCATGTATGCTGGTTTTGTAACGCGCTCGCAGTCTCGGTCAGAGAAAGCAAGGTATAGCTGGGTTCGACTTCGCCCTGTGGACATGCTTTAGTCTGTGTGGTACTTTTTTCAAAGTTATTCTTAACCAGCGTCATTTCCTGCCTATCTTAGCATTTGCGGGTTGAATGTATTTCCTGAGGCTCTTAGAATTAAATACATATAATTATCATAGAATTCAGGTATAGTTTTTTTTCTTCTCAAAACATTCTTCTTACAAATTCTTTTTTGCTATTTTTTGCTTGCAGTAATTATCGGGACCCACTAATTTTGAGCTACTCACTTGTCAATTTTGATCATCGATTGCTGATGACTTGTCAATTTTGATCATCGATTGCTGATGACTGGCCTACTTCCACGCAAAACGCGGAACGAGTCTCCTTCTTTGCATCAACAATTTTTAGTTATCTTCGTTTTTTTCCAACACAACTTCACTGAGAATCAGTATTCGATGCTTGACTAGTTTTCTTTTTTGACCTTTGTTTCAGTGAAAAAAGTGGTCTTTGAACCAAGTAAAAAAACACTTTTTTGGCCGCTTCAAAATTTTTAAGTATCTGGTCATTGGAAAATATTGTCTATGAAAGTTATTCTAAAAAGTTCATGTTTTTTGGACGGCGAAACGCGACTGCCAACTATCTCCTCATTTGCAATGGAAGGACAAACATGGAACGCTGCATCGAACACAGTTGCCTCAAAACAAAAAGGCAGTAAATTTGTGCACTGAACCCATGGGCTTATTCATTGTTGTGAACCCTAATTAATCACATGTGTCACATTCCCTAAAATTTTTTTCTTCTGCTACAATTTTTTTTGATATATACTGACTCAATCTTTTCCTCTTTAAGGTTTCAAATAAAAATAATCCCCTTTTTTAACTTTATAGTCCCATCTTTTCTGATGGAGCCTGCGTTGTTAAACAGAACAACACACCTGTAACTTTTTTAGTTATTAGCTTTGAGTTTATTAAATATTCCTTCGAATTATTTTATAAAGGTTTTAATATAACATTTGTTTTGTACATTCTAAGCTGCGAAAAATTCCTTATGGTCCGGTCTCCGAACACTATCTCAATCTAATCTTCGCCTTTTCTCCTATATTTTTTTGTCTTAGAAAATTTTATAAGGTGTTACCATCGGAATTCTTCGAATGGTCGGAAAGCATTTTTGCCCACAGAACGATGATAAATTCGAGGAACCTAACCGTAAAAAAACTGCTTGAAATTGTGGCATATACTGATGCTGATAAATGCTTGCGCTATTAGTTCAAAAGTAGTAGGCGTATAAATAGAACGAGCGAGAAGTGTCACGAAATCAGAAGATCAATGAAGTGAATGAGCTGCTGAAACCCCATAATAAGTCTGAGAACCAAACTAAACCCAATTTCAAGACTTTGAACTACGTACAAACAAATTTTTATTAAAAATAAACTTCCTATTAAATTTTTTTCAACCCTTCCTATTACATTTTTTTCAACCCCTTTTTCAACATTACCTCTCCATATCAGACTACATTCATCAGTTTCGCTCAGCAAAATCGGAACTAAAGAGCGACGAGTTAATGCCAACAGTAAGCAGAATTACGAAAGAAAAATTTATCAGAAATAAGCTCTGAAAAAAGAAATTGAGCCCCCAAACAAATGTTGTTCTGAAAAACTTGAAAGAAAGTTTTTTTGTATGCTTATTAATTATAATAATAATAATCTTCCTCGCGCTTGTTCCCGCCTCGTGGCAGGGTACACGCTCCCCTGAGATGCAGGACAGACCTATCCTGGTGGAACCAGTGGCTGCCCGCTATATAACTGCTAGTGTGAATAGCAGCAGTGGGGAGAGTCAGATTCGTGCATGAGCACTACCAACATTTCTTAACCCCTTTGGTTTGGGTGGATCTGTCCGGGGTGGGAGTCGAACTCGGGACTCTTCGCACAATAGTAGAACACACTACCCTTATGCCACGCCCGGACATATTAATTATTACACCTAGAAATTTCTCAAGGGTGGAGCTAAAATTTCATCAGCCGGGTTACATGGAAATTTTTTTCTAGAAAAGTAAGTTATTTTTTTGTTGGTCGTTTGACTGAGCGGTCAGAGCCATCTTTATTCTCATTTCTGCTTCTCAACATTCTGAAAATTGTTCGATTCGATCAAAGCATATTTATTCTAGTTCAACCGTAATTCTCGAGAGTCAAGCATGTAAGGAACTCTATTCGCCTTCGCTGGTGCTACAGCCCACGAGTTCACACCTTCGCAAGGTACCGGTTCAACCTCAACGATATCGAGCGCGTCCTCAGGTGGCGGATAGAAAGATGTCTCTTTGCAAAAGTGCATTGGAGATAGTGGGGTTGCCCGTCGCGGACCAAAATTGGATAAAATGGTTCGTCAAAGGAGGACGATGCCCGACTGGCCTGGGCAAGCCACGGGATAAAACATCAGTCTATACTCCCCTATACTTTGTAATGGCGAGTCGAGGCGCCAGTAAAATAGCCTTTTGCCCTTATCCGGTTCACGAATCGGTCTCGCGAAGAGGATAGCCGACTGCGAAGCGAGTGTAGACAGCGAAAACTTCTCCGGACTCAAAAGGATCCTGACCCAACTTACCCAAAGGAATCCCCTCGACAGGACCTATTGACAAACAAAAATATTAACAAAAAACTCTACATAACTCATTCGATTTTTATAGTCAGGATATCAGTGGTAATATGTATGTAGTATAACCTGCGATGTAAACTGTTCTGGCTATGCATAATGATAGAATGAGATAACAATTGATAGAGCTATCGCTAGTCATTTCTTACTTCTCTAATTGGTAGGTTGAGCGCGTTACCATTACATGATCAAGAGTTAAAAGACATACATTGTGAGAATCCCAGAACAAACGTGGGCTTCCTGAGTCTTTTCTCTGGTTCTTTTGAATGATTCGGAAGAATTCGCATTGGCTTCGCGCGGTTCAAAGCTCTAAAAAAAAACATGTGAAAGAGAGAAAGAGGCCGAGAGAAAAAGAGATAGAGAACATATTATGCATTACAAGTTTAAAAAACAGAAGTTGAATGACAGTTAGGGGGAAAGTGGATGGAGAAGGGTGGTTCTCAGAGCAAAACGGAAAAAAAAGAAGAAAAGAATGTAGAGAAAGAGAGTAAAAGAAAAAGGAGATAAAGAAAGAGACAAAGAGAGAGTGAGAAATAAATAGACAGGGAGAAAGTAGCAGAGAGGAAAAGAAAGAGAATGACAGAAAACAGAGAGAAAGGAAGAGACAGAAGGAGACAGAGAGAGAGAGAGAGAGAGAGAGAGAGAGAGAGAGAGAGAAAGAGAAAAAGAGGGAAGAGTGTAAAAAGAGAGTAGGATTTGATGGGTCATGAACATAATTAGAGTAGAGGAACTGTGAGAAGGCTTTATAAATATTGTTTTCAAAGTCGGAAAAGGGACAAATGTAGAATTAATTGCCTTGTGTTAAATTGTTTCACAAGGAAGCATCTCAGAATTCCAAGTGGAATGAAGTGAGATAGGATTCAGAAAACAGAACGCAAAGTGTTGAGAGTAGGGCGAAGAAAAGGGGGGCACTCAAGGGGAGGTTTAAGGAAGATGAAGGGAGAAAGGAAGATTAAGCAATAGGAACAGGAGTTGGGAAAACATGTAGACGGTGGCAAAAGAATGCGGACTTCTTTTGTATTTGTTTGAACAGTATGTTATCAATTTTGGCTAGAATTTCACTTTCAAGGGAAAAAGGCCTCAGTTTCAGATAACGAGCAAATTAATCAGAGATTAGTTTTATTTTTCAGGTGGTCACTCTGGTTGCGATAAAAAAGTTAGGGTGCCCACTATTGTACACTGGGTTCAAGCTTTACCCAGTCCTTCCCCCTCTCTCCCGTCTCCCCCCGTTGATGAACCCAACTCAAGGGTTGAAATTTTAACTTTTTCTCTGCTATAAAGCTGTGAGCCATAGAGCTGCAACCTGTTCTACCAAGTTGGAACTGTATCTCAAAATTTACGCTCATTCCCTGCTTCGAGGCAAGGATTGAGTGTGAGAATAAGGAGTCGGACAGTTCGGCTGAGACAAACAGCTCTCAACCCCCCAAGGGTTTGACGAGTCTGAGTCAGTAGTAAGACACGTGACTGACCGTCTATACCTTCTGCCGAAAAAAAAAATATATTAGATGAGTGCGTGAACTATATATTAGACGTGAAAAAAACCTGCGTGAACTTGTCAGAAACGAGAACTATTATACAAGTGTCCGTCAACTAGCCAACAAACGAGAACTATTATACAAGTGTCCGTCAACTAGCCAACAAACGAGAACTATTATACAAGTGTCCGTCAACTAGCCAACAAACGAGAACTATTATACAAGTGTCCGTCAACTAGCCAACAAACGAGAACTATTATACAAGTGTCCGTCAACTAGCCAACAAACGAGAACTATTATACAAGTGTCCGTCAACTAGCCAACACACTAGCCAACAAAAAAAAACACTGGACAAATAGCTTCCTATGGAGGAATTACGTTAATGTGTCAGGGATCAGAGTTGAAAATACCCTCGCCTCGAGGAAAAAATAACCTCGCCTCGAGGAAAAAAAGAGAGGGAGAGAGAAAGAGATAGAGATCGAGACAAAGTTAATGACTTTGAGCGTGGGCAAAACAAAAAAAAAAGGAAAAAACATTTTTCACAGAGGAAGAAAACAAAATTGATGAAATGAGAATAAAAATTTTAATCTTGGAGGAGATTCATACACAAGATGTAGAGTGGAACACGGTGAGGCGTTGTGTTTTCTTCGTGGTTTTCTCCAAAAACGAAACGCTGTGTAAAAACACAAGAAAGATTCAAGACACAAAGTGAAGGAATTTAGTCGACAATGTTATTTGCTGTAAGTGGGAGAGATAGAGGAAAAATTAATGCTTTTTCCAGCAATCTTTCGAGCTAAAGAGGCGAAACTCTGAGGCAAGATTTTGCTTTAGAGTCTTTTGATTCGTCTCTTACAGAAAGCATGCTTTCTTGCTCTCTCTCTGACCTTCTACTCCAAATCAACCTTTTTTGCACCTTGCCTTGTTTCTCTCTAACTCTTTCATCATCTTCTTTCTCTTTTCTCTTTCTCTCTCTCTCTCGGTCTTTCTTGTTTGCTTTGTCTCTCTCCCACTCTCTAGCTCTCTTCTGCTCTCTTCTGCTCTCTCTCTTTCTCTCTCTATTTCTCTCTCTCTCTCTTTATGTATCTTTCGTTCCTCACTCTCGCGCTCTTTCTCTACCAAATTTTTTCCTTTTGATATAAATTTTCTCCTTCAAAAAATTTAATTTCACTCATTGCTCTTTTTTTGTCTCTTTTTCCCTAATGCTTCACGTTTCTTCTCCTTCTTTCTCTCTCTTTTCTCTCTGAGTCTCTATGTTTCTCCGACTCCCTCTCTTTTCTCACTAGCTTCATATAAATATTTCTCTCTATGTCTTTCATATCTCTATTTCTAACTCTGTCTTTTCTCTTTTTCCATCTACATATTTTTTATTCTCTATTTCTGTTTATTTATATCTCTACCTTCTTCTCTAACTCCAATTTCCTCCTCATCAATCCCTCTATTTATTTTTCTCTTTCTCTCTTTGTTCTCTCTCTCTCTGTTCCTATTGCAGTATCAAGCTCTACCTTTTTTCATTTTGTCTCCTTTTTTTTCCTTCTCATCTATTTCTATTAACACCTCTTTTTTTCTTTCTCTTAATTTTCAATCTTTTTAGCTGTACCCCCTCTCTCTCTTTCTAACTCTCTCTCTCTCTCTCTCTCTCTCTCTCTCTCTCTCTCTCTCTCTCTCTCTCTCTCTCTCTCTCTGTTTATATCTTTTTCCTCAGTCTTCATTTTTGGTCTTTTACTCTTTCTTTATCGCTACTACTTTTCTTTCTTTCTCATATGTACAAGTTGTCTGTGTTCGTTCCCTAAAGTCTCAAAAGCCATCACGGTTGCTCACATATTTTCACTCTAACCTGAACTCTTTTCTCCAAATTTTAAGGTAATTTCCAGTGTTTGTTGTTTGTCGTACTTTGCGAAGAATCCAAGTTTTCCCCTAGTTCATGGAAGCTTTCACCCTTTCACCTCCAGACCACGAGGCAATTATCAACAATGGAAAAGGCGAAGTGGGTCGACACGGGGCGAGGGGTCGTGCTTATCTATCTCCTTCCTATATTCCTATCTCACTTCTCAGAAGCCTCTCCTATCACCTCTAAAATTCTATTTTTTCCTCTACTGTACTCACAGATGAAAATTTCCTTACCACTACCATTTTATTTTCTTTTCAAAAAGTTTTTGTTAAACACTCACTCTCTAAAAAAATTTCTACATATCTTTGCTTTTTTTCTCTTTCTATCTCCTCTCAAAATTATTTATTCAATTTCCTCATTTTATTTGGTACTGTTCAATTTCTTCCATCTCAATTGTGAGGATTTATGGACTTCAAAGCACAAAAAGTGAAACATCGAGGAAGTGATGTGGTTCAGACTCCTTTTCATAACTCAATAAGCATTTGAACACGTCAAATTAGTGGACGTTCTGAGCAATGAACACAAAAACACTGCTTAACAAAAGGCTTTTTGGTAAGAACAGCTCAAGATTTAAAGGAGCGCGTACACTGCCTTGAGGCTGAATTCAGTGCTAATCCAAATAGTCAAAAATACGAGTAAGAGGTTTCAATTTATTATTTATTTATTTATTCATACATCAAGAAGATGTTACATCAATGTCAGAGAGAAAATATGCGTGAATAATATTTTTAAAAAATTTCTTAATAAGCTCGTTGAAATCAAATTTTTTTGAGTAATTACACTTTTTACTAAAAACGAAGTTTAGTTAATCAATGTGTATAGAAGCGGGAGAAGTGATGAGAGTTCTATAAATGCTCTTTTTCAACCCGGGATACCTATTTAAGCGTGAATCCCTTGAAAATGTATTGTGAAAGAACTTGGTCGTGTGCGGGATATAACCTAAGCAACTTTTTCTCTGACCGATTTCACTACCGAAGAGAAGATCACTAAAATGTGCCCTAGTGCTTTAAGAATGGCTCAAAAGCGTTGCTTTCTTAGTTATAGATGTTTTTATGCCTACGACAAATATGAAATCTTTACGCGCGTCGCGCAGGAAGACATTGTTCACAAAGCTTGTCGAAAATATTGTTTGCAAGCATTGAGTTAGAGTATTATAAAGACTCTAGTTCGTCATTGAATCACGGATTAAAACGTTCATCACGACTAAAGCAGAAGCGAACATTTTTTTTCAGCATGAGCTTCATTTACTATCTTTTCAATAAGATATGATTGAAATTTAAAAATGCTAACTTCTTTTTTAATACGGCTTTGGGGTACAAAACGCATTGGTGAGCACCTCCGGACACTGTTGACGATTTAGAAGCTCTTCCCTATCGAGCAAGTCGTGTTCGGACAGACTGACGGTATTCATGCACCAGACACTCCAACGGCTGACCAACGTGGATCCGTTTATTGGTTCGGGTACCCGTATACGGTGATAGTTTGAGCGGGATATCTGCAACTCGAGAATACTAAGCTCATTTTTGTCGACCCCGGCGTCAAGATGAATGCCATTTTTTACAAAGATGTGATTATCGGAAATAGATGGACCGTTTAGTCAAGATTAACTACAAATACATTGGACTTTCTAACAGGATTCAGCACCGGTTCACAAGGCGAAGAATACCCAGGGATGGCTTCATTTCGATTTTGGATTGACCGCCCTACAGCCCGGATTTGAATTTTCTTGATTATTCAATATGGGAAGAATTGGAAAAGGAGGTCTGTTCATTAAACCTTGCACTCAACCAGGGCCGCCTTTTAGAAAGCGTGAGACGAGACGGAAAACGCCTACCTGCTCACCGTGGTGGAATCATACTCCAAGTTCTGAAAGCCGTATTCATAGAAAAAAGGGAGTCAGTCCCCAACTTTTGACCCTATCTTGTTAAAGAGATGTTAAATAAAGCTCATGATCCAGGAGATGTTGTTTGCTTCCGTTTTGATTGATATGAGTGGTTGAAAAAGGTTGAAAAAAGATATGAGAAAAAATATTCCGTGTTGCCATCGCACGATCTACATCAATTAGAAACGTGATTTCTTGAGTGAGAAGATTTTTTAGACCAAAACGCGTAAAGATTGATCCTGAGCCGAAGCATTATATCTGTAGAAGATGAAATTATTTAAAGCTTGAGTAAGTCTTGAGGATTTTATCATGGAACACTAGTAAACTACCGTATGATGGAACACTAGTAAACTACCGTATGATGGAACACTAGTAAACTACCGTATGATGGAACACTAGTAAACTACCGTATGATGTAACATTAGTAAACTACCGTATGATGGAACACTAGTAAACTACCGTATGATGGAACATTAGTAAACTACCGTATGATGGAACACTAGTAAACTACCGTTTGAAAAACTAAAACCCCGCTCTTTTGAATGGTTCACTTGTTTTTTTTTTAATTCTCACGACTATTACCAAAGGGTTAGGGAAATTTTTGATTTTTCCAACGCCATGCACGAAAAAGCATAAATAAAACAAGGGAAGAAGTTGAAGAAATCGTTTACATCATGGCAATGAATATTTTCCACGAAACATTTGAATGAATTTGAAATTATTTCTCGGTATATTTGAATGTGACAAATAAGTTCGCGAGATGAATTATTAAAGTATGAATTATTAAAGTATGAACTACAAATAAGTATGAATTATTAAAGCTGATCATCGCTTTGCACGAGTGATTATATTTGAAGAGGACAATAAAGTTTTCTGATGAAAAGAGTCCAAACACAGAGTGGGCCCTTCTGGGTGATTTGATCTGATTAGATGATGAATGTATCAGTTGTTCAGCTTATGCTGGGTCCACAGAAAGCTATTTATTTAGATATTGGTGAGTATTCTATTTCCTTTGTCAATTATCTGTACGAACCTCATTGTGTATCCAAAACGTCGGTATGAAAGATAGTAATATTTCCAAGATACAATGAAATTCTTTCCTTCAGGAAACGGTAGTGCATAAACCACTCGTTAAGGACATTGAACTTTTATGCTTAATCCTGATACATCTGAATTAGAAAGCGCCACCCAAAACCTATACTACCACCACCACAAAGAAAGTCTAATCATCTTTTTAATTGTAATGCTTCAACAAACTTATGTGCGTTGAAGAAAAATATGAAAAAGAATGAAATGAAATAAAATCGAACAAGGAATAAACATCAACAGAATTATTAGCAATGGTGGCGTTGCTCTAGAGACTCTTGAAATAAAGCATAGTGTTTCACATTACCTCCTCAAGTTCGAAGAGCTTGCAATATCGAACCTTGATATGAACAACAAAGCCACCGATAAGTTAAGAAGAGTTGGTTCACTATAAATTGAAATATTTCGACGTCGATAATGCGTCTCAGAAGGAACAAAGGTCGCAGGTGCAGAACTTTTTAGTGTATTATTCGAAAAGAAAAAAACAAGTGAGAGAAAAATACTAGCCTAAAGTGTGGAATAGAAAAGTTCAGGAAATAAACATTTTCTAGAACAATCGCTTTCTTCAACAAATCTTCATTTTTTTCATTAAAAAGTACTGACTGAACTTGCTTAATAGTTCTCTGTGTCTCTTTAACAAACCTCTCTCTTTATCTCTCTCTCTCTCTCTCTCTCTCTCTCTCTCTCTCTCTCTCTCTCTCTCTCTCGGTCTCTCTCTTTATAAATCTCTCTTTGTCTCTCCCCTCTCCTATATTTCTTTTCCCTTTTTATCTCTTTATAATTCTCTCTATGTCTTTCTCCTCTTCTCTCTCTTTTCTTTTCTTTCTCTCTCTCTCTCTCTTTTTTTAAATCTTGGTTGTATTCCATCCATCCGATGCAAAGAACACGCTCATCCCTCCATGTCAACAGAATGATATGAGCAGTTTCACGGAAAGAGTCTGCAAGAGTCAAGCAATGTGTGTCTTTAACGTGACCAATTTTTTTCGTCAGCCAAGAGCTGCTAAGCTTTTATGCTTCGGAGTACGCAGTTCCACCCGTATTCTCTCTCGCTCTCTTCCTCTCTCTCTCTATCACTTTTTCTTTCCTTCTTTCCTCTGACTTTCTCTTTCTCTCTCTCCTCTCACTTTGTATTTCTCACTCTCTCACTTACTCTCTATTTTCCTCATCTCCCCGTTACTTCTGGTTTATTAGATAATTTGATGAATGAATGCATCAGCCATATGAGACTGAGTAGAAAAAGAGCAAAAATGACTTACTACCTTTTGGTAGCTCTAGCAGCACTTCGAGTATGAGTTTTCTCTAGCTACACACTATTTCTCTTTTTTTTCTCTCTCTTGCTCTCACCCTACCTTTTTTCTCTCCACAAATGTTCTATTTTTCTTCTTTTATCTCTCTTCACCTCTCACTAGCTCTCTTTCTTTTTCTTCCTCTTTCTCTCATTTCTCCCTCTTTTTCTCTTTCTTATTCCCCATTTCTCTCTTCCACTCTTTCTACCTCTCTCTTTCTCTCTTTTCTTGGTGTCTTTCACTTTATCTAATTCCTTCTCTTTTCCTCTATCTCTCTCTTTTTTCTCTCCATATTTCTCTCCATGAATCTTTACGGTTCTGCGAATGAATGCGTGTGGAAAAAGTACACTCAGTTCTCCTCGCTGATTAAACCTCTTGCGACCATCCACGAGTTGTAAACGCCTTCTCAGATGGGTATTTGTTAAAGGTTCATCAAACTATAATATTATAGAACCTGTGACGCACAACTTGTAGAAATTATAGTGTGAAACACATGTATGTACGTATGCATAAGCACAATTTTCCTTGATACTTTTTCGAAAATGTTTTCATGAGAATTTTTCTCTTGGTTTGAATCTTTTTCGCAATTTAAAAGACGCGATACGAACAAAAATTCAGGCTTCTCCTCCTTTTACTATAACTGGTTTTCTGAACCTTATGGACTTCAAATCGCTTTATGAGCAACACAATAAGTAACAGAAGTTTTTCTGAGTTTGACATTGAAGCATTTAAAGGGGGATTTTTTGTGCATGGGATACCACCCTGTGACGCTTTGCTGGTAGATCAACAAGAACATAAAACTTGGAGAAAGAAAGAGAGAAGCCTGTAATAAATAGGGCTTAGTTTTGTAGCAAGCCAGAGGCGCTCTGCTCTGCTCCCTCTCTCTCTCTATCTTTCTCACTCCCGCTCTCTTTACATATCTGTTTAACTCTCTCTTTCTCCCTCTCTCTTCATGTATATCACAATCTCTTTCTTTCTTTTCTCTCTTTCTCTCTCTCTATTTATTCCTCTCTCTCTATCTCTCTTTCTCATTCTCTTCTCCTTTATTTCTTTTTTCAAGTCAAAAGCTGTGAAGTTGTCTGCTTCTTCTTATGATGGCTGCTCGTATTTTGCAGGTAAAGGATGCAGTGAACCAGAGATTCAAGTCGCATTTCCCGGAAATGCAATCAAAGGCATCAAGAAAGGCGGCGGGGGAGTTCAGGAATAGACCGCACCTCGTGCAGCAAGATATTGTTTTTTCTTCTAATTTTAACCAAGTCTCAAAGTTATAATTTTGACAAATAGCCAAATTATAACTTTGATGACAAAGAAACGGCTTGTGAAATAGTACCAAAATTGAGTAGATAGAGTATATCGTGTTACAATTTTAGAATAAATTTCTTCAAAATTTTTTCTGCTTGTTTACTCTGGCCGTTAAAATTTTTTTCCTTTCTGTATATTACCAAAATTATTCTTCAGTTCAATCTTTTTGTGTTCTTGTTGTATATTAACGACTTACCAGAATGTCTGCCAAAAGGATGTAGCATAAATCTCCATGCTGACGACGCTACGCTAACGAATTTTGATGGTGCGTGAGTTTTAAAAGCTGGACTTGATCGTGCAGTCAGTTGGGCCGAAGAATTGGACACTTACGATTTTTACCTCGAACACAGTAGTGATTCGGATTCATTCATTCATTTTATTTCTTTGCACTTGGTTGATATAAAATGGATAACTGTCACAGGGTGATTCAGTTCGAGGCAATAAGATAATACATATGTACATTCACCGTAATTCTTGCATTCAAATTACAATTGATCAAGAAGTTCAAGGTGTGAGTTCATAATTAATATTTAGTCACTACTCAAGTACTATGTGAGTCTAGTTTAGAAGAGGGTACAATTACATCAATTGGTAAACTAAGAAGAGCATTTTTGAATTGTGACGAAGATGGCATTGAAACAAGAGACGAGGGCAGAGAATTTCAAATGTTAATACGGCGGGAAACACACCTTCCGGCATTTTAAGAGGCAATATTAGTCTAAGGGAGTGTGAGATTCTTTGGCTGTAGGGAGAAGGCCTGATCACAAAAACATGTGTGGTTCCAAGAACAACATTATTGTGGATGGCTTTGTGAATTAAAGATAGTTTGAGTATGGTGCGCCTATACTACAAGGTGGTTAGGGCTAATAATTTTAGACGTGTAGAATAATTTTGAGAAACTTGGCAAGCTCTGGCGAGAATACGTCTGGTAAAGTTTTTTTGGACCCGTTCTATGTCATTATTGAGACCAACAGAGACACGTGACCAGAGTTCGCATTTATATTCCAGAAGCGGTAAGACGTGCGTTTTGTATGCACGAAGTAAGACCGGGGTGGAGGAGGTTTTTAATGACCTTGGAAGATAATAGCTGTTCTGGCTTTTTGAATCATGGAAGTAATGTGATGGTTGAATGAGAGAGAAGATTCGAAATGAATTCCAAGGTCTCTAACGATTGATTGTGAGGGCATGGTGTGGTTTTCTAAGGTGTAGGGTAACGGTTATTGGGCCCGCAATGAACAATATAGCATTTAGGGAATGAAATTGTGAGTGACCAAGTTCGAGCGTATTCAGCGATTATGTAAAGAGTGTTTCAAAGGGAGGTCGAATACTGGCAGAAGATTTTGAGATTGCACACAGAAAGCTGAAAACGTTGGAGGGTAGAAGATCAACTATGTCATTAATGAAAATAGAAAAAAGAAGAGGCCCGAGGCAGCTACCCTGAGGAACCCCAGTGGTCACTGCTTTCTCTGCAGATTCAAAGCCATCAACAGAGACGCGGAAAGACCTTTTAGAGAGAAAAGACTTGATCAGCAGGAGAAGGGAGGAGTCTATACCGCAAGAACTAAGTTTGTGGAGTAGTGCCCTATGATATACAGTGTCAAAAGCCTTAGTGAAGTCGATGAGACATATGTTGAAGGCTTGTTTTTTGAATAAGAGTGAGAGATAGACTGAGTGAGCGTGTACAAGGGAAGAAACAGTGGAATGCTTGGAGCGAAAACCAGACTGATTTGGGTTAAGGACATTGTTGCTTTCGAGGTGATTATTAATAAGGTGGAAAATATGTTTTTCAAAGACTTTCGAGAAGGAGGAGACGAGAGTTATGGGACGATAGTTATTGGGCTCTGATCTTTTACATTTTTTGAAGATGGGTTTAATAATTCCAGATCTCCAAGCTCTAGAATAGTATCCAAGGGTAAATGAATTCGAAAAAATGATTGAGAGAGTATTACTCAGAGAATTTATACAGTTTTTTATAAGTATGTTTCGTATTCGGGAGAGGTCGGGAGAGGAGTTCGCTTTTGGGCACATTTTAGATATTATTCGGTGGAATTCAAAGAGCGAGACATTGTGGCCAAGGGACACAGTGTTTAGGAGTGTAGGTCTGGGTAGAGGGCCAATGACAGGGTCAGACACACTTGAGGAGAAAAGAGAGTCGAAGATGTTGGCGCTTTGCATAGGGCGCGTATTGTCCACTATCAGAGAAGCGGGAATACTTTTAGGTTTGGTGCGATTCGCAATGATACGGTAAAATGACTTGAAGTTCTTAGGAAGAACGAGTGTGTCTCGCGTTTGCATTTAAACTTGAAAATTTCTCGGCGAAGCATTTTACAGGCTTTGATGGTCATTATGGAGTTAGAAGAGCGTTTAATGTTTCTTTGTAAAAAGCTGCATATCTTGCGGATTTTTTGAGGATAGAGGAGATGGGGTTTTTTAGGCCTTGAATGCGGAATATGACGAGAGATAAGATTTTTCAAAAAGATGGTGATATGTTAAACACACTGGTCAATTGTAAGGGAAGAGAACGTTATGGTCCAGTCTACGGAGTTGATCGCTTCGTTAATGGCTGTCCAATTAACATTAACACGCTACGCACGCCACGAACGCTACGCACGCCACGCACGCTATACACGCCATGAACGCCGAATCATTACTAATGCACGCCACTGCGCGGGAAAATTCTTAACTTTGCCACATGCGCTTTATTTAGTTTTTTCAAGTTTTTCATGTTTTTTCTGCTTAGGCTTAGGCAAAAGTTTACGCTTATGAGTTTAAAAGTTTACGCCTACGGCTTAGGCTAACGATACCGTATCAAAAAAATTAACATAATAGTGCGTCAAAAACTCTCTTTCCCGCGCAGTGGCGTGCATTAGTTATGATTTGGCGTGCATGGCGTGCGTTGCGTACTTTAGTAATGGTAATTATGGAGGACTCGGAGACAGAGAACTTTACAGCTAGATGGTCACTAGTCGCTAAGGGATGGGATGTGGCACATTTGGATATAAGGGAGGCATGTGTACAAAGAACATAGTCGAGAAGGTTCGTCAGACGGGTGGGTGTCTTAACCAGCTGACTGATATGCCTATCAAGGAAGAATTGTAGAAAATAGTTAGAGATAGGTCAATTAGAAGGACATGTGAGGTTGGGCCAGTTAATGTTGGGAAGGTTGAGGTCTCCACATACAATGATGGGGAAATACGGAGAGATATGCATAGAGAGAAAGTCTAAGAAGGGTTGGACACTGTCAAGAGGTGAGTTGGGAGAGCGATAGCATGGTATTAGACGCAGAGAAGGATACCGAAAGAAGAATCTAGAGTTTGGATGAATATCGGATAGAACACATTCAACGGAACCATGAGCAAATGAATCAATAAAGGCTGGGGACAAGTGTGAATTAAATAATCCGCGAGTGGTTTTTCTTCTTGATTTACTCATGTCCGTGATCTCGGTACTCATTAATGAAAGAATCTTAATCACCCCATAAAAATCGAGAATGAAATGATACTTCATTCCGAGAACATGTAAGAGCTACTATGAGATGCGGTCACATTCTGAGAACACTCAACACAAAAAGTATCAAGCTTGACAAGCAGATATTTAAATCCTATGGAACTGCCCGTTGTATGGTCTCCTAACTTGGAAAAAAACATATGTATTCATATATGTATATGATTGAACGAGTTAAACGTCATTACACATAACTACTTTGCAGGAAAGCCGATCCGCAGTTGAAGTATGAGGACCGCCCATAGCCTATCGATCTCTCGAAGCTGCAGAAGATAAAGAAAAAAACTAGGATAAATAACAACTTGCAAGATAATCGATATGCACACTTAATCGAACCATACACCATTTTCTCGACAAATATTCAAATCTTTCTCGATCGATATTCATAGATTCAAAACATACTTAATATAATCAAACTTCCTATAAGATCACCCCTTAAATCTAACATTCTACCGTCTATAGAAGTAGATTCTCTTTTTTCAGTTCTTTAGTTATCTGTAAGTTAGAGTAGTCCCTACTCCTCGTTGATCCCAAGCAACGGACGCGAGAGAATATCTCTTTATTAAAAAAAAACACAACTCTAAAGCAGTCGAAACAAAACAAAAGAAAAAACAGGAGAACCGAAAACTTAAGGAAACATAAACAACAATATGGCTGGCCAGCCGAAGTGCGCGAGAGGTATGCAAAACATTAAAAGGAAATATCGAAAGGAGACATCGAAAGGATGTCTCCAAAAGAAATATAACATCAAAAACATAACATACGATTGTAGATCATCAATAAATTCATAAACAGGGAAGAGAAACTAGTAGGATGAGGGCTTCCTATCTTACATGCCCCCCCTGAAGCCTCGTCGTCCCCGACGAGGATAAGGTTGGTGGCGCTGTTCGTGGTATCTCTGGGGAAACGTAACGTTTTTCTTTTCAGGAGTCTGCATAGTCTCAAAACCGCACCACGAGAAGTCATAATCGCTGACTTCTCCCAACACCAAGAGATAGCGCCTTATTGCCATGGTTGTGGGGAACGTGGATTGGGACAAGTATCCGATAGTGTACATCACACTATGCACTCCTTTCTTATCTATCGGAGAGATGACCTGCATTTGACTGGCCTCTATATTTCTCTTCAAATCTCTAAACATATCGATGGCTGTATAAAAATTGTTTTGGATGGTTTTCACTATTCTAATAGAAAAGAAAATACCTGCTAAGAGGAAGTACCAAAGTCTGTTTCGCCCCTGCTCAGACAGACTTTGGTGCTCTCTGGGTGGGGCTCATCAGTGAGTGCCCAGAGAGCGACAATATAATAAATGAAGGTAATGAAAATATAGATTAAAATAAAAAATTAAAAAATAAAAATGTTAAAACTAACTTAGAATGTTAAAGACTAACTAAAAACTAACGAGAATTAAATAAATTATGTGAATAATGAGTTAAAAAATTATGTGAATAATGAGTTGAAAGATGAGTTAATACAATAGAATAATAAGCTAACTATGGAGTAACAAATATGTAAAATAAGGAAAAATTAAAAGGGAAGAAAATAAAAGGGAAGAAAATAAAAGACGAATGGGATAGTGAAGAGGGAAACTAGAGAACAGGAAGTACATAATAAGGTTAGTGAGTGAAATGTTAAAATAAGATATGGGATAATAGACTATGAAGTGACCTGTGAAGGAGAAGAAGAAATATTGACGTGTGTGAGAAAATGTGCAATTATTGGAATAGGTGGAAAGGAAATTTTCAAAGTGTGAGAGAAGAAGAGTCTAGTTATTGAGATAAGAAGACATGTGAATTTAGAGAAAAGTATCCAATAGTAGACAATGAAAGGGGAGCGATATAGGAAGTTGCATCGATCGAAATGACCGAAGATAGGGAAGATGAATGGACATGTGTGAGAACACGATATAAAGAGAACTCATTGAAATGTGTGATAATGAACACAAAAAAGGATGTCAACATATGAGGATGTCAACAATAAGATGTGAGATGACAGAGAATGTAAGAGAGGAAGAAATATTGATAAATATGTGTGAGAACATGTCATTACAGGGTATGTGATTTAGAGTGTAATATCCATGAAGATATAAAATGAAGGTGACCTAAGAAGTGACACCAAAGTGGCCGATGAAAGGAAAGACACATGAACATGTAAGAGAAACACATATACAAAGAGAAAGGATATTGAAATTTGTGAAAATACATACAAATTTATGAACATGTGGGAGAAAACACATATACACAGACACATGAACATTTGAGAGAAATACATATATAAAGAGAAAGGGTATTGAAATCTGTGAAAATACATTCAAAATTATTTAAAAAGGTGTTAATGTGTGTATCATGTTGTGTATTAGCATGTTATTATTAGTATTGTATTTAAGAGATATTTTAGGATTTAGTGAGAGAGTTTTGATTAAGCGTGAGAGTATAATATGTTTAGGATATTTGTTTTCTCTATATCTAGTTATTAGAATGTGAGCTCTATTTATGAAGTCGTGTAATTGTTCCTCTCCGGACAGTTCGTTAGTGGGTGGAGCAGGGCCAATAATCAAAGTACATGGTAGGGGAGCTAATTTTTCAGTTAGCTTCATCAGGGCCGTCTGCAACGGATGCATCCATTCCTTCGCAGAGTTCGGACTCCAGTACCCGATCAGAATGAAGATCACATCTTGGTTTGTGTCTGCTCGCTCCACCGCTGTTATCAGCTCTGCTTTCGTCTCGTATGCAGCCGCCTTCACGAACTTGATTCCTTTGAGATTGGTCGTCACTCTCGCCGGTCCTATGATTAGTGCTCTGCAACATTTGTAGCATAACTTTCTGCTTTCTCTTCTTGACCGTTTCAAAATTCTCATTCGCCATCTCTTTCTTTACCATTTTCAACTGATCGAAAGGTATAGTCAACATCCGTTTGTTTTGTATTCCAACTACTTTCGCCGAATTCTCGCTCACCGTAACTACTCTGTAAGGCCCGTCCCATTCACTGGTTAGTTTCGGAAACTCACTGTTCCCTTTCTCGCTTGGTACTCTTACGAAAACTCTATCGCCAGCTCTGGGGTATACTTTATTTTCCACATGATGTCTCTTATCATATTCTCTTTTCATCGACTCCCTTTCTCCTTTTGATTTTTCTTTCACTGTTTCCCAGATCAGTCTCAGTCCATCAAACAAGTCTGTTTTGTAATCTTCTATCTCGCAGTACTTCCCTTTTTTCTTTCCGCCCAATCTATCCCCGAATGGTTTGGGATCTCTTCCGAAAATAATGAAATATGGGCTTTCTCCTGTTGTCAAGTGTGGAGTGATGTTGTATGCGCACACTACAAACGGTATTAGTTCGTCCCATTTGTCGAAATCTTTCACTTTTTTCTGTAGCAGTGCGATGAGAGTTCTATTGAACCTCTCCGTTATTCCGTTCTCCCTCGGATTATATCCTTTTGTAAATGTGTGATTGATCTCTAACGCTCCAGTGATTTCGCTTATGACTTTATTCGTAAATTCTGTTCCTTGGTCGGACAATATTGCTTCGGGCATTCGTCCCATCTCTACAATCCATCTAGTAACCAGCATTTTTGCTAACGTATTGGCACTTTTGTCTTCAATGGGGTATGCCGCTCCGTACTTGCTAAATGCATCAATCACTGTCATCAGATATCTATTACCTGAGACGGCTTGACCGATTTCCAGAATGTCTATCCCCACTATTTCGAAGGGTTCTTGAGATTCTACCGGCTTCAGGGGAGGAGTCATGATCTCTGCTGGGCTGAACAGGGCACATTTCGTGCAACTGTCGATACTCTCTTTTATATCTTTTCTCATGCCTTCCCAATAATACTCTTTCATTCTCTTCAACGTCTTCTCTAATCCCCAATGTCCTCCAAGCACTCCATCGTGGGTTTCTTTGAACAAGTCTTCTCTCAACTCTTTTGGCACGTAATATTTTTTTCCTCCCTTAGCTCCTTCTACCTGTAACATTCCATCGGGTGTAACACCAAACTCGGAAGAATTTCTCGAACTCATACCTGTGATTTGGTGGGCGTCCTGCTGATCTCGACCATTGAGTTCCTCTGAGTTCTGCAATTGCACGTATGACTCTCTTTTCTTCGAGTTTTCCACTCTTCTTATCACCTGTTCAACTTCGAGTCTTTCTCCATGTTTCTCGTACTGACCTTTTATTTCTTTGAGCTGCTCTTCGGTCCTTTTCTTGTATGCCTCAAGTTTGGCCTCTAGCGCTCTCACGGTAGTCTGAGAGTGATCCTGCAGCATTTTGTCTTCTTTCAAATTCCACTGCATGTTCTTCTCCCAGTTGTCACAACTTTTTCCCCAGTCTTTACACTCTTCACATAATTGAGTCGCCATTTTTCTTTTACTTATCTTTGTATCTGTTACCGCTTCTTCAATTTCTTCTATTCGTCCCTCTATTTTCTTCATAAATTCTTCAATTTTGCTCAATTGGCTCACCTCTCTTTCCTTCGGTTTTTCCTCCTTCGTGAGACCGAGCGGGTCCTTTTCCGAGAAAATGTTGTCCTCCCGCGCAATGTCTTCATTCCTGTGCTCGACTGACATAGCTGCAATTTTCAGTTTTCACACAACTTTCTTAAATCGTCAATACGGCGAGCAATGCGCATACAACTACGACGCGAACACGAGCAATGAGCGAACAACCGAAGGATGCTTCAATCGTCTCTTTTCGACCTTTCCAAAGCTCTACCAGCTTGACTTCAACCTCTCGCTCGAACGCAACGCTCGACCGCGTCGCTCTCTCAAGAGAGCACTTCCACAACAACAGAGCACAATAGCATTGGGCTCACTTTCGAAATGTCGAAAGTCACAAGAGCCTCTTTTTCGAAATGTCGAAAATCACGAAATGTCGAACAAACACGAAAATCACGAATAAATGCGTCTCTAAGAAAAACTTATCCTCAAAGTTCGACTGGTTCGGCCCCCATGTAAGTTAGAGTATTCCCTACTCCTCGTTGATCCCAAGCAACGGACGCGAGAGAATATCTCTTTATTAAAAAAAACACAACTCTAAAGCAGTCGAAACAAAACAAAAGAAAAAACAGGAGAACCGAAAACTTAAGGAAACATAAACAACAATATGGCTGGCCAGCCGAAGTGCGCGAGAGGTATGCAAAACATTAAAAGGAAATATCGAAAGGAGACATCGAAAGGATGTCTCCAAAAGAAATATAACATCAAAAACATAACATACGATTGTAGATCATCAATAAATTCATAAACAGGGAAGAGAAACTAGTAGGATGAGGGCTTCCTATCTTACATGCCCCCCCTGAAGCCTCGTCGTCCCCGACGAGGATAAGGTTGGTGGCGCTGTTCGTGGTATCTCTGGGGAAACGTAACGTTTTTCTTTTCAGGAGTCTGCATAGTCTCAAAACCGCACCACGAGAAGTCATAATCGCTGACTTCTCCCAACACCAAGAGATAGCGCCTTATTGCCATGGTTGTGGGGAACGTGGATTGGGGCAAGTATCCGATAGTGTACATCACACTATGCACTCCTTTCTTATCTATCGGAGAGATGACCTGCATTTGACTGGCCTCTATATTTCTCTTCAAATCTCTAAACATATCGATGGCTGTATAAAAATTGTTTTGGATGGTTTTCACTATTCTAATAGAAAAGAAAATACCTGCTAAGAGGAAGTACCAAAGTCTGTTTCGCCCCTGCTCAGACAGACTTTGGTGCTCTCTGGGTGGGGCTCATCAGTGAGTGCCCAGAGAGCGACAATATAATAAATGAAGGTAATGAAAATATAGATTAAAATAAAAAATTAAAAAATAAAAATGTTAAAACTAACTTAGAATGTTAAAGACTAACTAAAAACTAACGAGAATTAAATAAATTATGTGAATAATGAGTTAAAAAATTATGTGAATAATGAGTTGAAAGATGAGTTAATAGAATAGAATAATAAGCTAACTATGGAGTAACAAATATGTAAAATAAGGAAAAATTAAAAGGGAAGAAAATAAAAGGGAAGAAAATAAAAGACGAATGGGATAGTGAAGAGGGAAACTAGAGAACAGGAAGTACATAATAAGGTTAGTGAGTGAAATGTTAAAATAAGATATGGGATAATAGACTATGAAGTGACCTGTGAAGGAGAAGAAGAAATATTGACGTGTGTGAGAAAATGTGCAATTATTGGAATAGGTGGAAAGGAAATTTTCAAAGTGTGAGAGAAGAAGAGTCTAGTTATTGAGATAAGAAGACATGTGAATTTAGAGAAAAGTATCCAATAGTAGACAATGAAAGGGGAGCGATATAGGAAGTTGCATCGATCGAAATGACCGAAGATAGGAAGATGAATGGACATGTGTGAGAACACGATATAAAGAGAACTCATTGAAATGTGTGATAATGAACACAAAAAAGGATGTCAACATATGAGGATGTCAACAATAAGATGTGAGATGACAGAGAATGTAAGAGAGGAAGAAATATTGATAAATATGTGTGAGAACATGTCATTACAGGGTATGTGATTTAGAGTGTAATATCCATGAAGATATAAAATGAAGGTGACCTAAGAAGTGACACCAAAGTGGCCGATGAAAGGAAAGACACATGAACATGTAAGAGAAACACATATACAAAGAGAAAGGATATTGAAATTTGTGAAAATACATACAAATTTATGAACATGTGGGAGAAAACACATATACACAGACACATGAACATTTGAGAGAAATACATATATAAAGAGAAAGGGTATTGAAATCTGTGAAAATACATTCAAAATTATTTAAAAAGGTGTTAATGTGTGTATCATGTTGTGTATTAGCATGTTATTATTAGTATTGTATTTAAGAGATATTTTAGGATTTAGTGAGAGAGTTTTGATTAAGCGTGAGAGTATAATATGTTTAGGATATTTGTTTTCTCTATATCTAGTTATTAGAATGTGAGCTCTATTTATGAAGTCGTGTAATTGTTCCTCTCCGGACAGTTCGTTAGTGGGTGGAGCAGGGCCAATAATCAAAGTACATGGTAGGGGAGCTAATTTTTCAGTTAGCTTCATCAGGGCCGTCTGCAACGGATGCATCCATTCCTTCGCAGAGTTCGGACTCCAGTACCCGATCAGAATGAAGATCACATCTTGGTTTGTGTCTGCTCGCTCCACCGCTGTTATCAGCTCTGCTTTCGTCTCGTATGCAGCCGCCTTCACGAACTTGATTCCTTTGAGATTGGTCGTCACTCTCGCCGGTCCTATGATTAGTGCTCTGCAACATTTGTAGCATAACTTTCTGCTTTCTCTTCTTGACCGTTTCGAAATTCTCATTCGCCATCTCTTTCTTTACCATTTTCAACTGATCGAAAGGTATAGTCAACATCCGTTTGTTTTGTATTCCAACTACTTTCGCCGAATTCTCGCTCACCGTAACTACTCTGTAAGGCCCGTCCCATTCACTGGTTAGTTTCGGAAACTCACTGTTCCCTTTCTCGCTTGGTACTCTTACGAAAACTCTATCGCCAGCTCTGGGGTATACTTTATTTTCCACATGATGTCTCTTATCATATTCTCTTTTCATCGACTCCCTTTCTCCTTTTGATTTTTCTTTCATTGTTTCCCAGATCAGTCTCAGTCCATCAAACAAGTCTGTTTTGTAATCTTCTATCTCGCAGTACTTCCCTTTTTTCTTTCCGCCCAATCTATCCCCGAATGGTTTGGGATCTCTTCCGAAAATAATGAAATATGGGCTTTCTCCTGTTGTCAAGTGTGGAGTGATGTTGTATGCGCACACTACAAACGGTATTAGTTCGTCCCATTTGTCGAAATCTTTCACTTTTTTCTGTAGCAGTGCGATGAGAGTTCTATTGAACCTCTCCGTTATTCCGTTCTCCCTCGGATTATATCCTTTTGTAAATGTGTGATTGATCTCTAACGCTCCAGTGATTTCGCTTATGACTTTATTCGTAAATTCTGTTCCTTGGTCGGACAATATTGCTTCGGGCATTCGTCCCATCTCTACAATCCATCTAGTAACCAGCATTTTTGCTACCGTATTGGCACTTTTTTCTTCAATGGGGTATGCCGCTCCGTACTTGCTAAATGCATCAATCACTGTCATCAGATATCTATTACCTGAGACGGCTTGACCGATTTCCAGAATGTCTATCCCCACTATTTCGAAGGGTTCTTGAGATTCTACCGGCTTCAGGGGAGGAGTCATGATCTCTGCTGGGCTGAACAGGGCACATTTCGTGCAACTGTCGATACTCTCTTTTATATCTTTTCTCATGCCTTCCCAATAATACTCTTTCATTCTCTTCAACGTCTTCTCTAATCCCCAATGTCCTCCAAGCACTCCATCGTGGGTTTCTTTGAACAAGTCTTCTCTCAACTCTTTTGGCACGTAATATTTTTTTCCTCCCTTAGCTCCTTCTACCTGTAACATTCCATCGGGTGTAACACCAAACTCGGAAGAATTTCTCGAACTCATACCTGTGATTTGGTGGGCGTCCTGCTGATCTCGACCATTGAGTTCCTCTGAGTTCTGCAATTGCACGTATGACTCTCTTTTCTTCGAGTTTTCCACTCTTCTTATCACCTGTTCAACTTCGAGTCTTTCTCCATGTTTCTCGTACTGACCTTTTATTTCTTTGAGCTGCTCTTCGGTCCTTTTCTTGTATGCCTCAAGTTTGGCCTCTAGCGCTCTCACGGTAGTCTGAGAGTGATCCTGCAGCATTTTGTCTTCTTTCAAATTCCACTGCATGTTCTTCTCCCAGTTGTCACAACTTTTTCCCCAGTCTTTACACTCTTCACATAATTGAGTCGCCATCTCCGCCATTTTTCTTTTACTTATCTTTGTATCTGTTACCGCTTCTTCAATTTCTTCTATTCGTCCCTCTATTTTCTTCATAAATTCTTCAATTTTGCTCAATTGGCTCACCTCTCTTTCCTTCGGTTTTTCCTCCTTCGTGAGACCGAGCGGGTCCTTTTCCGAGAAAATGTTGTCCTCCCGCGCAATGTCTTCATTCCTGTGCTCGACTGACATAGCTGCAATTTTCAGTTTTCACACAACTTTCTTAAATCGTCAATACGGCGAGCAATGCGCATACAACTACGACGCGAACACGAGCAATGAGCGAACAACCGAAGGATGCTTCAATCGTCTCTTTTCGACCTTTCCAAAGCTCTACCAGCTTGACTTCAACCTCTCGCTCGAACGCAACGCTCGACCGCGTCGCTCTCTCAAGAGAGCACTTCCACAACAACAGAGCACAATAGCTTTGGGCTCACTTTCGAAATGTCGAAAGTCGCGGCCCACTTTCGAAATGTCGAAAGTCTCGGCTCACTTTCGAACTGTCGAAAGTCACAAGAGCCTCTTTTTCGAAATGTCGAAAATCACGAAATGTCGAACAAACACGAAAATCACGAATAAATGCGTCTCTAAGAAAAACTTATCCTCAAAGTTCGACTGGTTCGGCCCCCATGTAAGTTAGAGTATTCCCTACTCCTCGTTGATCCCAAGCAACGGACGCGAGAGAAAATCTCTTTATTAAAAAAAACACAACTCTAAAGCAGTCGAAACAAAACAAAAGAAAAAACAGGAGAACCGAAAACTTAAGGAAACATAAACAACAATATGGCTGGCCAGCCGAAGTGCGCGAGAGGTATGCAAAACATTAAAAGGAAATATCGAAAGGAGACATCGAAAGGATGTCTCCAAAAGAAATATAACATCAAAAACATAACATACGATTGTAGATCATCAATAAATTCATAAACAGGGAAGAGAAACTAGTAGGATGAGGGCTTCCTATCTTACATGCCCCCCCTGAAGCCTCGTCGTCCCCGACGAGGATAAGGTTGGTGGCGCTGTTCGTGGTATCTCTGGGGAAACGTAACGTTTTTCTTTTCAGGAGTCTGCATAGTCTCAAAACCGCACCACGAGAAGTCATAATCGCTGACTTCTCCCAACACCAAGAGATAGCGCCTTATTGCCATGGTTGTGGGGAACGTGGATTGGGGCAAGTATCCGATAGTGTACATCACACTATGCACTCCTTTCTTATCTATCGGAGAGATGACCTGCATTTGACTGGCCTCTATATTTCTCTTCAAATCTCTAAACATATCGATGGCTGTATAAAAATTGTTTTGGATGGTTTTCACTATTCTAATAGAAAAGAAAATACCTGCTAAGAGGAAGTACCAAAGTCTGTTTCGCCCCTGCTCAGACAGACTTTGGTGCTCTCTGGGTGGGGCTCATCAGTGAGTGCCCAGAGAGCGACAATATAATAAATGAAGGTAATGAAAATATAGATTAAAACAAAAAATTAAAAAATAAAAATGTTAAAACTAACTTAGAATGTTAAAGACTAACTAAAAACTAACGAGAATTAAATAAATTATGTGAATAATGAGTTAAAAAATTATGTGAATAATGAGTTGAAAGATGAGTTAATAGAATAGAATAATAAGCTAACTATGGAGTAACAAATATGTAAAATAAGGAAAAATTAAAAGGGAAGAAAATAAAAGGGAAGAAAATAAAAGACGAATGGGATAGTGAAGAGGGAAACTAGAGAACAGGAAGTACATAATAAGGTTAGTGAGTGAAATGTTAAAATAAGATATGGGATAATAGACTATGAAGTGACCTGTGAAGGAGAAGAAGAAATATTGACGTGTGTGAGAAAATGTGCAATTATTGGAATAGGTGGAAAGGAAATTTTCAAAGTGTGAGAGAAGAAGAGTCTAGTTATTGAGATAAGAAGACATGTGAATTTAGAGAAAAGTATCCAATAGTAGACAATGAAAGGGGAGCGATATAGGAAGTTGCATCGATCGAAATGACCGAAGATAGGGAAGATGAATGGACATGTGTGAGAACACGATATAAAGAGAACTCATTGAAATGTGTGATAATGAACACAAAAAAGGATGTCAACATATGAGGATGTCAACAATAAGATGTGAGATGACAGAGAATGTAAGAGAGGAAGAAATATTGATAAATATGTGTGAGAACATGTCATTACAGGGTATGTGATTTAGAGTGTAATATCCATGAAGATATAAAATGAAGGTGACCTAAGAAGTGACACCAAAGTGGCCGATGAAAGGAAAGACACATGAACATGTAAGAGAAACACATATACAAAGAGAAAGGATATTGAAATTTGTGAAAATACATACAAATTTATGAACATGTGGGAGAAAACACATATACACAGACACATGAACATTTGAGAGAAATACATATATAAAGAGAAAGGGTATTGAAATCTGTGAAAATACATTCAAAATTATTTAAAAAGGTGTTAATGTGTGTATCATGTTGTGTATTAGCATGTTATTATTAGTATTGTATTTAAGAGATATTTTAGGATTTAGTGAGAGAGTTTTGATTAAGCGTGAGAGTATAATATGTTTAGGATATTTGTTTTCTCTATATCTAGTTATTAGAATGTGAGCTCTATTTATGAAGTCGTGTAATTGTTCCTCTCCGGACAGTTCGTTAGTGGGTGGAGCAGGGCCAATAATCAAAGTACATGGTAGGGGAGCTAATTTTTCAGTTAGCTTCATCAGGGCCGTCTGCAACGGATGCATCCATTCCTTCGCAGAGTTCGGACTCCAGTACCCGATCAGAATGAAGATCACATCTTGGTTTGTGTCTGCTCGCTCCACCGCTGTTATCAGCTCTGCTTTCGTCTCGTATGCAGCCGCCTTCACGAACTTGATTCCTTTGAGATTGGTCGTCACTCTCGCCGGTCCTATGATTAGTGCTCTGCAACATTTGTAGCATAACTTTCTGCTTTCTCTTCTTGACCGTTTCAAAATTCTCATTCGCCATCTCTTTCTTTACCATTTTCAACTGATCGAAAGGTATAGTCAACATCCGTTTGTTTTGTATTCCAACTACTTTCGCCGAATTCTCGCTCACCGTAACTACTCTGTAAGGCCCGTCCCATTCACTGGTTAGTTTCGGAAACTCACTGTTCCCTTTCTCGCTTGGTACTCTTACGAAAACTCTATCGCCAGCTCTGGGGTATACTTTATTTTCCACATGATGTCTCTTATCATATTCTCTTTTCATCGACTCCCTTTCTCCTTTTGATTTTTCTTTCACTGTTTCCCAGATCAGTCTCAGTCCATCAAACAAGTCTGTTTTGTAATCTTCTATCTCGCAGTACTTCTCTTTTTTCTTTCCGCCCAATCTATCCCCGAATGGTTTGGGATCTCTTCCGAAAATAATGAAATATGGGCTTTCTCCTGTTGTCAAGTGTGGAGTGATGTTGTATGCGCACACTACAAACGGTATTAGTTCGTCCCATTTGTCGAAATCTTTCACTTTTTTCTGTAGCAGTGCGATGAGAGTTCTATTGAACCTCTCCGTTATTCCGTTCTCCCTCGGATTATATCCTTTTGTAAATGTGTGATTGATCTCTAACGCTCCAGTGATTTCGCTTATGACTTTATTCGTAAATTCTGTTCCTTGGTCGGACAATATTGCTTCGGGCATTCGTCCCATCTCTACAATCCATCTAGTAACCAGCATTTTTGCTACCGTATTGGCACTTTTTTCTTCAATGGGGTATGCCGCTCCGTACTTGCTAAATGCATCAATCACTGTCATCAGATATCTATTACCTGAGACGGCTTGACCGATTTCCAGAATGTCTATCCCCACTATTTCGAAGGGTTCTTGAGATTCTACCGGCTTCAGGGGAGGAGTCATGATCTCTGCTGGGCTGAACAGGGCACATTTCGTGCAACTGTCGATACTCTCTTTTATATCTTTTCTCATGCCTTCCCAATAATACTCTTTCATTCTCTTCAACGTCTTCTCTAATCCCCAATGTCCTCCAAGCACTCCATCGTGGGTTTCTTTGAACAAGTCTTCTCTCAACTCTTTTGGCACGTAATATTTTTTTCCTCCCTTAGCTCCTTCTACCTGTAACATTCCATCGGGTGTAACACCAAACTCGGAAGAATTTCTCGAACTCATACCTGTGATTTGGTGGGCGTCCTGCTGATCTCGACCATTGAGTTCCTCTGAGTTCTGCAATTGCACGTATGACTCTCTTTTCTTCGAGTTTTCCACTCTTCTTATCACCTGTTCAACTTCGAGTCTTTCTCCATGTTTCTCGTACTGACCTTTTATTTCTTTGAGCTGCTCTTCGGTCCTTTTCTTGTATGCCTCAAGTTTGGCCTCTAGCGCTCTCACGGTAGTCTGAGAGTGATCCTGCAGCATTTTGTCTTCTTTCAAATTCCACTGCATGTTCTTCTCCCAGTTGTCACAATATTTTCCCCAGTCTTTACACTCTTCACATAATTGAGTCGCCATCTCCGCCATTTTTCTTTTACTTATCTTTGTATCTGTTACCGCTTCTTCAATTTCTTCTATTCGTCCCTCTATTTTCTTCATAAATTCTTCAATTTTGCTCAATTGGCTCACCTCTCTTTCCTTCGGTTTTTCCTCCTTCGTGAGACCGAGCGGGTCCTTTTCCGAGAAAATGTTGTCCTCCCGCGCAATGTCTTCATTCCTGTGCTCGACTGACATAGCTGCAATTTTCAGTTTTCACACAACTTTCTTAAATCGTCAATACGGCGAGCAATGCGCATACAACTACGACGCGAACACGAGCAATGAGCGAACAACCGAAGGATGCTTCAATCGTCTCTTTTCGACCTTTCCAAAGCTCTACCAGCTTGACTTCAACCTCTCGCTCGAACGCAACGCTCGACCGCGTCGCTCTCTCAAGAGAGCACTTCCACAACAACAGAGCACAATAGCATTGGGCTCACTTTCGAAATGTCGAAAGTCTCGGCTCACTTTCGAACTGTCGAAAGTCACAAGAGCCTCTTTTTCGAAATGTCGAAAATCACGAAATGTCGAACAAACACGAAAATCACGAATAAATGCGTCTCTAAGAAAAACTTATCCTCAAAGTTCGACTGGTTCGGCCCCCATGTAAGTTAGAGTATTCCCTACTCCTCGTTGATCCCAAGCAACGGACGCGAGAGAATATCTCTTTATTAAAAAAAACACAACTCTAAAGCAGTCGAAACAAAACAAAAGAAAAAACAGGAGAACCGAAAACTTAAGGAAACATAAACAACAATATGGCTGGCCAGCCGAAGTGCGCGAGAGGTATGCAAAACATTAAAAGGAAATATCGAAAGGAGACATCGAAAGGATGTCTCCAAAAGAAATATAACATCAAAAACATAACATACGATTGTAGATCATCAATAAATTCATAAACAGGGAAGAGAAACTAGTAGGATGAGGGCTTCCTATCTTACATGCCCCCCCTGAAGCCTCGTCGTCCCCGACGAGGATAAGGTTGGTGGCGCTGTTCGTGGTATCTCTGGGGAAACGTAACGTTTTTCTTTTCAGGAGTCTGCATAGTAGAAACTAGTAGGATGAGGGCTTCCTATCTTACATATCTTTAGTTTTGTCAGAGTCTTCCTCGTGTTGTTACATTGCAAAATGTATTTCAATAAACAATAAATAAATTATTCAAACGAATTATAAGATGAGATTTAATCTTCAATTTAAATGGGTTCGTTCAGAGAAAAGATGTATAGTAGAATCGAATAACATTTTTGTTTTTCTCTTGTTCCCTGAGAACTGTTTCGATTGATTTCTTCAAGAGCACCAAAATTCTGACCTGTTTAAACTCACTTCCCAGGTGACTTTAATCGCTTTTATGTAAAAATATATGTTTTTTAACTTCATGTAAATATGAATGTATTTAATTTTCATCTAACAAATCTAATTATGTAATATATTTAATTTTTTTAGGAAGAAATTTTTTATTAAGTTTTTTTTAATGTAAATATATTCAATTTTTGTGTAAAAAATCTAATTTTCTCACGTAAACCGTGATATTTATGTGTTTTGAACTCTTTGTGAACTCTTCTTTTTTATTTTATATATGATTATGTGGCACTGTGCAATGAAAATTATATAGCACAAATTTTTCACGGCTCAATGAAAAAATTTATAGAATGTTTGTTTTTGCACTGACAAGTGTAGATAAAATATATATGGCTCTTCAATATCTTTATAAGGTTTAATAACGACACTTCAACTTTTTATAACAACACTTTTCAAAACACTTTAACAGATCGATAACGATGTGTCCATTCTGATTAATGGGTCTATGAGTCACAAACTTAACGTGTCTTTGCAGTTTTTAGAAGCTGTTCACCTTTCTGTGAACAAAAGAAGAGAAATGGGTTTATCGTTCAACACTGATGGGAACACATTGCGTCATCGAGTTTTTCTGTTGAGCAGACGGTGTAATGAATATGTACGTACATATGTGGGTTAATTTCCTTTTACTTCAAATGAAGACATGCAATTGGAATTTTTTGTTTAAAGAAGACCTATTAATTTAAACGAGCAAATTTGTGCATCTAAAGGTTTTTTCTTCTTTAAGTTATGAATATTTAACAAGGTTCATGTTAACTTTCAACAGTATAAACTATCCAACAACAAATACAAAAATTTTTCCGCTCACGAAAAGTTCATATACATAATTTAGTTCGTAATTACACAAAAGAACGAGAATCTTCTTACCCAAAAGACGCAAAATCAGCCAAATTTAGGAAAGAACCACCCAATCATCCAAGTCATTCAATCGAGCAGTTTTATGGGAGATTTTAGTCATTATGGGAAATAGTAGCCCTCTTTCGGAAATCGTTCCTTTTCTTTTCGAAGAGATTGAACGAATTTTATCTAGATCATCTTTTATACAACCCGGGATGGAATGATGCTGTCTTTAGCAGGACTCTTGCATCTTAAAGTAGTATTCAACCCAGATCAACATTTCCATTCATGCTCTTCGCTTTTATAGTACCGTTCATATACGAACAACCACATCTTCACTCATACATCAAAAGACAAATTCAGATGCTATATGCATACAAATAACTATTGTTAATTGTTCACTGTTGAATTGAGAACCATGTTTAAATGTTTTTTTTCCATGAAAAGGAGTCTATAAAAGTCAGATTGAAATTTAAAAAAGTTTAGAAGAAATTATGTTCCAGAACACAAATGTTCATACACTTATGAACGGGACTGTATACCATTCACCAGAGAATCCCATCGAATCAATGGCGCTTTCATGACATACTTAAAAAACGTTCTTTGTTAGTTTATAAAACAGATGGTATGCGAAAAAAAAGGAGGAAAATATAGAAAACAAGGGATAAAAGGGCAGGGATACCTTGAATATGCTCCGATACTTGAGTGCACCTCGATTACGGTTCCATGTTCTCGATAAGAAAACTAATTTCAAGTCTCGGAATCTGAGCTCAAAACTGCAACAATACCGTTTTTTAGGCACAAGTAAAGTGCTTATACATAGAGTTTCAAGGAAGGCCATTGGACGGGTTTTCGCTTGCTACAAATGGGATCATGTCTGGCTGATAGTGCCAACAAGAGATCTACTTATGAGAAAAATTAGTACCGGATCGATATCATTGAAATGGATATAAGAAAACGGCTGATCTTAAAGAAGCAAAAAATTACAAATTACCCATTGTTTTCCTCGCTAAAATTGGAAATCCGACTTATTTTACAGACTCATAACGACATCGAATTGAAAACCAAATTATTTGTCCTCTAGTTGTTGATTAGGAAAAACTAAGAAAACAATATATTTTAGCACGATTTCATTAATAGAGTTATTTGTTTAGACAATCTCAAAGTGTTTGTAAAAGCATCGCGTTCCATACATGTGCTCATTATTTTTCGAAAATCACCAACTTTTTCCTTCATTAGAACATCTTGATTTAGTGAACAAATAAAAACAAGTTTAAGAATTGAAAACGAACGCAAATAAAAAATGCTGTACTCAAGCAAAAAGGATCCATCCTGTCTCAGCTAATGAGAAGGAAATAATATACAGGGTGCACCAAAAGGCCAGGTGGACGACTTTGTCACTTTGTATCTTTTGTTTTTGGTGTAGCGGTCGTGTGATATTTCGCTTGTTTCTTATTCATAATGTTGCTAACATACCCTGCAAAAATCAGAAAGATAACTCTTTTCGTTTTCCGGTAATACTCTCTGATATGGACCGAGGTTACATTCTGCTCTTGAACCAGTCCGGGCACACTCAAAAGCACATTGCCAGAACCACTGAATTCTCCCGCAGGACCATTGAGAACACAATACGTCGCTTTCGACTGGTACGATAAATGACCGTCCAGACCAGTGACCACGACCACTTCCTGTGAGAAGCATCCGAGACAAGATTCGATATAACCCCAAACGAAGTCTCAGAAAACTCGCAAAAGAGCTGAATATCTCGAAAAGTTCTGTTTGTAGGATCGTCAAATCTCGCATGGGACTTCGCCCCATTAAGTTGTAGAAGAGTCGCGCATTGACGGACCAGATGAAGGCGACCGTCTTCGGAGATGTCTAGAACTGTCAAAGCGGTTCAAGCCGGTGGACTGTTTGGATATTTTCTTCCCCGATGAGAGGTTTTTTTTTAAATATTGAGCAGTCCTTCAACCACAAGAACGATAGGATTTGGTCGAAATCAGTCAACGAGGCCAATAAGAGTGACCGTTACGTCTCGAGAAAAGGCCATCCCGCTTCCGTCATGGTCTGGGCCGGGATTTGCACGACAGGCAAGACTCCACTCGTTTTCGTCGAGCGGGGAGTCAAAGTGAATGCCAATTGCTACCTGAATGCCAATAACTACTTTTATCGGAAAAGTACTATCCACCTGGACTTTTGGTGCACCTTGTAATTGGTTAATCCTCACTTTCCCTTGCTCCCGGAATTTTTCTTTTGCGGGGCTCTTCTTTGGTTGAGGGAGCGGCTTCGGGCGGCGGGAGGTGCCGCATGGCTGCGTGAGCTTCTCCTCACTGAAGACGTCGTCGAAGAAACTGAGGAAGAGTCGCTGCTCGAAAGCAGTAGACGCTTTGTTCCCTGTGCCACTGCCGCATCACAGTCGACAAAATTTGGCGGTAAAACTGTAATGGCCCAATTGATTGCCTCTGAGCCTTTCATATAGCAAAGAGGTTGATGATATGTCAGTAGTGTTATGGTAAAGCGCTAGTTAAAAACATGTGACTGGTTCGATCCCGCCCTGCAGACTAGCTTTCTGCACGTGCGATAAATTTATTACGATTAATTGAAAAATCACCAAACGTTAATGTGCTAGGAATCAACACTAAAACAGTTGCCAGAATTGATTCGAAAGGATAAAATTTTATTCGAAAACTAAGTAACTGTGGCGTTCATAGTTGAAGGCTCAGCTTTGAACCCTCAAGATTCAGTAAAGTTCACGATACCAGAGTCTTAGTAGTGCTAAAAAGGGGCAAACGAATCGACCCGGTGGTCAAGATAAAGGACTGAGGAATATGGAATCTAAATTACTATGAGACCTAAAAACTCTGTTTATTTCCCAACACCCGAAAATCCTAACCGAGATGTGGCACCAACAGAGTCACGGCTGATACTCTAAAAGTTTGAAAAAAATAAAAGTGGGGAAGGCAAAAGAGACAAACTCTACAAACTTTCATGTGCGCCTCTTCGTTTTCCACTCAGAGGCTCGGCTAGCTGCTGATGGAACGGCTGGACTGGCCGTGACTCAGCTATGTTTTCAGGCTCCAGCGCCTCCTTAGGAGGACTCACTTGCGTGAGTGGAAGGGGCATCGATTGTATTGGAATGTCCTGAAGCAAAACCTTGTTAGAGAGGTCACACGCTTCCACTCTCAGTCATTCATAGAAAGTTGGCTGGTTTCGATTCCGGCCAATGAACTAGCTTTTGTCCTTATGCGAGATTTTGATCTACCTTTTAAATCTTCTTCTATTACATATTTCTGCAATGATGGGAATGTTTACTTCTCTCTTTAAAATTCTTTCTTATATTTTAATGTTGATCTTTTTCGCACTTTGGATTTCTTGAGAAAAAAGAAGAATTCGCATGAAATCGCAATTCGTAAAAAAGAAGAATTCTCCATATGTTGCATCATCATTCTTAATGTCTGTTATCCTTATATCAGACTGCATAAACCTGCACTCACAGTTTTCATGCATGATAAGATCTCATTGATGAGGTCATTATGTAGAGATTGAAGACACGGTCATTATTTAATCGATCATAAAAGTATTTATCGTTCTCTTCCGTTTACCTCTCTATTGAATATAGTTTTAATGGAAGTATACAAAATAATGTTTCTTGCAACTAATATCGTATCACCGCTTGAGATTTGAAGCGAGTTATATGAAATTTTACATGACTAACTCTGAAGCCTTGCGTCGTCCCATCAACACTGGTAACGCGCAATTGAAGTCCATCCGGAGTTGATACCAGCGTCATCACATTCGATCCACCCAAAGTACCTCCCGTATCTGAGTTTTGTAAGTTCTTTTTTTTTTTAAACCATTAAAACCCAGAAATTATCCCTTGAATAGGTTGTATTTATTTATTTATTTATCGTGGCAGGGGTGAGGTGAGGGCAAAGGGAGGTATTGGACTGCTTCATTTGGCGTTGTCTTCTCCATTGCACAGGGATTGAGAGGCGGTCACATAGGACCGCCAATGTCGGAGGTAGGTAGAAAGGTGGCCCCTCCGATGGAAGGGGGCCTAATAATCTGAGTCAATTGATTATCGAGGTTTATAGCAAATACTTGAACATATGAGCAATTAAAAAATGACTCGGGTATCTCATTCCACATTGTTTCGACTCGATATGGTAAAAAATTCTTGAGCTTATTTTTTTTTACAGACCGGCAAAAGCAATTTGATTCTATGACCTCTGGTGAAACGATTCCTGGGTGCGAATTTAAGAAAGCTCTCTGATGTCTTTAGATTACCAAAAACAGATTTGTAAATACTCTGCAAATCTATTGCTTTTCTACGTGAATATAAAGTCCTTCCGTTTAGAAATTCAAGTCTTTGTTTATAAGATGGTATATTGTATTGTGAACGTTTAAAAATTAAGCGGGTGAATTGCTTTTGGATTTTTTCTAGTTTTTTAATAGAAGAGATGTCGCTAGGACTCCAAACCTCAGAGGTGAATTCTAGGATGGGTCTGGCGTATATAGTGAACAGACTAAATAGAAGATGCTTGTTTCGTGTTTGGAAAGAACGTAATATCAGAAAACTTATAGATCTGGCTTTGTTACAAACGTTAGAGATATGATATTTGAAGCATGATTTAGAATCGTATACTACGCCCAAGTCACGGAAATAAGAAACCTCAGGTAGTTTAGAATCATATAGGGTAAACTTGCAAGAAGGGTGTTATTTTCCTATCCGCATGATACCGTTTTAGTGGTCGAGATAGAGAGTTCCCACTTTTTAGACCAGTCGGCAAGAGCATCTAAGCCTTGCTGAAGAAGAAGATGATAACCAATTGAATAGAGCTTAGCATCATCAGCATAAAGAGAGCAATGAACACCGGGAGGGAGGCACTGTGGTAGGTCATTTATGTAAAGATGAAAAAAGAGTGGGCCTAAGACAGACCCTTGGGGCACTCCAGAAACAACTGCCGAAGGTTCTGAATGACTGTTGTTGAACTATATTCGTAAAGAAAGCTTTGTGAAATACTGTATAATACCAAACATTAAAGAACTGAGAGTAGCTCGTGTTCTGTATCACTTAGATATAGATCGTCTTCTGAACCCTCTTATTCTTTCTTTACGAATATAGTTGAGTAGCAGCAGGCGTTTGTACATATGTATGTACATAATGTATAATACATGAAATGGCGGGAAAGTTGAGAAGGTGTGTTAATGTGGAAAAACAAACTCTAATGAAAATGTTTGTCTTACGGGCTCAGAAACGCATAAGCTCGGTGTTCCCAAGTTCTTGATTGGGGTGGGATACGAAACCGAGTTTTAGTTGTATTTTTATCACTTCGGCACTGATCGAATTTCTATTCAAAAAGTCGAGGGCTCTCGCTTTTTCCAACAGAAGGAAGACAAGAGGTTGGTTTACTGTAGACTAGACTCAAAATTGGACAGTAGAGCGATGTCAAATCCGGTGGCTTAGTGGAGGCATGGCCGTGCTATAATATCCATTTGTGATCCGTGACGGGCATTCTTTGACAAGCTATACTACATACTCTATTGTAATCCGTGACGGAAAATGCTGCTATTTCCAATTTGCAGGTGCAGGGAGACATCTCTATATGTATTAGCCATTCGAAGACGCGCTCGATATCGGATAGGATAAATCGATCCTTTGCGATGGTGTGAAGTTTTGTGATAAACTATAGCCGCATCAAGAGGATCGAGATGTCGAATAATCGGACCAGTCCGCTACAAAAACAGCAACAAATCTGATCCAAAAAAACTAACTTCGTTGATTTGTGAAATGGCCAATGGTCGGCAGGTCTGAACTGCGACAGCAAAAGATTTCCTTGACTTTAGACCAAATGTCCACGCACCAGCAAAACACCTGCAAAAGCGTATTGTTCCGAAGAACTTGATATGTAAACCTTCATTGCCAGAAGATTTTACTAGTTTAGAGATATCGCTGGCACAGTTTGACAAAAAGAGGTTTGAAAACGAAAAAACCTGAATGATTAACTCTGGATCTGCACATATGAATCTATACAGACCACTCAGCTCATAAGCCCAAAGTCGGAGCGTCATCAGCAAGAGCGAGAAGGAAAATGAAGCAACCCATCAACAGAAAAGAGTGACTGAGTGATAAGGATGTATTGAGTGTGATCTCGAATTGCATGGTTCTCACAACTTCATTGTTTTATTCGAATGAGATTTGCATGATCATGCATACTTCTGTGCGGTTACATCTAGTACTGAATATATGTACCATAGCAGCTAGGCCATGAATACCGTTTTCGGAGTAAAATGTGAGCTTAGATGGTATACTCCTCGACGTTATCATGACTATCACCATCCAAAAAAAGAAGTTAAGTCATCGATAGTTCTTTCCTCCTTTACAGGTGCTTCGAAACGCCCAATTTTGACTAAAATAAGTTCAAAACTCGGTGAAAGTTCAAAACTCTGTGATTGATTGTATTACCTAAACTGATATCACTCATGTGACAGTGATCCACTTTGTATACTTGTCCATGTCCATATACTAGTATGCAATTTGGAATAAAGATTTGATTTGAATTGATTTAAAATCTGTATCAATGCTTGATTTTCTCAGTTAGAGAATTTAGTTGTTGAATAAAGGTTGTAGTCAGAATTTGTACTTCAGACATATGTCTTTTCTTTCGCATTGATGTTTTTAAGAAACGATGACTCGTCGGTTCTGTATTTTCCTTCTCAAAACGTGTCCATTCATGTTCGAAGCTAGCCCATATGATTCACACAACGTGAAATCATGATTTAAAAAATTTAAAATTTACTTTTCATTCACAAGAAAACAAAAAAGGATTGAAGAGCCTAGAAATCTTTGAACCTATGAAACTTTTTCGGAACGGCTTGGTCTTTGGTCTTCAAAGTGTAAATTGCATTATAATAAAAATTTATGTTACTGGCAATCGTTTCGAGTCAATTGCTTCTTGATATTTTATATGAATTTATTTTTTTCCTGATTTTTTCTTGCTTTTCGCACTACAAATTTGACTTACTCCAAATAAACAACACGTTTTTAAATTACAGTTTTTTTTCAACGAGTTTTTTCTTTAAAAAGTAGTTTGAAAATAGCAAGGTTGGAACAACTGCAAGGTAGTATCCTACTTTGAAGGTTGTGCGCGAGGAGGTACGGGAGAAGAGAAGGAAGGGGATAAAAAATTACCAAAATTGGGGATAGAAGTGGGAAGAGAAAGCGCAGCCAGGTGATCAGAGTGTCCGCCTCTTGGGGAGTCCCCACAGATGCAGTGGACTTGAGAGCTTCCGCGCTATTGCGGATCTGAACATATTCGTGGTTACTTAATAAACGCCCTCCATAAAATACATGGCCTTTGAAGACTTTTTGACCAGCTTCTTTAAGCCGTTTTGTCCCAGAAGAAAATTTATGCGACGATCGTTTTCTGGATTCCGTAAGTGGATTTACTTCAAAGAATTACTTAAAATTTTCGAATTTCGTCCTATCTCTCAATAACTTTCAGCTCATGAATATTTTAATGTTTCTTTGTTTTTACTAGTTCGCTCGTTCTTTCTTTTCAAAACTTTTTGTTGAAAATTCACTATGAATTCCGCAACATCAATTTGATGCTTATATGGTAGAAGGTAGCGATAAGAAGCTACCTTTTTGAACAAAGAAGTCAATGAGATTGAACAAAGTTCAAGGGCTGCTTTAGATTGCAGACAGCTCTAGGTGATACTTAAATTGGCTGCTTTAGATTACAGACAGCTCTAGGTGATACTTAAATTGGCTGCTTTAGATTACAGACAGCTCTAGGTGATACTTAAATTTTATGATTCTTACTTGTTTACAGTTCCAAGAGCGTTTGAAGCAATGTTTTTTTCTGCTCTTCTAATACATGGACAAACGCAGACGGACATCTCACATCTGAAGTTTGGTGGAAATATCAGAAACCTGTACAACAAAGCAGAGAATGATGTAAGGTCCTTCCAAGACGAAGAATGCACAAATTAGCAGAAGAACCTTAAAAAATCGGGTCATTCTGTAATTTTAAACTCTCTCCGAAAATGATGTAGAATCTCATCATCTAATACGATCGCAATCACATTTTCGCAACACTTTTTTTGTCTCAAGAGACTTTTTGGTTAAATAAACAAAATTTTTTACCATTTTGCCTTGACTGATGTTTTCATGCATGGCTCTGGTCATTAGAATGAAATCGGAATAGTCAGCGGGCTGTATTGGCAGATGTCGTCTGAAATACGCACCAAGAATATTAGGCTTCTAACTTTTTGAAATGAAACTAACAAAAAGCTCGAAAAAAAAGTTCAGGTTTCCCAATTAAATATATTCAAGGAATATTCATTCGAAGACATTTTTTTTTTTAATTTGCAAAATTAACATTCAGAAACCTGCAAAACTCAATTTTTCAAACAATTAAAGTGTTAGTCATAAAAATATGAACGATCCATGACGTATTCTACATATATGTACATACATTCCAACTACTTTCCTAAAATCAATACTTATAGAGAACTGTTTGCCCTGGGCCATTTCCTGTGACACCATTTATGTTATGGTTTTGTCATAAAAAAAGGATCTTGAATCCAGAACAAAAAATGTAATTCGCCAATTGCCAAAGTTATGAAAGCAATCGAGTTCAAAAACATCTTGCGTATTTGTATGAAACCATAATCATAATGCGTGTAGAAATCAGCCGCGACATTAATCTCTGAACGATGAGATCATCGGTGCGATGACCTCATGTCATTCAAATAAAGCGAAAATTTTGAAAAATGTTGGTAGAAAAAAAGTGGTAACAAGAAGAAAAAATGTTGGGTACAAAGTTTCGGGGTACGAAATGTCGCGGTACGAAGTGTCGAGAATACAACAAAAAAACAAAAATTTTAATGAAATGTTCAACAAAAAAAAGTGAAATGATTTTTAAGTACGGAAACAAATTAGATTGCGATTGGTTAGTATTTTAAGATTCATTTGGAGAGCAAGACGACATGTTAAAATCTCATTTTCTCGTACTTTAAGATGTTATTTCGCGTGCTCTCGCAAGATCATCTCATACCTCACTGATCCAACATTTTTTGCCTAAAAAGTGCGAGAGCCATGATCTCATCGTGAAAAATTTCAGTTGTATTAACACTGACTCGATGATCTCATTCATCGAGCAATGATGTCATCTTTACAGATACATCGTCGATCACTCAACTTTTTTCGAGAGATTAATGTCGCGGCAGAGCGATCGCTCGTTCATAAATGATTATAACTGGTAATGTATTCATTTTCTAGCCTGTGCTGCTTCTTAGAAAGGATAGCTGCCGCGCAGACAAGAAAGACGAAAAGGCAGCCAAAAAAGAGCAACACCGTCGTCGCCGTGTACGCCACCGGTGAGCCACTTCAAAACAATCAATAACTTTTTCAATAAGCTTCATCATTATTTTTTTGTCTACTCAATACATTATTTTTTTTAAAAACCAAAACTAAAAGCTTCCGAGTACAAAATATTAGAGCAGTTGTAGTTTAAAAACTGCATACTCTCGTTGTACATTGTATAAGCTCGTTGTTAAATAAAAAAACTCTCAGTTACACAGTATAGAGGCAGTGACCTCGGTCAAAACCAAAAGAGATGGCTGGGGTGTATTTCTACCCATCGACTAGCTTTTGCCGAACTCTTATCGTTCAGCTCTAATTGTTCAGCGAACGTTTTTTTCAAAGTATGAGAGATGATTGGAATTGATTTCACCAAAGGACTAGCTTTTTTTCCGTGCAAATTTGATCTTATACTAGCACTGCTCTAAATGTGCAAGCTATCACGGAAAAGATCATTCTGAAAAAAGTGCTCCGATTTTTTCCTCTAAAAGTATCAAACCAATGATAATCCGCTTGTTTTGATCACGTCATCTACATAGTTATGGAAGTATAAAATGAGAGCAGACCGGGAAGCAAACTATCATGGAATATCAACAAGGAAACTATTATGGAATATCAACAATGAACATAAGCTTTTTTGATGATAAAAGAAGAAATAATGGGGAGCTTCCTTGTGAATTTTTAAAAGCTATAGCCGTTCTGAAAGAAAGTGATTTTGAGAATGATAACAACACCTGAAAAGCTTTTGAGGAGGGTTGGGGCGTTTGTGATCAATATTTTGTTCTCGGAAAGTAACCTGTCGACGCCGCAGAGGTATCTCGAAGGGTACTCCTTGACTGGGATGGCTATGGTGAGGACGGGCACTGTGAGAGAGAGCGCGACGACGGCTAGTGTCAGGTGGAAGACCAGGGCTCGCTTGGGCGTGAAGAGTGGGAGGCGTGGCGAGGCTCCGGCTATCGCGGCTGTTCAAAAAGTTTTTACCAGATTCTTTCCTTTGCTTCTTTATGTTGTTATTTGCTTCTTAACCAATGCCATAGACATAAAGTACCCAAATTTATACAATTAAACACAGTTCTACTTTTATTCATGTTCTTGTTGAAGTACAAGAGAGAACATTGAACGTTAAGCCGTGAGCGTATACATGGTGCTTCAGATATTGAGGTTTCACGATTGAGAGAGAGATTAAAACCTCACAGTACTGTTTTCTTTTGACTCAATCTCGAATAATTCGATAGAAGTAGTTTATTGCACTGGTGATTATAGAGAACGAATCATTGAATAATAATACTACTGTCTCCAAAGTTCAATTCTACTGTGCCTAATAACTAGAAATTACGTATGTAAATCATACATTCGTTTAATCGGCCAAAAACCATATACATATCTATTTGTTTCAGGTTTGAAGCCCTTTTTCACATCAAGTAAATTTTGTTTAGTTCACTTTTGTCAGCCAGATTCTAAATTCATGTGGTTTTTTCTTCAAAAGTATCTTGTTCTCGATGAACCTGTTCTCTCCACAGCTGCCAGCATTAGGGAGAAGAATGTGTATGTTTGACAGAACTGAAATTGATATTATCAATATTTTTTCTCGATTCCCTGGATGGAAATCGGAATAACTGTTGCATTCGTTCCTCGTACCCTTTGTCCCATGCTGTCAGTCTGTTCTATACAGTACAGCAATTCTGTTCGAAACAGGGAATAAAAGTTTATAACACAGATTGAGTTAAACAAAATTCAGCGATCAAGAAAGTTGAAATACCTTTTGTAACTCAAAGTTTGTTCTAAAAAGGAAAAGAAAGAGGGCAGAGAGAGAGATGAAGAGAACGAAAGCTAGAGAAAGAGAGAGAGAGAGAAAGATAGAGAGAGAAAGCGAGACAGAGAAGAAGAGAGAGAGATATAAAAGAGAAAGACACACAGATAATCTTCCAGGAATGTGCATAAATGTATACCTGTTGTATCATGACGGTCACCCGACACATCCCGGTTCCTGATATCCACTGGCCACTGGCCACGAATATCAATGAGAATAGTACGGTGAAGAGTAGATCGAGTATGTTGAGGACTCCCAGATGACACAGTAGAAGGTACAGCAAGCGACCACGAAGTTTCTGACTGCAAAGAGGCATTAAAAGAGAGAAAGACAGAGAGAGAGAAAAAGAGCAGGGCAGTTTCAGAGGAAAAGGATACATAAAAAAAGAGAGATAATGAGAAAATTCACATTTTAGTTTTAATGCACGTTCCAGGCCAATTATAGGTTTTCGCGCTTTCTCGCGCTTATTCTCACCTCGCGGCAGGGTACGAGTTCCCCTGAAATGAGAAACCTAGTAGAAACAGGAGGTGCTTTGACTCGATCTGTGCAGCAAAGTGAATATCAATAAGATTAGTGCAATAGCAACCTTTCATAACTTTTTTGGTTTGAATATAGCTGTTAGGATTAGGGATCGATCTGGTGTTCCATTGCACAATAGTTCGTGCTCAATACCATGTCGCTATGCGAGGATGCTCCAGGCCATTCGTAGGAACGTAATAAATCAATCTTAGCCCCTTTTACTAGAAGGGGTTGACGATATTATAATGAAAAGGTGTTGAGTTCAACTTATTTAAGAGGGAGACGGCCGTATTTAGAGCACCGGATAAATGAACTCACACGAATATTATCGTAGTGCAGAGGATCAGATTGAAGAGAAAGGCGAAAATGAGTAGAATCGCAAGTAGGATCGCAGTGCTGGTGCGGAGAGACGCCGAAGCGGACGTCTGAAAGCTTCCATGAAATCCAAGGAACTTTAGGACAAAACAGATACAACTTCTATAGGAAGGTTCTATTCCGTTCCTAAGACATGTTTGACCCGTGCGATTTTACGAACAAATTGAATCTTTAAAAGGCCTCACTGCTTCCTTCAAAGCATGTAGACTTTTTTAGATACGAAACTGTGTTGCTTGAAAAAAAAATTTTCACATTTGAATTCTTCTCTTCTGTCGATTATCGATGCATACCAAAAACACGTCGAAAAAGAAAGACATAGCATAAAAGTTCCTGCATTACTCAGCAATTGAAAGTTTGGGATACTTTGAATGGGAATTCAAACTTTTCCAGAAAAAAACAACAAAAAGTTTTATGAGTAATGCGGGTAAAAGGTAACGAACTTTTAGTTGAACGTCAGCAATGGTTTCCTCGTCCGAGACGTACTCAATCGTTGACATCGCTGAACACTTTCTTTAAATTTTTCTCCGAATTCAAGAAAATTCCAGCGGTTTGAAAAGAGTCATCGAAAATTACAGTAAGAGAAGAAAAAACATATGAGCAGGAAACCAAATACAGTAAAGTTTTAGAAATAACGTAAAAAGTTTGACGATTTATAAGAAAGCTGGAAAACAAACAAAATGTTCTTGATTTGGCAAACTATTTTTTTATCGATACAAAACGCTCCTACCTTTCCAAACCAACCAAAGGACCCTGATGAGCATTTTAAGTTTTATAAAGCCGTTAGCAGTGGAATATCTCATCGAACTTAGCATTGCTTCCAGGTTACTGGTGGAATGTTACCAATTTCGACCTCCCATCTCAGTCAGACCCATCCATATCGAGGGGCTCAGAAATGTTTGAAGGGCTTGCACGAATCTGACTCTCCCATTCTTGGTGGACTAGAACGAAGATGATATCGTTATCAGAGAGAAGAAAGAGAGAGAGAGAGGGGAGAGAGAGAAAGAGCCCTAAACCATCAAATCCGAGGAAATAAAGAAGAGTCCTCTATTTTGTTCCTTTGAAGAATTAATAAGTGAATGGATTTACTTCCTCATCCTGTCGTCGCTCGCAAGCTGTCTCCCAGATGCACTTTCTCTCTCGTTCGCTTCTCCTCGCTTTCTCATTCTCTTCTCAATCTGTCTCTCCCTTTCTCTCTCTCTCTCTTTCTCTTTATATATCTCTCTTTCTATCGTTCTCTCTCTCGATCACTTTCTCTCTATTTATCTTTAATACTTTACTTCAATTTCTCTTTCGCTCTCTCTATTTCTCTTCTCTCACTTTAAATTCTCTTTGTGTCATCCCATTTTACCTCTCTCTCTCTTTCTCCCGTTTACTCTTTCTCTCCTCTTCGGAATATGTCTTATCTTGTTTGCGCGGCCTGCCCCTGGCAACAGTTTCATAGCAACCACGAGAAATATTCAGTTTGAAAAGAGAGATCTCTACAACGGCTTTATATTCTCATTGAGAGGCATAAAGCTATTCTATTCTTTCGCTTTTAATTCCTTCCTGCAAAGTGGAGAATCATGCCGAACCGCTTGATATACAGTATATTAAACGTCTGAGGGGTTCTCCTAAAAGTGACAGAGGGATGGGTTCGGTCCCGCCCCATACCAAATTTCGGCGTTGAGATCTTCTTACTAAGCCAATCAATTAATGCGCTTCTGGGTGGTGCAGGTATCACAGCAATTTTTTAAGGTTTTGAATGAAAAGATCTCTTCAGATTCCTTCTGTATAACAAAGAAAGAAATTTTAAACAAAACACTATTTGATGAGAGCAAGAGAACAAGATTATTGAACGTCTTAGGTAGCAGTATACCAAACATTAACAATGTTTCCTGTGGCCGGTTTCAAGACGTTTGTTTTTCACAAATGGTTTGAAAAACAAACGTTTTACGATAAAACTGGTTTTACTTACAAAAGGGTTTTTCCGGTTCCAGAAACAATCTTTTGTACTGAAAACGTTTGTACGTAAAATGTTTGTTTGAACTCTTGTTTTTCGGTATGAAGCTGGCGCACTTTTAGTGCAACCATTGATTTTCATAATTTTTCGTTATTAATTTGTTGTTTCCGACAAATATTTTGGAGTTAAATGTTTAAGAGTTCGAATTACAGTGATCATGAGTGATTTAAAGCGGCAAAAAGTGGAGGATCTTCCTCAAGAAGCAAGAATAGCCTTAGCTCAGTGGATATCTCAAGACTACGGCACATATAACGCAAGGGTGGTTGGAGGGAGTAGAAAAGAGAGTGGAACAGTGAAAAAGCAGCACTGGGAGAAATGGACGCGACAATTGGAGGATATGGGATATAAGCGCTCAACGGAACAGGTCCGATTTTGTCTTTTAATTGAATTACTGAATTTTTAACGGCGTTCCCGCTCAAAAGTTATGTTGGTGAACGATTGCGTCATGTTTAGTTTTCTTGAACACAGCTGCATAGGGTTGATTTTTACAGGTCACGCGAATCGTTGTTGGTGAGCTGACAATTGTGCGCCAACGCTTATCTGAGGAAAGGGTGGAAACGCTGAAAACAGGAGCTGGAAAAGTTAAAAGTTTTCCGGTGCTTTCAACTGCGAGGCAGGTATTGTATGACTTGCTCTCAGCTTCCGACGAAGTCAATGGGATTCCTGGAGCTCCGGAAGGTTCATTCTAATGCTGTTAACTTCTAATTTTTTGTTTTAAAAAGTTATCTGTGGTTACGGAACATTGAAAAAATTACGGAACTTTGAAAAAATTTGTACTTTCAGCGGGAGTTCCCTTCAAAGAAATCACAGAGTCACAGGCCAAGAAATCTAGACCAATGAGTCTTGTCGAAATGGAGGAAGAAGAATACGTTGACGTTGAGTCGCCTCACGAGAACGAGAATCCGGAAGAATCAGTTCTCATCTCTTCTGAAGCAGCAAAGACTCCTGGTAAGCAGTTTTGATTTCAATGATGATTGATTTTTTAAAGGTTTTCGTGAGCGCATTCGGGAACGCTATCGCCGCTCGCAGGACAAGCTCATTGATTGTGGAGATATTAAGAAGCAACTGCTGAGTCGTGAGCTCGAAGTCGCGGATCTTCGACTCAAAACTGATCGAGAACTCACAGTTGTTCGCATCCAACGTGAGCAAGAGGCTATTGAGAGCAACCGGGAGATTACATTTCTCAAGAAAGAACTTCTCAAAGTGCAGAGAGAGGCGATACTGGCGAAAATGCAAGTAAACGGCCTCGAGTACTCAGAGCCATCTTCCGAAAAGTGAAGCCTTGTATGGCTTCACATGTATGGCTTCACTTTTTTTGTAAAAGTTCGATTTCTTTTTGCTGTATACTGTAAAAGATTAGATTTACTGCTGTGCTCATCAATGTTATTTAGATGATAACAATTCGCTGACGATGTTTGATAAAGCGAAACGTTCGGACCCAACTTGTCTCTTCAACAGAGCATTTAACAAGGCACGACACAGAAAATAAGATCATTTACAGAGAATTGATTGTAATTCAAAGAGAATAAAGAACAAAACAAAGAGATTCAATTAGGTTCAAGAGAAATACTGTCCTATTATCATGCTCTGTGGAGCGGATCCTCCAGGTGTGTTTGATGTATCGACTTCATGGTTATCTAGGTTCTGATCCTCGTTATCATCGTCAACGGTACTTCCTACGGAATTCTGCATCCGACAAGACGTCGAATGGACTTGCTCTGTCACGGAATATTCGCTGAACCGAGCCTCTTATCCAAAATTCTCGGAGGTCCCGGTCAATAGCTTCCATTCGTTTCTAAAAGTTAATAACTTTACTAGAATTTGAAAAAAAACATAGAAAGGACGTAAGAATTTAACAATAAACCAAAAAAAACTGTTGAAAATGATAAAAAATAATAGAAAAATTGCTTCCTATTGTGAGTAAAACTTGTTTTACCGAACGTTTTACTAGGGTACGCTAGAAAAACACTTTTGTACTATAAATGGGTTTGAAAAACAAAAGTGAGTAAAACAAAAGTTTCTTGCAACTGGGAAAACAAAAAAACAAACAAACGTTTGTACATAAAACACTTTTGTAACAAAAGTGAGTAAAACAAAAGTTTCTTGCAACTGGAAAAACGAAAAAACCGCAAACTTTTGTACGTAAAACACTTTTGTACGTACAAAAGATGTTCTTGAAACCGGCCACTGGTCGTAATGAGCTCGCTCGTGATAAGAGAGAGAGAGAGACAGACAGACAGAGAGAGAGAGAGATACAGAGATACAGAGAAAGAGAGACAGAGACAGAGACAGAGACAGAGACAGAGACAGAGACAGAGACAGAGACAGAGACAGAGACAGAGACAGAGACAGAGACAGAGACAGAGACAGAGACAGAGACAGAGACAGAGACAGAGACAGAGACAGAGACAGAGACAGAGACAGAGACAGAGACAGAGACAGAGACAGAGACAGAGACAGAGACAGAGACAGAGACAGAGGCAGAGACAGAGGCAGAGACAGAGGCAGAGACAGAGACAGAGACAGAGACAGAGACAGAGACAGAGACAGAGACAGAGACAGAGACAGAGACAGAGACAGAGACAGAGACAGAGACAGAGACAGAGACAGAGACAGAGACAGAGACAGAGACAGAGACAGAGACAGAGACAGAGACAGAGACAGAGACAGAGACAGAGACAGAGACAGAGACAGAGACAGAGACAGAGACAGAGACAGAGACAGAGACAGAGACAGAGACAGAGACAGAGACAGAGACAGAGACAGAGACAGAGACAGAGACAGAGACAGAGACAGAGACAGAGACAGAGACAGAGACAGAGACAGAGACAGAGACAGAGACAGAGACAGAGACAGAGACAGAGACAGAGACAGAGACAGAGACAGAGACAGAGACAGAGACAGAGACAGAGACAGAGACAGAGACAGAGACAGAGACAGAGACAGAGACAGAGACAGAGACAGAGACAGAGAGACAGAGACAGAGATACAGACATACAGACAGAGAGAGAGAGATACAGAGACAGAGAGAGAGAGAGAGAGAGAGAGAGAGAGAGAGAGAGAGAGAGAGAGAGAGAGAGAGAGAGTTGAGTTCGATCCCGCATCACGAAAGCCGTTTCTCAGATAGGCAGGGGGGGTGAGGGGGGGGGGAGGTGGAGAGACTATTCATGGAAGCGATTCAGACACTACATGATAACCGCCAGAAAAAAGTTTTTGCAACCATTCCTTGCTTTTTTCACCAATACTTCTCAATTGATTAATGTTTTAGTTCGTGCTTCATGTAAACAATAGGAGGCCCATTGAAACATTCTTACATTTTCATTGCATTTTTTGTTTGTTGAACTTGAACACATTCAAAACAACTTTGTCGTAAACACTGGAAATGGTTAAGAAAACGCCATTTTATCTTGATAAAGATAAAGATGCAGAAAAGAACATACACAACACTTTGAAGAAAACAAAATTTTTAATTCGATCTGGATGCAGTTCCGCTCACAACTGCTTCAGAAGCGAGGAGGTGGGTGTGAATTGGCTGCAGCCTCACTTACGACTGGCTGCAATAAATTGACTGGTACAACCACTCACGACCGAAATCTTTTGCGAAATAAATGAAATGTCCAATGAAAGTTAACCAACTCAGAGCGGTGTCCTTGTTACCAAAACTGACTTCTGTGGTATCTGCCGATTTCTTCCAAGAATTACCTTGTGGTGGAGGTGCTGGAGAGAGGCCGTATTCTGACATACCCTGACCCTCCTTTGATGTCGACTGCGTTTCTTCATTTTGTGTGACCATAGAATCACGACCGTATGTTGTGTAACTGGGCTCTGTAAGGGCTAATAATCTTCCTCACGCTTTCTCATGCGTCGTGGCAGAGTGCGCTTTCCACTTAAGAGGAGATACAGCCCTTAATTTCTGAAACCCACATGGCTGTTCTCTGGTTCCCTGCTCATGTCTGTAGCAGAAGCTTTCCCAGCCCTACCAACATCTCTTAACCCTCTGAATTTGACCGAATTTGACCGAGACCTCTGACCGATTGTCAGCGCAAACTGCATTATGTCAAACTTGGACTGAACGAGATTATGTAATAACTGAGAGCATTCAAACTATGTAAGCTCTCAATAACACATTTAAAAGGGAGCGATGCCTGGTAAGGATGTCTATTGGATATTAATCATGTTAGGGGAAGAAGGAACCGTATTGTTACCTGAGGGTGCTCCGTAAGACGATCCTCCGGAAGGCATGGCGCCGTAAGATGGTGGTGGAGCAGGCGCTCCATAGCCTGTGGCAGGCCCTGGGGCATACGTCGGTTCGATTATCACTCCTAAAACATATCACGCCATATGAAAAACATACCTAACTTTCTTTTTGTATAGCTTTTGAATCCAGTTTAGTCACATTCAAAAAAACTTGTGAAACGTTGGATAGTTTGCTAGAGATAAAGCGAGAGTTTTGGAAAGTAGTTCCAGTTATTGAAATAATTTACTTGAATAGGTAGATATTTTGAGGACCGGATGTTCATTCATATCGTATAACACGATTCTATAACAAGATTCCTTTTTGTTCACGATTTCTAGAGCAGTGGTCGTCTTTTTCACCCATCTCTTCTCTTCAAATTGACAAGCTAAAAACTGAGCCCTTTCAAGCTTTATGGTCCAAACCATTCGTTGTCTCTTTTAGTATAACAACAGCTCAAGATGCTCAAAAATAACACTCCGTGTATGGAGGCATCAAGAAAACACGGGTTCAAAAAAAGAGAAAAAAGTTTGTTTTTTTTACAATCAAAAGGATTATACTCACGGGGGTAAGGTTCGTCTCGGAAGTACTCATAGGACCCCTCGGAAGAGTCATCCTTCTTGTTGAACTTGTGATACTTTTTCTGCAAAGCAACTTTTTACGCAGTCTTTACGATATTTGGGGCTGGGATTTCTTTACGACAGTTGAGAATGAGATTTCTTCTTCGAAAAACTAGATTTGCATTAGAGAACAATCTGCGAAATCGTAGAAATGAGAAATTCAAATTAGTTTGTGAATTATAAAATAACAATGTGTTTAAAAAAATTCCTCGTGGGTTCGCACTCTCTTTAGACGTGGAACAGACCTATCCTGGTAAAACCAGTGGCTGCGTCCTTGGTCTCTGCTGTTTTGTGTAGCAGCGGTGGTAATTTTCAGATTTGTGCAAACAATACCAAAGTTTTCCACCCGATCGGTTTGGTTGATTGGTCCGGGTTGAAAGTCGGACTTCAAACCCTCCGCAAATCAGTTGCGCACATAACCATTCTGCCACACCCGGAAATACATCAAGGAATGAAAGTACAGAAGTTTATGAAATATTTATAGAGTTATCTTCTTAACAGTCTCTCATAAATAGACGAAATCAATTCGAATAAATGTAGTAAGAGCCTGAAAGCGACTTATGGGAGAGGTCAGAAAAGAACGAGATGACGTTCTTAAACATTCTTAAACATTCCTACAATTATGTTTAGAAACTTTTGAAAGGAAGCCATTCTAACTGTATGAGCAAGACATAGTCAGTCATCTAGATAAAAGTTAGCAAAACAGCTAGGCGAAATTTCCAAACTAATTATAAAACTTGACAAAGTAAAAACTTTCAAAACATGTCATGAATAATTTTCCAGTAACGTTCATAAGATTATTCTAAATATCGGTTAAACTACTTAGTACAAATTTTGAAGTATAAGGCGCACGTTTTGGGTCGAAAATTTCAAAAATATATATTCAAAAAAGAGTATAGGCTACTCAAAAAAGCTTTCATATTGATCTATTGTTATAAGTTATATGTGATGGAATCTTTGTACCCACTGCGCTGTGCTTCGGCTGTGGAAGTACCTAATGCTCCATACTAACTTGTCAGTTCATCCATTCGTTACCAGCAAACGACAAATAGGTCCTCTTGAAATGAAGAATTCTTCAAATACCACCTCTACTTCATTGAACTTGGATCATTTTCTCATGGACATCAGTAAAGATATTGTTATCATCATCTCCATACTTCCCCATTCCACCTTTTGAATGGCAAGATATCACCTTTAATAAGGACCCTTCACTAGGCCAAATGGTTCATAATGGTATTGCGCGATTCTATTCTGCGAATATTCCTGAGTTCGTACCCCCCCCCTTCCCCGGACAGATCTACCGAAAACGAGACGGTTGTGAAATTTTGGTGAAGCTTGCAAGAACCTGACTCTCCCCACTACTTTTACATATACTATTGTAGACCGAGGGATCAGGCACTGGTTGCAGCAGGATTCGATAGGCGGATATAAGCGTGAGGAAAACTCTGCACTGACCCTCCACTCCCAAGAACCGGCATCTTTTTTTCGTGACTTGTCGGACTGGTCGGAGCTGTCGGTGCTGTCGGAGCTGTCTGAGCTATCGGATCGGTCAGAGCTGTCGGAGCTCTCTGAGCTTCCAGAACTACCATAGGAGCGGTCATAACTGTCGGACTCGTCTGAGTAGCTGTGACGATGAGATCGGTCGCATTTGGAGTCGTGACGCGAGCGCTTTCGGTGGCCAGTAACAGAAGACGTGAACATGGAGAGAGTCAGAAGGGCAAGGAAAATGCGGGCGGCCGTCATTTTCAACCTCCAAGTTTAGAGTTGGACGACTATCTCAATAAAAAACCCACTTAAATCTTCACTAAACTTTTTATTATTTGATTAGAATATCATGGAATGTTGTAAGTCTAAATAAAAATTTACTAATACTTCTTTTTATGCATTTGATCAGATATTAGGTGGTAGACAAAATTGAATACGCTTCCATAATTAAATCTTTTTGGGGAAACGACATTTTTTAAGGACAGTATAAGTACTTTCCAGAACTACAACTATCAATAAAAAGACAACAAAAGCTTTCGTAGAACCTGATTGCGGTTTCTGGGCGATCGAGATGGAACACGACCTTTATTTTTGATCATTCTTTTTAAAGCATCCACGCAGTTACTCATAGAATTAGGATCGGAGAGTTCCCGCGGTTTGTTGTGGTGTTGAATTCTGAGAAAATTGGGAAGTAAAAATATTTTTAAAGATAGTAAGGGGTGGGAGAATCTGCGTATTAAAATAAAAATAAAAGACGAGGTTGTAAGCGAGAAAGAATAGAGAGAGGAAAAGCAAGAGAAAGAGAGATTTAAAGTGAGTTTGAAAGAGGGAGAGAGGGATAGAGAGAGGGGGAAAAGAGAGAAAGAGAGAGGCATAGAGAACAAGAAAGATAGAAAGAGAGAGAGCGATAGAGAGATAGAGAGATAAAGATAGAGAGAGAGGGATAGAGAGATAGAGAGAGGGATAGAGAGATAGAGAGATAAAGGTAGAGAGAGCGAGAGAGAGAGAGAAAGAGAGAGAGAGAGAGAGAGAGAGAGAGAGAGAGAGAGAGAGAGAGAGAGAGAGAGAGAGAGGAAACAAGAACCAACACAAGTTTTTTAAAGAAAAAGATTTTGTTCCCAGTGTCACCCTCCAACTCATTGCTGTTTTGACTAACATTTGGGAGGCGTCTGACTCAACATTTGTTCCATTCAACCTGGGAAGCCACGCCCAAAGTTGAAACAAGACACAACATCATCCAGGGCAGGAATGGTTAAAAGGCGGCGCTAAGAACCTCCCACTTCATATACATATAGAAGCCACTGTGTCCCCATTGTGCATGTCCATTCCAAGTTCTGTTTGTTTTCTTGCAGAATTGGAAAAAAGCTATTAACCTGATTTCGTTGTCTTTGGATGCGTTTTCTGATGAACACAACAATTTATTCATTTCTTCCATTCATTAAATTCCTTTTACATCGTTTAATCCAAATGAATTACTGCACGTTCTTCTTCGAAAATCTCGTGGTTTATCTCGAGATTTTCTTTTCTTCTTTTGAGCTCATAACTCTATTAAATATTCAGAATAAATTTTCAATCAACTATGAACTCGCTCCATGTCATCCGTTCGATAATTGAAGATCCTATCACGTGCACAATGCCTAGAGCAGTCGACTTTTTAAGGCTCTATGCTTGGCTTGATTTGTAGGATCGGCAAGATAAAACCTGAATTTTATCAGGATTTTTCGGAGCTATGTCTTGCAAACCCTGTTCATTCTTTCAAAATTCATCCTATAACGTTCAGCTACAGTTTGATAACCAGAAGTTTGATAGTCTTTGATAATTTTTTTAAATTTCACACAATGTTTTCTTTTTATCGCTTCATGTCCCATTGTGTTTGTGAGAGACTGTTTGATGTTGGTTGAATTGAGTTAAACTTCACCACAAGAAGGATGAAGCTCTGGATTCTACTCCTTGTCTTCCTAGCTATTCTCTCGGCTGTTGTGGAGTCTAAGAAGAAGAGCAAATCCAAAAGGCGACATTCGAGTTCCGAGGTCTTTTACCCACAGCTTTTTCCCGCGCTGTCACCATCCTACTGAGACATATGTAGGTTGTTCATAGTGATAACATGTTTAAAGCTTTTTTAAGTCTTAACTTTATTTACGAGAAAGAGCGTAGAATTAAGATACGTAGATTTCAAAATTTTATTAAAAGGTACTGTCTAATGACTTAATTACGCTAGAGGTCGGGTTTAACCCGATTTCAATTGCTCCCACCCATCCTATGTACAATAGTTACGAGCACGAATGAAAACCAAAAGTAAATTTTTAAAAGCTTTTTTCGGTTCGTACGTTCTGACAAACGAAGTTTTTGATAGATTAATAGACGAGTGTTTTATATATGTAAATATACTTCCTCAGAAAGAGTACAAACTCTTACGCGTCGAAAGTATGTGGAAAAAAATAGCGGTCGAATCATTCATACAGGAACTTAACCTGATGTGTTATTATCAACAATTCTTCAGTTGCACGATTTAAAGACAGAGACGCCTGGTCAAGATGCACAAAAAACATTGGTAGTAGAATAATTCTCTCGCTTTATCGTTTAGAATACGAGAAATGACTGTGTTTGAACCCAGTCCGTGATTGTTTTTATTTCATTTCATTTATTAATCGAATGATGCTTTTTTGAAAAATCTGAAAAATGCCAGAATACGTTGTCGATACAAAGAGCTACAAGTTATTTTTTAGCGTAAGCCTTTCCTTTAAGCATCGGATTCGGACGACTGCATGTTCATGAGTTTTTGATTCCGAAAACCTAGCTCAGAAAGTTTTTTTTAAATCTTCATTACCCATTATTTTCCAGGACTGTGATCATAGCGGACGCGGCCGCTACCACGGTGGGTCCGGTTCTGGTGAGTATATTGGATATGGAGGATATGGAGGATACCATGGTCGTGATCGGTATTATGAGAGACGTCAGCCATATGTTGTAGTGACTCGAGGTGGATATGGCGGTGGACAAGTCGGAGGTGGATATGGCGGTGGACAAGGCGGAGGTGGATATGGCGGTGGAAAAGTCGGAGGTGGATATGGCGGTGGACAAGTTGGAGGTGGATATGGCGGTGGACAAGTCGGAGGTGGATATGAAGGTCAACAAACTGGTGATGGATATGGTGTCGAAAAAGTTATAACCACTGGAGGTGGAAAAACTGGTGGTGGATATGTTGTCGAAAAAGTTATAACCACCGGAGGTGGAAAAACTGGTGGTGGATATGGTCTCGATAAAGTCATAACTGGGGGAAATGACAACGGATATGGATTGGTTAAACCTATTTATCCACGCCCTGTGAAACCAGTGGCTCCGGGTCCACTGCCTCCTTCCGGTAGATACTAGGCTGAACATCAATTGTTGTGATGAGTAGTCTGTTACAACTGTATGTCCTTTTTCGCGTTCTGTCATTTACGATTTATGAATTATTTTTTTTCTTCAATGCTTAGCATAGCCGAGAACATTATCGCCTCCTTGATCAAGAGATATTGTACTGCTCAATAAAGACGCGTAAGATGTGTTTAACAATGAAAATGAGAACCATCCATAGAAAAGCTTCATTTTCCTGCAGAGCAAAAACCTAAAAAAGTGTTAAAAAGATACAAATGTTTGTTGTGGCTCAGTTAGATAATTTTCATTGGAGAGGCGTTCTTGCAGCATCCAGTGTTGTGGCTCAGTTAGATAATTTTCATTGGAGAGGCGTTCTTGCAGCATCCAGTGTTGTGGCTCAGTTAGATAATTTTCATTGGAGAGGCGTTCTTGCAGCATCCAGTGTTGTGGCTCAGTTAGATAATTTTCATTGGAGAGGCGTTCTTGCAGCATCCAGTGTTGTGGCTCAGTTAGATAATTTTCATTGGAGAGGCGTTCTTGCAGCATCCAGTGCAGAAATTTGCTGTCTATATTGAGAAAACAGAACAGGTTTACAATAATATCACTTCAAAGACTCGTCGAAAAAACTTCCAGAAAAAAGGCTCCCTCCACCCAACCTATGTACCTTGATTTGGAAATAGGCGACATAGTCCCGGATGAATTTTTTACTGAAGCAGGCTACAAGAAAGGCTTCAAAGTTGATGCTGATCTTCCTAACATTAGAAAAAAAGCGGTAAATTCATTCTTTCTTTCTTTCTTTATTCCAGGTTGTATACAATTATGTTGCATGAATAGGTATACAAAGTGTATCACTGTCACGTAAGTGAGCTCAGTTTTGGTGATAGAAGCTAACACCGAATGTTCAAGGTAAGTAAAAAATAAATAAATAAACAACGAAAATATGAGATGTTCACAGGAGGAAAAGTCAATTAAGGCGAAGTTTCGAGGAAACGACAATCACAGAATCGGGGAGTTGGAGAAGAAATCTTTTAAAACACTAGGTGACTTACAAGTTAAAGCATTAGAAGGGCAACGAGTTCCATACATTAATGGATCTGCCGCGACATTAATTTCCAAACGATGAGATCATCGGCACGATGATCTCATCGTTTAGAGATTAATGTCGCGGCAGATAAATTCAGATTCTGCAAGCGCGTGGTTGAAATAGTCTTAAAACGAAAATTCAACCGAGCTCGTACCCAGAAAGCTCTTATCTTAGACCTCAAAGTCATGTGAGCGCTCATAATCATTGCGCCGATGATCTCATCGTTTAGAGATTGATGTCGCGGCTGGATACACACGTACTGTCAGACTGAGGAAATTTGAAGGGGAGCACGAACCGCAAAGAATGTGTTTTGCGGTCGCCATAAGGAGAAGGAAGAATGCGGAACAGCGAGCTCTTATCAAGCCTAATTGCATCATGAACAGCTTTGTGAACGAAACACAGATCAGCTAGCGATCGTCGATTTTCTAGTGTGTTAAAAGATAGAAAACTCAGACGACGAAGGTAGTTCAAGTTGGGGAGGCCGGCTCGAGCTAGAAGCCTTCTGGTAAAAGATCTTTGAACGCGTTCTAAGACATTTATGAGGCCTATAGAAGTTGGGGACCAGATCTCAGATCCATACTGTAGGAGTGACAGCACATAAGTCTTGTAAGCTTTGAGTAGTACTGGTATTGATGATGTTTTGATATTTATGCACTTACTAGCTTTGCAGATAGTACTTTCAATATGAGTGGAAAATGATAGTGAGCTTTCAAATAAAATTCCAAGGTCTCGAGCGTGAGACTGGGTCGGTAGTTTCTTATGGTTAATATGGTATTGTATACCTTCAATTTCAGAAAAGCTTCAAATTCCTGAAGAAGAAGAAAACAGAAAACTTGTCATCTCACAAATGTGAAAAAACGATACCAATCTTTGTGGTGGCTCAGTTAGATAATATTCATCGGAGAAGCTCTCTTGCAGCATCCAGCGCAGAAATTTGCTGTCTATTTTGAGAAAAAAAGAACAGGTTTACAATAACATCACTTCGAAGACTCGTCGAAAAACTTTCAGAAAAAAGGCTCCCCCCAACCTATGCACCTTGATTCGGAAATAGGCGACATAGTCCCGGATGAAATTTTTACTCAAGCAGGCTACAAGAAAGGCTTCAAAATTGATACTGATCTTCCTAACATTAGAAAAAAAGCGGTTAAAAAGGGAAGGAAAAGTTTGATAAAACCATAGAAGAAACAAGTTTACTAATTAGTTTTCTTATCAGATACTGAGAGGAATCGCACCGCTTCCCGCACAAAAATTTAGGAAATAGCACTCCTTCGACATGCAGTACCTGCAAATATCTTGAGGTCGGGTCCATCGAATCGAATCGTTGATTCCAAAACAAAAAAACGAGAAGTGTTGGAATAGAACGCTGTTTCATGAAATTTTCAAAGGCATGGTTTAATGCAACAACAAAATTCTATTATGCCCATTTCTGAGCTATAAGCTGTGGCTTACTAGTTGATTTTCATTCAACATGTTCCATTATGAGAAATGATTATACTATTGTAGAGACCGCAATGACAATTTTTTGGTACGCCATTTTTTCTGCCAGACTAATATTCCGTAATTCCAAACTGTTTGATAAACCGAATAACTTGGAACTTTCAACGGATTTTTGTTCTTTCTATATGTTTTTCTGAGAGATTCAGTCATTGTATTATGCCTCAATTCGTTTTAAAACTCGCGAAAATGTCTCATTTCAAATCGAGCCTCTTCATCGGTTTTCTGAAACGGGATTTGGGAGTTTTTATGGAGTCTCGGAGCTCAGGTTACCAAATGATATTTTCCTTATTTTTGATATAAAAACTAACTTTCGATTGCTAAAAGCAAAAATATTATTTCATTTTATTAATGACAAAACTCAAGTTGACATAATAGTAGAGAAAATTTTAATTTTGTATCTTTCCCGTAAGAAAATATGGCCTTTCGAAGTTAAGCCACGCGCTAGAGTATAGTAGTAGTCACTGTGTAGTCGGGGACTACCCTTTACTCAATGTTGCTTTGAATTCTCGCGCCCTTTGTTCTTTGACTGCCTAGCATGCGCGCTCACACAGTCTAGCTACGCAGCTAAGTTATCTCTGCGTCTCTACTCTCTTGCTAGAAATGATTACTAGCATTTTGTGTTTTTGTTTGTTTGTTTTTATAATTAAACAAACTTGGTTTAATTACCCAAGTTTGAGGCGTTGCTGTGTGAGCCTAGAGCGCGTAGCCGTTAGCTGAGCGAGCAGTTCCCTCCCAGAAGTCCCCCCGGATCTCCAGAATGTCAGGCAGTTTTGTTGAGTAGACAGAGTAATTTGAAGTTTTAAATTTGTGTTTAAAACAGAGTTGAACTTAATTTAACTCTATATTAAACTGTTTATTTAAAGTAAACAAGGCCACAAAATTTGATTTTGCTCTGTCTCGTAATTTAATTTATCTTTCTCAAGGCCGAATTCACAACTAGTTTTCTAAGCTTCACGAGCACTCAAGTTATCTTTCTTTAATAAATTTCTGTCAGGTTTGCCTTGACTTTCTTGTGACTAGTTATCGTTGCTGAGTTAACTGTTGGCCATCAAAGAACTTGCTGAATAAATTTATTTGTTCATCGGAAGCAAGGAGTTTCATATACCAAGTCGTGGCAGGCGAGTAAAGAGTACCGAACGAGTAGTTGGTCACTTTATGGTGCATCGGCCCTAGGTAGCAGAAGCTCAGCAATGACAAATGAAAGCGAGTCGGGGGACTCAAAAGAACTGGAGGAGTTCGTGGGCTCCCTTTTGCCCGAGCAAAGTCTACTGGAAAGCAAATATGAGAACGTGGGTTCTCATATTGCTGAGTTTAACCGGTTGATGGAAAGGTCCATCAATGCGGGTGACACTGCGGTCGAGAGACAGATCAGACTTCTTATGAGAAGGATCAATCTCGAAGCGCGACATTACGCAACGGCATATGAAGGCTTGACGAAGGCTTTGAACAAGCTGAAATCCCCAGAAAAGATTGTCCACAAGGAAATCTTTGAAAAGTGGATGAACGCAGAACCGCTGCGCTATACGGCAGCATTGGGGATGAAAGTGGAGCAGGTGGTCTCAGAATTGGACTTTTTGCTCTCGGAGCTAACAGTCGAGTCTACTGCTGCCACTGACTCCCGCGCAACGCGGGCAGGGGCTGCCGAGTCACTGCCCACGGTCACGCGAGTGGTGACTGCGGATTCGGCGCCATCTCCGCACCCTCCTCCCATGCATGTAGGGACAGTCGGGTCCGCGCCATTGGCAAGCGCATACCCCCTGAGTGAGGAAAACACGGTACTCACGGCGCCTCTCCAGAGAGAGCACATGGGACCTTGGCAAAGCTCTCACGACCTGCATAGGATACAGCTCGAGTCTGCAGCTTCCAGGCTTCCGCGGCTGCCCGCATTATCTCTGCCAGTGTTTTCCGGGGACTGTCTGGAGTTCTCGGAGTGGTTCGAGAGGTTCGACGAAATGGTCCACTCACGTGTCGACATTTCGAACTCAGAAAAAATGAGCTACTTGCTTTCCTGTGTTCAGGGAGTAGCAAAAGTGGCCATTTCGCAATTCTCCCTGACGGCATCCGGTTATGATTCGGCGATGACATTGTTGCGGAACAGCTTTGGAGCCAGGGAGTCCGATGAGCGGACGCTGGCGAAACAATTAGAGTCGGTGAATGCAGCCAGTGCATCATGGAACGACCAACTCTCATTGGTGCTAACCCTGAAAGCCCTGATCGCTAAGATTTCGAGGTTGCGACCTAGCGTGCAGCAGGACGTGCTACTCCAAGAGGTGATCAATCGTAAGTTCCCGCAACAGTTGCGGGACATGCTCCACCGGTTCACCTACAACTTCGAAAGGGTGACGATAAGCACTATTCTTGACAAGGCAGAGAGCTTTGTAAGAGAAGAACTGTTTGTCGCGTCAATGAATGACGGCAGAAACCGCCCAAGCGGCTCCAAGCACGTAGTGAATGCGGCCAATGAGAGTGCAGTGGAAAGGAAGTTCCGTGAGGCTCCCAGAGGGCTTCAGCAGGAAGATGATGAGCCCAAATGCGTCTATTGTGGCAAGCATAAGCTCTCACACGACTGCTTCACGGTCCGTCTAGTCGTGGACAGACTCCAGTTTCTGAGGCAAAGGGGATTGTGCACAGCATGCTTGAAACCTACAGGCACTATGCACAATTGCAAGGTCAAATGCTTGTTTTGCAATAAGTCACATGACGCATCGGTCTGCATGGAATTGGCGAAATTGAAAACCGCGAAAAGGCCCAGCGAAGGGCGGAACAAGGTGAAGCATAGATAAAGAAACGATGGAGAACAGCGTGATCGTACGAACTGCGCCGATCAACCGCAACAGCAAGGACGCCACAGGGTCATGGCCAGCCACTGCAACGAAGAGGGGGCTGCGTCGATTCAGACACCCAGATTGCAAACGGGCACGGTGAACATGAAGGGGACATTGCCGGGCAGGTGCAAGAAAGTGGCATTTTTGTTGGACACGGGGGCGAGTGTTAGCCTGGTGTCGCAAAGCTTGGCCGAAGAACTTTCTCTGCGGAAGCTGCACGACGTGGAGTCGACGGTGTGTGGACTGGGGGACAGGACAGATGGTCCTAAAATGTACCCAATGTACGAAGTCCCACTCAGAGGCGTCAATGGCAGAACACTCACAGTGAAGGCCATGGGATATCCGGAACCGATTGTTGGGACCCTGGATTATCCGCCTCTGCCGTCATCGGATATGGAAGAGATCCGATCAAGAAAACTCTACATGGCAGACGATTGCGAAAATGCTCGCAAGTTGTACCCACAGCTACTACTCGGCAACAAGGACTATCTCACCCTGACAAGGGTCAGGGAGCGACGAATCAACTGCGTAGTGGTTACGTCCTTTTGCCATCTCTTCTGGGTTGGATCGTCACAGGCGGAGGAGAAAGGTCTCCCCCCAAAGCGGTCGTAGCTCACCTGGTGGACAAGAGAATTGTTCAGCGGGAGATCAACTCGTCATTTCAAAGGTTCCTCGGACTTGAAGACTGCGTTTCAAGCGAAAAGCTAGAGGAGACTCACGAAGAGCACTCAGCAGTCGATGAGTATTTTCAAAGGCATGTCTCCATGAAGAATGGAAGAATTCAAGCTCGTTACTGCATGAAGGAAGAGGCCTTGCCCATGATTTCCGGGAACTTGAAGGCTGCTCATGCCCGAATGCGCAATGTAATACATGGCCTTGAAGAAAGGAGCATGTTGCAGCACTACGACGGGATTGTTCGTGATCACATCGCAAAGAACCAAGTGGAGTCGTGCGAACATTTGAATGAGGAGGCGCTCCTGCTTGAGGACGATCCGATAGGCGACTTCAAGGTCGAACCGCCGACTCCCGAAAACATTGCTCTCCTACTCAAGAAGAACCAGGCGGTGCTTTCGAAGGAACTTACTGAGCTGCTTGATAAAGGGCTAGCCGAGACCTCGAAGCCTTTCAACAAGGCTCTCATGAACTCCGAGGGGAGGGTCATGGCGAAGTTGCAAGAGCTTCGTGATAAGTTGAACAACTTGGAGGTTAAGTTGTCGTCGGACGACAGGAGAGCGGTCACGAGTCTCGACTCGACTTGAGAGGCCGTACTTCAATTCATTCCCAAGGTTGCGGAAACGAACGTGGGTCAAATAAAGCTTGAGATCTCGGTCAATAAGCTCGCGGGAGCTTTTGAGGCAGACCAGACTAAGCGGAAGCTGGACGCGGGTCAAGTCGCAAGCTACGGCGGAACGCTGGTCCAGCAAGTCAAACGACAGGTGGACGCGGGTCCAGCGAGATGGTCACAGGCAAAGAGACCGAGGGTGGAGAGCGAGGCTCGCCGAGGGGCGATCCAGAACTCTGAGAGACCGAGGGTAGAGAGCGAGGCTCGCCGAGGGGCGGCCCAGATCCCGGACCCAGTGGTACTTTGCCTCTTCTGTGAGTCAAGAACTCATATCGCTGGGGACTGCACAGAGCTGCCTTCCCTGAAACGTCGACGAATGAAGTTGGTGGAGGCCGAACGCTGTCAATACTGCCTCCGTACTCTTCACGAAGGAAAGCCGTGCCACATCCGTCCCTGCGTACTCTGCCAAAGAGCTCACCACAAGTCGATCTGCCCTTCAAACCCGCTACTCCAGTGAACTTGCCCCTCAACCCGCCACTCCAGTGACCGTGCTCTTCAACCCGCTGTTCGAGTGATCTACAAGGAAATTCGGAGCGGCGATTGTTATTGTTGTTTGGTTTTGCAACGAATGTTGATTCACCCCCGGGGTGTCCTCCTCGCCCCGGCCCCAATGTAGTCGGGGACTACCCTTTACTCAATGTTGCTTTGAATTCTCGCGCCCTTTGTTCTTTGACTGCCTAGCATGCGCGCTCACACAGTCTAGCTACGCAGCTAAGTTATCTCTGCGTCTCTACTCTCTTGCTAGAAATGATTACTAGCATTTTGTGTTTTTGTTTGTTTGTTTTTATAATTAAACAAACTTGGTTTAATTACCCAAGTTTGAGGCGTTGCTGTGTGAGCCTAGAGCGCGTAGCCGTTAGCTGAGCGAGCAGTTCCCTCCCAGAAGTCCCCCCGGATCTCCAGAATGTCAGGCAGTTTTGTTGAGTAGACAGAGTAATTTGAAGTTTTAAATTTGTGTTTAAAACAGAGTTGAACTTAATTTAACTCTATATTAAACTGTTTATTTAAAGTAAACAAGGCCACAAAATTTGATTTTGCTCTATCTCGTAATTTAATTTATCTTTCTCAAGGCCGAATTCACAACTAGTTTTCTAAGCTTCACGAGCACTCAAGTTATCTTTCTTTAATAAATTTCTGTCAGGTTTGCATTGACTTTCTTGTGACTAGTTATCGTTGCTGAGTTAACTGTTGGCCATCAAAGAACTTGCTGAATAAATTTATTTGTTCATCGGAAGCAAGGAGTTTCATATACCAAGTCGTGGCAGGCGAGTAAAGAGTACCGAACGAGTAGTTGGTCACTTTACACTGCTTTATATAATGCGAACTTTCGATTAATAAAATCAAAGATATCATTTCATTAATTAAAAAGCTCAAATTGACATAATGGTAGAGAAAATTTCAATTTTTATCGTAGCGAAAAAACATGACCCACTTGACCTTCCGCGCTCTAGCGTACCAAGATTTGTTATTGGCAGAATTTTCGAAGCTAATCTAATCTCTTTTTTCTGCTTTAAAGTAATTGTTTTTTATTTTTTCATGTTTTCTTGGAATAATTAAGTGATTAAGAACACATAAAAATAACATTTTACTACCTATTCTCATTTTGATTTTAGCCATTGCGGTCTCTATACTATTGCACGGAAAAAGTTTGGTTACCCGGCGAGATCGAACCCAGCCATTTCTGTAATACATATTTCATTAGGTTATTCGTGAATACCTGCTTTCTTTTCTTCATATATTTAATTATTGGCTTCACTATCAATAAAATATGGTTTTTTTTATCTTAAAGATAGTTTTGGGTTATAACTGCACTCTCAAATTTCACTATATAATATTAAATGTGCTCGGAATAAAAATAAATAGTAGATTTTTTAGAGTGCTTGGGCTTTATAGACTGTAATGCAAAGCAGTTGATTTGTACATTATAATTACAGGGTGCGGAAAAAGTTCGCGTGGACATTAAATTTCCGAGAAAATTTTAACGGATTAAGCAAATCAAAAAAAAATTCATCAAATTTTTTTCAAATAGTTTGGATTATAACTGCACTCTCAAATTCCGAACAGCCCTCCCTTCTCCTTGATACAGGCATGGAGTCAGTTGTGAAAGGCACTCACCGTGGTGAAAAGGTAAGCGACGTCAAGACCATCCCGCGCCTTTTGGAGGGCGCACTTTAGACTGTCCAAACTGTTGTGAGGAGAAGCGCTGGCATTGCTCTGAAAGATCGACCACACAGAGAAGTCCAGGGGATTCAAATCGGGCGAGTACGGACTTCCATTCGCCGGAGGTGACAATCGAGGGGAAATTGGCCTTTCACTAGTCGTGGACGACTTTAGCCTTGTGGGCGGGCGCAGAGCTCTGTTGAAACTCCTAGTTGCGTCTTGCGAAATGAGCCTGGCAGTTATGGAGTAGTTATGGGCATTCACTTTGACTCTCTGCTCGACGAAAACGAGTAAAGTCTTGCCAGTCGCGGCCACCTCGGCGCAGACCATGACAGAATCGGGATAGCCCTTTCTCGAGACGTAGCGGCCACTCTTATTGACCTGGTTGACCGATTTGGACCAAATCATATCGTTCGTGGTTGAAAGAATGCTCAATATTGAACAACTTCTCATCTATGAAGAAAATATCCGAAGTGTCCACCGGCTCTAACCGCCTGATCTGTTAACGACATCTCTGAATACGGGTCGCCTTCATCTGGTCCGTCAATGCGTGAGTCTTCTGCAGCTTGATGGAGCGGAGACCCATGCGGGATTTGACGATCCTCCAAACAGAACTAGCTGAGATATTCAGCTCCTTAACGAAGAAAATGAAGTAGCAAGATAAAGAAGTTGTTACACTTAACAACCAATGTCACATCGTTCTTGCGTAATGGTCTCTGACATTGACCAAGGCTGTATTCAGCGCTTGAGCCAGTCCGGGCACACTCAGAAGCACATCGCCAGAATCACCGGATTTTTTCGCAGGACCATTTAGGACACCATACTTCGATTTCTTGAGACTGGTACAACGAATGACCGTCCCAAGAGTGGCAGATCAGCGACCGTGACAACTTCCGTCAACGTAAGAAGCATCTGAGACAAGATTCGTTATAACCCTAAGCGGAGTCTCAAAAAATTCGCGAAAGAGCCGAATATCTCGGCTAGTTCTGTTCGGAGGATCGTCAAATCCCGCATGGGACTCCGTCTTAACAAGCTGCATAAGACTCAGACATTGACGGACCAGATGAAGGCAACCTGTTTTCACAGATATCGTGAATTGATTAGGCGGTTCGATCCGGTGGACACTTTCGATATTCTTTTCACCGATGATAATTTGTTCAATATTGAGCAGTCCTTCAACCACCAGAACGATAGGACTTGGTCCAAATTGATCAAAGAGGAGCATAAGAGTGGCCGCTACGTCTCGAGAAAGGGCCATCCCGCTTCTGTCATGCTCTGGACCGGGATTTGCACGACTGGCAAGACTCCTCTCGCTTTCGTCGAGCAGAGAGTCAAATTGAATACCAGTAACTACCTGAAAGACATTCTCGTTAAGGAAGTACTTCCCTGGAGCCTGGCTCACTTCGCGAAACGCAATTGGACGTGCGCCCGTCCACAGGCTAAAGTGGTGTAAGACCAATTTCACCTCCATGATCACCTCCGCCGAATGGCCTCCCTACTCGCCTGATTTAAATCCCCTGGACTTCTTTGTGTGGTCGGTCCTGAGCAAGGTCTGTGCTTCTCTCCACAAGAAATGCTTCTCTCCACAAGAAGAGTCTGAAGCACGCCCTACTGAATGCATGGGATGATCTTGACGTCGCTCACCTGTCCCCCGCGGTGGGTGCCTTCCACAAGCGACTCCACGCCTGTGTCAAGGAAAAGGGAAGGCTGTTCAAAATATAAAATGCAGTTATATCTAAAAACATTTGAATAAACTTTATGAAAATTTTGTTTGATTTGCTCAATACGTTAAGTTTTTATCGGAAAAATAATGTCCACGTGAACTTTTTCCGCACCCTGTATATATGGGATTGGTACACTCGAAGACTGCTAAACAAAATGAAGAATACTCGTAGAGAACTTCTCCTGTTTTTAACGGGACGAAATGACGCAAAAAATGAATTTTTAATAATGATACTTGATGACGAAAAGATGCTAAATTAATTGACAGTAAGTGACGTGGGAGGACGAAATTTCTACAGAGAATTGAGGACTACGACTTAAATCCTTCGCGGTAAGGGGGGTCTTTTTACATGAAGGATCTCAGAAAACGAACAATAAAAACAACAACAACAAAACAACAAACATCATTAACCAAGTTTCATTGACCCTCAAGACTGTCCCTTATGAACTATGTATTATATATTTAATTGTGGTTTGAGTGTTTTATTTATTCAGAAAAAGTATGTTAAGAACCGAGTATTTGAATTTTTGAGGATATAGATGAGTAATTGCATATAAAATCAATTTCGCTTCAGTAAAAAATGTTTACAAATTCTCTTATCAAAATTATTTTTATCACAAAAGATGATAAATGATGTGTTGAGCAAACCCTCCCAGGCTCTCTTCCCCATCGCCCTATCCCTCCCCCCTCCTTTCCCCTCCCCCTTCTCTCGAGTCCTTCTCTGTGAAGGGGGTGTGGACTCCTCCAATGACTCACGTGTCATGATGACAGTCCACATGTCTTCTCCTCAAGTGCCCCGCTATTTACCTTATCATTTCTTCAAGCGTCTCCTTTCTCCAGAGACCTCTTCTAAACTTTTAACCACTTCTTCTCCCTATCAGTCTTCGATGGTATCTCTGTGATAGAGCTCTCGTTTGCTTTCCAACTTCGTTCTCTATTTGTAATTTCTATTTGTAATTTCCCTACTTTATCTCTCTCTCTTTCTCTCTCTCTAGCTCTCTCTCTCTATCTGTCTCTCGCTCTCTCTCTCTCTCTCTCTTTCAATGCCTTTAATTTTCTATCTCTTTCTTTATTTTTATCTTTATCTCTTTCTCTTCATTCTTTTTATTTTTTTTCCTTTCTCTCTCTGACTAATTTCTTTCTTACTTTCTTCAGCTCACTGGTGTTTTCATTCAAGTTTCCCGACGTTAACTGATAAGCGATTCAGTCTTTCCTTTACAGTGTCTGAGAATCGTCTCCTATCATCGAACCAATCATTCAGAACTGCCCGCTTGGTTAGCAAGAAGTGCTTGAGACTTGAATTCGCTATCATCAGTCGTAATAACCCACGGAGGACGGAGGCTACTGTTGTCAGGTTGCAAAACAAATCAGGCTTCTCTGATTTTAATCAAATCTTCGCTACACTTGACCGGTTTTGTTTTTATAAGAATTTCTCAAACTTCCGAGAATGCGTTGATCAATAATACGCAAAAATTAGTTTCATCGGAAAATATACAATTCACTTGGAGTTTCTTTATTTTCCAATAGTTTATTAGAATTTTAGGGAGTTTTTTAAAACAAGGTTGAAAATGTCAGAATCCCTTTTTTTCAATAGCGGTTTTTGGCATAGAGAAAGGAGTTCATTCTGAGCATATTCACTCTCAACTTGCCGCGATCACGGGCATTTCTTGGGTTTAAGTGAAAAGCTTTGAAGCCCACGTCAACGGTGCCTTTTCATAGTTGCTTTTCCGGCTTTTTGCTCGCACACTGTGTATTTAGAGAGTTGAAGCGTTGTTTTCCACGGTCACCATTCTACTTCGATGACGTTACTATTCTCTTAACGTTAGAGGATACAAATGACAGCGGACCCTACTCCGACCTCGGCCGGCGCGGGACAACGCTAAGAAGAAGAAGAAGTTAGAAGATACAAATGACAGCGGACCCTACTCCGACCTCGGCCGGCGCGGGACAACGCTAAGAAGAAGAAGAAGTTAGAAAATACAAATGACAGCGGACCCTACTCCGACCTCGGCCGGCGCGGGACAACGCTAAGAAGAAGAAGAAGTTAGAGGATACAAATCTGTGACAAAACGCTATCTTCACACGCTTCATCTGGTGCTTATTTGTACCTTGAAATTAAGCTTAAAGTCACCTTTCGCTCAGAAAATGAGCTCTGGATTTCGACTCAACTACACACCTTAAATACAATAGCTCAACTACATATATTACATCAGACTATCGGTCTATCAAAGCAAGTTTTTTCATGTCTAAAAAGCATGTTATTTTTATGCATGAGGAAGAAGAATGAACTAAGTTCATTGACATAGGTTCGCAATGAATTGACGTAAGGCTAATAAGTCATTCAAATAGCTAATAAGTGATTCAAATAGCTAATAAGTCATTCAAATGGCTTATAAGTCATTCAAACGAAT
>OZ057409.1:10093134-10193992 GCA_964056735.1 Allodiplogaster pararmata | reverse complement strand
AGAAGGAAGAAGAGAGGGAAAAATAGAGAAAGAGATAAAGAGAAAGAAAGAGCATAGGCTTTAACTTTCTCGTCTTACGCGTCAGAACACCGGAGTTAATTCAATCCGATACAAGTTCATACATAGTTGCCTACCAACCAGCATCTACTCCATCTTGCACTGCAATTTCCTCCGCAAGCCCAGAGACAGAAAATGCAGAGGCGGAGCTGCAGGATACGCGTCGTGCGCGACTCCGCGTTCGGATACGCCTGCACGGAATAAAAACAGCTTCAACAACATGTTCCTCCAGATTTCTCCAAAGATCGTTTCACAAAGTGTTCGGACGATTTTTTGTTGTTGCGAGTCTCTAAACCTTTTCCCGTTTTCTCCGGTATGCGGAAAAATTCCGCGTTTGAGAAAGACGAATTCATGTACACACATATAGTAGTAAAAAAGGCACCGCAAAAAGATAGTCAAAAAATGAATTGTGAAAAAAGGAGCGTTGCAGAATAGAGAAATGGAGGTGAATCGAAAAGTAATGACAAAAAGTTAATGGCAAAAGGGACAGGGGAAGAGAGTGACAGAGGGAGTGACAGAGAGACTGACAGAGAGAGAGAGAATGACAGAGGGAGACTAAGAAATATAGAAAAAACAGGGAGTGAGATAGAGAAGCTTTAGTGTAGAAAAAAGAGCTATAGTGTATAAAGAAAGAAAGTGAGAAGGAGCAAAAAATAAGGTAAAAAGAAGAAGAAAAGATTGAGAGAGAGAAGCACAGAGAGAGAGAAAGAGAGTGTATAGACTTCAGACGGTTTAGCCTCCACGTAGAGTGAGACGGGCGGTGTAATTAGAGAGGGGTGAGAAAGTTTCGAATTGATGATAAAACAGATGGAGGTGCCGTGATGGTACATAGACATACATAGGATGGACAGTGGAGTTTGCTGTGCGGGCATTATTGTTTTGTGGGAGAAAGCTAATCGGTTCGAGACTTTCTGATGGGTGATTATATTACCATCCGGTTTAGGCATCATTTTGAGCTACCCATTTTGCGATTGATCTCTAGTTCGAACCTCGTCCCAGTAAAACCATTCTATCAGAGAAGTTCTCTTCACTGCCGTACACAGCAGCAGTGACACAAATAGCACCACTGCTAGTTTTTTCTACCAAGTTGAGTCTTATCTCAGGAGAACGTAACCTGCTGCCATGCGCAAGAAAGATTATCATTTAAAGCTTTTCTTGGAATCTTATCCGTCTGAATGATAGTTTCGTTCGCTTATCATGGTAGTTTAATAACATGCCGTATGAGTTACCTAACTTCAGAGACTTCTCATTTCTTTGTTCATGAACTCTGAGAACAGTTCCTTATTGATTTTACATTTTCTATTAAACATTTGGAATAAAATTAAGATAATTGAAAAAAATTTTCGCGGAGTTTTCCAGTAAATATTTTGTGAAAGTCATTGTTGAGTCACGTTGAATACATTTAAAAACGACAATTCTTCGGAAATTTGCTCAAGATTTTCGGTCGGTGTCGGTAATGAACATGTCTTCTGAGAAAAAAGAGAAAAAATTTAATGAAAAAAATGAGAAATTTTGAAAAGTTCCAGCAAAAAAAAAAACCAACCTCACAGAAAGAGCAAAAGTGCGGACCGAAGCAGAACGCGCAACTGATGTTATAAGACTTCGAGCTTCGCCGCCAAATAATCTCATCAGTGGATTATTTTATTACGCGAATACTCTACGAAGAAAAAAATGAAGAAAACGTATAAAGAAAACACTCACCAAGTCGAGTCAAGTATAAATAAATTAAGATTTTAATTTTTGATGTGAACTTTTCTATTAACTTACTTTTCCAGTAACATATCTTTGGGAAACAAATTTTATTGTTAATACTTCTCTAGTTGAAATTTTCCAAAACATCCTTCAAATACATCAAGTTATCTATGTAGTAGGTCAATTACATCAGTTATCTATTAAGTTACTTTCGGTTACTTACAGCGAAAGTATCAGCTTAATTTTCTATAGAGTTGGATCTAAATGAACTAATAGTTGTAGAAATGTTGGCTGAAAGAGTCTATTCCGTCCCCATTTCCAGGAACATTTCAACTCTCTTTGGGTTAGGCTCTTCATCGAATACCCAAAAACAAAGACAGGTAAGAACTATTTGAAAACCATTTTAGAAATTGACATTTACATATAAAGGCGTATTTTTGGCTTCTGTCCCTTTCTTCCCTCTAGCAAAGAATGACTTTTAGTTGTTAATAAGATTATCCGAATCGCGAAATTTAGCTTGTTTAGCTACTTCTCAGAAGTCAATAACCGGTTTTATATTCAACTTCTTCCCCGTCCAAGCCTTGAACCTCTACATGAAAATTGCCTTCGTCGCAGTGTTGTGTCAGACGTTTTTTTTAACGTGAAATTAAATGTTCAGAGTGGAAAAATTTCAATATTCTAGGCCTTCGCTCGAATAAGCTCTCGTTTTTTTGTTTTGTTTTCTTTTTCAAGTGCAGGTGACATAGATATTTAGCTACTACATATTTCTTAACAAAAATACCCCTGTCAAAGTTGAGGTCACGCTAAATCACGCAAGTTTATAATTCACGAGTTCCTTTGCGAACACGAACAAGCCTCAGGTTAGGCAGCGAGAAAACGGTTAAAAAACATATAAAAATATTTAATAAATCAGCTTCGATTAGGACAAGTGTGAACCGTGTATGGAATCCTGAACATTAGATACTTAGAATCACTTTTCAAGTAATGAACCAAGATTTTCCCCACACTTACTGACGGAAAACACATCTTATAGAACTTCAAGAATATCAATTACTTTATTTGAACAGAAAATTCTATTCAGGACAGTTTTTTGGTCTAAAACAACGAAAAAAAATTACTTGGCATAAGGATCGGTGTGGTTTGGATATGATTGATCACTGGGTATGTTTTTTGAGTATTTTTTCTACTCTTTTATCTGGGATCTTTATACACTTTCAGCTATTAGATTTCCAAACATGTTTTCTCATTGAATGATTTATTTTAGTTTTTCAGCTGTTAAAACTGGTTTAGATCCCAGTAACCTGTATAAACTTCAGTAAACGATAAAAATCACGGTAATAGCTAGAAACTACAGTAACTATGACTGCAAGCACACCAACAGATGTGAAAGGCGACCGCTTCGGTGATGGCTCGGACAAACAGCCGAGGACACTCCGTGCGTTATCTGCCATCCGCTCCCAGAAAACCTCCAGGTGCTTGAAACAAAAAAAAACTATTTCAACAAACGCGTTCAGTGTTTTCGAACGAATCAATAATGTCACAGTTAATTATTGTAACTTAACCAGGTGCGAAGGAAGAAATTAATGGATATTATATATATATGATTGTTTAGGTTTGTTGTACATAAATGGTTACGTCAGAAAATGCTCAGCTAAGCATTATATTAACTCTGAAACTAACTGAGCATCGAAAAGGATGTGGTAAAGACAATTAATTATTAAGGTACCACACGGACAGAAGCAAAATACTTGTAGTCCACGGGTGAAGTCTCTTTTCTAAGACTATTTACGAATGTATGTTTCAGTAAGTTCTAATTTCTCTCACTCTCTACCGAGAGAGATGGCTGGGTTCGCTTTTGTTCGTGTGGTGGGTGGCTCATGAACCATTTTTATTCTGGTCACGTTTTTCAGACTTAAGACTTGACCAAAACATATATGTATGTTGACCAACTTGACCAACACTTGACCAAAACATATATGTAAACATATAAGTATAACAAAAAAGGAGTGAAAAGGGTTAATTTCGATGGACGAATGAAACATGCGATCAGAGCGGATTTTCGAGCCTCTGAGTAATTTTCCGAGTAGTAGTAAGTACACCTATATTTGTCTACAGATTTCCTCTATAATCTTTTATATTTTGTTTTTGATCTTCATGATAAAATCATCACCAATATAGCCCCTGAACAAAGAAGCTCTGTGAAACATAAAAAAAACACCCGAAAAACTTACCAGTTTATATCGGTTTCGTGTTGACAGTTTGATAGTTTTCGCTTCATAATTGCGAAGCGCTTTGTAATTAGAGTTTTTTATACTAATAAAAAAAACTCTCAGTATTTCACACGTTTCTTCCTGGTGGTAAGAAAATCCCCTAGATAAACCTGTAAATAAAAAAAACAGAGAAAAAAACTAGGGAAACCTGTAAGATACGCCGTTTACTGAAATGGTCGCTGGAAGACGCGTGCATCTCACAGGCATTGAGAGCTGTCGCGGCTGCTTCGCTCAGTCGATGCGCGGTCGAGCGGCGAGAACGTGGAAACTGAGAAAACTGTTCTATTAAACCCACCCAGAAACCCAGATTACAGGCAATAACGCCTGGTGAAGACAAATGTAAAATAAACTAAAAGGGGACCATAACTTACCTGGAAAAAAATTAAAAACGCGCCGCATGCGCGGAAAAATTGAAGGTTTTTCATTTCAATTTCATGATCAGGATATATGTATGTGCATAAATGTCCCCACCAAACGAGGCAACTTCTCCATCTCCAATGTATACATACCTCCCCGGTCCTCATGCTCGCGAAGGAGGTCAGGTCGCGAAGGAGGTCACCTACACGCGGTGCGACTGTGGACGATGCTGCCTTCCAGCATCGGCCCCAATGGACCTCCAAACATACTATCCCAAAGGAAAGAAACCCTTCAAAGGGCCTACACGAGCATTGCTCGTACGCAGTCACAACCCACTTTGTTTTTTCATTAGAGGACCAGGCGTTACCAGCCTCCCTGGTCCGAACTCTCTTACTTAGAGCTGGTATTGAATCCAACCCCGGTCCGCCAAGATGGCCGTGTCCCGTTTGCTCTAAAAGTGCTGCATCAAACAGTATAAGATGTGGTAGATGCTCCTCATGGGTACACCTCAAGTGCTCGAATTTGTCATCGTTCAATGAATGGTCTCCGAATTGGAGATGTCTCAATTGTAGTAGACCACCTGTACCTCCCCGGTCCTCATGCTCACTCGGTTATAGTACTAACTTTGAAAGACTGTTAGACAGACAGGGCCCATGTATCATTGCGGGAGATTTCAACGCACACAACGCGCTCTGGAGTGATGGAGTCGAAGACAAAAGAGGAGACGATCATTGCGAAGCCATAGAAGAAAGAAACCTGGTCTGCCTTAACAACGCCCGCCAACACACAAGAAAGGACGCCTCGCCTGACATAACACTCATCTCCTCCGACGTGTCAACAGAATGCAGATGGACACCGATCAACAGACTCAACTTCGACCACCTCCCCATCATCATCGAAGTAGATCTTCAACCGTCTAACATATCGAATGAGAAGTGCTTCATGAACTACAACAAAGCAAATTGGAGCGGTTTCGAGAAGGAGATAAACAAAAGAATTGGTGATTTTCCCTTCACAGGAAAAACCAATGAAATGCACGATTTCCTGGTCCGAGTCATTCTTGCAGCGTCGAAGAACAACATCCCTAAAGGCAGAAAGCTCAACTACACTCTCAACCTTAGCGAAAAAGCGAAAGCCCTGATCAAACAAAGAGACCACATGAGGACCAATGATCCTCTGAATCCTGATCTCCCTACAATCATGGCCGAAATCACAACTCAAATTCGCAAGGATAAGCAAAAAGCCTGGGAAGAATACGTAAATGGACTTCGACATAATGAACCAACCAATCGGCTATGGAAAACTATCAAAGCAATTGATGGTAGAGGACACAACCGATCCCACAATGTCATCATTCAAAACGGAAAACAACTATCCTCCCTGGAAGCTGCAAACGCCTTTGCCAAAAACCTGGCCAAACAAGCCCCTAAAACACCGGACAAAACAAATCGACAGACAGCCCGATGGATAAAAGGGTTTTCCAGAGAAGACATTCCCGTCTTTTCGATTGATGACGTTGAAAAAGCTTGCAAAGCAACCAGAGGCTCGAAGGCAATCGACAGCGAAGGTATCTGCCCTCTCATGATCAAAAACGCAGGAAGCTCATTCAAAAGATGCTTGGCCTTTCTCTACAACAGCACTCTCCAATCCGGTATCATACCACATGCTTGGAAAACAGCCAGAGTTATTATGCTGCCAAAGATAGGAAAGGACCCGTCGACGATTAAAGGATATCGCCCAATCTCAATCTCATCTCCCATTGCCAAACTTTTCGAAAGAAGCCTACTCCCTCTCATCGCAGATGGGATCGAATTGGCCAAATGGCAACACGGATTTACAAAAGGCAAGTCCACAACATCAGCTCTCCTGGAAATAACTGGCCAGATCACTGAAGGTTTCAACCAAAAAGCTCCCCCCAAGAGAACGATAATGGTTGCTTTGGACATGACCTCGGCGTACGATCTAGTCCACATCCCTACACTTTGCAGAAAATTGGCAGAGACCAATATTCCCAGAGGCGTCGTGAGATGGTTGTCTAACTATCTTCGGGGAAGATCCGTGAGTGTGACCTTCCAAAACACGACTAGCAGCTATTTCACCAGTCGGGCTGGCGTTCCACAGGGCGGTGTGCTAAGCCCCATTCTCTTCAATGTCTACCTAAACAAGCTCCCAGTACCCACGGGAAGCACCAACATTGTTGCATATGCGGACGACATCTCAATAATGTCATCGAGTGCAAAGATCAACGAATGCGAGGACAAAATGAATGAGTACCTCCCCACATTAGTTAATGAACTGGACAACCTAAAGATGCAGATCTCCAAAGAAAAATCTTCGGTGACTCTCTTCACAACATGCACTGCGGAATGCAACAAAAAACCTGAAATCAAACTCAGTGGCGATCTTCTCCCAATCACCAAAACACCAAAGATCTTGGGTGTGGTTTTGGACCAATTAGGAACCTTCCGACACCACGCAGAGGCCATCAGAACGAAGGCTTCCAAACGCCTCAACATCATCAGAGCATTAGCAGGCAGAAGATGGGGTCAGAGTCCCACAACACTCATCGCGACATATAAAGCAACGACGAGATCGATCATTAACTACGCAGCACCCGTATACACTCCACCACTCGCAAACACCCACTGGACAAGACTACAGGCCTACCAAAACAAAGCAATCAGGGCAGCCACGGGTAACCTTCAAATGGCCGGAACACAGCACCTCGCTCTCGAATCCAAACTCCTACCAGTAAAGGAGCACAATGAGCTGCTGACCAGCCAATACCTAGCCAAGGCCAGAATGCAAGAGGATCACCCATCCCATAACCTCACCCTCCGACAACGACCACCAAGAGCCATCCGCAGACACGTGATGAACATGGACCTCAGTCTGGGGGATAGTGACTGTAAAACAACTCTTAGAAATCTGCACACAGAAGCCGTTAGGAAATTTCTTAGAAACTGTGAACCAAACACAGTCCTAGGATTCAAACCACCCATGGTCCATAAGTCTACTAGGTTACTTGACAGGGAACAACAGGTTACCCTATCGCAACTTAGAAGTGGTTACTCGAGCACGTTAAATAGTTACCTTCATAGGATTGGTGCCACTGATTCTCCTCTCTGTCCTTCATGTAGAGAGGTAGATCATACTAGTGTTCACTTGTTTAACTGCCGTTGTAACCCCACTAGACTTAAACCTCTAGACCTATGGTATAGACCTGTCGATGTTGCAGATTTCCTAGCCCAATGAATGTTGTTTTCATTGCCAGTCTAAATAGTTATTTGCTGTTCTTGCTGTTGTCTGTGTAGGTTGGATTGTTGAATAATATGGATGGAAGGATGGAATCAGTTATTTAAAAACATTTTTAAAAAAGCCAGAGCCCGAAACCAAAAAAAAGGCGAAAAGAAAAGAGGCAAAAAAAAAACAAAAAAAAAGTGAATGAGAGAGAGAAAGAGAGAGAAAGAGAGAAGTGAGTGAGTGTGACTGTGTGCTTGAGCTTTTACCGAGAGCTCGTGGACCCCCCCCCCTTTCAACGTCAAAGGAACCGCACGGGCAACAATCATCATCATCATGATCAGGATGTTCTGAGACTAATTTCTTCATTATGAGGTTTTCGGGAGTCTTAACTTTTAAAAGTATTGGGAAGATAAGTCTTCCTTTTTAAGATTAATGCACTACCCAACTCATGTCATGTACATACAAGAGCTGACATCACCACCCCACGACTCAAAGCTCCATGAGTCTTTTTTCTCTAATTTTTTCTCACAAAAAGTCAAGCATCGATAAGAATTACGTACGCATCGGGCCATGAGCGTTCCTTAGAAGCGTATAACACAAGATCCCCGAGATTTTTTGAACAAAAATTTCTTCAAAAGGGCAATCGGTAAAAGTTATGATTTATTGCTTACAATTGACAACATAGGAAGTTTCGCTATATTTCTAAACTTCTGAGGCTCCCTGACTATTTATAAGACTCCAAGAAATTTCAAAGCAACTATATCCGAAAGTAAAATCGTTCGTATAAACGGTATTACATGTTCATGAACCGTGGTGAACTTTCACGACAAAATATACACCAGCACATGCGTATTATATACATATACAATTCCCTTCAATTCCTCATTTCAACGCAGATAATAAATGTAAAAATTTCATCTATCCGTCTATACCTATCGTCCAAAATGGAAGGTTACAGTATCTAACAGGAGTTGTTGAGACCATGAGTTAAACTTTTTCAAACATTGATTTACCTTCCATTCTATATATAAGAGAAACACACTACCATCAACACATAACCAAAGATGACTCAGACAATTAAAAGTATTCCCGAAGTTGAGAAACTCTTGGATAACTTTTTTTTTTCATAAACGGAGATTCGTTTACTGTAAATACAAAAAATCACGTGGCCCGGGAAAACTCTCTCCGAGCTGGTTTGATTTCACTTATCCATGTTTCTCGATCTTTGGACTCAAATCAAAATTTCAATAAGGATTTTTTCAGGTTTTGTAATGATACCTCAAACTTCTTCAAAACTGTTCTAATATTTCAGTTTAGATTCAGCGTGTTCAAATCTTATCAAAGTAATCACATGTTCATAATTATTGCACTAGGCAGTCCTATTTTCTCAAATTTTTCGCTACAGTTAATGTATTTAAAAAAATTTTAAAGTTACAAAAAACCGAAATTGAACAAACCGGAGCTGGGCGATAAACGAAGAACTGCATGCGTGAGCGAGACTATACCAAGGATGGGAGAAAATAAGCTGCTCGGTTCGCTCGTCAACAGAATCGTTGAAACAAGCAGCAATTCTTGAGAAAACGCGTCCCTTATACTCCAATCATGAGGTACGGTAGTGCGGTGGATGATTGAATTTGAACAATGCACTGATAAAGAAGTTTTTAAAAAGATTAATTGCTCCTAGCTTGTATCACACGAGAAAAAATTTCTCTGACGCACACTTTCACGGTAGAATTGCATTATTCGGCTACAATCGCATTAAAGAAGGCTAAGTTTTGTAAAGAATTTGTGAACGAAGAGAATCGCTTGTGCATAATCGTTTAAAAAATGTATTGTTAAAAACGTATGAATTTTCATTTTTCCGCTCTTACCTCAATTTACTTCCAAGAATGTCTTAGTTTTCACTTTTCCCTTTATGCACATATACTCACAAAAAAATGAGAGAAGGTTTAGTTTCTTTTCACTTTTGCGGAGTTTTTGTTGAGCTTTGAGGAAATCTCATCCGTTTAATGTTTCATGACATGATTCTGAATTCAAAAAAGTTTTAAGTTCATTTTGAGCGATGCCAAATAGTTTCTCGAGTTTTCTTGTAAATTAGAAATAACTCACAAGAGAATTTCTTTTTGTAAATGCATATACAATTGCTTGAGGATATCAAACTGGTTGTTCTTCTCTTTAAACCATCTTTTAGCTAGTTTTTGTTGATGAATTACAATATATCTGGAACTCTTGCATGAAAAAAATTGGAAAAAAATTTTTAGCTTAGTAAATCAAAATTCTCAATTTTAGAGGACCAGAGCTGTATTCATTTCGGGACTTTAGATTTATTTGCACACAAATAATCTGTGTCTTTGATTGTCAGCTCAAAGTTCTCTAATTGAGGCGTTAGGCTTTCGTCCATATTCATCGGCTGGATTATGAAGAGTCCGTAACGCTCCTCTCCGTGGTCCCGTGAGGAATCTTGATATTTCCCTTTTTGATTTCCTCATGTTGTCATTTTCTTCTTGAGCGGCCGTTCATTCAATTCGTTCAATGTTTCATTCAGTCTTTATTCCCTCAGTATCATTCGAAGAAACCTTTAAAAAGGAGATATATATATATTTTATCTACATCTTTCGATGCAATAACGCACAAATATAATTACAATTGAAAATGAGGAATGAATAGATCAGCTTAACATTTGTCAAATAAGTGAATAAATTCGATAACAAAAGCGATACAGCAATTTGACTTTAATATAGTGAATTGAACGGGAAAAAAACGAAAACAAAACAAACAAACCTATATACAGCGATTTGAACGAAAAAAAAGAAGTTTAGTTCTGAATTCATTAGGAGAGAAGAGTAGATAGAACACCAATTTTTAATTGGGACTTAAAATATTTCAGGTTCATACTATTAATCAAGTGGTAGCTTGCTGAAAAGGCGGGATATTCGCATTCCATAAGGGTTATTTCTAGCTGTATTCTTGCTAGATCGGTCGCAAGTGCGAGCTCAGTGCGATGAAAACAGAAAACTAATAATGAAGAGAGAACTTATCTCTCAATTTTCATAACCAACAATTAGTGTATTTCTCACAGCAAGTTTCAGCTCACTGTTAAGATGGATTCTAGGCGTACTTTTTCAACCAAACTCCCTGAACACATATTTTTTGGGTTGTGTTCCTTTTCAATATTTTTAAAAGCTCTTTCAAAAGGTCCCCTTTAGCCATATCGTCCTTGTTGATAAAAAATTTCAATGTCAGTTTTACATCTTAGAGAAATACGAAAACATGATTTGAGTAATGAAGTATATGTTGTATTAAACATAACTACGGCCGCCATTGGAGGTGACAGTGGATAGCGAGAAATCAATCATTGGAATCTTCATCTGTCTTTTCCATCACTCATGTTACCCATCAATCACTACGGAGGGCTTGCTTGACATATAAAACATCTCAACACCAAGCAAATCTTTCATTCTTTATTCGAAGAACATGAAAACGTGCAGCAGAGATAATAAATACCAAAGAGAGTTGGGCTATCAATGAAGTGGCGGTTTTCATTTCATTTCATTTCATTTTCATTCTTTTATTCCAGTTAAATACGAAACAACATGTTAAGTGATAAACGGATATACTGTCACAGATGTGAGCTCAGTAAGAGAAAACAGCGGGATAAATTTAGGAAAATACACACAAAAAAGATTCTGAAGTAATTATCGATATCATCGTGAAAAAAAAAGAAAAAATCAAAATAACAAGATCATGATCATTTGAACTAAAAACAAACGGTTCAAATCGTAATTTTAGAGGTTGGAACCAAAAAATCATCATCTAGTTTTAAGATCTCATCTCTGAAAGTACTGGAGAATCTCAGGGAAACAATTCTATTAGGCAGTTTATTCCAAATGTTTATAACACGGGATGCACATGTGCTGTGTCTAGTCTGATAATTAGATGGAAGTGATATACGGTAACTGTGAGACTCCCTAGTAGGATAAGGGGAAGGGCAAAGTTTAAACAGACTTGAGTAGTCTATTTGAATCATTCCATGTAAACACTTGTGAATGAAAGTCAAATCAGCAACGTTTCTCCTATACTCTAGCGTTTGCAAAGATAGAAAGCGCATTCTAGCGGGATATTCCATTCTGATTAAACCAGCTCTAGCTAACAGTCTTCGGGTGAATGATGTTTGAACCTTCTCGATAGAGTTAATGTGTCCTATGGAGACAGGGGACCATACTTCGCTTCCATACTCAAGGAGGGGTCGTACATACTATGTTGTGTATGTTCTAAGTAGTACGACGATAGATTTGGTTTTGAATGCTCTAAGAATCATATTTATGCATCTGGTGGACTTTGTAATAGTCTCTTCTATGTATTTGGAGAAAGTAATGATTTCCTGAAAGCTGATTCCTAGATCTTTCACTTTCACGTATGGTGTTTGATCAATGTAATAAATGGCTCTGGAATTGTTGAGACCACAATGCATGACAAAGCATTTTGGTATAGATATGACTAGACCCAGGTGAGAGCATAGTTCGCGATGGAATCTAGAGTTAATTGTAATGCGTATCTGTTGTGTGAGAAGATCTTAACATCAACTGCATACAAGAAAGTGTTAACATCAGGATTTATGCTCGATGCTCGAACCTGCTCGACTCGAACAAAGAGCTATCCAGAAACTTCTGTCCCAATCTCTTCGTCTTCGCCTAATCCGGTACCATCAGATTCTGTTTCATCTCCATCATACAGCAATGCTCCCAAACCACCTCCTCTATCTTCATCCAAGTTTCTTTATTAGGAGTCTCCGAAATAGATTCTCGACCGTCAGGAAAGATACAGATCTGTTGTTCTCTTTCGCCTCCCGAGTCGAATAGCGATTCCGCCACTCAACGAGCCGAGGAAGACATTTCAAGGGTAACACGCATCTTCGATAGAATGAATGTACAATGCTACCTTGAAAAAGTCTACCGAATGCCCTCCTCTCTCAATAGTAGAAGCAATCAAACCCCAAGACCTCTGAAGATTGTTTTACCGACAACTCCATTTCAACAACAAGTCTTATCCTCCCTACACATCCTCTCCTCGTTTCATCCTGATCTCTACATCAGACACAGCCAAACTAAATGCGAGAGGAAATACCACGAAGCATTCAGAGCTTGGAAGAAAGACAATTCTAGTCCCAAACCTTTCATTTATCCCTCCTATTCGCATAACCAACCGTACCCTCTCCTATCTCGCGACCACTTGTATCCATTCCTCCCTTCAAGGAAATCTATCCTTTCCATTCCCTCTCCTACAGTCCCGATCTCTCGTACTTTCACCAGATCTCCTACCGTCCCGATCTCTCGTACTTTCACCAGATCTAAACCGATTAGAGCAGCGAGTGAGTCCAAGAATGTCACATCTTACACTAGCACCTCGGATGCCTTAATTTCTAGTAAGAGATGTGTTAGGAAACCATCTCGTTACTCACCATAGGACAAGTCAGATGTGATTCTCAATAGTTTCATTCAATGTTCTTCCTTCAATTGCCGATCGGTCATGAACAAGCTTTACGATCTTTATTTTGTTTTGCGCACCTCAAACTTTAAAATATTATTGTTAACTGAAACCTGGATGTCTGAGGAATATCCTGATTCCATTTTGACTGATAGTTTGCCTTTCAATGTTTTTAGATGTCATAGGTTGAGTGGACGAGGAGGAGGAGTAGCCATATTAGTGTCGAATGTATTGTCTTGCTCCATTGTTTCTCATTTCAATCAATCTCATTGCGAGGGATGTATCATAGACATTTACCCGAGTTCCTCTTTTTCTTCAACTTTCTCCGTTATAAGACTCATAAATATCTACCGTTCCCCCGCTTGTGGCATAGATGAAACAAAAACTCTATGTACGTTTCTCTCCTCTCACATCTCCACACTCTTTCCCACTATTCTCTGCGGTGACATGAACCTCCCCAACATTAACTGGGTTTCTCTCACAGCACCCAATTCATGTCTTGTATCACACGCCTTCCTCGACATGGCTTGTGATAACAATTTAGCACAACTAGTTTTAGCTCCTACTCGGCTGCAGAATACATTAGACTACGTATTCTGCAATGCCAACATTATCACAAATTGTGAAGTGAAAAATTCCTTCTCAACCAGCGACCAGGCATCTGTCTATTATACTTACTGCTTCGGCTATCACAAAGGCTATGCGATCCGCATTGCGCCCCAGTTCTCAATCTTTAAAAGTTGGTAGGGAGAGAGATCCCCATACCGAGAGAGCGAGGAAAGAATCGAGAGTGAGAGAACGAGAACGAGAGAAAGAGGGAGGCAATTTTTTATCTACCTCTCGCGCGCTCTTTCATGTAAGGGGTTTCCTTCGTCTCCAACTCAGTTGCATTTCGTTGAGCTCCCCCTCAAGTCGACTGTTCTCTACCCATTCATCTCTTCGGCTGACTGAGCGCTGTGGCTGCTGCCTTTTGGGCGCGCCACATGCTGCCATAGCGCTGTGGCCGCTGCCTTCTGGGCGCGCCACATGCTGCGATAGCGCAGTGCTTGCAGCCATAGTGCGCAACACTTGCTGCTCCAAAAAAAGGAGCGCGAATCTCTTGCTGCCCATGGGGCGCATTTTTTCTCTGCTGCTCAACCGAGTTCCGTGCGAATTATGCACTAGTACAATATGTCACTACTAGACTCGGTGCCTAATCGATACTTCACACGCCACATGGCATTGTGAAAGCTATCAATCAGGCACAGTTCGCAATCAGTGCGTGTACTGTGAAATAGTACACGCAATAACAGCGTAACTTGATCAGCTATCTATATGATACTAAAGTTGTGCGTTTTACCGCAATACCGATATAATTTTTCATGTCCCTCCAATCCAGGCTAAAATATTACTAATATTTAGTTATTTTAGCATGCGCTCGGATGAAGAGGAAGGTGCCCTACTGGGACTCGGTGAAGCCAATAAAGGAGCAGACACGTTCATGTCGTCCTCATCAGGTTCGTCCACAAGCAGCGACGAGCGGACGACCCACAAAAAGCGGCGCAAGAAACGACGAAGGCGATCATGCCCGTCGTCTTCAGACAGCTCCAGGTCATCTCGACGATTGCCAGAGGCGGCAAAGAGCATAGAAAGAATATCTGAACTGAAGGCTCGCTACAAGATACCACGACATTCGAATTCGTGGGTGCAGCCAATACCATTCCCCCTTCACCAACACTGCAGGAGAAGCCTCAGAGGAAGAGAGTGCGCATCTCCGAGCGGGCACTCAATACCTTCGAGCTTCATGCAAAGGGAAAGTTCCTCGAGCGCGAAGAACGATCGGCATTCATTGAGAAGATGCTTCTTCCAGCGTCGAAACTGGCCATGTCTCCAGAGACGGACGACTCCATAGGAGTCATAAAGTTTGCGAAGTGCCACATCAGCGAAAGCTCACTGGCGGCGACACAAGAGGTTAGCACCACTACGGCGTTAGCGGGGCTAGCCTTCGCATTCGATGAATGCATCTCTGGCCGCGTCTCAGAGAATTCCGAGACGGCGACCGGGTACATATCCGCTGCTATGCATCTTCTAAGCGTATGCATCCAGGATATAACCGCATTCCGGAGAGAGGGCATACTAAGGTCTGTGGGTGTCGAGCCGCGAAAGGCGATGTCGACATTCAGGACAGCTCCGATCTCTTCGACTACAACCTTGAGTCGTTGTCGAGAGCCAGTTCCGCCCATCTTTTGGCGAGGGACTTCAGAAGGAAGTTATTACCGCAGCACGGCCAGACGACTTCTCCAAGTCGCTCAACACACTGTGTCAACACAAGTCAACACACCAGCGCAAACCTGAGAAGCCACTCTTGAAAAGGTGCGTTGTTGACACACTTTCGGATGAGATAGAACTTTCCGAGGTAGGTGGGATCCGCCTTAGAGTAGAAAAGTGGGAAGCACTCTCTAGAGACACGTGGATAAAAGAAACCTTACAGGGTTATAAGATACCTTTTATACACACACCCACCTCTATCTATTCCTATTCATAAAAGGCAAGATAGTAGTCCCGAGATCGACAGAGAGGTGGATAGCTTGCTCGAGAAAGGCGCAATTAGCGCCATTCCGTGGGGCTCAAGGGTTTGGTTGTCTTCCATATTTCTGGTACCTAAGAAGGACGGAAGGCAGAGACCGGTCATAAATCTGAAACCTTTGAATTTTTTTGTCGAAAAAGTTCATTTCAAAATGGAACAGTTTCTCTTTACCCGAGACCTGATTAGTGGGGGAGAGTTCATGATAAAGATAGACATGAAAGACGCATACTTCGCCGTTCCCATCCATGAGGACTCGCAGAAGTTTCTCGCTTTTCAACACAGAGAGACACTCTATAAGTTTCGGGCTCTCCCGTTTGGTCTGTCAACTGCTCCATACGTGTACACACGCCTGTTGCGGCCCGTTGCAGAGAAGCTACGAAAATACGGCATCCACATGCTAGTCTACATAGACGACTCGATTTTCTTCGGTGATACCTCAGAAGATCTCGACAGCGTCAGGAAGTGTGCCACAGATCTGCTTGTTTCCTTAGGTCTAACAGTAATTATGAGAAGTCTTGTTTTCCTCCGAGCCAGGTCGTAGAATTTCTAGTCATAGAAATAGATACACGCAGCATGCTCTTCCGTGTCCCAATCAGAAAGATTGCGAAGATAAGATGCATGGCGCTCGGCCTTCTCAAAACGCAAAACAGCACCATACGTCAATTGGCTAGCTTCACGGGATTGTGTCAGTCGATAGCTGTAGCCTGCGAATACAGTAGATTCAAATCACGAGCTACACAGAGGCTGATTAACGACTCGATGATTACCCAGGCAAAGGACCCCTTTGCGAGAATCATAAGTCTGTCGCAGGATTGTAAAGAGGAGTTACTATGGTGGTCCAACATAGATTCCGAATTCTTTACTGAGAGAATAACCTACCCCCCTGTTTCACTTGTCATCCAATCTGATGCATCGAATGAAGGATGGGGAGCGGTCTGTAACAATCGTCGCACTGGAGGCAGATGGTCTATCCAAGAGAGTTCACTGCATATTAATGTCCTAGAACTAACTGCTGCGATGTTCGCTCTCTCATGTTTTGTAAATGGGATGAAAAACACGACAATCCAGCTAGAGCTAGATAACACTACAGCGGTTTGGTTTATAAATAAGAGAGGAGGCGTACGTAGCACGGCTCTTAACAAGGTTGCGCAGCAAGTCTGGGACTGGGCTATGAATCGTAATGTGCACCTCTCTGCTACGTATAGACCAGGCTCTGAGAATGTAGAAGCATATTACGAGTCGCGAACTTTCTCGGACCATTATGAATGGTCCCTGGAAGACAGATAGTTTACATTCTATGGGAAAGATGGGGTGAGCCTTCCATAGACCTGTTTGCCACTCGTCATAACACGAAGTGTAGGGAGTTTTTCTCTTTCCGCCCAGACCTTCAGGCAAGCATGGTCGGACCTACACGCATACGCTTTTCCACCGTTCCGCCTAGTCGGAAGAACAGTCAGGAAGGCGATCCGAGAAGGGGCAAAGCTGATCGTGATCGTGTCAGATTGGCCGAGTCAGCACTGGTATCCCCTGTTGTCACAGTCTGCCCGGGATCGAATGAAACTGCCTATAGTGTCGATTCTGAAAGATCTCAGGGGCAACGCTCACCCCATCTCCCCTCAGACACTGAAGCTCACAGCATGGAGAATGTTAGATCGAATCTTATGACCACAGGACTGGACTCCGTCGGAGTTGAAGCAGTAATGAACTCCTGGGCACCTTCTACGCTTAAGCAATATGAGAGTGCCCTTAGGAAATGGTCGTCTTTCTGCGAGCATAGTCACATAGACGGGAGAAAACCTTCTTCCCAAGCCATCATAAACTTCCTCGGAAGACTTCATGAAGATGGTCTTGGTTACTCTACAATCTGTACTCATAAAGCAGCAATCAGCAGCTATCTAGAGATTGTAGAGACTAAGGTTGAAAATACTCTGATTAGTAGAGCTGTTAAAGGATTCTTTAGAATGCGCCCATCAAAGCCCAATTACGATAGTATCTGGGATGTGGCGCAGGTTATAAGTTTCCTTACCGAAAAAGGAGCTAGCGAGCAGCTCAGTCTGGAAGACTTGACTTTGAAGCTAACCATGCTTCTGGCCCTAACATCTCCTAATAGAGTGTAAGAGATAGCACGTTTTTTCCCTAGAAAACTTACAAAAAGGTTCAAAAAAGTGGATATTCCACCTAGACTTTGTAAATAAAAATAGGGGACTGGGCAAACCACATAGAGCGACATTCGAAAGATTTTCCGATCTGACTCTCTGCCCTATACACACCATGGAGGTTTACTTAAAACAAACATCACAGATTCGCCACGGCGAAGACAGTCTTTTGTTAAGTATAATAAAACCCCATGGGAAAGTTACAGTAGCTAGATGGCTTAAAACTACGCTATCTCGCGCGGGTATAGCGGACAGCTTCTCGGCTCGCTCTACAAGAGCAGCTAGTACGTCCGCCGGCACTAGAAGGGGCCTTTCGGGGCAAGCGATCATGGCAGCAGCTCATTGGGCGCCTAGGGGATCGACCTTCGAACGATTTTATCGCAAGGATGTAGAGTCTTTTCAAGACACAATTCTCACATCGGGGTATGTCGAATAAGCCTTTGTGATAGCCGAAGCAGTGTAAGTATAATATTTTATTTTGCAAGACAACCTACCGGTTGTTGAAGTAAAATATTTATTATGCTTTCACTGCGAAGGCTATCACAAACCCGCCTCACAAACATAAAATAACTAGACGATGAACTAATCTTTTCGAAAAAGAGATTTTTTCTTTGTCCCACCCAATTTCCAATGTTCAAATTGCAGAGCGGTTGATAAGACGCCAAGCGAGCCGAGCAAGAAGAAGGATAGACCGCGCGGAAAACGCGGCGGCGGGTACAAGAGGAAGGATAAGAAGTAGCACTATGAAGCACTTCTTTGTTGCAAATTTTGTTGTTTGTGCAATATTTTTGTTGGTGAGATAAATGATATTTTACCGAACAGCCTGGTTTTGGTCGCTCAACGAAATGCAACTGAGTTGGAGACGAAGGAAACCCCTTACATGAAAGAGCGCGCGAGAGGTAGATAAAAAAATGCCTCCCTCTTTCTCTCGTTCTCGTTCTCTCACTCTCGATTCTTTCCTCGCTCTCTCGGTATGGGGATCTTTCTCCCTACCAACTTTTAAAGATTGAGAACTGGGGCGCAATGTGGATCGCATAGCCTTTGTGATAGCCTTCGCAGTGAAAGCATAATAAATATTTTACTTCAACAACCGGTAGGTTGTCTTGCAAAATAAAATATTTTGAAATAAGAAACGAAGCCAAAAGAGTAGTCATAGCTCTCCCTTTCTGACCGATTGGAACAAAGCAGATTGGGAAATTATCAATTCACATATCCTTCGCATAGACTGGACTCTTATGTTTGCTGAACTCCCAATAGATGAAAGCGTAGACAAGTTAACTGAAACCCTACAGTTTTTAATACATGACCACATTCCATTAAAAAGGAGAATCAAAACACATATGAAATACCCTTCTAAAATACGTCATTTGTATAGTTATATACGTAGAAGTAACAAACGTAACTCCTTCTCCAGTGCGATATCCAGGGCTTCTAGAAAGTTACACAGAGAGCTTAACAAATTCGAAGTCAATAAGAAGAATAAGCTCAGGCTACCAAAAAATCACAAGATCTTCTTTCAGACAATATCTAGACGTATCAAAAACAAACTATCTATTCCCGCGATGAGGATCAAAAATACTCCGACCACTATCCCAATAGAACAGGCATCTCACTTTTCCGATTACTTTGACAGCTTACAGCCCCAACCTTTGATCGGGCCTCTCCCACATATTCCATACCAACACACCCTCCATCACAGGAATGAGTTTACTCCTTTTGAAATTCATTGCATTTTGAAGCGGATTCCGCCCAAAATGAACTCATCACCTGACCTCATTCCCAATTTATTCCTCAAAAACTGCTTGGACTCTTTGACAATACCCCTCTCTATCATTTTCACCAACTCGCTTATCCTAGGATATTATCCCCTAGCTTGGAGGCAAGGAATAATAAAACCTATCCATAAGAAAGGTCTTCGCTGTGTCTAAAATATTCGAGAAGTTAATTTTTAATTTAGTTTCTGAACACCTAGAAACCAGTGGATTATTACATCCCAATCAGCATGGTTTTCGTCGCCGACGTTCCACAGTAACATCGTTGGTACATGCTCACTCTCTCTACCTACATTATAGAAAGTTAGACTTCGATATATGTATATAGACGAATTTATAATAACCCCTATTGACAAAGCATCTAATAACTATGCATTTATTTGTAAAAAAGTATATCTGAAATTTATGAACGATGAAATGAATACTAATGACAACAATCTCAATACATATCAACACATTACAAATTTAAGCTATCTTGAAATCATAAACCACCATCTAAGACAAACTAAAGAGTTTAAAATTCCCATAAACATAACAGAAAGTTTCACAATACCACAGGTATACGGTATACCAAAAATGCACAAAAACCCGATTAAATTTAGATTCATAACAGGTGCCTATAATAGTAGCCTTAAAACATTATCCATAGAATTACAACTTATTCTTAAACATCTTACAAAACACTTCAAAAACTATTGCAAACAAGTAAGTGAAAGAAACGGTACAAACCACTTATTCTCTATATTTAACACCAAACCTTTATTGGACAAAATTAAAAGCCTAGATAATAAGAACAAAGACATTTTTTGCGCTGATTTTAACTCGTTATTCACCAACTTACCACATGAAGTCGTCAAATTTAACATGGATTGTATTATAAAAACCTGCTTTAAAAATAACGGTTACAAGGCCATAGCTATCAAAGGCAATCATACTTTTTATACCAACGATACATCTACTAGTCGAACTTATTTGCCAATACAAATTTATCAAATGTTGACTTTCATTCTTAACAACAGTTATGCCACATACAACAGTAAAATATACAGACAGATTAAAGGCATTCCACAAGGCAATAACGCTTCACCCCAAATAGCAGATCTCACTTTAGCCATGATGGAATTCAATTACATCAAAAAACATATACAACAAACACACTGTCTGAAAAATTCACTGAGTTGTACATTTCGTTATATTGATGATTTGTTACATATTTCTGATAGATGCCATGATTTCATCATCATCACACGAGATATGTATCATGATTCACTTACATTAGAACAAACCAATGATAATAATTAAAAAAAATGCCGACTTTCTAGACCTTACAATTGAAATAGAAAATACTGGCAATGTTAAACTTAATCTTTACAATAAAACGGACGCTTATAATTTTAAGATACTCAAATATCCACATTACTCATCTAATATTCCCATCAATATAGGTCTTAATACAATATACACCGAAATTTTAAGATTTGCAGAGAACTGTTCACAATTTAAAGATTTTTTGAGAAGAATTTATATTCTTAACTCTATATATCTAGAGAACGGTTATCCTAACAACATAATACTCTGTAGAATCATCAAAACCTTATCAAAAAATCCTAAAATCAAACTTAAATATAATCTTAACAACACTGACATATTCAATAGAATATTAGATAGTTCTCATCTGAATGACTTATAACTTACTATAAACTTATAACTAATAAAATAAACAATAAGTCCATTATCTTACTGTAAACAATAAGTCAGCTATCGATAGACATGATCTATAAACACTCCCTCATAACACAACATCAGGATAACAACTACTTCTACTATAATTCATTACTTCAACTACGCTTTTACCCTTTTTTACCCTCTACACTTATAGTTACAATTATCACTATTATTTAAAAAAATATTTTAATCTTATTTCTTAAAAACTTTTTCTTTCATTTTTTATCAAATACTAAAAAAAAATTTTTTTTAAACAAGTTATTAAAAAAAATATTTTAAACGTTTTCTAATTTTTAATTTTTAATTTTTAATTTCTTTCGTTTTGTTTGTGTTTTGTTTTGTTTTTGTTTGTTTAACATATATTATATTCACGTTAAAATTTATCATATGTGTACTCTCTGGGCACTCACTGATGAGCCCCACCCAGAGAGCACAAAGGTCTGTCTGAGCAGGGGCGAAACAGACTTTTGTGGATTAATTTCATCGCAGTGATAGATTATTATCGTGCTTTCTCCCTTCTATCTTCTCAATCAATTTTCATAATATGCTTCATTGACTTCTCCCGACTCAGTTAACTTGAGATTCCTAATACACAAACTTGAAAAAAATTGGAATCCAAGCCAATTTACTCTCTCTTATTGAATCCTTTCTGACCAATAGATCGTCTAGAGTATCAGTAAATGAAGCTCTCTCCAGCTCCAAAACATACAATAGCGGTGTACCGCAGGGTAGCTGTCTCGGCCCTCTTCTTTTCGCAATATTCATTAATGACATAATGGACCATATAAATCCTGATGTTAACACTTTCTTGTATGCAGATGATGTTTAAATCCTCTCACACACACACACAACAGATACGCATTACAATTAACTCTAGATTCCATCGCGAACTATGCCCTCACCTGGGGTCTAGTCATATCTATACCAAAATGCTTTGTCATGCATTGTGGTCTCAACAATTCCAGAGCCATTTATTACATTGATGAGACAGTCATACCTCAAACACCCTACGTGAAAGATCTAGGAATCAGCTTTCAGGAAATCATCACTTTCTCCAAACACATAGAAGAGACTATTACAAAGTCCACCAGATGCATAAACATGATTCTTAGAGCATTCAAAACCAAATCTATCGTCGTACTACTTAGAACATACACAACATAGTATGTACGACCCCTCCTTGAGTATGGAAGCGAAGTATGGTCCCCTGTCTCCATAGGACACATTAACTCTATCGAGAAGGTTCAAACATCATTCACCCGAAGACTGTTAGCTAGAGCTGGTTTAATCAGAATGGAATATCCCGCTAGAATGCGCTTTCTATCTTTGCAAACGCTAGAGTATAGGAGAAACGTTGCTGATTTGACTTTCATTCACAAGTGTTTACATGGAATGATTCAAATAGACTACTCAAGTCTGTTTAAACTTTGCCCTTCCCCTTATCCTACTAGGGAGTCTCACAGTTACCGTATATCACTTCCATCTAATTATCAGACTAGACACAGCACATGTGCATCCCGTGTTATAAACATTTGGAATAAACTGCCTAATAGAATTGTTTCCCTGAGATTCTCCAGTACTTTCAGAGATGAGATCTTAAAACTAGATGATGATTTTCTGGTTCCAACCTCTAAAATTAGGATTTGAACTGTTTGTTTTTAGTTCAAATGATCATGATGTTGTTATTTTGATTTTTTTCTTTTTTTTCACGATGATATCGATAATTACTTCAGAATCTTTTTTGTGTGTATTTTCCTAAATTTATCCCGCTGTTTTCTCTTACTGAGCTCACATCTGTGACAGTATATCCGTTTATCACTTAACATGTTGTTTCGTGTTTAACTGGAATAAAAGAATGAATGAATGAATGAATGAATAAAGCATTTTAATCATTAACAACTTTATTAGGCAGTAAACCTATAATATTTAGGTAATGGAATCAAAAGCTTTTTGAAAATTGCAGTTTTGAAGAAAATACAATTTAGTTCAATCAGAAATAACAATTGACTATTAATAATTCCATAATGTCTAATTACGAACTTTGATTAACTAGAGAAACTCGAGCGGGAGTTTTCAATTTCTAAATAAAGAGGATGGTGTTGAACTCAAGTATCACCACATCAGGAACGCAGGAAACTTTATCAAAAAAATTTAGTTTTTTATTATTATAACGCTCTCTTTATTATATGTATACATTTGTGATTTTCTGTTTCGCGGGAGGCTGCTACAATCTTCAGATTTTACTGTTCTCAAATACTTTTCCACCCGTTTCTCATCGAAGAACTCATTATATTTTGTTTTAAATGATTAAATTTCATTCTTAACTCCAGTTGTTTACCCAGAACTTTTTTTAATACTTCTAACAGACACATATTTGCGATTCGATGCGGCTCGAAACATATTTAAATTCGAAAATCAATTCATTAGAATAGCTTGATTTTAGATGTGTCAAGTGAAAAAAGCCATCGAATCGTACGATTCCGCTCGAGTTTTCCCGGTCTTGATTGAGGTAGTGAAATAACGACATAGCCTCAATGGATTCAATTCCTGTTTTTGACAGAATCCTGCATCATTCAATAGTGAGAGAGCGAGAATACCTGAAATTAAAGAAAGATAAATAAATAAATAAATAAACTTAAATTGCCTAGTAACCCTAAGAGGTTTATCTCTCTCAACTTGCAGAAAATAGAATCACTTTAGACAGAATACAGCTTAGCCATTTCCAATTTTTCTATTTTTTTGTCTTTAGTTATTTGTTGAAAGCTCCTTAATCGAAAATTCTTCTCATTCTTTTTATCCCAAGATGGGCGTCTCTTCTTCGTAATGTTCTGCCACGAAATGGTAATCAGTGTGCAGTTCGTCTGAATGAACGTCTGGACTCGTCTCATACTCGTCTCTTACCCACTCCACTAAACGAATATCGACGGACTGCTCAGTGGTGTTTTTGCTTCTTCTATGAACCGAACAATATATTCATGTGATACTCGTATGTTAGCAAATGATTCTTGACAACTAATCGTTTGGTAGACAAAGTAATTTTAAACTTGAAAACTTGGACGACATCCTCACCCATAATAGGGAAAATAATGTGTAGAAATGTCCTTTTAATATCTTACTGGGATACTCCCAATGTTAGCGGATGATTCTCGACAACTCTACCTTTGGTGGATAAAATAACTTGAAATTTGAGAATTTGGACTACAAACTCGCCCAGGATAGTGGGAATAATGTGTTCAATTCATAACGACTCTTCTATGTAAACATATTACTGCTCTTTAGATTTATTAAAGAAGGAACTATTTCAAGAATTAAAATTTTTTGTTGCTAGCTCAATGAACATTGATCGACATAATAAAAACCAATGACTTATACTTTACTGTAATAACTTTTCTAGTTTTAGATCTGAATGAAAAAAATTCACTGTTCTTAATTTAAAATTTTCGTTTTTTTTCAAGTTTTTTTTTCAATTTTTGAAAAAAAAATCTTATTTTCTATTATTTTTTCGAAACCGCTAATTGAAGCTCACATTGAACAAAATTATGATAATTTACTATGGAGAATCCCCAAGTTCAAGGGTTTCAAAAGATCTCAATATAAATATTTAATAATAATAAAAACTTCGCTTGGGATTTTTTTCGCTTCAGTTCGAAAACAACTATGTTGAATTTTGTAAGAATAATGAGAGGAAAAAACTAGATTCGAAAATTCGTAAACAATATTTAAGGAACGCTTGAATTAGAAAATTTTTCAGTCAAAGTTCAAATTTCACTTGAAAAGGAAATTTGGTCGAAATTTTGAAGAAAGATCAAAAAGAAAGAAAAGAAGAGAAACATTAGCTTAGTTAGTTTAGTATTAGAAAATCAGTCTTACTGAGATCGCTTATTCAATGACATATCAAAAGTTCTTCTCTCAATCCGCTACGTGAATTCATTCGATTTGAACACCTGCCAACCAAGCGCGTACCCCCCTCGGAAAACGGAAAACAACTCCCAGATTTTTTTGCGGAGAAAAATACTTTCACTTTGAAATTGTTTTATATATGAGTTCTTGTGTCTTTGTTACCGAAAAGGCTCATTGATTGAATTTTTTTATGGTGGTTTACGACTTTCTCGTCGATACAAAAACTTTAGAAGCTTTACAAAAAGTGAAGGATATAAAGAGAGAGATAGAAAGAGAGAGAGAAAAAGAGAGAATGGGGAAAAAATTGAGGGAAGTAATTAACAATATAAATAAAAAGAGGAGAGAGATAGATGGAGAAAAGAGAGAGAAAAAAGGAGATTAAAAATAGAGCGTAAGGTATAATTGGTCTTCTGTTCTAGCGATGCTTCTCTGCATATATGTATAAGGTACAATTTCACTTAAGGGGGTCGCACTTTACTTGGGAGGGGGGCTTTTTTAGTTTTGACAAAAAAATTATAATATGAGAAAATTTCTAATGCGGTCTCGTCAGCGTAAGCCGTACGGCCTCGTTAGCGTAACCTTTGACTAAGCCTAAGCGAAAAAAATACAGTGAATAATAGCTTTAAAAAAACAAATAATTCAGTTTCCTCAATTAGACCAGATAAAACTAAAGTATTGTGGCTAATTCTTCTATGCGGCCTCGTTAGCATACACTTTACCTAAGCCTAAGCGAAAAAATCAGTGAAAAGAGGACCTGCCCCCAAGTAAAGTGTGCCCTCCCCCGGGTAACAAAGTGCCCCCAAGTAAAGTGTGCCCTCCCCCGGGTAACAAAGTGCCCCCAAGTAAAGTGTGCCCTCCCCCGGGTAACAAAGTGCCATGTATAGAAAGCTACGGCAGCTTATCGAGTGTTTCTAGAAAGCATTTCCATGGCAAAAAAGCCTTATACACTGAATTGATGAAGCTTCTGAACGGAAATAAAGATTCATTAGATGTTCAATGTAGATCCCTTTGGTCAGCCAATGTAGATCCCTTCTGTCAGCCTATTCTCAGTCTCTTTTTTCTGAATGACAAACAACAATGAAAAGAAAAACACTTCTTCGGAAGAAGCTTTCTTTTTTCTTCTATGAATAAAGTGTACAAGGATGGGAAAGAAGCGAGAAAGCTTATTTGAAAGGATCAATATAGTAAAAATTGTAGTAGAGTAAGAAATATGGAGAGGGAGCGTGCGTTTGATGATAGAGTTTGATGATAAACAAGAGTAAAAGGCATAGAAGGTGAGAGGGAGAGATAGAGAAAGAGCGAGAGGAAAAAAGAGAAATATGCAGAGAGGAAGTGAGTTATAGAGATATTTAGAATGACTGAGAGATACCGAGACCCCCTCGGTAAGAGGGTAAGATGAAGTGAGATAAAAACAAAAGACACAGAAAGATGGAGAGAGAGAGAGAGAGAGAGCTAGAAAGAGAGAGATAGAGAAATGTGGAAAGAGAAAAAGAAAGAGAGCGAAAAACCGAGAAGACGAGAGAAGAAGAGACGTTTTCACAAGAAGTCAGAGATTGAAAGGAGTTCATCGAAAACGTCTTTCTGTCAAGCATCGAAATTTGTTTGAAAAGCACGTTCTTTTTTCATCCTTTATCTCAACTACGCTTGAGTATTTCTTTTTTCCTTCTTTCTAACCTTTCTCTTCTAATATCCCCTTTTGAGGATTTTAAAAAATTCAATTTTCCCATTCCAATTTCTATAACTGTCCTCTCTATCTTTCTCTCTTTTCATGTGACACCCTTTTCATCCAGTTGGACCACGTCAAAATACATTTCTTAAAGACTAGCGAGAGAAAAAGAATAATGGAGCGTTAAAATTCAACTTTTCACTTTGCTAAGTGATTTTCTGCTCGGCATTTTTTTTGAACGCTCCAATGTCTCACCACGAAAACATGCCTACGGTAAGAAGAAATAACACATGCATTCTAATGGAGTGTTAGAATTCGCGAAAACATAATGAAACATAACGATATCCCGTTTTTTTCGAATTGCGTGAACGTCTTGTTCTAACCTAAAATGTGTACAATTAGTGAGAGAAATATAACGTTCGAGACATGAGCAGCGATGTCTTTTTTCTTGCAGCGAGAGAGTTCAAACGGGATATCGTTATGTTTCATTATGTTTTCGCGAATTCTAACACTCCATTAGAATGCATGTGTTCTTTCTTCTTACCGTAGGCATGTTTTCGTGGTGAGACATAGGAGCGTTCAAAAAAAATGCCGAGCAGAAAATCACTTAGCAAAGTGAAAAGTTGAATTTTAACGCTCCATAACTTCTCTTGAGGTTTCGTAGGTGACTTCATGGATCGAATCGAACGTGTGGACTGAAAAGGAAAGAGAAAAATGGAAGAATAGAAAATTCGTGCGAGAACCACAAGAGATACTAGAGTCTAGCAGATGGTTGTAAATGACAGAGGACGAAGAGAAAGAGAGAGAGAGGAGAAAAAGAGATAGAGAGAGAGAATGCACAGAGAGAGAGAGTGGAGAGAAAGAGATAGAGAGAGTGCAGAGAGAAAGAGAGAGAAAAATTGAGAAAGAGACTGAAATAGAGCCGAAAAATGACCAGCTGTATCCTTCTCATTCTCAGTTGTATGTATGTACATACATATTCTAAACCTTTTCCACTGTTCTATCTGAGAAAGATAACCGGAACATGTTGGTTTTGCTAGCTCTCTTCTCTTTCTCTCTCTCTGTCTCTCACTCTCTCTCTCTCTGTCTCTCTTTGTCTATCTCTGTCTCTCTCTCTTTTTCTCTCACTCTCGCTCTCTCTTTTTCTTTTAATTTTTCTCTTTCTCGTTACCATTATCTTTGTTTTCCTGACTTATTTCCTCGATGTATGAGAGAAACTCCAAGACTATAGTTTGTATTATCATTTCATTCTGATCATAGTCGCTGTAAGCAAAGCGAGTGTTGTTTTATGTGGGTCAAACGTATGAAGCGGGATGTACATATATGTACTATGTACATATGTATATATCCTGAGATGGTGAGATTTTCATTTGTTTCGCACGTCAACACAGAGTATCGCTCTCTCGCACTCTTTCCCATTTTCTTCCCCGCCATCAGCTTGTCTCTATCCCTATCTTTTTCCCGCTCTTCCCTTTCATCATTTTCCATCTGCGAGCTTTATGCGGACTATTTCTCGTAAATATTATACATCTTCATAGCAAATGTGTTCTGTAGCGGTCAGTGACTAATTTTCCGCTAAATTTTTAAATTTACCTTTCAGAAGACTTGAAAACGGAGCACAAGTATCCAAATTATCTCAATTTACCCTACTAAGAATCAAAAATAGGCGCCAAAAGGCTCTGAGGTATTTCTATGATTTATGTGTGAACGCAGCGAAATATTTCGGTAGATATCTAAAAACAATGTAGATAATTGTTTCAAATTCCCTTTATTTCTCGCTCTTCTTAACTGTTCCTTTCGCTTCTTGAAATTCTTTCTTGAACGCGAGTACACCCACATTTCTTTCTAACTGAGACTTTTTTACCGATAAGGATCAATCAGATCCCTTTAAATTCCATTAAATATCGACTTGAGATTATCGATTTTTTTTCTCGGGAAATTACTTATCATTCCATAGCGATGATTCTATTTGTTTTCTAGCGATTTTATTTTATTTTTTTTTTTTTTGATAGCGATTGATTCTAGCGATAGCGATGATCGATGATAGCGATGATTCCAACATATCTATTAGTTGGAGAGAAATCGCACGAACATTACCGCGTTCTTTTTTGTATTTCAAAGAGTAAGAGTTCAAACGCTTTATAATCGGGCACGACGTCGGCTCCTCACCCCTGCTGCATTTTGATGCGCGATGTTGCTCCTGTTCTCTCTCATTTTCCTCTCTTTCTCATCCCTCTCCCTGTTAATTTTACATTGAAATACGCTTAGGCTTAGTAATAGTTTAGGCTAACGAGGCCGTACGGCTTAGGCTAACCAGAACGTATCAAAAAATTAGTCATAAGTCCTGACTCCGCCCCCGAGAGGGAAGAGGGGCGGAGCTTACGTCGATCTGGACAAGTACCTATCATCGATGTTGAAGAAAATGCAGTGCCATTTATTAAAGCAGTTCCAAAATTTTCGATTTCGGATCAAAAGTATGATACATTAAAGAAACACATGTCACTATCGAAGGCCGTCTCTCTTCGTGTCAACTTTCCGGGCTTCCACCTTGGATGGCCTTTCTTGACCGGGGGAACCTTCTACCCCGGTGGGTCCTTCCCCCGAGCATCCTCCTCTTCGGCTGCAACACCCCCACCGGCACTCAAGCAGCTACCGCATCCCGCCCCTCAAGCCGGATTCTTTAAGTACACTCGGAATTGGTCGAGAGACAAGAAGTACGACCTCCGTCACGCTCCGCAGAAGGGAGACACGCCTCTTGGGTCAGTTTGCTGCCATTCACGCCGAAACTTTTTATGAGTGAATCGCTACGCGCCCACTAAGCGCGTTTCACGGTTAGCGGATGCGTCGCGGTTAGCTTTGTTCTTCCTGGTGGTGTTTAAAGCTGTTTCGACCAAAACTAGTAGTGTGCTCCCATTTCCGGGCTGAGAATGAGCGATCGATGAATTCCATGTTGCGCCGGGGATTATCCTTTGTCCCCGGCAATGAAATTCTGTTTCTTTTGATAATATCTTGTGACGTGTTCCTCTTGCAGCTTCTTCACTCGCCGCCTGGGCCATGCCTATGAGACTTATCCCATTTTCTTCCTGCTGGGCATCTGGTTCGTGGGATTCTGCTACACTGTCTACTACTCATTCGACAAAGTGGAGATCTGGCTAGACAGAAGTTTGTTTATTTGCGGGAATCGAAGAGAGAATTTTCCATAAAGTTATGGTTTTTTTTACTAGTAAAACGATTTTTCCTTTTAAAAATTGGAAACCAGAAACATATAAACAATGACGGAAGATTGGGGAATTTTAGTGCGTTTTACGTTTCCAATTTTTCGTTGAAAAAATTCAAAGAACGACAATAAAGCGTCTACAGAAAATCGTGCTGCGCTGATATTTTAAATGAAGTTTTTATTGACACGGCAAATGTGACATTATGTCAAACCTGTGAGTGAGACTGTGCACGAGCATTGGCCATTGAAGGGTAATCTATTGAGATGGTTGTTTGAGGATCCTTTGGGTCCAAGGGTTTCTTCTGCGAAGGTCCACACCCGCACCGCTTGTAAGCGATCCATAAATAGAGAGAAAGAAGAGAGAAAGAAGAGAGTGAGCTGCTTTGATCCTCTCCGTTGACGCTTAACTCACTAAAAGTGACCCGGGATGTAGCCACTGCTTTACACAGGTTTGGTCTGTATCTCATCTCAGGGGAGCGCGTCGTTTGTTGCTGGGCGGAACAATTGTTCTTACTGATATTCAACCTGTGCTGATTCAAGAGTCACCTAATTAATTTTTTGAAAGTGCAAAAACTGTTTCAGAAGGTTTTCTCCCCAAAATTATTCAAAAACTATCTTTTCAATTGCTGAATTGGAAGGGTTGTCCATTTTTTGATTAGAAATTCTGTGAAAAAGAAAAGAAAAAGAAAAAAACGAAGAGATTAGAAATTCTGTGGAATACTCGCTCACTTCAGACATAATTCGGCCAACCAAGTAGGTTAAGAACTGTTAGAAATGCTTGCACGAATCTGACTCTCCCTAGCTAAACACACCTGTAGTTACCCAGAGCTAAATTACTTCTTTACTAAGATATTTTTTAAGACGTTTTTAAGACCAAAAAACTTGTTCTACAAGGCCTGTTTCCCACCTAAGGGTAGTACGTACCTTGCCACGAAGTGGAATTAAACTCAAGAATTGTAATTATCATTCAACCTGTGTTGAAAAATTCTATCAGAATGATGTGTTTTTTCCGTTAAATACAACCCGTGAAAAAAATCCCAAAAAGGTTTGTCTTGTTTAATGTATGTATGCTTCAAATCCGGGACAATGAGGGTTTTCCATCAAAATGGATGGAAAAAATGATTTTGAGAAAAACTCGTTTGGTCAAACCTCAGGCAAGCCAGAAGCTCCCTGGGATTGGAGCCGAATCAAAGATAAGTACTGGAAGATGAACACCGTGCTTGGTGACCTGGACGGTCGCACTCATCAGAGGCTGGAGATCATGGAGCAGCTGCAGGATGAAATGTTGGAAGCCGCAAAGAAACGAGGAACCCGCAACTAGACGACCACGTCGCCTAGAGAATGGAGGCAACCGCAAGACGATGTTTTATGTAGCGTTGTAGTTTAATAGAATTTCGGAAATTTTGTGTTCCATCTCATTACTTTTCATGTTTTAATTTTGTTGTGTTCACTGTATTGGTTGTAAGGAAAGTGTCTGTGCTCTGAATATTCTAAAAGTATTCAACCGACTTTTACTCTTTTCAATGAAGAATCAACAAAAGATGAGTTAGTCGAATAATTGAGGCAAAACTTGCTGCATTGCCATGAATCTCCTGTACAATATACATATTTGCGAAGCAGAATAAAGTTTTGCATTCACTTTCTAAATATCATGTTTCGGATGAATCAGCAACAACAGAGTCTAAATGTGAAGATCTTCTAATCCCGAAAGAATAAGACAAACATGTCCAAATCATGATCAAAATCTGATAGATTGAAGTTATAGAAAAACTCGATCCAAAATATTTTTCTTCTGAATTGTTAAAGCGGTTTCTTTATAACGCGTTTAGAAGAAGATTCACTTGAAAAAAGGGAAGACCATTGCTCTTACTAATGAAAAGTCAAATATGACTTCAAAAGAAGTATTTAATTGATTAAAAATAACTTTCGTATTTTACCAACACGCACTATTCCACAGTATTTGCAGAACAAACAGAGTTTTCTCATGAATTGACATAGTTTTAGAATAGGATTCCGAAAAAAACGAACTGAGAACTGTAGATTTTAAAAAAATTCGTCATTTTAATTCATTAACTAGATATAGGTACATATATACATACCCCTTTTAGAATACGCCACTGTAGTATTCTCACCTAAATCGTGTAGCGAGCTAGCTAGAAGACTAGAATACCCTCAAAGAATTTTTTCGAAAAAGGTACTGAGGCGATGCTCAATACCTTCTAGCGATTACCCTGACAGATTGAATAAGTTTGCTATCGAGCCTTTAATAACAAGGCGCGCTAAATACGATCTATTATTTCTGTTCAGGCTACTTTATGGAACTTTAGAGTGCCAGGTCTGCAGATCTCATGTGAAATACAGGGCGAACAGTGATCTGAGAACTTCATCTAGAACAAGTCCTCTTCGATTGCTGCAAGAAAGAAATTATCGCAACGGCAACTTCTTTTTTACTCGAGCCATTACCCTCTGGAACAAACTCTGCGATCGGTTCCCCGACGTCGTTACGATCGAAGAATTCATTAATATTGTTGAGAATTGTTCTTTAGTCCCGTTCATGACTTTACCTGGATATCTACTCTAGAATACTTTGATTTTCTTTGATAACCACTAGATTGTGTTTTTCTTCTTCTTTCTATTCCTAGTCAGAGCCTGTTGTGTCCCCTTTTTTTACTTTTAATCTTAAATTTTTTTTTCTTCTTGTTTTTTTGTTGTTTAATGTCTACCTTATAAGTGTATGCGACAACAAGCATACCTTTGGCGAATAAAGTGAATTGAATTGAATCGAATATACATATGTATGTACGTAGTTTCTCAGACGAACTCTATAATATTTATTTCAAGGTTCAGCGACCACAATTCTCAAAAGGGGGAATACAACAGATAACTTCCCCCTAAAAAGCTGTGAATGAAGTTTCTGTGGTCACACTTGTACGGTCATCATGAATTCTCTTCACTCGCGTACCCCCATGCACAACTTCTCCAAGAAATGCAGCGACGGAGAGTGCAAGCATGGTGCCCCATATTAAGAACATCCCACAAACAGCTTCCAATTCTGAAATCAGCTTCGGAATCACTTGCACCTCTCTTTCAATTTTTTCTTTACAATGATCCTGGTCGGAATACTTTGTACTTCATTTATAATTACGTTTTCTATTCAAAAACTGCATTCAGTCTCTTTTCAGTTGCTAAAAGGGAGATTTCCTATTCAGCTCTTACCTTCGTCTTTCACTTCTATTTGTCTTCATCAGTAATCCCAGTCCATTCCTACACTCCACATAATCTCACTCTGCACCACATTCTCAAAAGCTTTTTGTTTTCTTTTTACAATTTACAACGCAACTGACGGAGAGGAGACTCCGCTGCAGTGGCCGTCTTCTTACACCTGGTTTTTTTGATTGGTTGAAACCACGATTCCACGTACTTCCTGGCGGTTCGAGTGATGAATGATTGGTTCATGATGATGGCGTAGTTGAGCTTGGAAAGCAAACTCGAACTGTTTCTGTTTATGAGAAGATGTGCCGTGAATTGTGGAAGACCTGAAAGGAGGCTTTCATGTTCATTTAAGGGTTTTTATTTCAACTTTTCGCACTCCAAACAATCTGCCTCAAAATTCTAGAGCGGTTATTATTTTTGATAATGGAAAGAGCTGAAATGCATACTCTTTATTAGTTACTACATACGAATACTCTGATACACACCAAAAATGCAGGAAAGTTGAAGAAAAAGACATTCCTCGGTGGTGGAATCGAGCCACCGCTACTCTGAGTACTCGGTACATACCCAGAAATTAGTTCATCTATTATCTTTACTCAGTCCAGGGGCCGTGCTCGAACCCATAATACGCCGACCCGGAATGGAACGTCTTACAACTAAAATATTTTGGGTTCGTGGCGAATTCCTCAGAATTTTCTACACGACAGACTATAAAAAATTTGTACATGAGCACGTAAATAATTTTCTAATTGTTTTTTTAAGGAAATGCATCTGTTAAAAGAAATAGATTGGATTTATTGCACTTAAACTTCCCGTTTTCAAATGATTCGTTTTGGGGAGTTTTAGTTTATTCAAAAAACGTGAAGTTTAGGTGCAAAAAATCAAATCTCTTGTCTTATGACAAATGATTGAACTATCGCCAAGAAGATTTTGCACCCTCTTGTCTTCTGTTGAATATGCATTTCCTTGGAATTTTTTTTGTGACAAACCTAATATTAATTTTTTTTCACCCATAACAGAACGCCGGCAAACCAGAATCATGTAAAATGCAGGCATTGAAAAAATTGATTTGAAATTCATGTCCTGCAAGTTATACTCGAAGAAGGCATCGAAAACTTTTTCAAGTATAAAAATTCTAAGATTCGGTTTATGTTCTAATCAATCGGTGCAGCTGAAGCCTTGAAATATTCCTCAATCGCTCGTCAATATTTCCTCGAATCAATTGCTTCTTAAAAATACCTTTTTTGAACGAGAGATTGTCACATCTCAATTTACTTTCACTGGAGAGTGGGCCATCATCTAACGAGATGGCAAAGTGACTCTGTTGATCTACTAGATCCAGAACTTCTTTTTGCGTGTCTCGGAACTCCTGAAACTTCCGCTTTAGCATGCAATACATAGTCTTCAAACACGTATTTTGAATTCACTATTGCCTTCATATGTTCATTCTCTTCAGCCAGAGAATTCAAATGAGTGTGCACCCTTTTATAATAACCCGAAGAGCTTTTTCTTCGGTGTTATCTGGCTCTAGAAATTCATTATACTAACACTTCCTTTCCTTTGACTCACAGTGAGTGGTGACTGGACAATTTGCTCTGATATTGATTTTCATTACCTCAACACGAAAATGCCAAGAACCAAAAAGAATTCTTCCCCAATATCTCCGAAGTCTTCTCCTTCGACCAAATCCCCCTCCGCCAGTGTCTCAATCCCCGAAACAGTTGCCGAAGCTGTCGCCTTCGCTACATTAGATGCTCCAGACGGAATCTCGATTCCAGTTTTGAAATCCATTTCTCGGATCATAACCATGCTTTCGTCTACACTCGAAGCCATATCTTCCAAGACATTTCATTGCAATTCAACATCCCTTCCCCCTAGCGCGACACTGAAATCATCTGGGTCGCCTTCCGCCTTCTTGTCAACCACTTCCGATGAAGAGTCTCACAGAATGGCGCGTTCTCTGGTCATCGCGGGTCTTCCAGAGAGTCTCTCTCCAGCAGCAAGCGAGAGGGTCGTCCATGACGAGGCTATCGTCCAGTCTCTTCTGGATGATCTCAGTATTCAAGCTAGACCAGAAGCCGTTTTCAGAATGGGTCAAGGTAATCGTAGGTTACTCAAAGTAATGCTTCCTGCTCGTTCTTTCATGTTGGCAGGACTTCGTTAAGCTTCTTCCATCCGTTCAAACCCCCGAAAGTCAATGACGCCTGATGAGTTGATGACCTGGAATGCAAAGCGAGCTCAACTGAAGGAACTCCGTCTGTCTAATCCATCGTCGACTTGGGTTCTCTAAAAGGATGATCTGTGGCTGAAAGAAGAAATTGGAGGAGCACGAAGAACTCTACCGCCCCCCTTGCGGTTATCAACATCTTCTAATCAGGGAAACTGATTCAGAAAGGACTATGTTATAGATCTTTATTTTCAATTTCCAATAAACCTAGTTCAGTATTCTCTGTTTCTTATTTCAATGCACGTTCCCTCAAAAACGAAATTGATCTACTTTACCATTATTTGTCATCAACACAACCAGATATTCTATTATGTAGTGAGACTTGGTTAAATAAAAACATAGTAGACGCCTCATTGACAGCTAATTTGCCTTATTGTGTGCTCCGCTGTGATAGAACTTCAAAAAGAGGTGGTGCTGTCTGTGCTTTTCTCCGTAATCATTTAATATATTCTGTTGTAACTCTCAAGACTAAAATATCGGCTGATGTCTTAGCATTTGTTCTCTTATGCAACTTATCACTCTCTAGAACACGTTTCATTATATGCTATCGACCGCCAAACACTACTGTGCATCAAAACAATGCCTTTTTCGATGTTCTTACTCAACTGTTAGCGGTACCTCAACAATCTGTACTTTGTGGTGATTTCAACTTAGAAATTGATTTTGACAAAAAATGTTCTTCAACTGAGCCTCTTATCGACTTGTGTACAGACTTTTCTCTTCATGAATTTGTTACTGAGCCTACACATGGTAAGAAAATAATAGATCATGTTCTTGCTAAAGCTGACTGTATCTCTATGTAATTGTAAAGTTTGTCCTCCGTTCTCTAACTCTGATCACAATTCGATTACTTTTTCTGTATTTTTACTTTCGAACCCACAACCTGTTGTAGAAGTTTTTGATTTCAACTGGGCCAGTTATGCAGATATCAATACGCTATTATCAAATACGGACTGGACACTTGTTTTCGATGATTTCATTTCTGTATATGACCTAGTTGATCGATTGAATGTTATTGCGAAGTCTTTAATTGAGAAATTTATCCCTAGAAAACGTAGGAAAGCTGCTTTTGAAACTTATCCTGAGCACATCCGTAACCTCTTCGAGCATAAATTAGCCCTTTTCTCTAAAATTCATGTCCCCACTGTTCTAGAATTATTCAAACGCACTTCTCAAAAACTTGACAAGGAAATCAAGAAGTTTGAATTAAATCGACAGAAGGCTTTCTTCTCCGATCCTAGAAAGTTCTATCAATACGTAGGAAATCGTCTAAAATCCCATTCTTCGATTCAATCTTTCACAGATTCAGTTGGTTCTTTTGTTCACACGGATGAAGCTAGAGGTAGTGCTCTATCCGATTTTTTCGGTTCCGCTTTCTCAATCGATGATGGTTTGATTCCGATTGTTGATAGAGTTATTGATCATTCCCTTACTGATATGCTTATTCTTCCCGGAGCCGTCAAGTACTATTCAAAAAAGCTGTCTCCTTCTCTTACGCAGTCATCTGACTCTATTCCTCAGAAATTTTACAAAGAATGCGCTTCGTCGCTTGCAGAACCACTAAGCTATATTTTCAATTTCTCTCTTAAACTTGGCCATTTTCCTTCTCTTTGGAAAATATCTTACATCACTCCCATTCCAAAAAATCTCCACCCTTGAATGTAGACAACTTTCGACCTATCGCAATCACGCCCACACCTTCTAAAGTTTTCGAACGCATAATTCGTGATAGGATAACAAAGTGGATGGACATGCATTCTATATTTTCTGAAGAGCAACATGGTTTCGTTCCTAGAAGATCAGTTCAATCTCAGCTTCTCTCGGTAACTAATATTTGGACGAGAGCCCTCGACCAAAGTAAATCTGTCGATTGACTAAGGCTTTTGATGTTGTCTCGCATTGTGAACTTCTCCACAAAATAGAAAGTTTAGGCGTTCGTGGAAATCTTTTGAGATGGACTAGAAGTTTTCTAACAGGATGTTGTTTCAGTGTTAAGGTCAACCGAACATTTAGTGACACTAGAGAAATATCATCTGGAGTCCCACAGGGATCGGTCTTAGGGCCGCTATTCTTCTTGATCTATATCAACGAATTGATTCAAATTTTTTCCAACTTACCCTCAGTTAGTATTAAGCTGTTCGCTGATGACATTAATTTGTATATTTCTTATGATGAACTAGGTGCTCAAATCGCTAAATCCCAACTCTGTTTAGCAATAAATCAATTCGATAGGTATTGCGATACATTGCAGTTGGCAATAGCTGAAAAGAAATGCAATGTTCTATATTTAGGTAATAAAAACCCATGCTCAACCTATTATGTAAGTCCAAATACTCTTTTCACGAAATCAACCTCTGTTAGAGATTTAGGTATTTTAATAGATGATTCCCTGTCTTTCAAATCACAATATGAGCTTTTGTGTCGGAAGGCATTACAAACAGTTTATGCCTTATTCAGATATATTTCATGTATCACACCAGATATATATAAGACGATGCTGGGAATAATTTTCGCCAAAATGCTCAAAATGTTGTTCCTCGGGCAGATTTCTCTTGAAAAACCAAGCTTTTCCATGGCAAGAAACGTAAAAAAGCGCCATGATAAATGGCAGCAAATAACATGCGTTTTGACGGGCCTGCCAAGAAAAACCGTCAAAAAACAAGCTTGCTACTTTGTACTCGTTTTGTCACTGCCAGAATCCGGTTTTTGTTTGTCATTGTTTTGTCACTGCCAAAATCGGGTTTTTGTTTGTCCTTGTTTTGTCACTACCAAAATCGTTTTTTTTTTGTCCTTGTTTTGTCACTGCCATAATCGGGTTTTTTGTCCTTGTTTTGTCACTGCCACAATGGGGCTTTTTTTGCCACAACCCCTTAGCCTCATTTCTGCTGGGATGATGGAGGATCGCTCTCAGTAACTCTTTGGGGAGTGCCAATACTAGACTTTGATCTCATCCAAAAGGCTGAGATGCAATACCAGCAGTTTACTAAACTCGGTTGAGGTACGTCGCTAGAAGTGGTTAATATGTGGTCGTTGCGGAGCTGTGTTCAACGGACAAAAAGTGTTCAAAAAAAGAGCCGAGTTTGGCAGTGCCTAAACATGTCACAAAGGAAAAAGAAAATTGTCCGTGATTTGGCAGGAACAAAACTTGGCCACAGAGTCATTCATCATTTGGCACTGTGAAATAGTGGCCGATTCTTCGTCCCTATTTTGGCAGCTAAACAAAGACTAATATCGGAATTTTTTTCTCCCAAGTTCGCATACTCGAAATCTTGGCAAAATAAAGTTTTTGGCTGAGGAACAACATTTTGAGCATTTTGGCGAAAATAATTCCCAGCATCGTCTTATATGTAAGAGGTTACAAATCCTATGTTCTACCGATTTGTGAATTTTCTTCATCGGTTTGGTCTCCTCATTTAAAAAAATGATATTAGGAAAAAAGAAAAGGTCCAGCATATATTTACTAAACTTCTAAAAAAACTGAACTGCTCTCCTAATAATAGTTATGAGAATCGTTTGAATACTTTAAATTTGACCTCTCTTTATTGTAGGAGAATCATTAATGATCTCACTTACGCTTTCAAAATAATCCGAGGTGAAGTTGATCTTAAAGTTAGTACCTTTTATGTGTTCAAACCGTGTAATGGTAGAACATCCGCCTTTAATTCCCACATACCTTTCACAAACAAGAGGTTAACTTTCAATTGTTTCGGAGTAAGAACGTCTAGGTGGATGACTAGTTTACCTGCTCAAATTATGTCTTCTCCTAACTCTAAAGTGTTCAGAAAGAGGCTCAAGATGCTAAATGTTCTTGAAATTCTCGATCTGCACTTACCTAATCTCTGAATTGTTCCCTTGTTTGCTTTCTCTCTCCTTTCTTATTCTGTAGAAAATCATTGTTCAGATGTTATAGTCAAGAACAACGCTCACTATTGTAAGAGTTATCTTATGTTTTGTCACATCAGTATTGATGTATGAATAAATAAATAAAATTATCTCATATACATACATGTCTCAAATGATATAATAGTTTTGAGGGTTAATCAATCTCCGGTATTTGAGCCTTTCGTATAGCACTATGTGTAACACAGAATAGCATTGTGACCTCAATGGTGTAATTGACAAAGCCTCGCAATCCCGGTAAGAGACAGATAAATATCATTCCAAACTAAAGTACCACCGTATGAAAGTTCAATAAAAAAATTTTAATCTTCTCTTGGAATGAAATCGAATTCACCGTTTTGAATAATGAATGACGCGAAGTGCTCCCAAGTACTCAACAGACTCGAATAATCTAGTAATTAAATTTCGAGACAATTTAGCGCTGAGAAAATAAATGGTCAAAACTATTTTTTAAAACTTTGAGTGTCAAAAGCAGAAAAAAAGGTACTGGAGCGTTATAAGTGCACGCGGCTCGTAAGTTGACGAAGAAGGGATCTGACGAGTTTGAATACAATTCATGCACCCTGAAATTGATTATCAAAGGTGTAAAGGTATTTTTTATGTGATATGATTGAGTTTTATTCTCGATTCAACTTTACAACAAATTATTGAGTCAATAATTCATTCTTTCGGTAAAGTTTCCGTAGAAGAATGCCCAAAAAAGGAGTATTTTCTGTTATGAAAATGATCAGTAGCTCATATTCATTTACGTCTTTCTCTTTTTGCTTCAAATCAATCTCTCAAACCAGGCGGTCTACCACTTGTTTTTGTTTCAAACAAGCACATAAATCGCAAAGCAATTTTATAGGAAAATCAAAAATAAGTGAAAATCACTATAGATCGATAATTGAATGACTGATGCTTGTTTTCTTCTTTTAAGTGATTCTATGAGCATGTATTAGCACCGCCCGAATATATATGCTCAGTTCAGTATCTTGAACCTGCTTACACTTGAACTCAGTTAGTACTTACACATGCCCCTTCAGCATAACCAATTTGTAGTCGCCTCTCTTCAGAAGTCGTAGAGCATCACCCGTCGAGCGCATTATATAAGGATCTGCCTCGATTAGCAGAGCGGACAAGAGAAGACCCGTATACAAATTGAACAGCAGAACAATTATCAGGAATGAATACTGGACGACGAGCGCCTGACCTTCAAATATTCCGGATGTGACATGATGGTAATATTGGCGACATTCGTGCGATGGGTACTATTTCGCCCTCTCCCCTCCCCCTTACCTCGGATAGATTCACACATACCACGCAGGTTGAGAAATGTTCGCAGTGCTTGCATGAATCTCACTTTTTGCTGCTGAACGAACGAGCAGTGACTTAGGGCCGCAGCCACTTGTTCTTTATGTCCCCACACATAACGAAGTGCGTGTCCTGCCCCAATTGGTTAGTTGTAGGGCTTAGAATAACCTGAGAAGCTTTGGAAGGCTTTTCGGCTTTGTTTCACTGACTCGAAAGACCTCCCGCGTTCCATCCCCGCCATTGTTATCAGTTTCTGAATCAAGAAAAAACTTTCTCAACACAGAAAAAACGTCCCAGTCAGGGATGGGCGCGGTAAAAAACAAGTTTTGCGGTAAACGGTAAACGTTAAACGGTAAAACTTCTAAAAAAAACAGTAAAAAATAACTGGTGAGATTTCAGCACACTTCAATATTTCTGGTTTTCTAGTCCATTCTCTAATAAAAAATTTTTTAATGCGAATGTTATTGATTATGGAGTTATGCGCAAAAAAGATTCTAATTTTTACTTCTATTCGTTTGATTCTAGTATATATAGGCCACCTAACACAAGTACACAGCATAATGAACTCCTATTCCAAATCCTATCGAACCTGTTTTCAGTCAAAGAAACCGTTGTTATGTGTGGTGATCTTAAGTTATCGGTTGATTGGGAATTCCCTACTTCTGCTACAGGTCAAGAAAAAGCTCTAGTTGATCTCGTTCACGATTTTTCTTTCTATCAATTCGTTAATACTCCGACGCATGATGATAATGTACTTGACGTAGTAATTGGAAGACCCGAAACGATACTTAATTGTAGAACATCAGCCCCACTCACTGCTACTTGTGATCACGCTATAGTCTCATTCTCGATCGACCTGTTTTTTGTGAATGATTTACAGGAGCCGCGTCTCAACTATTCGAAATGCGATTTCTCGTCGCTAATAAAAGATTTGTCTAAAATTTCTTGGACATCTCTCTTTGATAATTTCATTGACATCGACGATTTATGTGCTCGTTTTCTCGCTACTATACATCCTCTTATCATTGCTCACACTCCGATTGTTAGAAGTAAGTTGATGTTCGAGAGTTATCCGTCTCATATCCGCCATATGCTCAAACACAAAAACGAACTATTCGAAAAACTTCATTGTAAACCTGTTTTCGATGAGTATGTGAGGATTTGTAAAAGATTGAGCAAAGAAATAACAAAGTTTAATATTTCGAAAGAGAAATTACTTCTGAGCTCGAACAAAAAGCTGTATAAGTTCATAAATTCTAGGTTTAAAAAGTTTACGAAGATTGGTTGCATAGCTCAATCTGGAACTTTCCTGGTCTCTGACACATCTAAGGCAAATGCCCTAGCTGACTTCTTCTCCTCTGTTTTCATTTGTGACAATGGTGTACAACCTAATCTATCTTCCCGTAGAATTGAACACGCTACAACTAACTGCTTGATTATGCCTCAACAGGTATTTTTTCATCTCAAAAAATTAAAGCCTTCCTGTTTTGTTCCAAATGATAACGTTCCCGCCATAATTTATCGCAAATGTGCGCAGGTATTAAGTGAACCACTGTCGTACTTATTTAACATTTCATTGTCACTGGGCACCTTTCCGGAGTTGTGGAAACAAGGTATTGTGATCCCCATAAATAAAATACCCGCTCCTAAAATACCCGAGCACTGCCGACCAATAACTATCTGTCCAGCACCGTCCAAAGTTTTTGAAAGAATTGTTTGTTGCCACTTGACCCGCTGGTGCAGCAGATTCTCGCTAATTCCTGAAAACCAACATGGTTTTCGGCGACATCGTTCTGTGACAACAAATTTGTTGGAATCCACCAATTCTTGGCACAGAGATCTAGATAAGGGAAATTCTGTTGATGTGTTATATTACGACTTCGCAAAAGCGTTTGACACCGTCTCGCACAGAAAATTGCTATTTGTTCTCGATAACATAGGTATAAGAGGTGAACTCTGGAAATGGTTTGAATCCTTTCTTACTGGAAGATCATCTAAGGTCAGAGTAAATAACATGCATTCGCATGATTTTCTTACGACTTCCGGTGTCCCTCAGGGATCAGTACTTGCTCCCCTTTTATTCACTCTCTATATCTCCGAACTCTCACTTAAACTTTCCGTGTTGCCGATGGTTACAACTCAACTATTTGCAGATGATTTGAAAATTTACACGTCTTATAACAACCAGAATTGTGATCACGCGCATGCTCAATTAACTAAGGCGACTAGACTCATAAATGAATTCTGTGATGAATGGCAGCTCTCAATTGCCACACACAAATGTAATGCTCTCCATATGGGTAAAAAGAACCTAAAACTCCCTTATTTGGTTACGAACTCACCACCAACTTCATTTATCATCTCAGAATCGCCAATTCGTGATTTAGGAGTTTATGTTGATAATGAGCTCTCATTTGTTTTCCATATTGAACAGGTAACAAGACGAGCATTGAAAATTGTCTATGCCTTATTCAGATCACTATCGATAAAAATAGCAGCACCATATATTATATGCTTTAAAACCTATGTTCTGCCGGTGCTAGACTTTGCTTCCGGGGGCGGGTCTCCCCACAAAATTACCTTGATCAGAAAATTAGAGAATGTTCAACATGTGTTCACAAAATTACTACAGTTACGTTGTGTTGCACTCACGGAGTGTTGCAATTATGAAAGTAGATTGATAAGATTTAACCTGACATCTCTCTATGCAAGAAGATAAGAAGCTGATATTTTTTTGGCTTTCAAAATTCTCAAAGGTTACACTGACGTTCCAGTTTGTAAATTTTACACTTTCAAACAGTGTAACGCTCGCACCTCCTTCTATGCTTTCCATATAGGGCACACAAACAGAAACTCACTTTTTCACTCTTTCGCTTATCGGACATCTCGATTTTTTATGAAATTACCGGTCAGTCTTCTCAGGAATCAAACCATTCTAAGTTTTCGGATAAATTTGTGATTGCTGGATGTTCCAGAGGTCTTAAACATCGATTTAAGTTTATAATAGTCGTTCATTCTCTTTCTCGTTGTTTGTTTTTTTCTGTTTTTTTTATTATTATCTTTAGTTTTGTCAGCAGAGTCTTCCTAGTGTTGTTACATTGCAAAATGTATTTCAATAAACAATAAATAAAATAATTCATTACTCAGGGATTGAATCCTAAAATGTCAGTTGCGTGATGTAGACAGTGAAGTTTCTCTGAATTTTCTGGAGTGAGCAATGTGCGCAGGTCTGAGACAATAGCCCCTGAAGTCGAAAAAAGACGTTCGCTTTCCGACGAATTGGCAGGAGAGTTAAGATATTGCTTAGCGCGGATTTTCAGCAATGGGAAACGAATAGCTGTATCCCAGAAAGCATAAGATTTGCAGTTTGACTTAATTAACAAGTATTCTTTGACCTCGACAGAGCTAGGTGTGCCTACATCCTAAGAACTTTTAAATCCAGGAGTCATTCTCTTTACAAAAACCTTTTCACTACATATGTGCGCCCTCAACTAGAGTACTGCTCCACTATCTGGTCACCCCATCTCAGATATCAAGTAGATCTTATCGAGAAAGTGCAGCGCTCTTATACCAAGTCTATTTGCAGAAGGGCAGGGCTTTGCGACATGTCCTACGAAGAGCGTCTACACCTACTGCAGCTACAATCCTTGGAAAAAAGAAGGACGCAAGCAGATTTGGTGATGACATTCAAGATCATGAGTGGAAAGACGCCGATAACACCATCGAAAATTTTCTCTCTACCTAGCCATAGATATGAAACTAGATCTCATCCATACAGCCTTGTTATACCAAAAATGAAAAGCGTAGCGCATTCTAATATTCTTTCAGTTAGAATTGTTAACAAATGGAACAGTTTACCACTATCGGTAATCTCAGCGAATTCAGTAAAATCTTTTAGAGTCATGATTTCAGAACTATAGCTATTCTAAATATAAAATACCCGATCCATGAATTGTTGTTTTCTTCTTTCTCTTCTTCCGCTGTTTCAGTTTTTTTTTTCTTCTTTCGAAAAATGAATTTCTCACTTTAATTGTTAAAGTGTCACGCTTGTGTACTCATTCCACAAATGCCTTTATGTTGATGAATGAACTCAATGCGATAAACTATTAGACAGAAGCGCGCTCTTTTTCATCGAGCGTAGTGGGACACATTGCCAAATTTTCTTTCCTCAGGAACTCGTAGTATTTTTCGTATTCACCCATCTTAAAACGTCTTTAAAAAACTTACTTAAACAATTTATGTGCAAAACAGAGTCTAGACCATGCAAAAAGATAGAATTTCATAAAACACATATAATTAAAAAAACAATATTAAATTGATGATATCATATTGACCTTTCGAAACCGCGTGAAAAAATCTGGAAACAAATTCCATATTTCAGGTGTCCAGAGTGTCTCGAAGCAATTCTGTGTTTTCTAATACTTGTTAAGGATAAAACACCATGTCACTGAAACACCGTATAGTACGGTATGGCTTCACCGAATCTTTTTTCTTTTCTTTACTTTTCGAGATTTTACCGTTTTTACCGATAACTGACCTCTAAAACGGTAAATGGTAAAACTGTAAATTTACCCCAAAAATGACGGTAAACGGTAAACGCCGATCCCTGGACCCAGTAGAATCACAAAACGACATGAGATTCGCAAACATTGAAAAAGTCTTTGAAAGTATCTAGATCGAAATAATAAAAAAATCGTAGTTTGTAGAACAGGAGTGAATAGCCACCTTAAAGCTGGCGCGCTTTTTCAAATGCACGCGCGATTCGAAACGCGCGCGCTGTTCAAAAGCGTGCGAAGGTCTCGAATCGGGAATTACTGCAGGTAAGATTATATTGGGTTTTTAGGTGAGTATAATCATTCTACGCCTTTTCCGTGTAGAAGTGTACGTATCTGTGCACAATAGTTTGTTCGAGTGGCAAAACTAAGGTTTCGCCGGAGATGATGTGAAACGCAATAGTAGGCGAAATCATATTTTAGGTCGACTCAGAAATCATATTGAGTCAAACAAAATCACTTTAAACACCTTGGATATTTTCCTCTTTGTCTCACTATGTTTCTTTTTCTCTCTATTTTTCTCTATATCTTTTTCTTTGTTCCGATCTCTCTTTTACTTTCTCCCCTCTTTCTCTATTCATGTTTCTTACTAACCTCTTTAATAAAAGACCGTAAATTCCATCTGCGTGGAGCGTCCATTTCAAAATAGTCCACTATAGTGAAAGCGAGCATATACGCAAGAATACTAGCAAAAAAAGTGTACCTGAAACAGTTTTGAGATTATCATTGTGAAAAATATTTGGGAAAAAGTCAGTATACTTGTATTGGAAAGAGTCTGGAAAGAGTGTTCTGACTTGTTTCTTCCAATTCATCAAATTTTTTTTAACTGGTTTTTTATTCCACGCTCTTGAACCAAATGGCACATCATAAAAAATTATGGAGTTTTTTGTAGAAGTGGTGGTAAAAGAAGTTATGAAATTATTCAGGTATAAATAAATTTGATTGAACAACTTTTTTTCTGAGGATTTAGAGGCCGAGGAAAATGGCGAATCCGAACCAAACTGTTGCAGGAAAAGGGTCGAATGCTGCCCATAATTTAGGCTTCAGAACTCTTCTCGCGCGAAATATGAATTCCATTTGAGGCTGCAAACCGATCAGATTTTTACGCTTAATCAAATAAATATTGAATCATTCCATCACATAAGCCTTCGGTCGATAATATTCATCTTTGGTCGAGAAGCTTCACGGAAAAATTGTTTTTCGAGTATATGCGAGGGCAGCCTCATTCAGAAGAAGCTGCTGAATAATTTATAGAACAGAGCTTCACAAAAATTACTTATTGATCACTTTTTACTACTTGATTTCCTCTTTGAAGAGGTTTTTACCTCTGAGCAAACCATAGAATTAGTTGCTTTTGTTGAGGTTGAAAAAAAAAACAAACTTACTTATTAAGACGTTCTGAATTTGAAGAAAAAAACAAGGTCTAAAATTTTCTGATTGGAAAGTAGGGAAATTATTCCGACATCGTGAGAATCCATCAAGCAAAGCCTTCGAGCCTTTCATGCATGACTATCGCACTGAATAGCAATGTGTTTCCGTGATGTACAAGAACTGTTAAAACGTTGGTCTTTGAGAACGGGTTCGATCCCGGACCGCTTTTTCCTTGTGATAATTCAAACACTCGTAATTTTAAATTTTTAGACTTCGGAAGCCATCATTGAAATGGTAAAGAAAATGATAAGAAAACTGAACACTGTAAACGGGGTAAGATAAGTGGAATTTGCTTAGACGGTAGAGAGTGCTTTGGAAGTAAACAGCCGCAGTGTCAATCTCGTCGCGATTGATCTTGAGAAGAAGACTCAAACAGCTCTGCTGGAGGGCTTCTTCCAAGGAACCCCAGTGTGTGCATTCGGATGAGAACAGCATCGGCTTCACTTCCATTTTTAGGTAAGCAGTGAGCATTGAGATGATCTGCAGAGAAGAGAAAGAGGAGTCCTGAGAAATTTCTGCGAAGCGTGTCTCTTTCGACGCATTAATTAGACAGTTCAATCGATTTGCCATTTTAACAAGCTGTATTTGGCTTTGAAGTGCCTAACTGAAGATTCGTAAATTCTACTACTGATATGTAGATGCATATTAAAATATAGATTGAACCATAACTAGTTTTCACAGTAGTAGTGGGTAGAGTTAGAGTAGTACAAAAACTAACACATTACTTTAACCCTTTGGTTTAAGTGGATCTATGGGCAAGGGATAAACATGGTACATTAGTCAGTGAACGCTATCATAATGCTGCATCCTCATGCGCGTCAGGTATTTTATTTGGGGGACTTTCAGATATAAAGGGCAGTTCAAATTAAAGAAACTCCAACGAAATAGTCTAAACTCTCGAATGTGAAACCTCAAAGCCGAATACGACTCGAATTAATTCACATACGGTCCAAAATACGAATTCTTTGACTGAAACGGTGCAACTTACGAATTAAACTACATATTGTTTGGTTGTAGCTGCTTCATACCTTTTTCAGCGAGCGTCTACTTTATTATTCCTCATCTCAAGATGAGAATGTCAAATTTTACCATCAAAATTAGCTCAGAATCCAGAAGTTAAAAAATAAAGAAAAGAAACTGCCGAAAACTCACTTCAAGCGCCATTCCGGGTAGCGGACATCGAATCGTTGGAGAGAAATGAAGGGACTTTGAGCATTGGTCCAACAGAGCGTCAGGCCAGTTTCTGACGATACCCAATCGGAGAGCGTTTGGCATGAGCTGATGCAGCGTCAAGCTGGGGCCTGACTCTGTTTTCTCTCCGGACAGAGAGGAAACCACACACAGCTGTAAACCTCTCAACTTGTTCTAATACGTCGATTTGGACCGACGGAATAAAAGCTGCGAACTTCTTCCGTTTCCGACCTATAGAGATGATGCAAACAACTTGAACCAGTAGGCTTTTTGAAAGTCGAAAGAAGGTTTTTCAGGGATCAAATACGTCTTTTGAGGGAAAACCATATAAGTTTCATTTCGAAAAACATAGGGAACGTCAAAAAGTGACGAATCGACTGAAAAGATTCTTTTGAGGAAAAGAAGGTAACACTCTGGAAAAAAGAATAAAGAATAATAAAGAATAAAGAACTCTGTCGTTCTTTTTTATAGCCTTACTAAAACTACATTACTTTGTTACAATGTTAATGTTTCATTCTCTAATTTGCCTTTTTCCACACTTGCAACCAACATGCAAATATTACCTTTAGGTTTACATTAGAATTACTCCCACGAATAGAGAAGGAGAGGTTTTGTTCGCTCATTCGGGATGTTTGTAAATAATGTTTGTAGTTTCCTTTTCATCGACTTAAAGTTTCGTATTACAGAAATACATCGAACAATTTTGGATATATTCCAAACCAGGGTCAGTCAAAAAAATCTTTAGAGAGAAAAAGACCTTCCTACTACTACTAAAGGGTAGAAATAATTTTTTAGTAAAGAGCATTGAGAAATAAAGTTTTTGAGGCTTGCATTGACTAAGATTTAGTGTTTCAATTGCTATCAATACGCAAACTTCAGTTAGACAAAAATAATCGTGTTGTACTGATGTTACTTGGAGAAAAACTCGGGAGAAAATTTTTTTCGCGATATTTAGTTTTATTTGATTGAGCTCAATTCTGATTTATAAACAATATGTACTATCAGAAGGAACTCACAGTTCGCAAAAACAATTTTCAACGAGTATAATTAATTACTAGTCATTTTTTACATGAAAAAACATTTTTTAATTGATTCCGTGATCAATCACAATTTAAAGGCTTGTAAAAACAATGCGAAAGTTAATGACGGTTGTCAGGTAATTCAGGCGTAGAAATGCATCTGAAATCACTAAACGATGCTCTTTGATCAAATCCCTGAGACAATTTCTCTGTTAAATTACGGAGGTATTCTTCTAGGCTGGTTTCTTGCGATATGCCAGGAAACCCCACTCGTATGTATGTCAAATTCCCTTGGGTAGAGCCCCTGAGGGATGCCATGGGTTGGACCTCTGAGATACAACATTAAATTGGATTCATGAGATACTCCCCTGGATGCAACTAATGAGATATTCTTCTGAGTTACATATATCTTTGTCATATGCCCCTAAGTTAAACCCCAGAAAATTAACGAGTAGACTTGGGAACTTGGAACAGATATGTATGAAAGAAATTTATCGCACCGGTGAAAATGGCCCTCGGCCGGGACCGAACCTGCGTTGCCTAACCGAAGCTTGAAGAGCGTTACCAATACACCAACCGAGCACACATTGTCCCATGTGTGCTCGGTTGGTGTATTGGTAAGAAGGTTTCTTTTTGTAAGAAGGTTTCCTGACCTATAATCCATTGGAGTTTGTCATCCAATGGAGTGATTGAACACTCATACTCCAGAATAAAGCAGTAAAGGACATACGTAATTACAGGGGTGTCCATCCGTATGAAAACAGCGCGAAATCGCCCGGAAAATACTTTGATGACTAATTGTTGTTAAATACTCTCAACACCGGATAGACGAACTTCAAGTTCAAAGAAGCTCAATTTTTCAAAAGAAATGTTTTTTTTGTGGTCTATGTATGTGCAAGTCCTCCTCTCATCCCTACACTCCAGAGACTCGTTTTTCTGGTAACCTTTTTTTACCTAAATCTTCAAAACTAACCAAAAGTCCACCTATCTCTCCTTCCTCTTTCATAAGTTCACATCCCGCTCTCTGTTTTTTGTGTTTTCGGATAGTTTATGTACATATATATTCTTCTACGGGGGTCTTTCATCTCTGACCCTTCATCATTATCATAATTCCTAGGTTCGTTTCTCGTAATTTATTGTATTCATATTCATTGTTTGAAGTTTGAAGTTTTTATTACGCGGAATTTTTTAAAACTTCGCAAGGAAGGATATATATGTAAGTCATAAGGATATAGCTGGCTTGAGAGGTAAGAACCAAGAAGAAAAGTACATGGGCTCACAGGATCTTCGTAGGGACTTTGAGTTGAGGATGAAGAGTGGGGGAGTATTTACATAGTAGCCGTTCATTTCCTCATTTCCTCATTTCTTGGTTTTGACTATTCCTGCTGTGCTCAACATTGTTATTTAGTAGATGATATCAATTCGCTGAAGATGCTTTGATAGAGCGAAACGTTCAGACCCATCTTGGCTCTTCAACAGTGCATTTAAAAAGGCATGACACCGCAAATAAGTGTATTGGCTTCTGGATACTCTTCCAATGCGTTTAACTCAGCCCAAACTTAACAAAAAGTCTTTTAACACTACCCAATTTTTATGTACTAAGTTAAATTATAACTATTAGTGTGAAACAAAGTAATTCTTGTTATTATGTTCTAAAATGGTAGTTCGATTCTAAAATGGTGGTTCGATAATAATTGAAGAAGGTTTTGCATTTTTTGTATTTTTTGATCTTTTTTCTATCGTGCTTTCCTTATACTCCCCCCCTTTTTCATTCACTGTTTCTGAGTTCAATCTGAATTAATAATCACGAACTGATGTAACACTCATTATGTCTTTGAAAAAAATAACTAAATAATTGAAGAAGGTTGTGTATGTTCGAAGGCACGGAAAAATGTATATACAAAATATATACACGAAAGATTAAGAAAAAAGTTTCTAATGAGGTAATTAGAACTTGATGCAGTTTTCAAATGATTTTGGGAGAGAATTTTCCAATTTAGAAAAGGATAATTGGATTCGTGTACCAACATGTTTTATTATGCATGCTTAAGAAATGCATGAATTGTACTACGACCTCACTCTGAACTCCTTAATTTTTTTGCATACTTTATTTCTTGATTCATGACTCGAAATAAAATAAGTAACAATCAACGAAAGGTTTTTTTGAATATAAATTGCGCAGTACAGTTGAATACAAAGTGATTTCATTTTCAGAGCAAATCAATAACATTGTCAATTTTTCTCTCACCAGATTAAAAGCATCACCCTCTTTCGATTTATGGCATATCTAAGAAATTCTACCACGTAGTGAAGGTCTAATGAGATCAGAAGAAGGGGCATTTGTTTGAAAAAACGTCAACACAACAAAAATTCATTTGACTCAATCAGAAGTGGAATAGTTTAAAAGGTCATCGAATATTTCACAACTCTTTACAATGTATGTGAACAAGCAATATCACGATTCAGTACTTTTGACGTTTTTTCCGAAGTTTTATTGTCATTAGTTAAATTTTTGAGTTTTAGTCTGATGATTAACTCTCTTGAGATTCGGTCTCATGAGTTAGTTTTTCAAGTGACGTGAGTTATTATCATAGATTTTAGTCTCATTAGTTGTTCCAATGAGTTTTAGTCTCATGAGTAAATCTCTTTAAAAAAATTTCTTCTGAGTTACTCTCTTGAGTTAGTGTTGCGTGAGTTATTATTTTTAATTCCAGTCTCATGAATTTTTCTTATGAGTCTCAGCCCTTGAGTTGCTCTCAGTAGTTTTAATCTCATGAAATATCCTTATGAACTGTTGTCTTGAGTTAGAGTCTCCTGAGTTATTCTCATTAACTTTAGTCCCATGAGCTACACTCATCAATTTATTCCCATGAATTGGCACTTCTGCAGTTAAGGTGGCAATGCTCGTGTGCTTTAAACGCTTCGGTTTCGAAAAATTTCTTCATAGATGTTCATTTTGAGCATCAAGGACTCTGGTTCTTGCAAAAAAATTTTTATTCATTTTTTCACAAATTTTTTTTGACTCAACTGCAGTTTCAGTCACCCCCGAAGTCAAAAAACCAGATTTCACACCAAAAAAAACGCACTAACAAGGGAGGGGGAAGGGTGAGGGGGTTATTTTTTCACTAAAAACGCAGGGGTGAGAGAGTGTGTGTATGTTCACGTTTTTATCAGGAAGATATTTTATTCATGAAAACTCCCTTCCCCCCTTTCTCCTCAGGGCCCCTCTTCCCCCCTTTAGGGCCCCCATCCTCCTCCCCCCTCCCCCCTAGGACCCTTACCCCCCTTGCTTAGGTAGGGCCCTCTTCCTCCCCCTTCCCCCTTCAGGGCCCCCCTCCCTTTCCTGCTTAGGTAAACCCCCTCCCCCTCCCCCCTTTCCTTTCCCCAAAAATTCCTTTACCACATGAAGTAAAAAAGTAAAAAAAAAAGACTGGGAGTGACTGAAACTGCAGTTGAACCACAAAAAAAACGCGACCATCTAAATTATCTTTATAAATTTTGGGGAAAGGAAAGGGGGAGGGGGAGGGGGTTCACCTGAACAGGGAAGGGAGGGGGGACCTAAAGGGGGGAAGGGGGAAGGAAGAGGGCCCTACCTAAGCAAAGGGGGGAAGGTAGTTTTCATGAATAAAATGTTTTTCTGAAAAAAAATCTTTGGACGGCTTAAGTACATTAGAGCCAATTTTTTCCTAAGCCTAAGCGTTTTTAATGTAAAAAATAACCCCCTACCCCTTCCCCCTCCCTTGTTAGTGCGTTTGTTTGCTGTGAAATCTGGTTTTTTGACTTTGGGGGTGACTGAAACTGCAGTTGAGCAAAAATGTTCAAAAAAAATTTTTTTGTAAAAAATAAAGGAAAATTTTTTTTGCAAGAACCAGAGTCCTTGATGCTCAAAATGAACATCTATGAAAAAAAAAATTGAAACCGAAGCGTTTAAAGCCCACGAGCGCTGCCCCAGTTATTATCACGAGTTTCATTCATATATCCATGGAGCAGTCGCATGACTCGCACATTTTCTCCGCCTCCTTCGGGTCATTTGTAGACTTTTTCTCGCTCGCACTTGAAGAGGTGCACCGAGAGCTCCCCGAAGAGCATTCCACCACTCCCTCCTTCTCGTCCACTTTCTTAGCTGACCAGGCTCGCTCGCGGTCGCGCAGCGAGCATTTCTCCTCGTTCCCTGGTCCTTGCTTCCGGAATCCATTCCACACTCGTTCACATCTTCTACCTGAGCATCTCACTCGGCAGCCCGGATGCGGATTCGCTCCGCCGACCCAGTGATAAGTCGTGTGACGGCCGCTGTAACGGTAGGGACACCGAGGGCAGCTGGACTGCCGACACACCCAACGCGTTTCCGCTCTCCGCCCGCAGTACCTCATGCCCTCACGGACTCCATACGGGCCTCGCCCGACCCAATTCAAGCGGAAGTTGTGTCCTTGCCCGCCGCGGAACGGACCTACCGCACAAGCGACACTGTTATGCCGCTCGCAGTGTAGATTGTTGTGGCGCGGAGAAGATGAGGCTTGGTAGCGGAGGCAGCTTTGCTTGCGGAAGCAGGACTGGTGAAGGTGGAAGTTGTTGAAGCGATCCCCTCCACGCTGGTTGTTAACCTGAAAGAACTTGCCATGTTTTTTTTTCTTTTTTTTTCTCTGAAGCTGAGGTTTTCTGAAGCTGAGGTTTTCTGAAGCTACATACAAACCTCACTTTATCGTTTACTATCTGAAATAGAATTTTTATGAGAAGCATAATATATAATCTTTCTTGCACATGTTCCTGCCTCGTGGCAGGTACGCGCTCCTCTGGAATGGGGACGGACCTATTCTGGTAGCTGTCCACTATATCACTGCTAGTGTGAGTAGCAGCAGTGGGGAAAGTCAGCTTAGTGCCAGAGCACTACCAGCATTACTTAATCTCCTTGGGTTGGGTGGATCGTTCCGGGCTGGGAGTCAAACTTGGGACTCTTCGTACAATAGTGTAACACGCTACCATTATGCCACGTCTGAACGCTTCAAGTTATATAAAAAAAAAGGAAGTTATATTTTAAAAAAAAGGAAAAAAGCAAGGACCTGACTGCTGATAAAGAAATTAAAAAAATCATATTATTCTTTTTCTCAGTTAGAAAAGCATAAATTTTTTTTTAATTTCATTAATAGCAGTCAGGTTTTACAAAAATTGTATTGTGTGCTGGGCATGGTGCAAAAGTTTTTGAATTCGACTCATAACTCAGACATATCCGCCCTAACCGACAAATCAAGATTTTTATGTTGATAATGTATTAACAATTTTTCCCCAGTGCTTTTATATTTACCAGCATTGTTTTAGGAATCAGTTTTTTCCCGCCCGGTTAAGTTTTATTTATTAATAAATTTTTTTATTTATTCGCTTTGTGATAAATTTCATAAACATCAAACGTCTTACTTAATGCAATGTATCACAATTATATTTACTATCAACCATGTTCCTGATAAAGTATGAGCGAGAACGTTGAACGTTGAGATGAGAAAATGAAGATTATGGTTTGGACGATACGGTCTCAAGGTTTCCGATTCCTGTTAGAGACCGAGCTCAACCATACTCATAATTGGATTTTTTAAAAGTTGAGTAAGAGGAACTACCGCTCTTTTGCCGGTCAAACTTGGAACCGAACCCACGACTTAAGACCGCTCAGACTAATTGTATAGTGCGCTACCGAATGAGCCATCGCGGGCCCCGGTAAAGTGTGTTTCTTTTTTCAGAGATGCGTTTTTTGTTTGTTTCCCTAACACGAGGTGGAAGAAAATTGCAAAGAAGATAATTACTCTCTTCATGAATTACAGCATGCCTGCAACGAAAAAAGTTCAACCTCGATCGAAAATAGAAGGTTGTTCTCGATTATTGACAATCAATCGACGTTGTTCCCACGAGTTCTATGAAATTCTGATTACTTTCTGCTAAAATATTGTCAAATTGACTTTCAAAGACCCAAAAAAAGGAAGAAAAGTGAATATATGTGTCACAAAGCGCATTCAAAATTTACATACAAATTCTTCTTTGTTTTCCTACGACTCAAATCGTTTGATAACAAATACATTCAGTTCTCAGTTTTTCATTTGTCAAAACTCAATAAAAAATAGCCAATTAAAATATCCAAACGCTCAGCAAGACATACGCAGTCAAAGCACTCAAATAAAGCGAGAAATTATGGTTGAGCGTCCCTATGAATAATTGTCTTCAAGTCTTGGTTAGTTTATTTTTTTATCTACAACACTAATGAGCTCTTCTTTTTCATTTCACAGGTGTTTTTGTTTTTTTTTCCAAAACAGTTTTGTATGTAAATATATATATATGTACATAAATGCGTTTGTAAACCTCACTAAAAGAAAGTAGATCGGGCTCAAAAATAAAACTATAATGAGAAGAAAAGAAAGACGAAATAAAACTTTTACAATTGTTTTTCACAGTTTTAAAATTACATGATCTTCAAAAAGAGGGCTGACTTTTAACAAAGTAAAGAAAAAGAGCTGACTGTGTAACTCTGACGTGTGAACGACTCTACTTGCATGGCCAGCAGTAGGGGAAGTGCGCCGTATAGCAAATCAGCTGTCATTCTCCGAGGTTTTCCAGAACAGAAGCTTCCGCTGATCGCATGAGCTCATTCAGTCTCATTCTTTTATACCAAGTTGAAATTAATACTGACAAGAGAGTGGGAGAGGTAACAGCGAAAAATCGGTCGCTGAGAATGCTCTCAAAGTGTGGGAAAAAAGCTTTGATTTAAGAGAAAGAGAGGAAGAGGCGAAAAAAAAGAGAAAGAAGAAGAGGGAAAGAGATAGTGAAAAGAGAGAGTCATAGGGAATGAGAAAAACAGAGAGAGAGAGAGAGAGAGAGAGAGAGAGAGAGAGAGAGAGAGAGAGAGAAAGGGACAAACCGACAGGGAGATAGAAAGAGAAAAAGAAACATAGAAATAGATAGAGAAAAAGAGTTAAAGAGACAGAGAGAGATAAAGGCAGAGAGAGAAAGGGAAAGAAAGAGAAAGATAGAGAAAGAGAGAGAGAATGCGGAACAAACAATGAGAATGATAGCCAATTGCGTTAAGTGGTTGCCATGAAATGCCTTCTGATTTCCTTTGTCTTTGTCGCAGCCTAAAACATTGTTCTTCAGCAAGTCTTCTCGTGGACTATCTCAATTCTGACGTAATTTTTGACTTTGAAAAGTTCAAAAAAAAGAAAAATTTAATATTCCGATTTAAGTTTGAAGACTGGTTGAATTTTTTTTAAATTCCGGACTGAACTGATGGCTGAAAAAAGTGGCTCCGAAGGGTTATTTCTATGAAATATCTGCACTGGCTAGCCGATCTATTTCCTTAGGCTATTACGAAAGGAGTTAAAGCTGGATGTAATTTGCACTACTTATTTATCCCACATTCTAAACTCTAGGTACTTTTACGGTTTTTTTCTGCTCAGGCTCAGTAGAGATCACGCTGATTACGAACGAGACCGCATCATAAAACTTCTCATAATATGAATTTTTGCCGGTTCGACTGACCGTTTGACTCGTCGTTTTGATAATAAAATGCACAAGAACGGCTATTTTCTTTTAAAAAAGTTCGGATTCTGCTCATTATTCAATGAAACATCCCAATGCACAGCTCACCTCTTGATTCACACCATGCACAGCTCACCTCGTGATTCAATCTTATAAAAATGGCGAAAAGTACTTATGAAGTAGGTACATATTTATTAATTCATTAAATTCGAGCTGAATCAGTACTGTGAAAGTTATTCGTTTTATCTTCCTTTACCATGTGCAAAGGAATGAATGAATAGATAAATAAATGAAAAAACAACTGCAAACCATGCTTTGCAGCCGCAACAACTAACTATACGTCTTTTTTACAGCACTATCACACGGATTGTATTGGTACTCGGTGGTTTAACTGGTACCAAGCTCGAACTTCCGGGCATATAAACGTCGTCATCTTCCATGGGTGGAAAGCGTTCTCCGGCTGTTCCTTCTTCTTGCCCGAGATGTCCAATGTACGAGAAGAAGATTGAAGAGTTGATGGAGAAGATGATAAGGTTGGAAAGTGTGGTGGAGGAACTCGTTTCCCGCCTGCCTCCTCTTGACTCATCGCTTTCTCATCCAGCGCCCCTCAGTCAATCCTCTCAGTTGCCTTCTCTGCTATCCATCCCACCGCATATCCTCGCCTACGATGCCGCGGTAAGAGCTATGACAGTCGACAAGAACATGATAGAAACTAAGGCCGAGAACATAGTCTGCCTTGGTATCCCAGAACAAGACAACGATGAGGCAACAGATGCGGCTGATCAAGTATTTCTTTCAGCGCTTTCCCGGGATGTCGGAATACCGCAGATTGGAACTGCTCGTTTTAGACGGTTTGGTGACCCAGCAAAAAAGCGGCACATTCTCAAAGTCTTCTTTGAGTCTGCTCCCCTTAGAAACGAAGCTCTGATGAAGATCAGAAAAAGCCGCCCTCCTTGCCTCTCCAAGTTCCCGCACAGTTACATTCGGGAAGACCTAACTCGCGAAGGACTCCAACTTGAGCGTGAAGTCAAAAGAATCGCCAAGGAAAGAAATCAGACTCCCGATGGGCAGAAATGGAAAGTCGTCGGAACGTGTCTGCTGCCGGTCCGAACAACTTCGTATTCACAGCCAAGGCCATCCTCCACGCCTACAAATGCGGAAACTCCCTGTCCGTCAGTTTCCAAGGTCCTTTCTCCGTCAGTAAATCGTCCTCTGGTGGTCTTGACTTCACCTGCGAATCCTGCGACTGTCTCTTCTTCGCCAAATAATCGCCGATCTTCTCGGAATGTAACGATGAGACGTTAGGTGAGTGGCGGTGTTCTTTCTAGTCCTGACCCTCCTAGTCCCCCACATTTTTCACAGAGTTTAAGTATCAACTGCATCTTTTTTTAATGCTAGATCACTTCGTAAAAAGCTGTATAATCTATCTTTTCTGCTGAGTTCTCTTTCATATGATGTAATAGCTATATGTGAGACCTGGCTTACGGGCCAAGATAATGATTCCTTGGTACTCAACAATTCTGATTATCATATTTTTCGTTGTGATAGAGATCGTTCAATGAAAGGAGGTGGCGCAGCTATCCTTGTATCGAACCGTATTCCTTGCTCATTCGTTTCCACTTGCTCTGATGACGGCTTCGAAGCTGTCACCATAGACCTTTTTCCGTCTGTGTCTTCCACAGTATCGACTCGACTGAGATATATTTGTGCGTATCGATCTCCTTCTTGCCCTGACTCTTCCCTCTCAAAGCTATTGTCTTATTTCTCAGAGCTAGTTTGTTGTGACACATTGAGTCCTAAGCCAGCAATAATCGTTGGTGACTTCAATTTCCCTTTCATAGATTGGGCCACTCTTATATCGCACAGAAGTGGACAGGATGAAATGTTTCTCGAATTCATGAGCGATAACTTCTTTACACAGTATGTTGATACCCCCCCACTCGAAACGACAGTACTCTTGACCTGTTATTCTCGAATGTACCTATTATTTCCGATTGTAAAGTTATAGGTCGTTTCCATAGTAGCGACCACAATGCAGTTACTTTTGAGCTGTCATTTACAGTCAATACCAGATCGGTTCCATCAGCTTTCAAACTGTTCACTAAAGCCAACTGGCTGTCTATTGAAAGTGAACTAGTCTTTCATGATTGGACTCTAATGCTTTCTTTGATGAATGTTGAGTCTGCAAACAATTATCTTGTTTCTTTCATAGGCTCGCTTATTGAGAGCTACGTTCCCTTGGTAGACCGTAAAGAGCCATCATTTCGCTACCCAAAGGTTCTTCGTGAAATGTACTCTAAGCTGCAACGTATCTCTAAGAAATCTCCTTATTCTCATTTGTGTATAAGGAAATCTGCTGAATTCGATAAGATGTTGCATAGCTTTGAATATGATCAGGAAGCTAAACTTATACTGCGAGGAAATCAAAAGTCCTTTTTCGCTGCCTGTAGAAATCGTTTAAGTATGAATGTCAACCTAGCCATTCCTACTCTGTTAGATAATCAGAGGCAAGAGATAATATTGTCATCGGATAAGGCGAATGCCTTTTCTGAATACTTCGCTTCCGTGTTTTCCGAACCTATCCATGGTCCATTAAGAAATCCATCCTGCACTATTCAATTCAATTCTTTATTCCGCTTGAAACAAAACATAATGTTAAGTGACGAAACAGATGACACTGTCACAAGAAAAGTGAATTCAGTGAAGGTTATGAAAAGTGAGATCTAAATATGACAAGAACAATCAGGAACATTTCATTTTAGGAAAAGAGGAAAGCACACAAAAAAAAGCAAAGAAAGCAAAGCTTGTATCTTCAGTTATGAACTATTCATCAGCAATTAAGAACTATTCATCCGCAATAATAACTTGAAATTCCAAAAATTCAACTCACTCTTTATCATTCGAGAGCTAACCGAGAACACAAATAAAATTGAAAAAAAGAGGAGAAACATAAACAAAACATTTGAAGAAACAAAGCACTTGAATTAAAAATGTATTCTAGAGTTGGTGACAATGGTCTCACAATCAAGCTTGATAAGTTCATTTCTAAAAATGCTAGAAGAGCTTGTAGAAACCAAAGAACAAGGTAACTTATTCCAGACATTAATCATTCTTGAGGCACAAGTGCTTGTTCTGCTTTGATATTTACACGGCAAGCATATTCTGTAGTTATTCGATTCTCTCAGCGAATAAGGCGATGGGCAAAGTTTAAACATATTTGAGTAATCTACTTGAATATTTCCGTGCAGACATTTATGGATGAACACAAGATCGGCCACATTTCTTCTATATTCAAGCGAGGAGATGGAAAGAAAATTCAGTCTAGCAACATAACTCATTTTGGGTAATCCGGCCCTTTGTAGTAACCTTCGTGTAAATGATCTTTGCACTTTTTCTATGCAGTTAACGAGACCGATAGTTACTGGGGACCATACCTCACTCCCATATTCAACAAGGGGTCTTATGTAAGTGGTGTATATTCTGAGCAGAACTTCAATTGATTTGGTTTTAAAGGCTCTGAAGATCATGTTTATACATTTTTGGGACTTTAGGGAGGTTAGTTCAATATGTTTAGAGAATGTGATATCTTCCTGAAATGTAATGCCAAGATCTTTCACTAATGAAGTAGTTGGTATGATATTGTCTTCTAGGTTATATGTTACTTTTGGATTCCTAGGACCACAGTGCATGATAAAGCATTTTTGAGTTGATATCACAAGTCCCCAGGTCAGTGAGTAATCGGAAATGGAATCCAGACTTTTCTGAAGAGAGTCTCTGTTCTTGGAAAAAATTTTGAGGTCATCGGCATATAGAAAACCATGGACATCTGGCTCTATGTGCTCCATGATATCATTTATAAATATTGAAAAGAGGAGGGGTCCAAGGCAACTCCCCTGGGGAACACCACTGTTGTATACTTTAGGGCCTGATAATGTATCTCCGATTGAGACTTTCGAGGACCTGCTCGTGAGAAAAGAACGGATAAGATAGAGGAGGTTGCCCGTTATTCCCACTTTTTCAAGTTTGTGAACAAGAAATCTTATGTTTACAGAGTCGAAAGCCCGTGAAAAGTCGACTAGACAGATGTCAAAGTCTATTTTTTTATTCTGAAGCGTGAGGTAAATGGAATGAGCCTCTACCAGGGATGTTACCGTGGACCGTCTCCGACGGAAACCATGTTGTTTGGGATGTAGTATGCCATTGGTTTCCAGATATTGATAAGTTATATTGAAGATCAGTTTCTCGAATACCTTTGACATAGAGCACACCATAGTGATAGGACGATAATTTTCGATCTGAGAGCGGGGCCCTTTTTTATGAACTGGTTTGATTATTCCTTTTTTCCAGGCCAGAGGGTAGTGCCCTAAGGTTAGTGAGTTGGTGAAAATGATTGAGAGAGGTATGGCCAGTGAGTCCAGACAATTTTTGAGTAGTCTACTTGGAATAAAGTCAGGGGAAGAGTTCAGTTTCGGAGCTATTCGTTTCAGAATGGAGTTCACCTCAAAAGGGGAGATGTCATTAATGTGGTCGAGGTGAAAATTCGGGCGAGAGATCTGAAGGGGTCCACTGATTGGTAAGGGTTGTAACTTATCAAAATACTCGGCGAAGTGAGTTGCTTGTTCGAAGGGGATAGTAGTTGGTTTATTGTTCACTATGAGAGCAGGAATAGATGTGTTGCTTTTAATGCGGTTGGATATAGTTCTGAAGAATACCTTATAGTTTCTCGGGAACTTAAGCTTGTCTTCCCTAAGAACCTCGAATTTAACTAGTTCTTTGTGAAGTTTCTTGGATGTGCGTAATGACGTAATGGAGAGAGGGTTTCGTTTGTTACTTCTCTGTAGGAAACTGTATAATCTTCTTATCTTGGGGGGATATTTCAAATGTGTTTTGACATTCTTATTTTTTGGAATCCTATTATCCATTATGAATTGGATGATGTTGGTTAATTTATCGACACTTTCGTCAATAGTTAGGTTTGAGAGCATGTAAGTCCAGTCGATGCTAAAGAGGTCTGAGTTGATTATTTCCCAATCTGCCTTTTTCCAGTCTAACGATGAGCTGGTGCTTGTGATAATACGCTTGGCTCTATCTCTGATTTCAAAGTATATTGAGGCATGATCGCTGGTGGAGAAGGGAGGCCTGACAATACAGTCTTTTATGATATTTGAATTACAGAGCAGGCAATCGAGTGTATTTTGAAGTCTAGTGGGAGAAAGTACGAGTTGTTTAAGATTGTTGTCGCATGTCATGTTTAAGAATGCAAGAGACATACTACATGTATTGGGAGCGGTGAGATTTGCCCAGTCTATCTTGGGGAGGTTCATGTCTCCGCACAGAATGGTGGGAAATACTTCAGTAACATGAGAGGTGATAAACGAGCAGAGATCCTTTGTATTTTCTACTCCACAGCTAGGAGATCGATATATATTAATCAGTCTAATGGCCGAGAAAGCAAACGAGAAAGATGTGTTAGGATAAATGTCTATTACTAACCCCTCGCACTGAGCCTTGCTATATTGAACAACTAAAGATGAGGAGATGGCATTATCTACTAGAATGGCTACGCCTCCTCCTCTTTGTGCCAATCTGTCACCTCTGAATACCGTGAAGGGTAAACTATCGGTTAGAATGGAGTCGGGAAGCTCACTGTGCATCCATGTCTCAGATAGTAAGAGAATGTGATATTTACAGCAACGAAGAAGAAAATAAAGATCATATAGCTTATTCATCACTGATCTACAGTTGAAATACAAGCATTTGATTACTTCTTTTCTAGCTCTTTTATCCGACTTATCCTATGGTGAATAACGAGAGGTTTTCCTAACATTTCTTCTTCTGGAAACAAATTCGTCTGACTTTCTGGGGCATGAGGCAGATTCTTCGGCGTTTCTGGTAATGCGTCTGCTTCTGACTTGTAGCGGCTTCACGGAGCTTTCCGCCAGAGAAGGAAAGTCAGTTGAAGAAGCCTCGAATGTAGATGTCGACCGGGCCCCAGAGTTCACCAGCGAAGACGATGGCATTTGGGAGTGTTGAGTTGAACTGGCTAAGGGGGATAGTGACGAAGAGGCGGGAGGAGGGGAAATTGGTCGATAGGGTACTCGTTTGTAAGACTGGGCAAAACGAGGAAAGGCAGGGATTAGGTGAGCATCGACCACTTTGGCAGGGGGAAAAGATGGGTTAGTGGATATTCGGATGCAGTTACTCTCGGCTTGAAGCTCTGCCGGCGAGAGGTCAGCTCGGGAGTAACATCCTTTAGGAAAAGGGTGTTTCGCCTTTCTGCAAAGTTCCAGAAAAAGGTTACGCTTTCCAAGCGAAGAAAACTCAATTTTCAGGGGACGGCCATGAGGAGCAGAGAGACGTGGGCGATCAATTGGGTGACGATGATGATTGATATTACCCTTCTCTAGGTCGTCAATAAGGTCCGCTGAATTGAGTCTGATGATAAGACGTGAGATAAGATCTTTGTCTTTGCAACACGTATCATCCTCTGACTTGCCTTCTGGAAGTCCGATAATAACAGCTCGTTTACCTTTTCCTATGAGCATATCCTTGTCTCGATAAGTGGATTCGACGATAGCTGAATACAAGTGGGGTCTAAGTGTGGCCGGAGAGACAGATGACTTTATGGATTGCATTTCTTCACTAATCCGTAGAAGTTGCTGTGACTGGTCCAGAATTACTTTGTTCATGTCAGAAATCTGTTGGGACTGAGCAAGTATCATCTGTTGAAACGGCTGCATAACTTTTGTCAGCGTTTCTCGGACAAGACTATCGATGAACGGAAGAGAGACTGTGGGAATGGGGAGGTTGCAAAGATTAGGAGGAGATTTGCCATCAATTGGCAGAGCTCGGGAAGGGTCACCACTCATAGAGAACGAGTAATTGAGAGAATGAGTGTTGATTGTATTACTGAGGAAATGGTTTTGAAAGCCCTTTCATCTCTTTCAGCCAAATGCAATACCTCTCCCGACGGGATACCAAATATCCTTTTGAAGAAATGTAGATTCGCTCTTGTGAAACCTTTATGCATTTTATTCAATAACAGTCTGCTTTCTGGCTCAGTGCCTTCTATTTGGAAGCGATCAATTGTTAAACCAGTACACAAATCTGGTTCTCGCAATCTGTTAAATAATTACAGAACTATATCGTTATGTTGCTCGTTATCCAAGATTATGGAAAAAATCGTTTTCGCCTTAGTTTATTCGTATTTAGAAGAATCAAAGCTATTGTCTCCATATCAAGCAGGTTTTAGAGCGAGAAAATCTACCGTAACATCTTTGGTAGAATCTCATTCTTTTGTTGTTGATTCTTTGGCTCAAGGGTTTACAGTTGATGTTATTTTCCTCGATATTCGTAAAGCGTTCGATACTGTAGATCATAGGCTGCTTTTATATCAGGTTCATTCGTTCGGTATCTCCTCTAATATTGTCAATTGGCTTAGTAGCTATTTAAGTAATCGAACTCAATCAGTCTTAATCGATAATGTGCTATCTCAGCCCATGCCTGTTATTTCAGATGTGCCTCAAGGCTCTTCCCTTGGTCCTTTACTATTCCTTATGTATATTGATTCAGTGAAGGAAGCGATACCTCATAACCTTCGATTCGGTTTGTATGCAGACGATATAAAAATTATGGGTCGTGTTCCCTCTTCTAGCCATGATATCCAAGTCGCTCTTGATCTTGTTACCGCTTGGTGTTCGGTATGGAACTTGTCTTTGTCGACATCTAAATGCAGTGTTTTGCATTTAGGACCCCGAAATCCTTCTGTTGTATACCGTATAAATGGTCTCCCCTTAACTGTTGACGAGATAGCTAAAGATCTTGGTGTCACTATTTCCGATGAATTCTCGTACAAACACCATATTGTCGATAAGTGTAAGAGAGCTTCCGCTGTTGTCAACATGTTATTTAAAGCTTTTAAATCCCCTTCCATTTCTCTGTTGACATCTGCTTTTAAAATCTATGTCCGACCCATTATCGAATACGCAAGTGAGTTGTGGAATCCATCTTCCTCGGGCCTTGTTAAGTTGGTTGAGAAAGTCCAACGCTCTTTCACGAGGAGAGTACTAGGAAGAGTCCGTCACCCTAAGCTTCCGTATTCCCAGAGGCTTTCAATGCTAGGCCTCCAGAGCCTCGAGTACCGTCGTGCTATCTCTGATCTACTTTTTATTCATAAATGTTTACATAACAGCTTAGACATAGACACTGATCATTTATACGAAATCTCGGCTGTTCAGCGTTTCACTCGGCATTCGCATCCTCTAAGACTTATTCCTCCTCACCGCATCAATAAGACCTCTTTATCGACATGTGTTTCCCGTCAAATGTCTGTTTGGAACTCTCTTCCATTTGATGTTATCAACGAAGCTAGTAGCCTTAAATTTAGAAAGCAACTTTTTTCGTTGCCTGTGAATGTGATTGTGCCAGTTAGTCTTGTTTCTGATACTTAATTAAGACTTGTTATTTTTCATCATTATCACAGCCCCCCTTTTTTCCCCTTTACACACCGCCACTAAGCTTTATGTGTAATGTAGTCCATGCATACCTCTGTTTATATGTATGTAATTTGCTTTTGTCTTAAATACCTACATGCTTGGAATAAAGAATGAATGAATATATGTAGAGATGATTAGGTTCGGGTCCGCCCAGTCGAGAGGCTTTTGTGAAATTTTTTTGTGAAATTAGAATTATTATATTTACTGCTTTTGTACTGGGTTATTGAGAATTTTTCTGATTTTTTTTTATTCACATCTGCTTTTTTCGAAGAATCCCTTAGTTTCATACAAAAATAAAAACGGTTCGTATCTTTTTGATCTATAAATGAACGTTCGTCTTTGTCTACCTCTAGGACCACTGTACCGCTGTGTAGAATACAGTTTAAATCTCATTTGTGAATGACAGTGACTGGTTTTTGAAAAAGCTCAGCAAAAACTTCAAACAAATTTTTCTAAACCATCAAAATAGTCAGTTTAATCATCAAATTTCAACTCAACCAGGCTTCACCGTCTTTAAACTGTGTAACTGAGCATTTGAAGGTTTGAAATAAAATAAGATTAGATTTACTTGAAACCAATCTATATCTGAACGTTTTGTGAAGATGACATATGATTTTTTGTGTCCCCGTGGTGTATGGTAACACGCGCTCCCGGTTTGAGTCGAGATGGTCTGGGTTCGATCCCTCCCGGCGGACTAGCTTTTTACTGTGCGATAGTTTAATCATATGTCATCTTAACCAGGCGTCCCTGCCTTTAAACTGTGTAACTTAGAAGTTGAAGATTAGTTTTGTGAAGAGTTTACATAACTTTAAATGCGTCCAATTAAGTGCCCTGACCTCGAATTTTTCTCGCCTGTTTATGCAATTTTAGTGATGTAATTTTGCATGAGTGAAAAGAATAAAGGATATCGAAAATTAACCTTTCTCTACTTTCGCTTCTTGAAAGAAGCTGTTGTACAAGTTTTTTTCACCATCAAGAGACCAAAATAGATCCCTCTTATGAAAAATCTAGGGATCTAGTAATAAAAAGCTTGCATTTTTGTCTTTTTTTAAATAAAATAATATATTCGGTTCCGAGCGTAAAACACTTTTTTCGCGTATGAAACTTCTGTGTAGGAAATCATGTGTAAACATTTAACTCGTGACTATGAGCTGATGCATTTCCGCCTTTCATAAACTTTATAAAGGAAATAGGGTAGAGTAATTCATTGAAATTTTCACGAACCGAAATTTAAAAAAAAGATTTTTTTCTAAAAAGTGCGCGTTGAGAAAGTAATATGTACATACACATACACGTACATAGGTGTCGCTGAAAATGTCGCACGTGCTTTTTTCAACAGAAGACCATACAAAACTTTTCCAACGTAAACTATAATATTTTTATTCAAAATAATTTTGAAACATAACATTACTCGGAATATGCAATGTCCGTTTTTTGCTGAAACTTGCTCTGTAACAAAAATATTATTTTTTTATAACAGTAGAAATCGAGTGCTCACTTGTAATTATTATTCTCATCCTTCGGTTTGTATTTATCTGCCTGGGGTAAGAGAAAACTTCTTTTTTTATAAATTACTCAGGCGCAGAGAACTCGGAATTGGGTAAATCGGTAGAGCACCAAGTTTTTAGGCTAATTTCTCTCAAGTCGCGAGTTCGGTTTCGATTCTGACCGGCAAAAAAGTAGTTGTTTACCAACCTTGAATCAGTATTACTCAACTTGTCAGAATGGTTGAATTCGTTTTTTGGCTGGAATAAGACGCCTTGAGGCCGAAGTTCAAACTATTTATATGTATGGTACTTTCCCGTGACGTTGTATTTTTACGCTCCTTATTCCTTCGATTACACGAATACTATGTAGTGAAGGTTAGTGGAACTGCATGGCGCTTCATGTTTTTGACATTGATCAAAAAGCGGGAAAATATTATTGTTGTTATTATTCTACACTTCAACCATAATTTTTTGTTCTATACATCATGTTAAGTTAATAACCGATGTGTCTCAAGAGAAAAATCCAAAAAATGGCTGGGCTCGACTCTGCTTCGCGAACTAGCTCTGATACACAAGATAGCTTACTCATATCTCAGAAGACTTTGCGTATCAGTTTCTTTTTCACTCTGATCGAGAAGGGCGTGTCTATGAAAGCAGTCGCGAATACTTTGGTGAAGAAGACCAAAGAAATCCTTTCATTATCCTCATTCATTTAATGACTGCGTTCTATAGAATATGATACATATTTTGTTACCCGCCGTAGAAGATATTCATTAAAGAAGATTTTATAGTGATTTGATATGCTTTTTTAAAAATTTTTTTAATGTTCAGTATCAGAGATGTGAAGTCTTTCACCTTTTTGCTGTTTTGAAAAAATGTTTTCTCTATATGCATGTATTACGTTCTTTCGAATGACTAAACATAAGTTTTTATTCTTAAAAAATTGAATGTGCTAAGTAATTTTTCTTCTCATCGCTTTATAAGTTTTCAGAGGAATATACATATTGAACTCCTCTTACCGTAGTTGCGGTTTGAATATAATATTCTGTCAATTCTGTCCGAAGAGTTGTCCATAACAAGCTGAGACTCGTCCCTTATCTAGGAAGAAAAACATTCATTTATACTAGTTTTTGAAACTTTTTTGCAGTTAAATATAAAAAAAGGTTAACTGTATTTTTCAACTATAACTATATTTGGTATTTAACATGATCTCATCTCCCCTTCGAGTCCTTTTGGTTATTGATAACTGATACTAGATTAAATTATACAAATCGTTACGAGATTATACTATGTGTGGATGTTTTTTTGCTGAATAAAAAAGATTGACTCAAACGTTTCTTCAAAACATCTTGAAATGATACGAAATTTCAAAATGAATGTTCTATTCATTCTTCGAAAAAGGTAAAATTATTGAATTTTGTATCATAAAACAAATGTTTCCGGCCAGCCGTTTCGTTAATGTTTATATTATTTATTTTAATTGCAGGTCCAGCTCTATGCAGCCTTTGGCCTTTCTCCCTTACCTCGAGCTACTAATAATTGCGGTCGCTTATCATTTCCTAGGTTTGCTATTGGTCGCACTTTTTTTTTCATGGGCACTGTGTAGGCATCAAACCGTAGATGGCAATGCAAGGTTTGATTTTTCTTTCAATACTTATTAACTTAATCATGCTTGAAAAGGCTTCAAAAATAAGCTATTTAGTAAACTGAACCGTTCAAAATATGAAAAAAGAGACAATAACCGAGAAAAATTTGTTCAAAGTTGTTGAAAAACCGAATACTAATAAAAAACAAAGCTTAAGAAAATTTTAATGGGCGCCAAATGAGGCATTAATAAAATAATTTCCCGGTTTGAATGAACAATATTTTGCTCAGACAATCAGGGGAAAAACGCAAACCCTTTTTAAGGAGAATTTTCGCTGGGGTAAGACGCATTGGATAGATCAAGTATCAAGTAGACGACGATACAATTTGATATGCGTTTTGTCTTGGGGATACGTTTTACTTAATGAAAGCAACGTCAGCGAATAGTATCACCTAAACACAATGGTGAGCGCGAAAAAAATTTCAATAAGAAATACCAAGCAAAATGAGGAACTCGGAGAAGGCGATAGAGCCGAGAAGAGGAGGCTGTGATATAGTACGTGATATGTATATAGGGTTTTCCAAAAGTCCAGCTACAAAATTTTGCTTAATTGAACTCCTCTCACCGTAGTTGCGGTTTGAATATAATATTCTGTCAATTCTGTACGAAGAGTTGTCCATAACAAGCTGAGACTCGTCCCTTATCTAGGAAGAAAAACATCCATGCTTACTGAGAAGAAAAGACGGGAAAGAAAAAGAAAATGAAGGGCTTCTCGCGAGTGACACGTCCCTTTTGTTCTTCTCTCTGATGAGAAGCTGTTCAGAGTAGAAGAAGAGTACAACCCTAAAAACAAGCGTGTATTGCGTGTAATACTTGCTCTAAATGTGCAGGCTGCCGATCGGAAAGGCAGATGCATTCAGAGGGCTCAACATTTAGCCCAGTTTCTGGTATGGGGGCCATCTGCTCTTTGTTAAAGAGCCCTCTTTATATATTTAACAAAAACATCAAATTCGACCGCGTCAATTAAACGGAAGGTATATCAAAAATGCACCGAAACCCTGCGCCAATGCTCTCTTCAAAATAAAGAAGTACGTCTTTATTCAATAAGGAGCTCCGTCCCACACTGCCAAGTTCACGCAGGATTGGTGCGCTCTTGACAAAGTCGGAATTGAACCCGCTGGACTATTCTGTTTGGGGGTACTTACAGTACAGGATCTGTGCTACCCCTCCTAAAAATTTGAATGACTTCAAAACCCGACTGCTCCGGAAAATCGTCTTTCCCTGACTACGTTCGAGAAACGGTCAAGCAGTTCGAGGTTCGTCTCAGGCGTATGGTAAGGGCGAACGGAAGTCGATTCGAATGATTGTCGTTAAGTGTTGACTGAACTATTTGCGATGAACGTTTGTATTTTTCAAAACTCGAATTGTTAGTTTCGTGAAGGAACAATTTGTTCAGAAGCGTGTCGCCGGACTTTTGGAACACACTGTAGTATACACTGTACAATGTAGAACACTCTGTACAATTGAATACACAATTGAAAAAACTTTCGAAGGATATTCCTGATCGGCTCCATCTTATGTCATTATTGTGAGCGCGCACTTGGCGACGGTTGTTTTCTCAATGAGAACGGGTACCTTCTTCGAGCTCACCGCAAACAATCCACGTGAGTTTCTCTCTTTCTCTCTCTCTCTCTCTCTCTTTCTCTCTTTCTCTTTTTCTTTAGTTTTCGCTTTTTCTTTCGCTTTCTCTTACTTTTACTGTCTCTCTCTTTCTCTTTTCTTCTTCATCTCTCTCTTTCTTTTGGTAAAGATTTATAAAAATTGTTGTATGGGCCTTAAATTTTGCATTATATTGTGTGCGTGTGTAGCTCAGTGGGTAAGAGCATTGCCCGGAAAGAGGTCATGGGTTCGGTTCCCGTCACACAACACGATTTTTGCACAAGTTTCTGCGAACAATCCGCTTCTCTGCTCGGTATAAAATCCGTTGCTTGAGATCAGCGATTAGTAGGTATACTCTTATTTACATGGCGGCCGAACCGGGATGCGAAGGAAAGGATAAAAAGAGAAAAAGATAATAAAAAAAAGAAGAAAACCAGAGCATGAGCTAGTTCGCTGAAACGAAGGCACCTAGACCTCTGACCCTAGACCTCGAGAGACCTCGGTGATAAGAGGGGCATGTTGTATGGGCCTTAAAATGTGCATTATATGTAATGTGTGGGTGTGTAGCTCAGTGGGTAAGAGCATCGCCCGGAATGTGAGAGGTCCCGGGAGGAGAACGAGAGGATAAAAAAAAATAAAGAGAAAAAGAAGAAACCCAGAGCATGAGCTAGTTCGCTGAAACGAAGGCGCCTAGACCTCTGACCCTAGACCTCTAGAGACCTCGGTGTTGAGAGGGGGCATGTTGTATGGGCCTTAAAAAGGGCATTATGTTTTGTGCATGAGCTAGACGCTCATTGGGTAAGAGCATCGCCCGGAATGTGAGAGGTCCCGGGAGGAGAAGGAGAGGATGAAAAGACGAAAAAAGAGAAAAAGAAGAAAACCCAAGCATGAGCTATTTCGCAGAAACAAAGGCGCCTAGACCTCTGACCCAAGACCACCTCTATACACCTCGGTATTGAGAGGGGGCATGTTTTGTAAGCCGTAAAATGTGCATTATATTGTGTGCGTGTGTAGCTCAGTGGGTAAGAGCATCGCCCGGTAAGCGAAGGTCACGGGTTCGGCTCCCGTTACACAACACGATTTTTGCACAAGTTTCTGCGCATAATCCGCTCTTCTGTCCGTTGCTTGAGATCAGCGAAGAGTAGGGAATACTCTTATTAAAAAATCAACCGTACGTACCGTGGTACCAGAGATTGAGGCTACCACCTCTGAGAGATTTTCGATTTTCCCGAAACCTTGTCCAGTGATCCAACCTGAATTCCTCAACAGCTGAAACGCTCTACTTCCTTGCGGTACACCTAAAAGCTGAATAACTTTGAAAAAAACTCTCTGAAATAAACCAGTTACAAATTTACGATATACGAAACTTTTAAGTTTTTGTTTAATGATACTTAATCCTCTTCTTTAATCGATTCACAATGTTTAACATTCTTCAAGGCTGGTATTTTTTTTACTAAGCTTTATTCACCACCATGAGCAATCATTCAAAAAAAAAAAACGTTCTCAAATACACAATAGAATCGAATACACTTTCCATTTTAAGGATCTAGAGAAATTTTTTGCTTTTTTTGTTATTAAAAGTATATTAATACATATTTGTTAATACTTTTCAACAATCATTACCTAGTTCAACTAGTAGAGTATTGAATATGCAATGCTGTTTACAAACACTCGAACGATCACATTCTCTGAATAATCACTCATAGAAGGCCAATGTTAATATTTATGGTTGATTGTTGACTTTTGACCTGCAAGACACGTTTATCATGCTCTAGAGAAAAAAATCAATAGTATCGGTTTCAAAGATGTGGTATAATATCTCTGAACATCTTTAATTTAATAAAACACTTATTGAGTTTTTCAATGGAAATTTAGATTTATCAAATAATGTTTCTTAAAAACTTTTTTCTAAGAGTAGTTAGGCAGAAAAAAAACTTTAAAAAGTTCTGAGTTATTAGCAGGCTTTGTTTTGCAAAAGAGTAGTAGGGCGTACTTGAATGAATGCTCTAAGAAAGCAGACAACAAAGAAAAAAGCAATAATAAGTCCCGAAAAGTTTATCAATTTTATATTATAAACTCCACTAAAATCGAAGAAATCCCTCCAACACGCTTTACGGGTTGATCTTTCTCATTGGCCCCATCGAATCGTTTATTGTTGCTCAATATGTGTCGACATGGGAGAAAAATGACCGTGTTCCACTAAAACTCTCGTTCCATAATATGTCATTCAATCTTGCTTAAAATTCGAGTATCTGTCTTTATGCACACATATACTTCTCAAGAAGAGTGGAGAGTGAAAGCTTTTGATTGACAGAAATGAAGATGAGCAGATTGAATTGAATTGTGGAGCATCGTCTGGAATTTTAGTGTGGAGCATCGTCTGAAATTTCAGTGTATTGTGCCTGGTGTTCTCGTGATGCTCTGGCCGACACCCGCCGTGGCAGCATGGCCGGCTGTCGAGGCGTCTTGCGCAGTCAGCAGTTGAGATATCAGCTTGAGGAAGGAGTTTGAGCCTGTCTCCAATGCGCTGCACTCGTCGCCCGAGCGGAAGAGACCTTAAGCGGATAAAAAAAATCCTGAGCTTTTTTGAAGGAGCCTTAAAGAGACCTAATAGAGCTATTAAACTAATAGAGCTTTTGAAGGATTGATGATATGGAACCGATCGCCAACTTTTCAGGAAAACCTTTCAAGAAAAAACTTTTTTATCGTTCATGGTGATTCTCTGGCTCTATTTTTTAAATGAACTTTTTTCTTCTTTTGAAATAAAAGCAAAGAAAAAATGGCTGAATAAAAACACAATGTTAATGCATGTTCTCAGCTATGTTAAGTTTGTACTAATTTTGGTGAAGTTTTCATATTCAACTCAGAAAAGTAGCAAGAGCAACTAAAACTTTTTTTAAACGGATGCTCGTGTAAAAAACATTGGGAAACAGCGTTGCAACCAAAAACCAAAGCGAAACTAAAGCTATCCGATTCATACCTACACAGCATCCCCTCCAGAGCAGGTGAATCTCGCCGTTGTTGAGGAGGAAGTTTGTGCCTTGAGGACAGGTATGGAAGTTGCAGGGTCGCTTCTCAGTAGTTTGACAGCTCGCCTTCAGCAAAATTTACAATTGGGGGAAAAACTTTTTCCATTAAAATTAAAGGTTCCTTAAGTTGTCTTTCGCGTTTCATGTACAACAAAAACACACTTTGGTCACTAAATCCCAAGATTCAATGATATCATTCATTGATTTTTTGAGATATATGTATGTAGTATGTAAGTTTTGTTAGAACTCAAAAAAACTCAAATTGCACCAAATGTGCTAAGAATAATGAAATATTAACTTGAATTCAATTGAAGAACAGCTCTCATTCCCATTGAGAACTTTTCTAAAAAACAAATCCTAATGAGAGTCTTCCGACTGACAAATCCTAATGAGAGTCTTCCGACTGGGCTCGTACAGAACTTGGAATGAATCAACTAAGTCCTTATATTTTTTTTCCCGTTTAATTCGCTATATTAAAGTCAAATTGATGTATCGCTTTTGTTATCGTATTTGACAATTGTTTAGCTGATCTATTCATTACTCATTTTCAATTGTAATTAAATGTGTGCCTTATTGCATCGAAAGATGTAGATAAAATATATATATATCGTGAATCGCTTCCGATTCTGGTGAGAGAGGAAATCGTCAGACAGAAAACGCAGGAATCGCTCAATCGGTAGAGCACAATACTATCGATCAGACAACTCTTGTGTTGCGGATTCAGTCCACATCAAGGATGCACTCGAAAAAAAGTTCTTCGACTTTTTTTTTCTTATTTCAAAAGTTGAAAAAAAAAAGTCAACTGTTTTTTTTTCTTCAGAATTCGGAAGTAGAAGAGAATGTGTTCGACTTTTGATTTTTTTTCCAAGTTTTTTTCAAAAGAAAAAACCAACTTTTTTCGATTTTTTCGTTTTTTTCGAAAAACGAAAAAACTTCGGTTTTTTCGACTTTTATAAAAAAAAGTTGAAAAGTCGAAGAAATTCTCTTCAACTTCATAATTTTGAAGAAAAAACAGTTGAAAAATACTCGACTTTTGAAATCAAAAAAAAGTCGAAGAACATTTTTCGATTTTTTTCTCGAGTACATCCCTGGTCCCCATGCTGACAAGAAAAGAAAAAGAGGGATTGACCTTAGCACAAATTCGTTTGCGCGTGCGGCTTCCACATCCCCCGCACTGCTGAGAACATTCTCCACTCCAGGCCATCCAAGGCTCACAGCCACAGTTCTCCCCTCAAATGCAACCTTCGAAATTCCACTAAGCAAATATTTCACGAGATAAATCTTCGGTAGTGCAGTGGTAACACGGTAATAAAAAAACAGTCTGGTTCGATACCGCCTCGTTGAATAGCTTTTGCCCTTGTCATGGTTTCAAAATAATTCGGTCTGTTTTAGCGTTACTAAAAATTCGTTAATTACTTTTTCATGAGTTCTGATGAGCATAGTGGATGTAGGCAACATTGCTGAAAACTTTTTTGAATTTTAAAATTTTTGTCCAACTTGAGAATGAATAAAGGACAATATGTATGGAAATCAACTATTACAAAGTGTGCGATTTCTAACCATTCACGGCTATCTTGCTTTCTTCCGTCGACCCGAAAGCTTCGGGGAGGACCTTTTCGACGAATGTTTGCTTCACGACCACAGTCACAGTGCTTGGAGCCTGCGTGGAGGTTGTTGTCGTCTTCTGAGTCGTCGACGTTCTCATTTTGGGAGATGCTTTGGTGGCTGCGGTCGTTGTGAAGAGGGGAAAAATGTTCGGAGGGAAGGGAGGGAGAGTGGGCAGCACCAAAGTCGTCGTCTTTTGGGTGGTTGGAGCCATTGAAATTGGAGTCGAAGTTTTCTGAAACATTGCGAACTCACCGATAGAAACAAGCTTCAACAGATAGTCTTTCAGCTTCAACGCACGAACAAAAGCTAGTGTTTTGTGGTGGAATCGAACTCATCCGCCACTCTTTAATCGGTAGCGAGATCGTTGTCCCGGCACTACCGAAGACAATTTGCTAATACGTGGGATAGTGCTTTGCATATAAAAGTTTCTTCTTTTTGCCAAAGCTATGCTCTACGAAGAGTGAGAAGCATTCTTCATGATGTTCTAAGCGTGACCGAGTTTTTTGGCTTAAGCATTTAAATAATTCAAATTGAGAAACTTTTTCTCATAACTAACATCGCTTCATAAGTTCTTACTCAAAATTAAATGTTCCTTACACAAACCGTAGAGGTTCTTCACTATATAACCGATTACGGTAATATGGAAGAGAACCCGGGGCGTTGAAATAGCGTCAAATTTTCACGATTAAGAGGTAAGCGTTCTCTTAGACTCAATTGTGGATTTCTTCCTCACCGTTGTGAAAAGATCTTCTCCTTTGTCTGACCAGTACTTGGCCCGAAAGCCCTGGCCCGGACCGCCATATCCTCGCATGAGAACAATCATCTCATTTGAAAAGGAGACAAACTGCTTTCGGGGACGGTTCGAACAACAGTAGCTGGAGCAGAAAAATTTCACACTGAGTCAACTAGGAAGAAGAACAATTAATGCGGCAGAGAGGAAGTTTTGGTTATAAAAAAGTCATGACTTAGGTTTCCCTTCTGTAATCAACATGGAATTTTCGAAATGAAAGTTTTTGATAAATTGTATTAACCAAGTAATTTCCAATTACCCCGTTCGAATACAGCGACTCCTAGAATCATTTGAACATCGCATGGGCAAAAAATAGTACATGGGACGGCATTGAACCCAACCGTGTCTCTCTATCCGGGACCAATTGCAATCATGTTTTTTTTAGTGTGCAAGAAAAAGGTACAGACGCCCGCCAAAAGCGGTAAAAAAAATTTTCCATAAGGGTCTCCCCTTATGATAAAAAAAACAGAGTCCCGCAAATTTTTTTATTTGTTTCACATAAGGGACTCCCCTTATAATTTGGAAAAACAGAGGCCCGCCGACAGAATGTCTGACATGACTATTCAACCCCTGATTGCAATATCAAAATAGTACTGACGACTCATCAAAGTTCATATATATTTGATCAAACGGAACGAAAAATTAAATTTAACTCAATAAAGTGTTGAATTATTTGAAAAATTGAATTTTTTTTATTAGTTTTAATCAAACTATTTTGTAAGATCTACTGCTGCTGTAAAAACTAATTTTACTTATTCACAACAAAAAACAACTAGTTTTCATTATCATTTTACTTATTCACAACAAAAAACAACTAGTTTTCATTATCATTTTACTTATTCACAACAAAAAACAACTAGTTTTCATTATCATTTTACTTATTCACAACAAAAAACAACTAGTTTTCATTATCATTTTACTTATTCACAACAAAAAACAACTAGTTTTCATTATCATTTTACTTATTCACAACAAAAAACAACTAGTTTTCATTATCATCTTACTTATTCACAACAAAAAACAACTAGTTTTCATTATCATTTTACTTATTCACAACAAAAAACAACTAGTTTTCATTATCATTTTACTTATTCACAACAAAAAACAACTAGTTTTCATTATCATTTTACTTATTCACAACAAAAAACAACTAGTTTTCATTATCATTTTACTTATTCACAACAAAAAACAACTAGTTTTCATTATCATTTTACTTATTCACAACAAAAAACAACTAGTTTTCATTATCATTTTACTTATTCACAACAAAAAACAACTAGTTTTCATTATCATTTTACTTATTCACAACAAAAAACAACTAGTTTTCATTATCATTTTACTTATTCACAACAAAAAACAACTAGTTTTCATTATCATTTTACTTATTCACAACAAAAAACAACTAGTTTTCATTATCATTTTACTTATTCACAACAAAAAACAACTAGTTTTCATTATCATTTTACTTATTCACAACAAAAAACAACTAGTTTTCATTATCATTTTACTTATTCACAACAAAAAACAACTAGTTTTCATTATCATTTTACTTATTCACAACAAAAAACAACTAGTTTTCATTATCATTTTACTTATTCACAACAAAAAACAACTAGTTTTCATTATCATTTTACTTATTCACAACAAAAAACAACTAGTTTTCATTATCATTTTACTTATTCACAACAAAAAACAACTAGTTTTCATTATCATTTTACTTATTCACAACAAAAAACAACTAGTTTTCATTATCATTTTACTTATTCACAACAAAAAACAACTAGTTTTCATTATCATTTTACTTATTCACAACAAAAAACAACTAGTTTTCATTATCATTTTACTTATTCACAACAAAAAACAACTAGTTTTCATTATCATTTTACTTATTCACAACAAAAAACAACTAGTTTTCATTATCATTTTACTTATTCACAACAAAAAACAACTAGTTTTCATTATCATTTTACTTATTCACAACAAAAAACAACTAGTTTTCATTATCATTTTACTTATTCACAACAAAAAACAACTAGTTTTCATTATCATTTTACTTATTCACAACAAAAAACAACTAGTTTTCATTATCATTTTACTTATTCACAACAAAAAACAACTAGTTTTCATTATCATTTTACTTATTCACAACAAAAAACAACTAGTTTTCATTATCATTTTACTTATTCACAACAAAAAACAACTAGTTTTCATTATCATTTTACTTATTCACAACAAAAAACAACTAGTTTTCATTATCATTTTACTTATTCACAACAAAAAACAACTAGTTTTCATTATCATTTTACTTATTCACAACAAAAAACAACTAGTTTTCATTATCATTTTACTTATTCACAACAAAAAACAACTAGTTTTCATTATCATTTTACTTATTCACAACAAAAAACAACTAGTTTTCATTATCATTTTACTTATTCACAACAAAAAACAACTAGTTTTCATTATCATTTTACTTATTCACAACAAAAAACAACTAGTTTTCATTATCATTTTACTTATTCACAACAAAAAACAACTAGTTTTCATTATCATTTTACTTATTCACAACAAAAAACAACTAGTTTTCATTATCATTTTACTTATTCACAACAAAAAACAACTAGTTTTCATTATCATTTTACTTATTCACAACAAAAAACAACTAGTTTTCATTATCATTTTACTTATTCACAACAAAAAACAACTAGTTTTCATTATCATTTTACTTATTCACAACAAAAAACAACTAGTTTTCATTATCATTTTACTTATTCACAACAAAAAACAACTAGTTTTCATTATCATTTTACTTATTCACAACAAAAAACAACTAGTTTTCATTATCATTTTACTTATTCACAACAAAAAAACAACTAGTTTTCATTATCATTTTACTTATTCACAACAAAAAACAACTAGTTTTCATTATCATTTTACTTATTCACAACAAAAAACAACTAGTTTTCATTATCATTTTACTTATTCACAACAAAAAACAACTAGTTTTCATTATCATTTTACTTATTCACAACAAAAAACAACTAGTTTTCATTATCATTTTACTTATTCACAACAAAAAACAACTAGTTTTCATTATCATTTTACTTATTCACAACAAAAAACAACTAGTTTTCATTATCATTTTACTTATTCACAACAAAAAACAACTAGTTTTCATTATCATTTTACTTATTCACAACAAAAAACAACTAGTTTTCATTATCATTTTACTTATTCACAACAAAAAACAACTAGTTTTCATTATCATTTTACTTATTCACAACAAAAAACAACTAGTTTTCATTATCATTTTACTTATTCACAACAAAAAACAACTAGTTTTCATTATCATTTTACTTATTCACAACAAAAAACAACTAGTTTTCATTATCATTTTACTTATTCACAACAAAAAACAACTAGTTTTCATTATCATTTTACTTATTCACAACAAAAAACAACTAGTTTTCATTATCATTTTACTTATTCACAACAAAAAACAACTAGTTTTCATTATCATTTTACTTATTCACAACAAAAAACAACTAGTTTTCATTATCATTTTACTTATTCACAACAAAAAACAACTAGTTTTCATTAACTCTAAAATTTGACGAGAAATCTTCTGTATTATAGCATACAATGCAATACAAACACGTGGGTATGAACGTAAATTACGAAAGTATGATAATAAAATTTAAACAAACAAAAAGCTTCGTTCCTCTTCGTTAGAAATTCTAACCGTGCTCCTGTTAACCGAAAGTCGTTGTGATACTTCACTTCCACGTACGATTTGTCGCAGGAATCCTCACAGAGGAATCCCATTTCGTTCACAAACTCGAAGAAGACTCGACCACCATTGTCTGCCTGAACAGTGGAATGACCCAAAAAGTCGGATAAAAACAAATATAAACTTTTTTGTTCAGTAATTGCTGTAAAAAAGTCATTCGTTCTTATCTCTATTTCAATTGATAGATAGGCGCAAAAAAATTCTGCTATGGAGAATCAAGTTTCATTTCCTTAATGGTTAAAAATAACTGAAAACTAGGTTGAAATTGGTTAATTAAAAACAGCTTAAAATCGAGTGAATAAAAACATATGACAATTGCTTAACTGAAAACCAGGTTACAATTGGTTAACTACAAACCAAAACAGTTTATACGCTTGAATGATGGTAAACTTTTTAAAAACAATGAAATAAAAGCTTATTGAGAACCTGTATCATCCAATAACACTCTGCATTAGTTGGGTACTCCTTCGGATATTCTGGGGACGTGATGAAACGATGTACCTTACTGGCCTGGCAATCATCAGTCAGAACTCTTGGTTATCAATATTACCCTATGTCTGAGCCTTGCCATTTGAAAAATTCGTACTATCTTGAATGTGCACAAATTGTTAAGGAAATGAGAAGAGAAATTTTTAAATAAAACGTTATTTTTTCTCTTCCCCTACCTCCTTAACGGTCGTCCTAACATGGCTATGATTGTTCATCGTTATTTTTCTCCTTCTCCAGCAAAACTGCCATAAACCCCCTTTTCTATATTTTCCCGTTCATCTGTCGTCACAAAAAAGTTCCGTTATCAATCCTAACTCAATCCAGTCATCACATAATCTTTCACAAGCTATTATTCTCACGAAGTCGTATGAGAAATAAAGAGAAGAAGAGAACAAGGTATAAGGAAACTACTCTAGACCTAAAACTCGTAGTTTTTTCACACTTAATTTCTCAATAAGAAGAAGCTTGTGAATTATTCAAAACTTGCTTTTGTACTGAATGTTAACCAAACAAAATGTGATAAACTGTAAAATATTAATATAACCTTGAGAACGCCGCCACAATTAGCATTCGAGAGGCGGATATTAGCACAATGCACGCCGGCTAGGCCATCGGGGCACAAGCAAGCCGAGCAGTTGTTTGGGTTGACGTAGCCACCTCTCTGGCACGGAGGATGGGGACTCGGGCAGTGCGTCAAACAGTCGTAAGCCAAGTTTATCTGCAAACCAGATACTGAAACGGAATAAAGTTTTCGAAACAAAAAACTCAATAAATTTATTGTAGAAAACTGAATGTTTTTAAACGGACTAAAAATGCGCCCTCGGTTGTTTTGTGGTAACGCGCCCGCTCTCGGGTAGGTTAAGGAGAGACGACTGGGTTCAATCACGCTCCGTGGACTGGTTTTTTTTCTAGTGTAGTAATTCAATTGTATTATCACCCTTTCTTGCGTCATACTTTCCATGCCATTTGTAACATTATGTTAAATAATGAATAGCGTGTTTGGAAAACCGCTTGGTAGTCGAGAAAGGCAGGTCCAGCTCGCTGTCCAATCGTGTTCTGTAAGCTTCGGTCAAGCGTTCGGATGGACGGGATATAAGGGTCAGCAGCGAAACCGAACGGGCCATAATGCATCACCGAACCTACAAGACTTAAAGATACGAGCGAGTGTGTTTTTCAACATATTCGCTATCGAGAGGATAGGATCCTGCTGATTTTCATCGATTCATTTTTCAAAGAAAAAAGAATCAAAACATGCTTTTCTAGCGTAGGGAAACAGTTATCAAAAAAATTCTGTTTGAGAATGTTTTTGACTGTATGAAAAGATATGTATGTGATTGTTCATCTTTATGAGCTGCACTGTATGTTTTCACTGAGAAAGGCAGAGATATTAGATTAGCTTGTGTTAACGTGTTTGAGCGAAGCTATGAATGATACAATCACCCCATGTAGGCTTTTTAATTCAGGATTTAAACAATATCTCATCGTGTTATCAGTTCGATCCTAACTGGATGGCATATACTATGTAGTTTCTGCTGCAAAAATAATTTCCTTGAAGTTTACGAGTTTTTCGATTTTTTTGCTAAGTAAAGGGATGAAATGACCCTCTCTGGTTCAGACAGTTTCTTTGTCCACGAAATCTTTGCTCCTCTGATTATTCATGCAGGGCGTGCTCTGTTCCGATTTTCTCCTCCTATTTTAGTCCCATTGATATTTTTAGGATTTGGGATTCGTGTGATGATTCGTGTGATTTCAGACCCGAATCATAGGGTAAGCCGAGAAGATCTGCATTGTCCTCATCCACAGCTTGGAAGTTATTCCACCTCCCCAACGGAATGTTATTGTAGTTCACTGCGATGTTACGTTCCTGCAGGAAAAGGACTAGTTATATATACATAGTTACCTCGTGAAAGGACTCGTTACAAAAACACAAGTTACCTCTCTCTCCTCTCCATCTTCATCTATCTCTCATTTTCTATCTCTATCTATCTATCTCTCTCTCACTCTCTTACTCTATCTCTTTCTCTTTCTCCCTCTTTCCTTACACTTCCTCTCTCTCTTTCGCTCTACCTCTCTGCTGTTTCAATCGTGAACGCAAAGAAAGAAGACATACCTGATCAGGCCTGGCTTGTTCATGGAAGATGCCCAGAGCATGTCCGATTTCATGAGAAATTATACCGATGACGTCACATCCTGGCGTGGCGATTGATATGCCCTCAATATCTTGATATGCTGCATGAACTCTCACTGTCTACTTCAGAAGGCCTACGTGGCCTCTTTAGTAAATCACGTTGATGAAAAGTAGGCTTTTTTATGAATGGTGTAGATTTTCATTTGTTCAATCTTTGTGAATGTAGACGTGCGTGATTTTTCGTGAGATGTCTTCAAACCAAAGTTTGGTCCATAGCTGGACCGAATCAAAGTTTTTCTACTATAAAGCTATTGCTTGGGAACCGAAATTTGGTTAATAGCTGGATCAAACAAAGGCCTGCTTGATAGCTGGACCGATACAAAGTCAGATCCATAGCTAGATCAAATCAAAGGCTTGACCTCAGCTGGATAAAACGAGAGTCTGACTCAAAGCTGGAGCAAACCAAAGTAAAAACCTTAGCTGGATCAAACCAGAGCTTGGTTCATCGCTGGACCAAACCAAAGTTCAGTCCATAGCTCTATCAGAACGAAATTTGGTTCAAAGTTGAACCAAACGAAACTTTTGAATAAAAGAAACAAACCTGCGTTCCGCCAACTCTCCCGACAAAACTGGAGCAGCCTCCTCCGTCGAAAAACTCGACGCGATCGACACTCGCACCCTTCTCCTCGAATCGTATGCAAGTGTTACGTTGCCATAATCGCATAGCATCTCTGAAAAAATACAGCTAATCATTTTGAACGTATAAACTTAAATGAAGCGGTCGCATCACTCTTATCATTTCTCCTCTCTCCTTTTTTTGCCTGACTAGAGAATCAACAACCGGCTTCTCATGAAATAATTTCTACATCATATTCTACAAGTCGAGTATTTTTCGCATTAACAACAACTGACACCTGTAGATTTTTGGAATTTAGCTTCTGGCTTTGATAATGGAACACTAATTTTTTGTTTATTGCGTCTTTTTCTCATATACTCTGTACTTTTTTGAATAAGAAAATAGGGGCCAGAGACATTCTAAGAGAAATATCAACAATATCTCTTCCTTCACTCTTGTGAATGTAGAACAACTGTTTCAAGGCATCCAGGCCACTAATCGCTCCCGTAATAATAGTTTTTCATGTTCTTCTTCTTAGTTCTACTTCAAACGCAACCAGTCTTTTGTTTGGCAACCGGGATTTGAGTGTCTTGCGTCAATTGTTCTTTTGCACCATGCAATTAATTTTTAAGAAACAAAAGAACGGTGAACAATAAAATAAGTGTTGCAACAAAGTCAAAGAAAGCGTTTTGAACGGAAGATCTGCCGCGACATTAATCTCTAAACGATGAGATCATCGGCGCGATGATCTCATCGTTTAGAGATTAGTGTCGCGGCAGATAAATTCAGAATCTTCAAGCGCGTGGTTGAAATAGTCTTAAAACAAAAATTCAGCCGAGCTCGTACCCAGGAAGCTCTTATCTTAGACCTCAAAGTCATGTGAGCGCTCATAATCATCGCGCCGATGATCTCATCGTTTAGAGATTAATGTCGCGGCTGGTGTTTTCTATGAAGCATGAACTTTAAAACGGAGTTACATTTGAAAAATGCTTCCAATTTTCGGTAAAGTATGTCAAAAAACTTTTTCAATGAATACGAAAGTAATTTTAATGAATTTTTCTTTGTAGAAGTTCGTTCTTCCTCTTTTAACTTTCTATTCTATTTCTTCTTTATTTTTAAGCGCTCTTTTTCTTTATGGCTTTATTCACTCTGATCAAAAAGAAAACCCGGTTTTCAGCAGGAAATGAAAATTTCGAAGCCGTATGCCTCAAAAAATATCAACATCTCTACCGTTCCAGAAATACTGGAAATAAATTAATTCAACTGAATATTCTGTTATCTTATTACAAGCATCTAGAGTTTTTAGATTTTCGCCGCTGAATTGCTCTGACAAACATCGAGATGAAGGGTTAAAATTAAGAAATTAGTCTTACACAAGCGAATCTTCTTGTCATTCCCCTTTTTCGTCATTCCTCCTCAAAAGGTTCATATAATCAACTTCTACCGTCTGCTGGTGGATCTTTGTTTCATGGCTCTTTGTTTCCATCTTCTCACCCTGTGACAGTTATCCATTGTATATCAACCATGTGCAAAGGAATAAAATGAATGAATGTTAAGCGCAGATCTTCAAGTGACAACTTTTGTGTCTTTTTCGAAGTAACTACTTGATGCTGCCATTAATGGGTATCTGGTCAGACCTATTCCTTCTCGCCAGACCTTTGTGACCAACTCGGACGCATGCCAACCCTGCTCCTTCCCTTCCCAACCTTATTCTGGTGCGGGTCTCTGTAGGAACTTCACGTGCAAAGTCGAAGCTGACAGGCTCACCCTTTTTCCATCGCTTGTAAAGAGGAGCACGCCCGACCTTTTTTAAAAGTACAAACTCGGCGGGTTTCAGAATAGAAGCTATTTCACAAAAAAGACCTCCCAAGATTTCTTCCCACTATAAGAGAAAAAAAACTATCAAAACGTCAACATCAATGAAGGAAATTCGAGTAAATGAAGTTAGGTAAGAGGACGTCTCAAGAAAAGAAACACTTTTCATCTTCCATTATAGCTCACTTTTTTTGAACGCTTATAGAAGTTTTTAGAAGAAAAACACTTAGTTTTTACTTTTGTGCGCAATATGAAGTTCAATTTAACGAAATGTTTGCAAAATGAAAAAAAAATGGAACAAACCCAAAAAAATTTTTTTCAATAACCTTCCGCTTGCTTCGCCTGTTGTGTATGCCGTTTTGAGAATCTCGAATTTGTGCTGAGATGATGTGAACTTGAGTGTCTGAGAGGTCTACGTCGCCCTGCACCAAACACGATTTTTAAAGTTTTTGAGTATTTTGAAAATTTTACTTCGTCTGATGTGTGAAAAATTATTTCAAAAATATATATACGTGTTTGGATTCTTGAAGTATATACATATACAAGTATACATAAACATATAGAATTTTTTGTGTTGAATATTTATTAAAACATTTAAAACAAAGGCTTTGTGAAATTTTCACGATCAAGAATCACATCACCGAACCTGGAAGTAATCCTCGAGGTTGTTTACGGTTAACTCGTCATGATGTTGAGCCATCTTTGGGTCTCGATACAAGTCTCCGAAAAAGTCAAGACCAACATCCGATTGAATAGAAACTTTTTGTCTGTAACGGCTGTTTTCACGCACAGAAGAACTTGTAATAACTCTAATTGATACACATTGAGTTCTGAGTCCACAATCTGTTCACGATCTAAGTCAGTGGAACGGAAGTTCGAGAATGCGGATTTAATCAAAATTATATAATACTTGAAGTCGCATGGACCACTAAAGTCAGATAGTAACTTTTCCGGAAAAATTTGCATCGCAAAAACTTTTTTATCTTCAGCACTCGCTTAAAATTAGAAGCGGGGGAAGGTTAACCGTCACCCGCTTTGCCGGCGAACCTTTGCGCTTCCTCGTTAAGCAAGTTCTTGACGCGCTCTAGACTTTTCTTGGAGGCCTTCGCAACCCGCGCAGCCCTTGCTGGAGAACTGAAGTGCAGCAGCAGCACAAATATAAGTAAGGTCGTGTAGACATTGCTACTTGCTGCAGATAAGCTGAGCGACAGCATGCTGAGCTGCGTGGCCTTCCTCCTTCCATCTCTTCGTGACTCTTTGGTGCTGATTCTCTCTTCTATACTCCTTTGTCTCTATCTTTTTGACCCTCTATCATCCTTTCTGTATTAGATCACACCTCTCAGTGTCGTTTTCTCTTCTATTTGAAATGCCTTTCCTGATAATGTCACTAAAATTCTCTACAGCATACGAAATCTCACCACTGCCTGCCCCCCCTCTCTCCTCTTCCAACCATTCTTCTCTTACTCACAGGGCTCGATCACCCCTAGGCCAAACCCGTTTGACTACAAGATTATGCTACAAGCTTATGCCCTTCTATCCTTTCAACCATACTCTTTTCAGAGACTTTAACTCAATCTCTTTCAAACACACATCTTTTTCCTTTTCCACACACCTTTTACCCGTTTTAGCGCCCTCGGGCCAGGAGGAACTTTGAGGCGAAAACCGTGGTTATTGCCATATGAATCATCAGTGCTACCCGAACTCTTTACACTGGTACACTCATATTCTGCTTGAACAACGCGTTTTTCATTTCTTTTTCCTGGTTCGTATATTTTCGGATCGTAAACTTTACTCCCACTGTTTGATTAGTGATAAACTTTAAAGGTATATTTGGACATGTGATGACCTTCAATTTCATTCAAATCAGCGTGACTTGCCAATCCGCTGAAAGAAAATTTGCACACTGATTTGATTTGGTATTTGGTTCACGAAAGTTGATCTCTTTCTCTTTAAGTAGCTTTACCCATGAGGCTACTGTTATGTGCAGGTCTGGTATGAATATATTATAAGTTCCGAAAAGAGATAAAAAATTTCATGATTTGGTTTGAGGAACAAAAAAAAATCAACATCAGGGATCACCATTTAAAGAAATTTTATTAGTGAGATGCTGGCAAGTGTTTGAATGAAAAAACCGGTTTCATGGAGTGAAGTTTGTCTTGTCTGTGATTCACGATTCATAAACAAGACCCAAGTCGATTTATTCGCGACATTCTCAATCCAATCAATTGCGACGCACTCGCATTGTTTGGCTTGTACATACAATCTTCACTCGAAGGATTGGAAAATCTTGGCGTCTGTGAAATAAAGACTCGTTATGCGTGGCGAAACTTTCGGACGAGATCCTAAGAAATCTTCAACGAAACAAAGCTTAGTGGTGAGACATCTTATTTTCAGCTCCATTACGTGAAGAAAACTCATGAGGAATAAGAGACTGTCTAGATCGCATGATAACAACAGACAAGGATTAGACGAGAATTGTACTTCTAGTGTTTGCATCATTATGAACTACAAAGTAATCTATCAGAAATGAAAAGTTACGTAAAAGAAGAGAGAACAGAGAGAGAAAGTGAAAATAATGAGTCATGAATAGTGAGGTTTGTGTAAAGGAGAGAAAGAGAAAATGGAAACTAGGGTAAGTTGTAAGGTGTTCAGGCAAGACCAAGCTACTCTCGTATCACACACTATTCACTTCCCAACTCGCGCCGCGTACATATATCTCTTGCCGACACGGGCGACGAAGAGTCTCTTAGCGCGCTCTGACAGCTCCTCTTCATCGACTGCCCCCTCCGAATCCGACTCCATCGATGCATCCGGCTCTGACCTAAAAAAAGCAAACGTTAAAAAATACAGGGCTCACAACAGCTTATAGGCTGTTGGGTTAGGATGACATTTGATTTAACAATCACATGGAGAGAGAAAGGTAGTATCCCGAGCGAAATCGAACTCAGTCATCTCATATACATATATACGTCCCAAAGTGTTATACATTCTACATACTTTTTCCCCGTGTTGTAGTTCAATCAAATTTCGTACTTTAAAATTTTGAAATTGAAAAAAAACAGAGCTTCATCACGCGGATTAGTAATGTGTCCTCGGTAGCGTGGTAACGCAGTCGGTCTTGCATGGAACTTTACAGTAATGTGTCCTCAATAGTGTGATAACGCAGTCGGTCTCGCACGGAACTCCAGAAAAAAATCATAGCTTTTCTACCGCTTGTTCTTAAGACGCTTCAAAATCGTGAGGCTGAAGAAATAAACAGTCTGTGAAGAATATTCAGTGCAAACGCCTCAACATTCTCATTCTTCTGTTCTAGTTTCCTCTTTTCTCACCTGAACTCTGTCAACCATGTGAGCGATGATTCTTGATAAGTTATCCTTTTGCGATAAGATTATCTGTATCTAGGGTTCTTAGATCATATTTCAAAGAAGCAGAGATTGCATAAGTAATTTAGTCTTTTTCAACGTAAGCAAGGATTTTTTATTACTAAATAGCTTTTTTGCGATAAAAAACTAGCTTCGGGGTAGCTAAAATTCGCAAAAAAATTTGATGAAAACTACTGCCTCTGTCTTTTTCAAATGAGTTTTTCGTTCAAGCATCAAGTTTTGAGAGGGAAGTTGAGAGTTTTAGAACTCACAAAAACATGGGAGCATAAGACACAGAGTAAGATACAGAGAAAGAGAGATAGATACCGAAGTAGCTGGTTATCGCTTCTTTTGCCCACTCGTGGGTAAGGCATCAGGAACCGGGAGTGTGTATGAGGCGCTCTAGCCATCCGATGCAACGGGATATCTCAACATTTCGCATTTCACTTTTTGTTTCCTTCATTTTGGTCGATCGAAGAGCGGTCTAATTCTTTCCTGCTCTTAATTTTGATCACACATAACAGGGAGTTCCGGTCTCTGTATGATCACTACATGGATGTAGACGAAGTCATATTCGCCCATTCATGATCAACATTAATATTTCTGTTTTTTTCACTATCCATCAAGAATCGAAGAATGCGAAATTGTTTAAATCAATGGCACTCTATTTCTTATGAAATTGAGGATAACTTGAAATTGAAAACTTTCCGAAGGTCTACTCACCCTTGAACCTCTACATACATATACTTAGAGTTGAAGAAACTCCTTCAGTGGGTAAAAAAGGTAATTTTTCTTTTGAAAAAATTGCTTCCGTGTCATTCTTATCTATCACAAAAAATTTATTCCCAGCAAAGCTCCCCTTCCCCCCAAACCCGTTAATTTTAACGCCTATTTTTATGAGAACTCAAGACATGCAACCGACATTTCCGTCAAAAGCTAAAGAAAACAAAATTTATGACGCGGTCCAGTTTTGACAAGTCTAAGACTTGATTCCACTCAAGACACCATATATCGCTATTTTCCGTCCTGGTTTCCTATTCAGATAAACGTTGAAACCGACAAAAACGGAAGCAACCTCTTTTCAATTTTGTTGAATCTCTTGCTCAAGATTCACTTAAGGAGAAAGTAAACAAGAAATCTTGACTCCATTTTAGTTCCATCCGCTTCTCGATAAACAATGAAATCATTTCACTAGGTATTGTTTGACTCGAAAGAGCTTTACTATCGAGCTCGGCAAAGGACAGCCTGACACTAAAACATCTGAAAGATTAAACATTAAGTTTAGCAAAATAAAGCTCTCTGACCCCCTTATCAGTAGAAGAAACTTTTTGTTCCGTGAATTTGCAAAAATGAGTCGACCAACCGAGAGAGTGAGTCACCATGAATGAGAATGCGAAGAAGCATATGAAGACGGGAAGCAGTCCACTCGTTGAGGGCATATTTCTTTTACAGATGAACCACCTCAAAAGGGATTCGACAACTTTTCAAGAAACACACGCCTCATCCCCATCTTCCTTCTTCCCTCCCCCATCCCCTCTTTTCGTGAGTCTAGAACAGAAGAGAGGAAAGGGGGTCACCGTCTGTAGAAAAAAGGCACGCGCTACATTTTCTACTATCACGAACAGCAAGTCTATGGCATAGAAAAAAAAGAATATTTTTATTATGCACCAACTCGATGCTGCTCTAAGAGTTGAATGGGAGGGCGTTTAGCAAGAAGAAGGAGGAGCTATTAAGTCAAATGCAAGAAATCGACAGAATTGCACTAATTCTCAAGTAAAGAGAAAAAGTCATTGATACGAGTAGAAAGCCTGAATTGGGCACAAAAGTACAAACAGGACGAAGTGTGTCAGAGTTTAGAACGAACACTTTTAGTAACGACAACATTTATCATATTTTGGTTTTGCAAGATTAATCTCGGCTAATTAGTGAAATTATAAGCGGTTCTGATGCTTCACACTTTGTTTGACCGTATCGCTAGCCGATAAAACTTCCCACGAAACAATTTTTGTTGTTCTGAGAAAATCTATTTTTACGTCTATGTTATTCGCCCGCCGAACAATGTCTCTTCAACACTTATAAATGGATTCTACAATAGAAAGACTTTTAGAACATTAATCCTTCAAAAGAATTGGTTTCAAGTTTCCAGACTTTGCATGAATCGGCTTGTTTGACGAGATTGTTTATAGTTAAAAGTAGTTTGTAGACATATTATTAATTTCTGGCGTTGAGAAAACTGGGATTTCCAGTTTTTACTGATTTTTCATGGAACTTGAAATGAATTCCGAGCATAAACTAACAACTAATTAAATTGTTGGGATAGAATTATGCTAGATGAATAATGCTTATCGACTTCAGATTCGGAAGGGAGGATGGAGAGATTTGTGACCCGCAAAAGCTACCTCCTACACAAAAAGGATCACCGTCAAACCACGCAGATGTCCGGAAAAAAGTTCCTTCAAACATTTTCAACTGTTTTTCGGAGGCACATCCGTATCAGAAATCTCATCTTTTCTTAATTACTTTTCCTTTCTCTCTGGACTCTCTGTGTTTATATCTCTCTCTCTCTCATTTGTTTTTCTTTCTCACTCTTCCTTTCTCTTTCCCTCTCTACCTCTCTCTTTTTTCACACTTCCTTACAATGAAACATTACGTCACAATCTAAGAATTCCAAAGGTCAAACAAGTGAAGGCATCAACAAGCAGTATATACTTTTCGCTTGTCCGGTAGCTCAAACAGCAGTCTCCGGAGTGAAGATGTCGCTAAAAAGCTTCCACTTGCTGCATTTCGAACAGAGACACAGAGGGACAACCAACACAGCTGAAGAGATCGTTCCTAATCTCCTAACGTGTCTTTCTAGTTTTACTTGCTGCTCCAAGAGTATCCCTCCTCTTGGGTAGGATAAGATTGAACTGCTTCCGGTAAGAAGAGAATCTTGTGGACTTTCTCCAGCTTTCCCTCTATGGCCTATTTCGTATTGGACAAAATCCCACCCAAGTAGCAATGTTGCATGCGAATTCTAAGACACCGCAGCATGCGATACTGAGTATTGACTGGAAAGCTGAAATCATCATGAAAATCAAATTGATGAGCGTTTTACTGAGACCACCTTGAGAAAAGAAGTACAAGGAAAAAATCCGGGAAAAAATAAGATGAACTGGAGCAAATTTTACAAGCATTTGCCGTAAGCTCACCTTTACCTTCGAAACAAGCACGGAACACCAGGGTCTTGAGCAAAGCGAGGAGATGAGATAAAAAGCGAGAAATGAGGAGAGAAAGAGTAGGGGTGGATTCGAGAAAGACAAAAGATAAGAAGGAAAGAGAAAGGGTTAGAAAGTTAGAGATAGAGTTGAAGGATTGGATTCCGAGAGTGAGCGGAAGAGAGAGACAGTAAATGGGCTTAGTCCCAAAAAAAAACCAGGACCGATATACCACGAAACACGCCTCAAAATGTGTTCCCAAAGATCTTTCAGAACTTTGCTGATTTAGGCATGGAAGAATTACTAAGACGACCAGACTTACTGGGGCAGTATTCTTTCTACCTTCCAATGTCTTTCAAGAACCCAAGGTGATGCTGCGAACCCAGACTACAATGGGCCCTAGAAGAAGTCTCCAGGAGCGACCTTTTCTTTGAATGTTGCGGCTTTGCATCCGATATCACTCCTAGCTTTTATGAGGTACAAATCAAACCAATACTTCTTTATATGTACAATTGTAAGAACACGATGAAATAAAATGCTAGCACAAGTCATTCTCTTCATACGCCTTTGCAATAGCGTATGTGTTCAAAAATCAGCACATTTTTCAATGAAACCTATCTGAATTAACATACTTCAGCTCTATAAATATCTTTATTGTCATTAAAATAACGAGAAATAAATTGAAGTACCTCATTTGATAGTTTCAAAGTTTAATTCGCTAGCCAGTACTACAATGATTCTGGAAAATTGTTGGCATCTGGAAACGAGAAATGACTCCTGATTACAAGTTTTTACATTTCAATTTAAGCGAGTGGAACAGCTAAAGAAACAAACAGCTAAAGAAACAAGCTTCATAGAACCGTGTTCAGATATGATAAATTGACGACCTTTATGGCTGCCAGAAAAGAAATTGGTAAGATGCAGCCAGCATGTACACTCATATGTATTGAGGAGCAAAGCGTTTCATAAAAACATTGAAAGAACACAATATGCTTTTATTATGCCAAGCTAGACGAGGCAATGAGTATTTCACTTTCTTTTGTATTTTTCAACAGGAAAATAAATAAAAAAGAACTTAAGAAGGCATTCTGAGTCACTCTTCTCTCAAGAGTGATTAAATTCTCCCAGATTGAAATTGACACAAAACGTTCTGAAATATTATGTCTTACAACGAAAAATTCTGAGGTAACTCAAAATATATTCCAAGAATATGTAATTGAAGTAAAATAAGTGAACAAACAAAAGTTTTTATGCAAAGTCTTCTAGAAGATTAAAAGTTCGCTCTTATTATAAACATTGCCTTCTCACTGATGTATTTTTAATTCATGCCGTTAGTAAACTGCGTCAATTTCTGCCTATGTTTTGAGCACAACAGGAAACGGTTCCAACAGTCTACACTACTCGAGACGACTGAAGTGGGTAATCGTATAATCTTCATTTATCACGTCCATAAATTATAGGATTAAAATGAATCTTAACAGAGAATGTTGTTTGATTTTTCAAAAAGTTTTATTGATACACTCAGGCTTTTTTAGCTTAAAACTGCGCGTCATAAGAATCGCCTTGAAATAACTATAACTATAATGCGCGAGCGTCATGTCGACAGCAAAAAGGAGTTCTCCGAAGGCGTGATAGAAATAGGACCCCACCCCGATCTAGGCCTGAACTAGGCATTGCTAAGAAAAAGAAGATGATCCAGTAAATAAATGTTCCTCGCGTTCACTACCACCTCTTTGGATTTGTTCATACTCTCCTGAAATGGCGGATATACCTATCCTGGTTGACCAGTAATTGTACCCTGGATCACTGCTAGTGAGTGTAGCATCAGTGAGGAAAGTCAGAATTATCCATGCACTACCATATATTCTTAACTCTTTTAATTTGGGTATATCTGTTAGGGTTAAGGTCGAGCTAAAGACCGCGCATGAATGTCACACATACTATCATAATATCACACTCAAACAAAATGGAATCAGTGATCGGGCAAGTTTTGGGTAAGTAGACTGAAGTATTCGATGAGAAAGTCGTCATCGGGTTTTTCGGTAACTTCCCAGGCGTCTTCTATCGGCCGTTTCGTGACCGCCTTGCATAGCGGACACAGAAACCTTCAAAACAGATCTTAATCATTGAAAAATCCTTTCCCCTTTTTTCCTGATGGGTCGTCTTTTAATACCGAGTACGTTATTTAATTATTCTATTTCCAACCCCTCCCCCCTACATGAATAAAATACATGAACTTTTTGATTTCTGAACATTTTTCTCGTTTTCATTTGACACTTACTATCAAACCTGTCATTACATACTCCCTCCCTTACATTATATATTCCTCGCCAAATTTTTGAAAATTCCGCGTCATTAATGGTAATAAGAGAATATTTGCTTTCACGAGTTTTCGGCTGCCTCAGTAATATATCAGGTATCAAGGAATTTTTCAAGTTTCACGATTAAACTTTCCCTTCACATGTCAAAATACTGCGTTTTGATTTTTAATTAGTCAGAAATCTTCGGAACAGCGGGTCTTGACTAGACAGGTATAAACTATCTTTTTGGTGAATCAAAAGCTTTTTCCACTTTCCTTGCTAAGCTAAAAAAAGAGTAGACCGCTCTAGATATTACGGGACGAGTAACTAACGTCGACCGGTACTCGTTCCACTGAATGACGCAAACGGTGCAGAAAGAGTGCAAACACGGGAGCAGAAGATCATTGTCTCTCTCAAAGCAAACACAGCACTTCCCGTCAACTGTAGTACTTCTGTAATAAAAACCTGAGAAATATCATTTTGAACACTTTCGGATTCAGAGGATCTGACAAAAACCTTATCTTTCTCGGGGAGTTGATAAACTTTCAGAAGTCGACGGTCGGGACAAAGCGCGTGAAGCATCGTTCCGCTCGTTTTTCAAAACATTACTCTGAGCCCTCCTTGAGTTAAAGAGAGCGGGAAGAATATTTCCAGCTCTTTGAATGAAATACCTCGTCTCGATCCTTTTTCTCTTACTATAATCTATACTTTTCACCGCTACTCGTTTGAATGATTTTAACGCTTGAAGAGTGTTTTTAACTAGAGTACGTTGAATCTGATGATGAAATGTCTGGATTTAATCCCGGGTCATGTAGTTTGTAGTTCCGGCAAACATTTTCTGATAAAAATATATTATATTGAATATATTGAAGCATTTTCTTGCATAAGTACCTTAAAAACATAATTATTTCACAAATTTTGCATCATGATATAATAACTTCTTGATTTGTCGCTAATCACTTGGATACACAGTGGAAACCTTGTAAGCTGCCTCTGTTTTCTTGATGAAGCCTCTTGGTAGCCATTCAAGTGCATAACCTGCTGTCAGAACGTACCTATACGCAAGCCGAACTTCCTATTCGAGACAAGGGTTTAACAGGAGGTAAAAATAGATTAAAAGACAACAAAAGTGCAGAAAAACCTAACAATTATTCGCTCATGGGGAGATGCATTCCTTTTATTTTACTGAGGGTTTTTCAAAAAAATTGTACTCTAGGCCAATGAGGAAAAAGGTCCACCACACACCCAGGAGTTAAATGGAGCCGCCCAATTTGGGTTTACATGTATCCGCCGCTCAAAGTTTGGAGGAAATAAGAAGAGGGGACGAAGGAAAAGGGTAAGAAAAGAGAGGGAGTTTTTTGTCAATAGTGAGTGTACATGTATCCGCCGACGGGACCGATCCGGTCACTATTTAACCCCTGCACACACCGAAAAATGAACGCGCCGGAAAACGATCGGAAAAATACGGCTTAACTTTGCTTGGTACTAAATCTTTTTTACCCCTCTATAAAACCGTACCTATTAACGAGAGAAGCCTTTCATACACGAATCGATTTTTTTACCCCTCTAAAATCGATTTTCGAGCTGAATACTCAAAAAGCCTAAGAATCAAGTGAAGTTCAAAGTTTTTATAGCTTGTTTAGGCTTCGCGTAAATGAAACCTAACCTTGTAGAAACAGTGAAAGTTTCTCGAGGCTCTTACCGAGTAGAGCAAAGAGATAACTCAAATCCGTGCGATCTTTATGGTCTCGCCTTCGATGGTGCTACAGCCCACAAGTTCACACCATCGCAAGGGACCGGTTCATCCTCACCGGTATCGAGCGCGTCCTCAGGTGGCGGATAGAGGGATGTCTCTTTGCACAAGTGCATTGGAGATAGCGGGCTTGCCCGTCTCGGACCAAAATTTAATAGTACATATAGTTCGTCAAAGGAGGGCGATGCCGGACTGGCCTGGGCATGCCACCGGATAAAACATCAGCCGATACTCCCCTATACTTTGTAATGGCGAGTCGGGGCGCCAGTAAAATAGCCTCTTGCCCTTCTCCGGTTAACGAATGGGTCTCGCAAAGAGGATCGCCGGTGCGAGTGTAGACGGAGAAAATTTCTCCGGACTCAAAAGGATCTTCACCAACCTATCCCAAAGGACTCCCCTCGACAGGACCTATGGGCAAAAAACAACAATATCTTTATGATAATGGGTCGAACTTGTGACATCTTCAGCGCACACTAATACTACCCGGGCGAATCTTTGACGTCAAATTTTCGCAACCGGTTCCCCATTCTTATTTTACTGACGAAGACTGTGTGAACGTGGAGGAGGACGAAGTCGTGGAGAGGTCGTGAGTTCCATCCTTCTCTTCTACATTTACCGATGTAGATGGGTGGACGGGCTCCGCCTGCAATGATTATTCTCATATCAGCAAGGAATTTTGTTGTTCAAATTATTTCAAGGATGATTTGTCAAGACTCTTCGGCTTACATGGCAAGTATGACAGCAAGATGTCAATCAGTTTTAATACACATCTTAGAGTAGTCTTTTCTCAGTAGAATAGGTCAGAGACGGTTATGGGTCATGACTCATGAGTTGCATCACGCCAAGACTCGTTATTATTTCGAGGCTGAAAGTTTGGAAAAAGAGTCGACCATCTTGGGAGGGTGAATATGGAAAGAAAGGTGCTTGCCTGAGAGATTCATTCTTTACCTAAAGACTAGATCACGAGTTTATGGTCTTCAGCACAAGCCATTCATTCGTCATGTTTTTCTTTTTACTCTACTACTTTCTTTTTCTTGTTCAAATTTCAAAACTTTCCTCCCAGTCATATCATATTGGGTTTAGCGAGAAGTATTCAAATAGCTTGGGCTAGCCCAAATGTTCCCGTTTCCTACCATAAGCGTCTCCGCTTTTCTACGCGTCGATCCGTCTTCCCCTCGGCAGAAACCGAAACAGATTGTTTCTCTAACTCGTATTACGGCTCAAATCTATGCATTGTCTCAAATAAAGCTAGTGGTACGAATGCTCTCTTCGTATGCTTTAACTTTGCTCATAGCACGCCCTCAGTCTTTCTAAAGTCTGCTCTTCCGCCATGAATGGTTGTTGTTGTTGTCTTGCCCAGCGGGTATTCATCCTCCGCGAGACACTGGAGAAAGTAGTCGAAGCTCTCGACCCTCCACTGTTGTAAGCACACTCTCTCTTTCTTTCTCTCTTTTTTAAAGGTCCCAAGTGGCCATGATTGGTCTCATTGATAAACATACTTCTTTGGCGGGTGGTAAGAAACAGCCTAAACCGGAGGGTCAAGAAATTTCACAGAGGCTTGCACCCCTCTCAACTTCCCTTTACTACAAACTAGCGGTGCGTTGGAAAGCAGCCCGTGATTTTACCGAGAAATGCTGTTTCTTAGATGAGCGTAGCGTTTAAACTGCTTCAATAAGTGATAACATATGTATATACAGTGCGACATATGTATATACAGGTAAAGTGCGACAAACAACAATGGTCAAGTTGTAACACACCTTGAAAGGAGCCGCACTGAAAGTCTGGTAAACATTGCGGAAGTGCGGGAATGACAATGTCTTCACGAGCTTGTACTCATTTGAGTCGCCGGAGACCTGAAAAAGCTGAACTCGGTTTTGCTTGAAAATCAAAGTGGTCGATCTCAGTTTGGGAAGGGTGTTAAGCCCAGTAATGGTAATTTTTTATCATAAAAATAGGCAAAGTATCACCCAGTTTGTATTGATATCCTTGAAACTTTTTCTCGAGTTTTCTGTAAATTTCAGTTAGATCAATTAATTATTCGAAGCAGCGAGTTGTTGCTTTTCGCAATATGGATGAACCTCAGCTTCGTATTGTCATTTAGGGGCACTAAAGACTCATTTTCCTCAATTCTCTTCGCTTCTTAACCCTTTATGTTTCATTTTAGTAGGAACTGTTTAATTTTTTCAGAACTTTTTTCCCCGCCTCGCGGCAGGGTACGCGCTCTCCTGAGATGCGGGACAGCCCTGTTCTGGTAGAACTAACGCGCTCAGTCACTGCTAGTGGGTGTAGCAGAGTCACTGCTAGTTTGTGTAGAGGAGAGTCAGATTCGTGCAAGCACTGGTTCTGGTGGATCTGCCTAGGGCAGGCGTTTAATGAAACCGGTATAATACATGTTTGTATGCACCGAGCGAGTTGGAAAAGGAATGTGGAAAGGAAAAAAGAGTAAAGAGAGAAGTAGAAAAAAGAGTGAAAGAAAACGTAAGGAGAAAAGAATGTAGATCATTATTGGCGCGAACATGTATGCGCCAACATAGCTGGTCCCGTAACTATTTAACCCCTGGTCTAGAAGAGGTTCGAACTTGAAACCCTTTGAACAATATTCACCACACTGCCATTATGTCATGCTCGTACTATATTCCTATGATAATAGGTTAGCAACTCTCAACATATAAAACTTTCATCACAGTCTAGCCGTGGGACCAGCAAAGGACCTCCTAACGAATCGAAGAATTGAAAACTTTTTTGGCTTCAAACCCTAATTTAGACGAAATCTTTTTTATTCACATGGATTACTATTACGCGTGTGTTTCTCGTTGTATTAAGATGTGGAACTCTCTTCCAGCAGACATAGTCTCAATTAATTCTTCATCGCAGTTTAGGAGCCGATTGCTTAATTTAGACCCTGAGTCAATTGTGCCTAGCACAAAACTTCGCCGTACATGATTCTTTAAGATTTGATTTTTTCCTCGTTACTATTGTTTGCAATATATAAAAAAAAAACCCTCCCACTACCCTCTCCTTGCTCAATCTTGTTATTGAATTTTCCAACTTATTCTTCTAGTGAATAAGCTCAACACTTCTCGTTTTGATTAATTTTCGAACATTTTTAGTGCCCAGAAACTTCCTTTGTGAAAACTTAACATCAAAATTTCCTTTTCTTTTGTGAATACTTATCATTCATTATCTGTTAAAAACTGTAATTTTCTCTGTGAATATCTGTATCATTATTTTAAAAACTGAAACACACTGTGTCAGTCATCCTTTGTCATGTACGTTCATACGTTACTTGAACAACTGGAATAAAGAATTGAATTGAAATGATTTAATTTAATCATTACTAAAATATTATCATTATCACTTTTATTATCAATATCATGATTACGAAACTCCGGGCACTAACTAACAGCAAGGCAGCAGATCTGCACGGTGCTCTGCCAGTCTGCCGCTTCCTCCGTCCCTTCTTGAGGGCAAAGCAGAAATACTCGTTCTTTTCGTTGCGATAGTTGCGGCATCTGCAACAACCAAGGTTAAATGACGAGTTCTGACCATGCCATGGCAAACCTCTGTTCCAAACTACAGCGGCTACTAGTTTCCATGCTTTAATATCCAGACAGTTTTAGGAAAATCCCTTTTTACCTCTTTCCTAATTAAACTTTTTTCCGGACTCGGCGGGTCTCTGTGGAAGCACATTACCGATTTTTTTCGAATCTCAGGGTCCTTTTCGGACGCATCATAGAACCTCTGGCCTCAACTTTTTACCTTCAATTATTTTAGTAAGGTGTTAAATGAGACCGGTCAAAGGGATGTTTGTACGCGCCGAGCGAGTTGGAAAAAGATTATGCAAATGCTGAAAAGAATGGATAACGATGTAGAAAAATGTAAAATAGAACGGAAGAAGAAGAGAATGTATGTAGATTCTTTTCGGCGCTAAAATGTATGCGTCAACATAGCGGGTCCGGTTACTATTTAACCCCTGTTTACAGCTAACTTCTTCTTTTGCACATGGCTAATGCGCACCATTAAAGATCGATCGTGTTTTTCAGAGAAGATAAAAAAATCTAAATGAATACCTAGAAATTGAACGATTAATACAGAAAATAGTGAATTTGGATCATCTTTAATGCCTTTCGAAAAGATATGGAGACTCTACACAACGCATGATCGATGTAGATCAGGGTAATTGAAGAACTATAACAGGCTTCTTGAATATCTTCTTTAAAACTTCGCAGAGGACCGCCAAAAAGAAAACTTCTAAAGAAAAGCGCACCTATCGCTAGCAAGAGATATAAAATTAGTCCTAATTTCTTTTTAAATATAAGGTTTCACCTGTAAACAGAGGCTTGTAGTATCTTGGTACCTCATAAAAGCTTCAAGCCTTACCTGCACAAACCACTGTGGAACCGTCAAATCTATGAGGGGAAAAAAATGGTTCTCGATGTTGTTGCTTATAATAAAAGCAATGGAGAATGAATTTTATTGATCACGCGTATTCCATTCTCAGCTAGAGTTTTTTGTTATCATGCAAGAGTTTTCCAGAGCTCAAAAAAAATTTTTTATCCAAACTATCTTTAGCGCGATATATTTCACATTTTTGAAGAAGTCTTGAAAAAATTCTGTTAGAAAAAGTTACTCAATTTCGTAAGTTGAAACATTTTTACCTGGTGTTCAGTTCTCTTATGCATTTAGCAAACTCGTCCCAAGAAATCTCCGCTCGCAGCCCGTTAAGCTTCTTCGAGTTTTGTCTCGTCGAAGGCCTGACAGTTCGTCTTGCCTGAGGCGTAGCAGTTTGACTTGTCAAAGACCCGACACTTTGTCTTGCTGTAGGCGTGCCACTCTGTCTTTCCTCAATCACGGCACTTTGTCGTGTCGATGGCGCGGTACTTTGTCTTGTAGATGGCGTGGCACTTTGTCTTGTCGATACCGCGGAATTTGGTCGGGCAGAAGACGTCGTACAATATTCGTAACTAGGGCATTGACCCATTCTCTGAAGAAAAAAAACTTTAGCGTAGAATTTTCGAAACTTTCTCCATGTCGAATGGAAAAAGAAATTAGGGCAGTTTAAGTCTTAATTGAAAAAACAACGTATTTGTTGAGTTGAAGCCTTAGACAACAGAAAAGTTTCTATTATGTTGAGGTATATAACCTCAGTCAGTGAAGAATTTCGTGCTCGCTAGCAACAGAAACTTGGCCGAGCAAGGTACTCAACTTCCTTTATGTATTTTTGTCTGCAACATCAGAAAAACATTTGATTTAAAGCTCATTTTGATTACGAGCCAGACAAAAGAACTGGAAAAGTTCATTCAATAACTAGGGCACGTTTTTCCTTAGTAGAGAAAAACATGAAAAGATGCTTAAGTTTTTCGTACGGCTCAATACTCTGTTGTTTAAATTTTTGTACGAATATGTGTCAATTTGATTTCGGAATGGAATTATGAATCACTACAACAAATTTACTTCTTTGAAAAAAAAATTGAGAAAAATTTGTTCTTCCTAAACAGAAATTCACCACAAAATCAATCGTGACGTGGATTTAGAAACTTCAAAAAAGATTGAAAATAAAAACTTCTTCTTAATTTGTACAAAATTTATCGTGATTTTCGAACTACTAGCGACTGTCCCATTCCTAAACGGAATTTTATTGGTCATCAGTGAAGATTACTGTAGAAAATGGACGACAATTTCTTTGGCCGTATGCACGCGTATCACGACACTTTGTACCGCGTCACTTTGTACCCGACACTTTGTACCCCGTCACTTTGTACCGCGACACTTTGTACCCCGTCACTTTGTACCGCGACACTTTGTACCCCGTCACTTTGTACCGCCACACTTTGTACCGCGTCACTTTGTACCCCGTCACTTTGTACCCAAGGAAATTTTAAGACACTGTTTCGTTTGTAGTTTTTTTTGTATTTTTGTTATTTAAGCTTGTTTTCTTCACATTTAATTGTTCCGTTTGTAGTTTTTTTTATATTTTTATTATTTAAGCTTCTTTTTTTTTACATTTAAGTGTTCCGTTTGTAGTTTTTTGTATTTTTATTATTTAAGCTTGTTTTCTTTACATTTAATTGTTCCGTTTGTAGTTTTTTTTGTTTTTTTTATTATTTAAGCTTCTTTTTTACATTTAAGTGTTCCGTTTGTAGTGAGAATGTCTTTTTTTGACTTGACCCCGTTAAAAAGATAAAAACACAGATCTGCCAAGAAAATGTGGTGGTTAAATCGAGCAAACGGTCCCGCCTTAAAGTGGCTAAGAGCCATCAGATATTTTGAAGTTGCGTAGTGCGTCGTGCGTGCATGCATGCGTATCTTAT
>OZ057409.1:9976844-10092934 GCA_964056735.1 Allodiplogaster pararmata | reverse complement strand
CCCCTACCCCCCTTTGCTTAGGTAGGGCCCTCTTCCTCCCCCCTTCCTTCTTTAGGGCCCCCCCTCCCTTCCCTGCTTAGGTAAACCCCCCCTCCCCTCCCCCCTTTCCTTTCCCCAAAATTTATAAAGATAATTTAAAAAGAAAGAGAAAGAAACAGAACAAGTAAGAAAAAAGAAAGAGAAAAAAATAAAGAGACAAGTTTGTCAAAAAAAAATACAAAAAAACTACAAACGGAACAATTAAATGTAAAGAAAACAATCTTAAATAATAAAAATACAAAAAACTACAAACGGAACACTTAAATGTAAAAAAAAAAGCTTAAATAATAAAAATACAAAAAAAACTACAAACGGAACAATTAAATGTAACGAAAACAAGCTTAAATAACAAAAATACAAAAAAAACTACAAACGAAACAGTGTCTAAAAAATTTCCTTGGGTACAAAGTGACGGGGTACAAAGTGACGCGTTACAAAGTGTCGCGGTACAAAGTGTCGCGGTACAAAGTGACGGGGTACAAAGTGTCGCGGTACAAAGTGACGGGGTACAAAGTGTCGGGTACAAAGTGACGCGGTACAAAGTGTCGGTAATCCGTATGCACGTACCATTTTTGGTGGGAAATGTTGAAGTAAATAGCGTTTTCCTAGAAAATGTCTAAAATGCGTATGCACGTACCATTTCGTTTTCGAGGAAAACTGTTTACTTCGACAAAACAGTTTACCTTCCCCAATTAGGTGGAAAACGTTATTTTCCTTGATAATGGAAGATGGTTAGTTGAATTATGTGAATAGTTTTTTGCATTTTCTCTTGTTTTGTGCTACTTTTTCGATGATTTTATGACTAATTTTTCTACTTTTCATCACTAACGTTTTTTCGTTGTATATTGCTGCGCTTGTACAGTCAACTAATAATTTGTCTAGATACCACATTTACATTCAAATTTTGCTAAACATTCATAACTATTGAAAGGCGGCACTTTTGCACTTTAGGAACAACCCCCTACCAGAAGTTCAATGGCTCAGATGAGAGTGGCATTTTTTGATACGGTCTCGTTAGTCTAAGCCGTACGGCTTCTTTAGCGTAAACTTTTTCTAAGCCTAAGCGTTTTTTTAACGTTTTAACCTAAGCGTAAAAATAAGTGTTTTATGTAAAAATATCTTTTTTAATGTAAGAATAACTTTTTTGAAAATGTAAATGAGTCAGAAGTATGACCCATGGAACCTTTGGGAGGGGGGACCTAAACGGCAAAAGTGCCGGAATTTGACTGGTATCAAGACAAATCATTCGTTCAATGTACAAGCGCAGCAAAAAAACAACGAAATGATGATGAAAAACATGAAGTAGAAAAAATTAGTAATAAAATCAACGTAAAAGCAGCACAAAACAAGAGAAAAAACTGTTCACAGAATTCAGCTATCCCCGTCTTCCATTTTGAAGGGTATGACAAAGCTCGAAAATAAAGCGTGATCGGGTCTTATCCTCTTACGGAAATTCTCACGGAGTAAGCGAAAAGTAATTTGGCACTTTTTTACGTTTAGGGCCCCCCCTACCAGAGGTTCGATGGGTCATACGTCTGACTTATTAACATTTAAGAAAAATTATTTTTACAAAAAAAATTTTACATTAAAAAAAGCGTAGGCTTAGGAAAATGTTTACGCTAACGAGGCCGTACGGCTTAGGCTAATGAGACCGTATCAAAATGACCTAAATCATCTGACCTAATTGAACCTCTTGTAGGCGGGGGGGGGGGCTAAACGCAAAAAAGTGCCAGTAAATTAAAATTTTAAAAAAACAACCGGTAAACAACATAAAATCTCGAAGTCACACTGATCACAAAAAACAATTTCAAATTCCCGCCCGAAGTTTTCTCGGTAAATATTTTCTACGGTTCGTGCATACCATTTAACATTTTCCTCGAAAACAGCCGTATAGAAATATCTACTGTAAAATTTCACATGTCAACTCTTTTTGATTCTTTGCTCTGTGTGTTCAAACTGGTCAAATCCCAAAATTTTTTTATCTTACAGATCAGCAGAACCATGGAATCTGAAGATCCTATCTCAGTCAGTTTTTTCATTTCTCCCGAAAGATAGTATGACTTTTATTCCCTGATGGGCAAGAGGGTAGAATCACAATTTTAGCGGGTAAAGTGTTCCATACATTAATGCATCGAGAAACACAGGTGCTATGAGAATTGGGCAGTTTAAACGGAAGCAAAATACGGAGGGAGTGGGAAGAGCGATGTTGAAGAGGAGTTGGTGAGATCTTGAATAAATGATGTTGATCAATTGCAGTGTTACCGTGAACAATCTTGTGAACAAAACATAGATCAAGAATGCGACGACGGTATTCTAAAGTAGAAAGCGATAGAGTCCGCAACCGGGACAGATAGTTGGTTGTTGAAAGACCGGCTCTCGCGAATACGCGTCTACTAAATGATCGCTGAACTCGTTCAAGTGCGTTAATATTACCAATGGCCAATGGAGACCACAATTCACAGCCATATTCTAGAAGGGGAAGAATGTAAGCCTTAAAGGCGCGGACAAGTACTAAAATAGAAGATGTCTTGAAAGAGCGAAGAATTACATTCATAGCTTTTGTGGCTTTAGAAACCGTTTGGTATATGTGGTGAGTAAATGAGAGAGCATGATCAAAGAATATTCCTAGGTCTTTAACAGAAGTAACAGAAAGTAACTGATCAGCGTCAATACGGTAAGTACTAAATGGATTGTTAGACCCGCAGTGCACCACTGAACATTTAGGAATAGAAATGATTAAGGACCAGGTTAGGCCAAAGTCATGTACGATGTCAATAGCGGCTTGGAGTAATGCAGGCGATTCGGAGAACAACTTAACTTCATCGGCATACAGAAAACAAATCAACGGATCGTCAGACAACTCACTCACTGAAGACGATCAATAAATTCCACCGCTCATTCCAGCAATGTTTTACTTTTACATATTTGTTTAAGGGTAAGTGGTACTTTTCCAAGCATGTACGGCAGAAGTGTCGTTGCTGAGCTGTGGAGGACATCTACCTTCAGAGAACGCCTTTCTACTGAGTATATTACACTCTCAACTAGTAGACTCGATTCCAGCCTTCTGGACATTCCTAATACTTTGCTAATCAACGGATCGTCAGACAACGCTTGAACCTCGTGAGGGAAAGAAGCTTCAGTGGCTGCACAAATGAAAATGTCGAAACATACCATGAGGAGAGTGATGTTTAAAAAAGGTAGACATTAGCCTTTTTAGTACCAGGAGCGCTATGTTCTCAAGACAGATTCACGGAACCTTTCCTCCTGTGACGGAGAAGTTAGCGAAGATGCATTATTTCTCATTGACATGTCCTTGATAAGTCTTCAGACACTGTAACACATGGAGAATCACACAACGCGATATTATAACATTAAACTTCAATGATATTAGGATTATGGAACAAACCTTTCCCTTGTTAAAATCCCAAAGTTTTAGTGTGTTGTCCAGTGTAGCGGCGAGTATGTATTTTCCATTCGGGGAGAACTTGACGAAAGACACGGGTGGGTTCTCATCATCTAGAAGCTTTTTTGTTGACCAGTTGAACATGAAATCGAAGTACTAAGATATCATTGATCTTAATTTTTACGCTACATAAATTGTTTACCGATTCAAACATAAATAGCGAAGGGTCGCAGTGATGAGTTGGTTGAAGCATACGGGCAAGACCTTCACTGAAGGAAGTAAACTCTCAGTTAGATCCGAAGGAGCAGGAAACAACAGAGCGGGGCTTGATGACGTACGGCTGTGAAGACTTCGGTCGCTGCTGTTCTTGTTGATGAGTATTGCAAGAGCTGCGTTGAGCAGGGAAGAGGCACCCCAAGTGTAGTCTTCGTTCACGTAGTTACTTTCTGATCGAAACCTGCCGTACCGGGGAGCTCCGCCACCTCCACTTGAAAGGAACGAGAGTAGCTCATGTAGGTACTGCTATCAACCATCCTGAGAAAGTAAGGGGAAAAGCAGCGAGTTGAGAGGACGACTTGAACGCGAGGATCCTGCTATCTCTTTCTTGGGTTTTGTTTTTACCGCGTTAAAGTCTTATGAAGGGAGAAATCACGAGCTTCTTCTCTCTCATTAGATCTCTCATCACATTAGAACCAGTCTGATTTTCTATTTTTTTAAACTTTGAATTGGTTTTTAATGTATTTTTACGCTAAATCGTTCATAATACCAATTTTCACAAATTCATCAAATAATCAACATAAATTATGATGCGTTTCAAGTTCTTTAATGAGTGTTAACACTTGTATTATGGTGTAAAAGATACCAAATCGCTTGATTATTGAAAAAAATTTTTAGTATTTGGAAGAATATTGATAACAGAATATCACTCAAAGCAACTTTCTTCATTTTGATTTACACGCCTGAAAGGGCCTTTGAACTGGTTAACCGTTTCTCGTAAATTCTCCGGAGAAAGGTTATGCCACTTTTTGATTAGAATTACTTTGAAGACGCCCAAATTTTCAGAAGTAGCTCAGACCTTGGACTGTAAATACCATCGAAAAGAAAAATTTAGGAGATTAAGGTCAGGATGCGGGCCGTTCTGATTTGGTCATGAAGTCCGTTAGGTTCGCGGCACATCACTCTTGGTTGGACTCAGCAGTGTGGAAGGGGGTTCTGCCTTACCGATTTGAACATGTATTTTCCTTTGAAGTGACAATCGTCCCAGAACTTCAATACATCCATTCGTGTCCCTCTTTATTTCCATTCGTGTCTCTCTTTCCATCCACTCGTGTCCCTCTTATAATCTATTCGTGCCCCTCTTCTAATATATTCGCTTCCCTCTTCTAATCCATTTACGTCCCTCTTTCAACTCATTCAGATTCCTCTTTCAAACCATTCGTGTCCCTCTTTCCTTACCAGTTTTTCCGTTTTTTATGGATACGACAAGATATATGGATACGCTCAACCAAGACCTGCGCCTTACAAGACTCCACTCGGAAGACGCAACGGACAGATGTTTCTGGAGAGCTAGAAGCCGTACAGCGGACCCTACTCCGACCTCAACCGGCGCGGGAAAACGCTAAGAAGAAGAAGAAGATCTTTGAGAGCTAACCCAGAAAACATGCAAGCAGAACATGGCGATGTAAGCGGCATGGACGGCGGAGGAATACATCTTCGCCTCGGTTTCTTGCCGTGCGGAGAAAGACGCGGAACGCGCTTGACTGGATTCATGGTTCACCATTCATAATTATTCATGAGAAAGAAACCTGCTTTATGTCTTATATTTACTCTGAACGGTCTTTTTTTACCCTGCTTAACTTTTTTCGAGAAACCTAATAACCGAAGGTTCAGAAGGTTATAAACTCTCGTTTATTGTTGAGCTTCGAATTTTAACAAAACAACTTTTAAAACAAATTGTACTGCATCATTTTTTCTGGCTAGTTATTTTTGATTAGGTTCTTGACTATACACATTGGAAAACATATTTGATTAGCACTTCCCAAGTTTTTTTTTTGTTGAAATTTCTTTCTAAGTGAACTGACCTTTGAAAAGACACTTAGAGTACCCAGCAATTTGAGGGCAGACCAACATTTTCGCAGTCTTCCTGAAATGGAATCAGTAAGCCAGCCCTACAGACATTCGACTGAAAAAACACACGAAGCTTAACAAGTGTTTTAGGATTTGTAAAAATCTCTCTTGGAGTCAAGTCTTCAAAAAGGAGTCAAGTCTCGTGAAAAAAGATGAGCCGAATACATAGTGTGCTTGTAGTCGAAGGAAATTATGTGATTGTTCGTGAAAGGAACCGAAATGAATGCAGTATTTGGATTGTGGTTGTGAAGTTCGTAAGGCTGTGTGTGTGTGTTCAGATAAAGAATGCCAAAAGCAATGGTTCTTCAATAATGCTCAATGATGCCTGTCACGACTTACTTTACTGATTTATCAGCAATCTTAATAACATTCAACAAACTTACTAACAAATTTACTAACAACCTTACTAAATACTAATTAGTACAACCAAAATAACAACAAACGTCTCCTTGTAGCAGACCTGCGCAGCGAATCGGGTGGTGGTGCGCGAGCGTGGGAGAAGGGCGGTGTGATGATCCTCATTCATCCCTTAAAAAACTCTCTCTTTTTTATACTAATTTTTATCTTACTCTAGAGAGCGTGTAAACGGAGAGTGACTGATGGGAGTCTCTCTCCTCTCAAAGTCATTTTCCTTAGTAGAAGGGCGTAGAATGGGCTTAATTTTCGTATACATTATGCGAATGAAGGTATGTAAATTACACTCCGAGAAAGGAGTATATAAGAAGGTAGTTTTATTTTCTCCTTCATTCGCTCTTCGAGCTCTCCTCTGGAGGGCTCTCCGAGGACGGGCTCCCCTTCGAAGAGGGATCCAATCCGGAGAGGGCTGCGCACCGCCGAGTGCTGCGCACCGTCGAGTGCTGCGCACCGTCGAGTGCTGTGCACCGTCGTGTGCTGTGCACCGTCGTGTGCTGTGCACCGTCGTGTGCTGTGCACCGTCGTGTGCTGTGCAGCGTCGAGTGCTGCGCATCTCCTTCAGAATCATCTGACTGTCCCGGTTATTAAGAGCTGTTTTTCTGAGGCATTTTTCTGCATAATATGTATTATCACATTCTTATCGGATTAGAAAGTCACGGACTATATACATAAACAGTTTATGTAAAAGTATATGATATTTTTCCTCTTTTTTATGATAAAAAAAGTTGTTAGCTAATTGAATGAGGAAACAATTTTTTTCACTTGTGAAATTTTACAGTACGCGCGGGCGTCGCGGGCTGGTTGGCCTAAAAACACGGCCTCGTTAGCTAAGCCGTGCGGCCTCGTTAGCTAAGCCGTACGGCCTCGTTAGCTAAGCCGTGCGGCCTCGTTAGCTAAGCCGTACGGCCTCGTTAGCTATGCCGTACGGCCTCGTTTGCTAAGCCGTACGGCCTCGTTTGCTAAGCCGTACGGCCTCGTTTGCTAAGCCGTACGGCCTCGTTAGCGTAAACTTTTTCCTAAGCCTAAGCGTTTTTAATGTAAAAAAAATTTCTGATGTAAACATAAAAATTTTGCAAAAATAACTCATCACAGCGAATCCGAACTTTCGCCGAACTACTTTTTTTCGTCGAGCTCTCTCACCCTACACTATAGTGCCTCACAGCAGTCATGACAAAATAGTAGTCATGAACGTAACAGCCAGCTGAGCCCGTGCGGCCGTGCAACCCGCGCATACTGTAAAATTTCACAAGTCTTTTTTTCGAATTATTTCCGCTCCCTGATAGTATTTAACTCAATAACGATGTTTCCTCTTTAGGTCAATTTCTTTCTTATCTACTACTCGAAAGTCGGCATCAATCGTAGTATGAAAACAAATTGAAATCAATTCCCGCAAAGGTTTAGAACACGCGATCATCAGGGAATTCAGTAGAAGTACCTTTTTCTTTCTAGCACCTTACCCGCTATACAGTGGGGTAAGTTTAATAAATTGTACTTATCCATTTCACTCAATGTATAGCTTCTTCTTTTCGGAGATTTGTGACAGCCCTGTCTCCTTCGTTGCTGGTCCGCCATATATTTGCAGTTTTTTGGTTCTCTCACCCTGAATATACGAGCAACCTGCAAAAAACCATATTTTATGAGTTTTTGAGTGGCTAGAGAGAGTTCTAGAAAAGTACGGACTCCTAAAAGTTCAGAATGTTATTGCTATTTCGAGCAGGGGGAGAAGTTATTATTCCGTTCCATTCACCAATTCATGATATATTATTCGGTTCATGTGTGAAAACTGACATTCCGTTTTTGAGACTGGCAAATTTGATGTACGTTTTATGCAATAATTAAATTAACACATCCGAAGAAAGTTCTGAAAACGTCACGGAGTCAACGGGATGTTTTGTCTGGTCGCAAGCTGTCTCCGTCTAGGGAAATCTCTAAACGATTACTTCATTGATAGCTCGCTGATAAAGGTCGTTAATTTAGTCAGAGACTTAGGTATTTTTGTGTACTCTAAGCTCAACTTCAAGCAACACGTAGAAATCATACGTGTCAGGACTATGTGTAGAATTTCAATTCAATTCAATTCAGTTCACTTTATTCGCCAAAAGTATGCTTGTTGTCGCATACACTTATAAGGTAGACATTAAACAACAAAAACGAGAAAAAAATTTCAAGAATAAAAAAAGGGGACACAACAGGCACTGACTTCGGAATAGAAAGAAAAAACACAATCTAGTGGGTATCAAAGAAAATCAAAGTATCCTAAAGTAGATATCCAGGTAAAGTCATGAACGGACTAAAGAACAATTCTCAACAATATTTATGAATTCTTCGATCGTAACGATGTCGGGGAACCGATCGCAGAGTTTATTCCAGAGGGTTATGGTTCGAGTAAAAAAGAAGTTGCCATTGCGATAATTTCTTTCTTGCAGCAATCGAAGAGGACTTGTTCTAGATGACGTTTTCAGATCACTGTTCGCCCTGTATTTCACATGAGATCTGCAGACCTGGCACTCTAAAGTTCCATAAAGTAGCCTGAACAGAAATAATAGATTGTATTTAGCGCGCCTTATTATTAAAGGCTCGATAGCAAACTTATTCAATCTGTCAGGGTAATCGCTAGAAGGTATTGAGCATCGCCTCAGTACCTTTTTCGAAAAAATTCTTTGAGGGTATTCTAGTCTTCTAGCTAGCTCGCTACACGATTTTGGTGAGAATACTACAGTGGCGTATTCTAGAAGGGGTCGGATGTAAGACAGATAGACGCGTTTGTAGCCTTCAAAATCGAGGAATTTAAAAACTTTAAAAATCTGAGAAATCTTGCTCAAAGCTCTGCCGGTCAAATTTCAGGGAGGAATCAATTAACACACCAAGATCTCTTATTACACTTTTGAAACTAAGAACCTCATCACCGATAAAGTAAAGAGAGTTCACATTGTTTCGGCCAAGGTGTAGTACGTTATTTTGTGCTTGGCAAGCGGAAGAGACCGTTCTATAGACCAGTTATGAACATTGATTACACATTGCTGGAGAGATTGAGCGTTCGAACTATGTATGTACATATATACATACTTTGAGGTACATATTACTTTGAATTTCATAAGTTGGTAAAGTGTTTAGATGTCTGGACTTGAACGGTTACAAAACCGTTTACACCACTTACATCAGACCTCTACTTGAATATGGTACAATTAATTTCTCCCCGAAAGTCCGCAGTAATAATTCGAAAAGGTTGGAATACCCTCAAAGACTTTTCACAAAAAGAGCTTATTCTCGTTGTGGATGTATTAGGTTGGGCTACCACCAACGTCTCGCTGAATTCAATTTGGATTCACTAATTTATTTATTTTATCGACATTTTACAATGAAAGGTTATTGTGAGACACATTTTAAATGATACATACATAAGTTTGGTGACAGGTAAGGCAAATTTATAAATGCTACTGATTATTCTCCAGTTTACTTAGCACATTCTCGTTTCGCAGACGACTTATGAACTGCTCTACTGTACCTAAATTCAATCTTTCACTCGAGATTCCTTGAAACCCGTAAACCAAAACAATAGAATCTAGAAGTGGAAGAAGTACATTCAATTGCAATACCGTTTATAATTGTACGAGTGGGGGAGGTGCGCTTGAAAAAGCGGGATTTTTCAATAATAGACTTATCATTGAAGATCTTCCAACCCATCTTAAGGTCTGCAATCACCCTTATTTCAGCTAAAGTACTCAGGCCAACTAGATTCAGACAATCTCTATAACATGGTAGGCTGAGAGGGTAATCCGGCTGTGGGAAACATCGATAAAAGAGAATTCTAGAAAAAGATCTCAAATCATTCGACGAATCCGTTTTGATTTATTGGTAGTTTTTCGTTTACTTTCTGATAGAGCGGATTCTCAGACGTGCAAAAAAGAGCTGAAGTTAATCTTCGCACTTCAGACCGAACCTCCAAATTAACTCTGATGAACTTTAAACGATACAACGATACATTGATCCACATTCTTTCTTTTCTAGAGCAAATGCTTTATGGAATAAAGTTACAGGTAATTTCAAAGAGATTCAAGATATCGAAGCATTCGGCAAGGCTCTAGAAGAGATCGACCTCTCGAATCTCATAGCCCTACCGAACTTCCTGTTGTCAACAACAAGACACCAACGAAAATTGATTGTCTTATTCCCCATTATTTCCCTTCATATTTCAAGATTCCATATAAGCGATGGCCTTACAAGCTATCCTATCGTAATAAAGAAATTCAATTCCAAAACTAAATGCTCCAATGGTGAGTATGGAACCGGAATATCGACGCCGATACCCAATTGTTTTAGTTTCGAAGAGCTTTTGAAAAATGGGTAAGTCGTTAAAAAAATGGGTAAAAAAAAGTAAGTAAAGAAGGAGTGGATAAGAACATTGCCCGCTAAGCGGAGACTTGGGCTCATTTTCGGACCAGTGACCCATTTCGCATGAGTTTCAGCGACACAACTACAAATTTCAAGCTACTGATTCAAGCTTATCGATCTAGAATTGAAACTCATCTTGACTAGAGCCAAATAAATAGTCTCAAGTTTAGCCTTGAAACTATAAAGAATTTATATCGAAAGAAAAAAGTATAGAATTAATGGAACAAAGTTTGAGAACATTAGTTTTTACAAAACCTTATCATTCTTCTCTCACAGCTTTTTCGAGTTCACAGATTAGTGGTTATAGAACTAGTTAAATTAAAAAAGAAATTAACGCGGAACGCCAACAAAAGACACCTACGTACACTGCGAAAACAATTCCCTACTAACGGGTCCTATATAAACTTTCTGTTTTATTGCTGTCGTTTTTTCCAAATTACTAACTCATCATCAAGGAGAGGTGGCAAGTGAACTGTCAATTATTCACTTATCTCTTCCAAATTTTGAGTATGGACCAAGTTTTCCAGAAAAGTTTGAACTCATCAGACCAGTTTTCGATAAACATTATCGAAAAGAATTTTTTTAGAGATTGTTGTGAACGGGAGGTAATGTGATCTTTTTAGTATATTTGAGGAAACTCATATCACTGAAACTAAAACGTAGAGTGTCATTCATGAACTTGTGAAAATTTTTTAAAATAAAATTTTAAAAAGCGATTTCAAATAACATGACTTATTATTTTCAGCTTGCCTGCGAAGCACCTTCCATCCTTGTTTTCCCATGAATTTGAGGTTTTCCAAAATGAAAAGATTCTTCAAGTTTTATAACATTTATGTGGAATTTGAATCTTTATGAGCTGTAGGTATAGCAAATATGTATTTACGAATTCGCTACTACGAATTATTATAAATGCTCGAACAAGAGTACGTATTGATAAATTTCAGGCGAAAATAAATGTATGTACAACTAAATTTCAGGCGAAAGTGCATCAGATAAAACATGAACGAGGAAAAAGTGGGGGAAGTTTAATGGAAGTTTCAGCTTGGACTGAATATATTGAAGAGATGAGTATTGAACACATGAAAATTGAATATTAAACAGATGAATAATAATAAGATTAAAAATTAAAACGATAAAACTGATACCTGTTTCGATTAAGTGAGAACTTCGAAGCACTTGAAAGGTCTGTGAAATCCTGGAGACATTTAATAATTTTAATCACGCTTATATGAAGTACTTGATATGTGGTAAGATGAGTGAAAAGGGTAGGATGAAGTACGAGGTCAGTTGGTATTCATCACATTTGGGCATTCTCCAACGCACTCTTCATGTAAACCAGCCAGTAGATGAGGTTGTAGACAGTGTAGACAGCTGAAATTGGTGAGGGGAAGTTGAAGGAGATGACATTCAGAAAACACAACAAGCCATGTTGGAAGAACATTAACAAAGGATCAGTTACACAGTGGGAAGGCTACGGAGTCTGGTTAGTTAGGTATTCTTTTGTTGAAAATACAATAAAGATAATAATTTTTTCATTCAATTTTCTTACCAATTTTACCCATTTAAAAAAGGTCGGTTCTATACTTTTCAATAAACCAACCTTGAGCGACGTCTTTTAAAAAAAAGAATTAGTTTATTTGCCAAAGGTCAGCTCGTTGTCACTGACACTTATATATAATGCGAGGTTTGATAAACACATATCAGGAAACTCGATTTCCAAATGATATTATACTTAATAGGATAATCAAAACTCTAACCAAAAATCGTATAAAATACAACTAAAGTATAATACCGTAAACTATAGAATTACGGAACATATTATAGAACTGTTAAAAAGTAAAGAAAAATAGATCACTACTACAAACTACAATTAGTTGTTTCTCTACTTTGCTTGAATACATTCCCGCTCATAATTTTACAAAAACACTTGGATATTATTTTATATCAAGTTTTTAGGTTTTATTATCATTGTGTTTTATTTATTTTGTTTATTTGTTTTTATTCTTGTTTTCTTTTGTTTAATTCTAAGTTGGAAAGTTTTAATTATACTCGTTTTTTTCTCTCTGGGCACTCACTGATGAGCCCTACACAGAGAGAGCAGAAGTCTGTCTGAGTTGGGGCGAAACAGACTTCTGCTACATTATAGTCTTAGCAGTGATATAAGAATTGTAAATTATATTTATCACATCTTTTACCAATTTCCTATAATATTATACGGTAGATAAAAAAACACAATAAAACTAAGAACAATGAGTGAAAAAAAGGAAAGTAAAACAATAAAACTAAGAACAATAAGAAAATGGAGACGCTGTCTTCATAATCTATGTACTGTTTTCCTTCCCTAGCCCCAATACCTCAAAGTCGGTGGGAAGGTGTAAACTCACTCAGCCCTACTACCGTGATTGCCGGAATCACGACGTTCTGAGTGAGGCTAAAATTGGGCCCCCTTTGGACGAGTCCACTTCCGGCAGTGGTTCTATCCGCCAGATGGCCAGGCGGAGAGGGGTTAGTCCAGGCCACACGAGTCGAGGCGTCTTTTCGATTAATCTTCTGCTTTTCTACGGTCAAGGATTAGCAGGAACTCCCGACAAACACGTTCCGCGATGCCAGGCTGGATTGACCATCCACTCAACAGGCCGATCGCATGAATACCCTTGTTGTAAACCATGGCTTCAAGTTCTTCAAGTTATATCACCAAAGCTAGGGCGTCCCCCGGAAGCGACGCGGTCTTACCTTGTCCGCTAGGACCGTCAAATATGCGAGGACAGGCAGCTACCCATGGGCGGGGTATGTCTCCGCGGCGTACAGCCCAAATTCGCCTCGTCACATTAAATGTTGGAACACTGACGGGACGAAGTAGAGAGCTGGCCGCAATGCTAGGAGCAAGAAAGGTCGACATTGCTGCTGTACAGGAAACGAAATGGAGAGGAAGCAAGTCGAAGCCGATAGGAGACGGATACAAGTTGATATACCATGGCACGTCATCAACAAGAAATGGTGTTGGCATTATCCTCTCCTCGAAAATTGCTGATGATGTAACCGAAGTCATTCGCTCTACAGATCGAGTCATGGCCGTCCGAATTTCTTTGTCCAACAATCACTTCCTTGTCGTCTCAGCATATGCACCTCAACAAGGATGTAGCGACGCTGATAAGGAGGACTTCTACGACTCTCTAGAGGAAGTTATCAAACTCCGAGAGTCTCATGAAGACATCTTAATCGGCGGAGATTTTAACGCTCACATCGGTTCAGATCGACAAGGTCGTGAGAGAAAACATGGAGAACATGGAATCGGAACGATCAATGCTGAGGGTCAACGGCTACTTGACTTCTGTGCTCGATGCGATCTAGCAGTCGTGAACTCCTTTTTCAAAAAGAGACGATCTCACGGACTCACATACGAGAGCGGAAGAAATCAGAGTCAAATTGACTTTTGGTTAATCCTGAGAACAAAGCTGCGGAGCGCGAATGGAATGACGAATGGCTCTGTGATCCGGTCGGCATCACAGAATGGAATGACGAATGGCTCTGTGATCCGGTCGGCATCACAGAGCCATTCGCAGTTAACGTTGGAGTGTTTTGTCTCCCCTTCTCTTCATTTTGGTTATGGATACCGTCACGCGTCCTCTACTGACTCCGGCTCCGTCAACCATCGCATACGCCGACGACATTCTCCTTGCTGCTCCTACACGTGCCGAAATCGAGAAACGCACCCCAGAATGGAATGACGCTCTTAGTAGACATGGCTTACGCCTCAACATCAAGAAGACCGAGTACCAGGAAATCGGAGTGCAAACGACGGGAACTGTTCACATCAGCGGTGAACCGCTCTCGAAGACCTCCGAATTCTGTCATCTCCTCAGACAAGTACCTTGGTTCTGTCATCTCCTCAGACACGTCAACAAATGCAGCGGCACGCCAAAGAGTAAATGCAGCTTGGATGAAATGGAGAGAAGCTACAGGTGTCCTCTGTGATAGGAATATCACAGCTGGCATACGCGGAAAGATGTATAAAACAGCGATCCGTCCCGTGCTTCTCTATTCGACGGAGACCTGGCCTACAACGCGTGTAACCGAGAACATTATCCACACGAATGAGATGAAAATGTTACGCTGGACACTAGGACTGACTCGCCTAGATTGTGTGCGTAACACGATTGTGAGAGGGAGACTCGGCGTGGCCCCAATACAAGACAAGATGCGAGAAGGGAGAGTTAGATGGTATGGACACGTGATGCGAAAAGACGCGACCAACATCGCAAGACACGCCCTTGACATGGAAGTACCAGGCAAACGCCCGCGAGGCAAACCGAAGACAAGATATATGGACACGCTCAACCAAGACCTGCGCCTTGCAAGACTCCACTCGGAAGACGCAACGGATAGATGTTTCTGGAGAGCTAGAAGCCGTACAGCGGACCCTACTCCGACCTCGGCCGGCGCGGGACAACGCTAAGAAGAAGAAGAAGTCTTCATAATCTACTGTTTTATTCTATTTTGTTTTGCGATTACTGGTTAAAAATATTCTTCGTATTGAACTATCGCACAGAAAAAAGCTAGTCCACCGGCGGGGTCGAACCCAGACCATCTCGACTCAAACCGGGAGCGCGTGTTACCATTACACCACGGGGACACATTGCTATTCCGTGCGATAGTGTTATATGAAAGGCTCATATGCCTTGTTCTCTTAGTCACGCATGCTTATCAAGCGAATGCGTCATGAATGGAGCGCAACTCCAGAATTCACGATTAAGACAGAAGAGAGATGGAAGATGGGTGAAAAATCTTCAAATGCTAAGTTTCGCAGTTTAATGGCAGTGACGCCTGGTTAACATCTTAAGATCTTAACCAGGCGTCACTGCCTTTAAACTGTGAAACTTAGCATTTGAAGATTATTCTTCGTATGTCGAGAAATCAAGATATAGTATAGTTCCCGCGAATCATTAGTTATCGGATATTTTTTCATTTCTCAATTACTCTAAATCTACGTACACTAAAGCGTAAAAATATAAAACAGTATCTTTTTTCCAACGTCGCTACTTGAATAATAAGCTAGTTATCTCAAGTAATGCGGCAAATCTATGAAATCAGAGAGCACAGGATCATCAAACGTCGTCATAAAATCTTTCAAGTCTTCGATATTCGAATAGTGGTCTGACAATGGATTCCAGAGCGTGACTGTCCGGTTTTGAAATCATACATAATTTCTACTTAGGTTAAAGAAAACATGATATCTACCCTATCTACTGAAGAAATCACTATGAACTCCCCTCGACCTAAATTTTTGTTTGAAATGATCTCCACTGTTGTATAATTCCAAACAAATTAGTTTTCTCTTCTTTCTAACCTGGAAAAAGTAATCTTGCGATAAAGTCCATCTTCTCGCAGTAGTTCAAATTGCTAGTTTTCTTGCACACCTTTTCGCTGCTGTTGTTGGAAGACTGAAAAACGAGGGTTGGAATGAGTTTGATTCATGTCATATAGAAAAGCAAGAAAGGTATTAAGAGAAATTGGCAAACTTTGCTGAGCTTCCATTTCCGCGCGGAGTTGTTGGAGAGAGAGGAAGGTCGTCCCTCGTCTTTCGTGATGTACCCGATGATCGCTAGTTCTACTAAAGACGCGAAAACGAAGAAAATTCCGCTGGAAAAGCGATGTTTCTTTCCGAAATCAAGTTTTTCTGGAACTTTTTTGGAATCATTGACACAAAATTTTTTTGAAATTAAGTTTTTTTTTGAAAACTTTTCTGATTCATTGACAAAATCTATTTCCGATTGATGAGAGGTTTCTTTTTCACAGTTTGTTTTTCAACACTTTTTCTCTAAGTTTCATAGTCGTTAGTTAAACTTACAAGAAGCTGGGACCCTTTTATGAGAAAATGCTCAACTTTCCTAGGCCTCTTATTATGTGCCTAAAGGAATTTCAGGCGTTTTTCGCTGTCGTTGGAAAACTACCTGAGCATCCAGACATCGATGGCTTTCACGTAAGAGACTCTCGGCAGGTTCCGTATGATGTTACCAAACTGGAAGGTCATCGCTAGGAGCGCATTGACACCTATCATCGTACGGGCCGGTATGGCGCGTGGTCCCAAGTAGAAAGGGATCCACGAGATGAAGATGGTCATATAAGTCGGAATGAAGCCTACAAGGAGAACGGATTACCGGCACTTACAAGGGTAATGTCAATTAACTTGTAATTTTTCTCCCTTAGCGGATGCCATCAATGGCCATTACTCCTCGTCATCGCCCTTTCCTGTCCCTCAAGCCCACGATAATATTTTTTCACTTCTTCATTATTCTCTCGCAAAGTCACAATAAACATTGAGTTGATTTTTTTAAATGCGAGACGATATACTGTTGTTACATATGGTTGTTTTCCGTTCATATCTTTCAAATCTAATAGGAAATAGACAAGATAATTTTCAGAGTCGAGCTTAATCCCTAATGCTTAATTTCCTTTGTGTATTCCTTGTCAGCGTGCCTGTCTTTTAATGTATGAAACTTCTTTCATTAACTTTTTTCTTTTTCGCTCAGGTTATCGCAAAATTCCTTTGTTACTGTCTCATATTTTAATGTGTGAATAAAATTTTAACACTTTTTTTGGTTCCTGTTTCTTCCCAAAAATGACCTTTTTATGATTCTTCCAATATATGTACCTTCGAAAATTCTTGTTTTTTATTTAATTTTTTTATTTGATAAAAGAATATATTGGGTTGAAAAGGGGAGAGAAGGAACCTTGAAGGAGGTACCAGCCGTATCTTCTCCGAAAAAAGAACGTCACCGTCAACTCATCCCAATAGCCAGCTGCGTACAACTGAAACTCCGCCATGTCAGCCATAATCAACGAGAGTTCACAAATGAATGGAATTCAATTATCTGAGAAATGGGGAAAGACACCAAAAAATAGAGAGTGACACACAGAGACATCGAGAGAGAGATTTAGAAAGAGAGAGAGAGATTTAGAGAGAGAGACAGAGACAGATACAGAGAGACATAGTGACAGAGAGAGAGAGAGAGAGAGAGAGAGACAAAGAGAGACATAGAGACAGAAAGAGACAAAGAGATAGAAAGAGACAGATCTGATGACAAAGAGAGAGACAGAGAGACAGAGAGACAGAGAGGAGATAAAGAGTTGAAAGGGGGAAAAAAGCCAAACAAGGTCTAACAAAACAAGCTCAGCTAACGGAAATATTAACACGAACACCGAAAACAAGTGTTGTTAAACATCAATTAGAGATTTGAAATTTTTGTGATGACATTCAAAGGGATTACTTTGTATGCATATAAACTTTAAATAATACTGAATCCATACACCACTTAAATTCCCTACGAGCTGCTTAACAAGAACTTTGTCAAATTGTTGCGTGTTTTTTTTGTATGGCAAACAACTTATTTTGTGAAGATAGAAAAAAAAACTCATTTCGAAACAGTTCAGATTGGTGCTGCGGTAGAAGGTCAACTTTTTAAAAGAACGATTCACCCAAACTTATAAGGTTATGGAATATTGTTAGGGCTTTGCAGGAATCGGACTCTCCCACTGCTGCTACATCCACCCAGCGAGCAGCCACTGAATTTACAAGTGAAGATCTATCTTACATTTCAAAAAGACGTGTGCTCTGCCGCGATGCAGTAATCAGTGCGAGGAATATGAAGTATTACAGACCGTTATATTGGTGGAAATTGAGTAGTTGACCATGCTGAAGTCGGGAAGTTCAATGTCTTTGAACTGAATGATGGGAACCTCATTCCATTCCATGTTTACCTGTAAATTCAAAAATCAACGAAAAAAAGTAGGAGAGAGAGAGAAAGAGAGAGAGAGCGACAGAGAAAGAGAGAGCGAAAGAGAGAAAGAGCGTAGAGAGAGAAAGTGAGCCTTTGTTTGCGTTACTACATTCCTACCGTTTTTCATTGAACCAATTCACTGAGCAGTCCCTTTCCTTTTTTTTTAAATTCTACCTCATAAACATGTTGGATTGTCGTAGTGAAATTTTCGGGAGAAACCAGCCATGCGAAGAATAGCGAAAAAACATTCAACATTCATAGAATATAAGGTAAGTGATAAAGTATTTCAATATTCAGCTGTCTCATAATGTTTTGGCACGAAAACTGTCCGATTGGTTGAGAAAAAAACAAATATAAATGTTTTCGATACAATTAAAACACAAACAAAAACAAAAAATATTGACTTGAAGGAAGTTTCAAATAAATTAATTCAATTTTCATTGAGTTAATTTTAATATCTTCAAAAGTTAAGTTACACAGTTTTTACTGGTTAAAATGAAAAATGATTGAACTTTGGTCATCTTGATTTTAATGCCCATAACATCTTTGGTCATCTTGATTTCAATGCCCATAACATCTTTGGTCATCTTGATTTTAATGCCCATAACATCTTTGGTCATCTTGATTTTAATGCCCATAACATCTTTGGTCATCTTGATTTTAATGCCCATAACATCTTTGGTCATCTTGATTTTAATGCCCATAACATCTTTGGTCATCTTGATTTTAATGCCCATAACATCTTTCAATTCCGCCTTTTATTATATTTATCAATTTCTTATTCCATTGAATTTTTTCTGATGTATTACATTTCGTATCTTCATTTCTGTCAATTTATATGTTTTCATTATATCTTTTGTTTTCAGTCAGATGAGTAAAAAATTACATGTTTACAGGTAAAAAAATAATGCCCCCATAAAAATACTACAATTAAAAACCTTTCATGTTTTTTTTTGAGTCTCAAATTTTCTTCCTTGTTGCACTCTATAAGCCAAAGCTAAAATCAAAAAAAATTGTTAAATAAAACCACTTAACAATAAATGCTATGTACATCCTAATACTGATCCTACAAGATGTTCTCATCATTGATCTACATGTGATATTGTCTTACATTTGAGCATATGTATGTAAGCTTGAACAATTATTCTGTGAATATCGTATAATACATATTACATCACACAAGTTCAAATGCACCAAACTTGACAAACCTCATTTCTATTATAATTGAAGGACTCGACAGTCAGCATGCAAAGCATGGAGTCCATTGGGAACTTGCTCAAGTCCATCGTGCACGGCCCCGTGCTTTTTATCCGCCAATTCGCCCAAATCGAGCCTGCAACTTGGAATTTGGCCTTACGTATGTAGTTCACCCACTTCAGTTCACTATGTAGTACATAGAATGAACTAATTCACCCTCTTCCTCTCTTTCTGGACTGGCCAATGAAACTCATGCAAAAGGCCAATGAAACTCACTTCCCTTTTTTGTCACTCCCACCCTTCTTCATATCTACCGTCCTCGTGATTCCCACGAGATGTTCCGCGAAAATTCATTAGAAGAAGTTTTCAAATTTTAAAAATTTGCTAAGGTGAGTAAAATATACTCACTCTGTCATTCTTGGCCAATTATGTTCAGATACATTGTTTAAAGTCCGAGACGCCTGGTTCACAGAAAAATGATCTATCGCCCGAGCAAAAAATAGCCAATGCGGCAAAATCGAGTACTACTATATCTCTACACATCTCTGGCAAGCGGGCAAACGCATAAGGGCAAGCGCAACGCCAGTTAAGCTTCCCGTTAAGTACATACATCTTATAATTCGTTCAGCGCTGCACCCTCCCCCCCCTCACCCCCTTCCTTTCAGAGATACAGAAAAGGACATGTTCAATCCCTCCTCTTGAACTAACTTACTTTTGCCTATCTGATAGTGTAGTCAACTAAAACTTCTCGCTTTTTTCAACAGTTTCCATGGGCTCATCTTTCGATAGTCTCGTCTTCCTTACGTTTTTTCATTTCTAGTTCCTTCTTGTTTCGGACACTACATGATCTTCCTTTTCCCCATCAGCCTTCATGAAACTTCGCGCAATAAAAAATTTAAAACCCTTCTCTTTAACTACTTGTTATCACTTCATCGAGCGTTTTTCTAATTTAATCACTTTTGACAATCAAGATTTTCATTTCAGCTATTTACGTGAATTTAACAATGAAATGTGAATTTTGAAATTTTTCTCGTTCTCTCGAATTTGTCTTCAGGAGTTAACTTCAGAGTAGATTCTACCTTGAGAAACCAGAATTTTGCTAGGTTAATAGAAATCTTCACCATTAGGGAAGACCATCAAGAAAACATTCCGGAAGGGTGAGCTGTGAATGACCGCCTTTTTTGAGTTAACGAAGCACGTGTTTGGCGTCCAAATATTTTGAAGCATCGTCCAATCAAAGGAGAGATTCGCCTGGCACGGATTCAGCTCCCAATAGGCGAGTCCTGGGTCTGTCCAGTACTCGTTCACGTAGATGTCTGAAAAACAGCCAAACTGACTATTGTGTTTGTAGTCTAGGGGAAGAAGCCCTACTCTGGCATTGGCCCCTATTTCGTCGGAGACCCTACTCCGACACCGGAGCAAAGTTCGAGTTTTGCGGCGCGGGACAATGGGAAGAAGAAGAGAAGGTAGGTGAGTTGTAATAAGCTCCATTTCCGGTCTGAGTTAAAAAAGAGAGGGCTGGGTTCAATTCCGTCAAGGGGAAATTTTTTGTCCTTGTGATGTTTTACTCATATTTCTTTCTAAGCGGGCGCTCTTGCTTTGAAAATGTGTTACTCAGCATTCAACGAATTCTGCAAGAAGTCAATCAATATATGATCCGCGTAAAATATCCATGTACTACATATATCATTAAATATACAGTAAGAAAGAGTGAATGAGTGCATGAATGAATGAATGAATGAATGAATGAATGAATGAATGAATGAATGAATGAATGAATGAATGAATGAATAATCCATTTTGCACAAGAAGTATTCTGCCATTTTCTCTCTCTTTCTTTCTTTCTTTCTCTCTCTCTTTATCTCTGTTTCTCACTCTCTCTCAGTCTCTCTTTTTCTCATCCTCTATCTCTCTATCTCTCACCCCATCTCTCTTACTCTCTCAATTCCTCTCTAAGTGCTCTCTTTGCAAAGGTTTATAGGCCATTTCTTGAATCAATACATATGCGCTCATAGAAAATACTTCGTAAATATTCGACCAGTTTTTTGCGGCAGAGTAGAGAATGCACCCTTTTAGTGGAAACTTGATATCTTCCGATCCCCTTCTTGGCAGAGTGACATTGCGATTGGCTTCCAAAGCACACCACTAACATTGACGCTTTTCAGAGCGCTTTCTGAGATTCAACGGAAGAAGAAGAAAAATTGAACTGGAGGACTTATGTTTTCTCTGAACAAAGTGTAGGAAGAGGAGATATGTAAAGTAATTTGTTTACTCTGTATTTTCACATGAGCATTATCAGGGAGAAAAAAACAAGAAGTGTAGAGAGAGAGAGCGATAGAAAAGAGAGAGAAAGAGAGAGAGAGTGGAAAAGGAGGGAAAGAAACGGAGAGAGCGCAAAAGTAAGAGGAAAACGGAAAAATTGGCATTTTTGGTTGCTTTTTTCAACGAGAAATAAACTGGAGCAAATTTCCTTAAACATCTGCTTAAATTTAATTTTCTGATAATTCTATACAAGTAAATATTCCCAACGAACAGCTGAATATTTGATTTTGGCACGGGTTTTCAAGTTTTTCACAAAGTGAGCAGATGACGAAACACCGACCGATTTCAAAGTCCTGAGTGAGCTCTGAGACGGATGTAACTTCTTGCACCCACACTTCTATGCGGACATGAACCGGGGTGGCGGGTAGGCGGTGCTTGTTGTAGACCTGGAGAAGAAGTATCGACTTGCTGATTTGATTTATCATCGACTTTTTTTTCTATATCAATCTTTATCATCACATAAATTAAACACAGGGAACATTCTAACCAATCCCAAGCACTGCTTTCCACATTTTCAAAAAATTATGCTATGGTATTTGAATGCTTGAAAAGTTCCCCTACATTTATGTGGTATGTACATTAGGAATCATAGTTTTATAAAACGATAGAAAAACCAAAAAACAACCAATGGCACTAGCTGTGGAACATCGATTCTTTTTTGGCTGGCTTGTTTGGTTCTCGTGAAAACTGAATTGCTTCGAAGAGACGGTTTTGCTGGAGCCCAAGAGTGGGATGGTCAATATATATGTATACATATGTATGTTAACACTGCATTTTTTCAGATTGATTTCCGTATACCCTGGTATGAGCTTCCACCAGTTCTAGAGAAATCGAAACTATCAGAGAAAACTTTCCAGAAGAGATAATTGTGAAACTATCAATGGACTCAACACATATTTAATCATGATTTTGTCGAACTGGAGGTGCGAGTTACCTTTTTTTTACACTGCGCTCGTCTGGCTATTTCATTATTTTGCCAAACAAAAAGTTTTTAAAAATTTCTCCATGAGCTTTGAAATTATTGAACTACCAATTAGTTTTCAGAAAATGACTTCGAAAACAATTACAGTTGTTTGGAATATTGGATAAGTTTTTATTTACAATTTCTCGGGTTCAAAATACACCTGTTTATGGAGAGAGTGAGTCAAAGGTGAAGCTAATTATAATTTAATCATAGAGAATGAGATTCTAACTTAAACCGCGCCATTGATCTTAAAACACAAGTGCAAGATAATGTTTTTTGACTCAATTGAATGAAAAAGCTCACTTTAGAAGATTTCGACTAACAGATTTTTAAAAAAGTTTTTTCTCATTTTTTAAATTATCATCATTGACATAATGTGTTATAATGGGTACTCTGTTATTTTTGAATGTTTGTTTTTGCACTTGAAAGTTCAGAGAAGAAAAAAAGTATATCTATCTATGTATATACATAGAAGAAAGCAATATGTAAAGGTTCTCGTACAGCACTCTATAACGAATGAAAACTGTTTTCTGTTTGGATAGTAGTAACTGTGAAGGAGTCTTCTTGAGTTTCATATAGTTCCGTGAGTTTGTGGAGTAACTTTTGTGTCTGCGATAGTTTAACCACACTCCGTCTACCTTCAATCTGTGTAACTGAGCTTTTTGTATCTTTGGCGATGGCTTGCAGAGCTTATTCCTTGCCTTTTTCGATCTCCTCTTTATTTACAAATAAAGCAGCTCTCACCGTAAAAACCGCGTCTGCTGCTTGATTTTCATGAAAGTGTCCGAATGTGGCAAATACCACATTCATGTAATTCCTAGAAAATTTCTAAATGGAGCGTAGACCGACCTCGAGCTTTCTCCTCCCAATATCATGATAAACCTACCATCGTTGTTTCATGGAGAATGTGATCGATGATCTCTGTGTCGTTCGCACAACGCCGTCTGATGGGGTACAAATGTGCCGGTGGCAACTCCAGGACTCCCATGCCGTCTTGGGAGAACACACAATGAACGAGGGCGAGCAGGAGTAACATCATATCACTTCTTGAGGATTCCACGCAGCTTCCTGGTTCACCTGCAAAATATTCAGAGATCAATGAAAAGCGCATTGGTAGTTTAACTGGGTAAAAACATTGCGTGAATAGTGAAGCGACAGGTCCGGCTCCCACCCAGTGATAGATTCTTGCTCGAAGCGTTTCTGCGAGTTTGGAACGTTCTTCACATAATGTTCACACACAACATATCTGAATGAAAAAATAAATGTATGTATAACTTACTTGTGTACGAAAACGCGCATCGACAAAAAGTATCGAATATAAAAAACAAAATAAAAAATCAAAGACATCAGCTAACTTTGTTTCTGCACTGAAAAGTGTAGATAAAACATATATATATACATATGTTATGGAGTATATTCATTCAAGTATACAATAATCGAATCCTTTTCAATGCATACCATTTTCAAGCAGTCGCTTACAGAAGCGTTTGAATGAAAATAGGTTGTTTTTTCAAATGCCAACTGTCGATACCTTTATAGTTCAAGCAAATCGATTTCAAAATCGTAATGACGTGGCAATAATTGCTTTTTAAATAAAAACTCAAGCTCAATCGACCTCTTTCTTTTAGAAGAAATTAATCTCAAAAACCTCAGCAGAAAAGAAACATGTAACAAAAGCTATAATAACAACGTTAACAGAAATGAGCTTTGAGCGTTATTGAATAAACCGATGAAGTGTTAATGAAAAGGAATAGAGAAAAGAATGCTTTAAGATATAGGACTTGATTTTAAAAAAGAGATTTAGACCGTGAATTGCGTCTTGTCTTGTTTGAGGAATAAACAATCCGACTGTGGCAAAAGGTTAGGTCTCGTGGGAAAGTGACCACCACTCAAACCGAGAAACGCAACCCCAGATCCTAACAACAATTTAATGTCCAATAGCAATCGCTTATTTCTGAGATCGAAAATCAAGCTGAGAGTGCAAATAAGAGAGTGTGTAGTTTTTTAAAAACCATTAAACTTCTCAGAGAATTAAAATTTGATTGAACTAACCAAAATTTGATTGAACTAACTTCAGATGAGATATTATTGATATCAGCAACAGAAATGTTATGAAAAATCGGTGACGCGGAAAAGGAAGAATAAGGAACGGAGAAACGGAAGGAATGAATGAAAAAAGAAGAATAAGAGAAGAATGAGAAGTTCAGATGTTTAAATAATGAAAAAAGTAGAAAGAAGAGAGTTGAGAGAAGAGAGATAAAGGTGAAAGGTTGAGAAGACCACATTTCCCTCAGGGAGGAGAAAGGACAGGACCGCAGAAGAAGTCCCACCCAGTCTTGCTTTTGACTACATCCTCCCTTTTTTGATTATCTTCCTCATACTTTCTTATCTCTCCTCTGAAGGAACTTTTTCTCTCTCTCTTTACCTCTCTCTTTCTCTCTCTCTCTGTCTCTTATTCTTCCTCTATTTCTCTCTTTACCCTTTCATGTCATCCATCTGCTCCCTAATATTAGTTCTTTCTACTTTTTTGTCACCCTCAACATATCTAGCCACTCTTCGTCTTGTTATCCCAACCTCTACTTCTCCCTATCTTCCTAGTCCTCTTTTCATGTACTTTTATTCCAATTGTTCTCTTCCTCTCTTTATCAATTTCCTTTCTCTATCAATCTTTTTCTCTCTCTATCTCTATCTCTCTCTCTCTCTCTCTCTCTCTCTCTCTCTCTCTCTCTCTCTCTTCTCTCTCTCTCTCTCTCTCTCTCTCTCTCTCTCTCTCTCTCTCTCTCTCTCTCTTTGCAATCTCGTCCTTTTCTTTCTGACTTCCTTCACGTCTCTTCTCCTTTTTCGAAGGCTTTGCTTTGTAACTTCTTCATGCTTCTTCCTCTCTCTCCAATCTCTCTCTCTCTTTCTCTCTTTCTTTCTCTCTCTTTCTCTCCCTCTCTCTCTCTCTCTCTCTCTCGCTCTCGCTCTCGTCTCGCTCCTCCCTCCCATCTGTCTCTCACCGTCCCTCCAACCCTTATTTTATGTACGGTTTCCTCTCTCGTTTTTTGATGCTTTATTATTAGCTCTCTATGATGATTTCTATCATATCTTCTCTTTGTCCCTTTTCTTATACATTTTACTCCCCGATTCCTCTGACTTTCTTTTTCTCTTCCTTATGTTATAGTCATACATATAAGTCTCACTTTTTTCAAACTTTTTTGCCATGTTTTTCCTTCTCTTCTCTATGTATCTTGAATGCTTTCTCACGTCTCTCTCTTTTTTTCTCCATATTTATCTTTCTCAGTTCAAGTCTATATTCTTTTTAACTCTCTAACTTTCTATCTCTCTTCTTCTTCCTTCTCTATCTTTTCTCTAGTTCTCGCTCGCTCTATTTCTCTCTCACTTTTTCTATCTCTACTATCTCTACTTTCTCTCTATATCTTTCTCTCTCTATCTCTCTCTCTCTGTCTCTCTCTCTCTCTCCGACTTCTCATGTTTCCATTGAATGCGACCATTACGTTTCTTGAAGGCGTATCTGCAGGCCGCGCATGGTGCAGCTTGAGTTTATTGGGTTATGCCGAGTGCGCCCGAAGAGGAAGATGATGGAGAAGTCACCGAACAAGAGCAGAAGAAGGAAGAAGAAGGAGGAGAAGATGAGACATCGGATAGAGCAAAGGGCAACAGATAACTGATAACCAGGGTGAGTTGAAGAAAACTAAGACAGAGGAAGAGGTAGAGAGAAAATGAGAGATAGAAAGAGAAGAAAGTTTGTATAGAAGGATAGGGATGAAGTCGGATAAAGAGAGTAGAGAGAAAAAACAGCGAGGAACGGAGAGAAACAGAGAGCGATAGAAAGAGAGAAAGAGAGCAGACAGAAAAAAGAGAGCAGAAGAGGAAGTTTAGCGGAAAGGGAACAGAGGAAGCGTGAAGAATAAAAACGAGGAACTACCGTGACTGCTCTACATGGAGCAGACCAAGCAAGGCCGGAGATGAAGTCGGTAGAAATCTAGTATTCCAAACTGATCCGAGAAAAAATCTTTTGCGCTTAGTGCTTGTTCAAAGGCCCGACAACTAAAAATTCAACAGTATAAAATTCAAATGAATTGAACTACAACACGCACTCTTGCTACTGGATTGAGGATGACCGAAGTTGTGATGGAAACTAGTGATCCGTGACAAAAGCGTTCTCTCGCTCATATGTAGTAAGTTCTCTGACTTAACTACTGATTAAAGCGGTTAAGAAGACTAAAAGTGTATTTTTCTTACAAAATTGATTTCAATTCAAGTGATAAGATATATGTATGTAAGTAATATATGAAAACCAATTGTTTCGCTCAAATGATTCTTTGATTTGCTTAATTCTTCTCAGATGAATGACTTATGTTTAAAGACACTGCAGGGATGAAAAATCGAAATTGAAATTGATTGTACAATATCTCGACTCAAACCGGGAGCGCGCGTTACCATTACACCAAGGGGATACATTGTTATTCCGTGGAATGTTTGGCTGGGTTCGATCCCGCCCAATGGACTAGCTTTTTCTGTGCGATAGTTCAATGTTCTGTCATCTCAACCAGGCATCACTGCCTGTGTAACTTAGCATTCGAAGATGATTGTACAATACTACTAATGAGCTGAAATTCATAGAATAAAAACTTGTTCAACTTTCAGTAACCTTCTTCGCGCTTGTTCCAGCCTCGCGGCAGGGAACGCGCTCCCCTGGCATGTAGGTCAGACATATCCTGGTAGAACCAGTGGCCGCCCGCTAGATCTCTGCTACTTTGAATAGCAGCAGTGGGGAGAGTCAGACTCGTGAATGAGAACTACCAAGATTTCTTAAACCCCTTGGTTTGGGTGGATCTGTCCGGAGTGCGAGTCGAACTTGGGACTCTTCACACAATAGTTCAACACACTAAAAATAAGCCACGCCCGGACCTAGCTCATAAAGTGGTTTAACTCTCAGTATTTCTCTTATATTTATTTATTTATTTATTCAAACATTATTCAAAATGTGACAACACATGGTATATAGTAAACATCAAATTGCCACAGAACACATGACAAATAAACGGAGGGAAAGAAACCGAGCTATCAAAGAATCCAATCAATCATCAGAACAAATTCATGATTCTAAAGTATAGAGAAGAACAAAAAAACAAAAATCGGAAATCAAAGATCAGTTACATTTATATCGAGCAAACTAAGAACATCAACAGAGCTTAGCCTATCTTTAACATTGAGAACATTAGGGGCGGATACTATATTAGACGGTAGCTTGCCATAATATCTCGCGGATCGTAATGCAAAAGAATTAAACAGTGGTAGCCTACGTGAGCGAGGAATGTGGAAAGTGTATCTGGAAGTACGACCATGACATGAATTAAGAGTATACATCTTACTTATTGGAATATCCAATAAGCCGTTAAGAATCTTATAGGCGAGCAAAATGTCGGTTTTGGTTCTCCGAGACAGCAAAGTTTCTAGCTGGAACATTTTAAGTCTCATGTTATACGCAGGAGGTCGAAGGACTGATATTCGTTTACGGCATCGAATGTACAATAGCCTAGTGAACGTATGTTGAACTCTTTCAATTTTCCTAATCAGTGTAACCTTGTAAGGAGACCAAACTGGTGAAGCAAACTCTAGCAGAGGGAAAATGAAAGTTTTGTAACAACGGATATATGACATTGGATCCCTATTGCAAAGAGCACGAAACAAAGCATAAACAGATCGCAGAGCACGCCTTGTCATCTGTTCAATATGAAAGTCATAAGACAAATCTATACCAATGAAAACTCCTAAGTCTCGTATAGGTAAATATATATATTTTATCTGCATCCGAGAATGCGCATTGGTAATCAAACATCATAGACAATAAATTTGTTTGAAGAAAAAAAAAAGACAATTGAGAGCTATGGCATATGAAGGCTAGATACTTCATTAAATGCGAAACACTATTCTATTTACAGACAATTTTTTACGGAAAGCTTTGAGAGACTTTTCCCGAAGAAGATCAATAGGTAACTTGCTAAATATTCGAGAAACTCGCAAAGAGAAGCTGTAGTACCTAGCAGTGTTACGAGTTTTTTCAACTTGAATACCACTAGGATTAGTTCTTGTACAACGTCCTTCTTTAAATATGCGGTTTCTATCAATTATGGACTGGTTCTGCATAATCTTCCAACCCATGACAACGTCGTTTTGATATCTCCTATCGGCCAATTTTGTTAGGCCTAGACATCTTAGCCTAGTTTCATAAGACGGAAGAGCCTGAGGGTACATTTTGTTCGGAAAACAACGATAATATACAATGCGTGTAAAAATTCTCTGAACATTTTCTACCGTTGTCGAATCTTTCGAGTAGTGAGGATTCCAAAGCGTCGAAGCAAAGTCTAGGTGAGGCATTACATAAATTTTAAAACATTTGATCAATATAGATAAATCGTGGACAGAGATGGCTCTAAGAAATGAGAACATAGCCTTTCGAGCTTTGGCCACCCTATCAAGTACAGTGTCATTACGACGTAGGGATGCGGCCAATTGGATGCCCAAATCACGCACTTGTGGTACTCTGTCGATCGATATCTGATTGATGACATATGTAGTAGACGGATTACTGGAACCAATATGTAAATGGAAGGACTTAGACGGTGAAAGAGTCAACTGATTGGAAAGGCACCAGTTATGAACACAGTCAAGAGCTTCTTGTAGTTCTTCTTTTTTCTCGTTCATATCTCCCTTGTTATAAGAGACATATAATTTAATATAATCGGCATAAGCCTGGTACTTCACATTCGGAAAACAATCGAGAACATCATGTCGGCGAAATATAAAGTAAACAGAAAAGGACCTAGTACAGAGCCTTGAGGAACTCCGGAGTTCACTGGCAGTGATTTCGAAAACGATTTACCTATTCGAACCGAAAAACTACGCTCCGTCAGAAATGATTGCAACCAGGAAAGTAATGGATCGTTGATGCCGTAATATTTGCATTTGTGGAGGAGTTTCGGAATACTTATGGAATCGAATGCCCTAGAAAAGTGTAAATAAATAACATCCGTACACTGGCCGATTGATAAAGCATTAGTCCAATCATCGTCACAAACTAAGAGATTAGTGACAACAGATGCACCGCACCTACTCTGAATCCATGTTGGTTACTAGGGATTATGTTGTTTTTCGTGCAATGATCAACAAGAATGTCTCGAACTAGGCGTTCCATAGTTTTAGAGGCTGGAGAAAGAATGGAAATGGGACGATAAGATGAAGAAAAACTAGGATCTTCACCAGGTTTCGGAATTGCAGAAATGAAGGAATGCTTCCATATTTTGGGAGTAGATTGGAGCATGATGCACATGTTATAAATGTGCGTCAGGGGGAGACACAGTGATGAGGCACATTTCTTAAACATTATCTGAGGAATATCATCACTACCTGTACTACCAGTAGATTTAAGTTTCATAAGTTGCCTAAGAACAGCATGCGGTAAGAAAACTTCTAAATTCGAAAGAGGAGGGAAAGGCCTATCAAGGAAAGAAGGAGTAACTGTGTCAGCCGTTATGAAAGAAGAGGCAAATTCACTTGCAAGCATATCACACTTTTCAATTGTATCCGTTACCATAGTACCAGTAATATCGGTTAAAAATCTCGGTGGTCTTGGCTTCGGTTTAGTGAGAGATGAAATATGTCTATAAAGATCACGAGATCGCTTCAATTTGGTTTTTTCGGAATACTGTTTCCATCTACGCATCTTATGAAGGAATTTCACACTTGCCTTTTTATAAAGAGCCAGCGATGCTGGTTTATCTATCTTACCGAACAGTCTATTTCTATAAGCAATCAATTTCATGATATGCAGAGGATAAGAACAATGAAAATCTCGTGGGGTGCGTAAAGGAACGAAACGAGATATAGCACTGGTAACAATAGTCGTGAAACGGGAGTATAAATCATCACAAGAGGTAAAACTATCGAACTCGTACTCCCAGTTGATGGTACTGAAAAATCGATTTATGAGGTCGTAGTTTGCTCTTGAATAATCACGAATGGGTGTAGAGATTGGTGACGAAGCGGATGTAGCTATATGGAAAGAAATACCACTATGGTCACAAGAGGGAAATGCAGGAATTATTTTCACATTTGTGAACATTTCTGGTGAAGAACTAAAAATCCAGTCTAAACAGCGACCAGCACGAGTTGGCTCACGACATAGAAACACTAAATCAAAAGCGGAAATTATTTCATGAGTCTTCTTGTGATTAAATGAGTTGTCAACCACTAAGGCATCGCAGTTCATATCACCTATCACAAGCAGTGGATGATCATTGAAAGAAAATATATCCGAGAGTGAGTCACAGAAAGATTCTGTTTGAGCAGTGCTGTAATCGGGAGGGCGATAGAAAAGAACTAGACGAACTATTGATTTGGTGACTAGGAGATCAATAAATAATATCTCGTTCGGATGAAAGGAGATGCTAGATTCAATGAACGAAAGGTGATCACGTATAATTAAGGCAACACCACCTCCTCTACTATTACGATCACAACGAACTATTACATATGGTAATATGCCTATTATTTCATGATCGGGAATACTTTTCTTCGACCAAGTTTCCGTTAGCAAGACTATATCAGGTTTTTCATTCTCTAAATACATTCGAAAAACAGAAAGTTTATTGCATAGAGAACGAATATTATAATACGATACTTTCAAGAAAATATCAGTGGAGTGAAAATTACGAGTACGGACAGAACTAGGATTCGAATATATAGAACGGTGTGATGAAACATGACATGGACATTTCGCTAGTTTGACGGCAAGGCTGCGTGGACTGTCGGATGAATAGATTGTCGAGGAACGGTGACTTCTGACGAGCGGAGGACTTGGACGTTTCTTGCTGATGACCCAGTCGACTTCGTTGATCTCACAGTGATGTTCTGACTTCCTTGGAACGTTCGTTGATGGGAAGAGGGTCGATTGGTATATGATTGACGAAGAGCGTCGACCTCGCGACGGGGCATAAGTCGGCCATTGTATATAACAACATCTTGACCCGCAGCTACCAGCTTTCTTTTCTCCTGACGAAGTTGATATTCCTGTTCGCGTTGAAACTTCGTTAAGCTCGGGCGGACGAATATATTCCTCAAGAGAGGGTTCTGGCGGAGAGAGCTCGATTTAGCGAGAAACTGTCTCTGATGCGTTTTAGTCGGGAAGGTGAGCTTGAGAACACGTGCATCGTTTGAATCATTCTTCCTAATTCCCATGCAGTAGTGAGCGACTCCTGCGACCGGTAGATCAAAAGCGTCGAGTAGAGTATGAATGATGCCTGAATCGTGGGCTATTTGAGCTGAAGCTGAAGCTTTCTTGTCGGCAATCTCTGGTGCGCGTTCTATTACCACTGAACGTAGCCCTTTTTCTTCCTCCATTTCATTCTTCACAGTTTCAATGACATTGCAGTTGTTTTTAGATTCCGAAATCATCTGCTTCATTACTGTTCATTACTTCATTACTTCATTACTTTGCTTCATTCTTTGCTTCAGATTCCGAAATCATCTGCTTCACACTTTGCTTCAGAAAAACACATGCTTCATTACTAAAGAACATGTCTTCAGCAAAAGAAGTATGTGATTCGGAATATTGGGATCCGTCGCCTCCTCTTCTTTGATGATACATTCGTCGAGAGAATTGAGAAGAGCTTCGCTAGCTAGAGACATTGGTCGGTGAGACGGTTGATAAGGTGTACTGATAAATCAATATGGGAGCGATGAGTAAGCGTACCACTCTCTTCAAGAGCAGAGAGAACCAATGAGCAGAGAGAACCAATGAGCAGAGAGAACCAATGAGCAGAGAGAACCAATGAGCAGAGAGAACCAATGAGCAGAGAGAACCAATGAGCAGAGAGAACCAATGAGCAGAGAGAACCAATGAGCAGAGAGAACCAATGAGCAGAGAGAACCAATGAGCAGAGAGAACCCATGAGCAGAGAGAACCAATGAGCAGAGAGAACCAATGAGCAGAGAGAACCAAGAATCTGCGATCTTGAACGGAATCACTTTCTGGGCACTATTTCTCACGAAATATGGTAGACGAGGATTGAACTTTCCTAGGTGTAAGACATTGCACTTACTGCTTGAAACTGACAATTGCCATTCGTCACAAAAAGATTCTATAGCTAGCGCAGCCGATGACAATTGAGAGTGGGCGAGGCTAGGGTCAGTCGGAGAGAAAGTTACGAACAGTTTGATGTCGTCGGCGAATAGGCTAGTTGTTACAAGATGCAAATGAGCAAACCTCGATGTTAAACCCGCAATGTAGAGGGAGAATAGAATAGGGCCAAGTACTGATCCTTGTGGAACACCAGAAGAAATAGAGAAAATATCCGAGAGACTGTTATTAACACGAACACGGGAAAAGCGACCTTTGAGAAAGGATTCAAACCACTTCAACAAGCTTGACCTAAAGCCTACGTTATCTAGAACACACAACAACTTATCGTGAGAAACGGTATCAAATGCTTTGGCGAAGTCATAGTACAGAACATCTATAGCATTCCTAGCATCAAGAGCTCTTTGCCAAGCTTGAGTACATTCGACGAGATTCGTCTCTACAGACTTACGAGAACGAAAACCATGTTGACAGCTGGGTATTAGATTGAATACATTACACCAATGCAAAATGAATGGTTTAAGACATCGTTCCAATACCTTAGATGCAACTGGAGAAATCGTAATTGGACGAAAATGTTCTGGAGAAATTGGCGATGGAATCTTGTTAATCGGAATAACAATACTTTCTTTCCAGATTTCCGGAATCGTGCCTAGCTTCAATGAGAAATTGTAAATGAACGATAGAGGCTCTGCTAATACTCGAGCGCAGTTCTTGAAAATGACAGAGGGCACAGAGTCAGATGGTAGGAAACAGGATGCTTTCAAACGCTGAAGTTGCTTGACTACTTCTTGTGGCATTATTAGACAATCTGACATGTAATGAGTATTTCGCAAGTCCATATTGGGAGTGGAACCATTGTCCTGAACAAATACTGAGGAAAAATGTGAAGCTAAAGCATTTGCTTTTGCCTTATCAGAAACCACAGGAGCACCATTAACAGTTATACAACCAATGCGATTCGACTGTTTCAGCTTATTACTCACAAAACGAAACAAATTCTTCGTGGAGTTCATAAGCTTCAGCTCTCGTGATGTATTCAATTTGTTAATCTCTACTTCGATTCGTTTTCATATCCTTCTATATTCAATAACGACAGGGGCACAGTTGAGTTTACGGAATAAAAATGACTTATACTCTAGCATTTTCAAAATATGCTAGTGATATGACTCGAATGGTTGTTTACGCCTGCGTATTGGAGTATGAGTAGAGATAAGAGGTAGCAGATTATTAAGAAAACGAGCATATAGATCATTTATATCGACGAAGTCGTCAAACACCATGGTCCATGGAATACTAGACAATTCAGAAATCAATGAATCAAAGTCACAGTGATTATAGTCAAGGCTAGGTTCATATAATGGGAGACATGTATCGTGGGAGACTTTGAAACACACAGAAGAGTGATCACACAGTGGAGAGAAAGGGGGTGCGACGAAGCAGTGAGATATCGTATTACTGGGTCCAATAACAACATCGAGAGTGTTAGTGCCATGGGTAGGTTCATTCACAAACTGGACAAAGGAGAAATCGGTCACGAGTTCACTTAATAACCTGTAGCGGAAAGAGGGTTAGACCAGTCGATTGCAAGATTCAAGTATCCACAGAGTAACGCTGCATAAGGCACACACAACAATTCAGTAATGCATTCAAATAGCAGAGTGTTCTGTTCTGTATTGGTATTCGGTATAGACAAGTACAATGCGCAGTGGGTTACTTGAAAACGGAGAATGAATATCTAATGCGACCAAGTCCGAAGAAACCTTCTTAGTGAGAGACACAGCACGCATTCTCCTCCATTCCTCTCTCTGCGATGATGTCATGCTTTTCCTTATGAAGACTCCTTGCCACTCGGGAAGCGCGCGCAGTGATTGTCCAGAACGAAGTGCCCGCAAAACATGGCCTCGAGTCGGGAGGACCACTTTTAGTAGGCGAGGATGTTCATTCGGCTTACCCATTCGAAAGACCGTTTGAGGATGAGCTTCAACTCCAAGGGTTGTGAGCAGAAGTGAGACATGAGTGTCATCGTGTGCCATACGCGCGTTAATGTTGGAACTTGGGGACTCCTGAAGGCCACAGATAACAATTGATCTCTCTCTGATGTGCCTTTCGTAACTCGTTTCTTCGTCAGTCGACTGTCGAGGATGTTCTGACGGAATGGCCGGTTTGAGAGAATGGGATGAGCAACGGCAAGAAGATCATTGAATGATCTCCGTTCTCTATGAGTGGTGACCCTTCCCGAGCTCTGCCAATTGATGGCAAATCTCCTCCTAATCTTTGCAACCTCCAAATTCCCACAGTCTCTCTTCCGTTCATCGATAGTCTTGTCCGAGAAACGCTGACAAAAGTTATGCAGCCGCTTCAACAGATGATACTTGCTCAGTCCCAACAGATTTCTGACATGAACAAAGTAATTCTGGACCAGTCACAGCAACTTCTACGGATTAGTGAAGAAATGCAATCCATAAAGTCATCTGTCTCTCCGGCCACACTTAGACCCCACTTGTATTCAGCTATCGTCGAATCCACTTATCGAGACAAGGATATGCTCATAGGAAAAGGTAAACGAGCTGTTATTATCGGACTTCCAGAAGGCAAGTCAGAGGATGATACGTGTTGCAAAGATAAAGATCTTATCTCACGTCTTATCATCAGACTCAATTCAGCGGACCTTATTGACGACCTAGAGAAGGGTAATATCAATCATCATCGTCACCCAATTGATCGCCCACGTCTCTCTGCTCCTCATGGCCGTCCCATGAAAATTGAGTTTTCTTCGCTTGGAAAGCGTAACCTTTTTCTGGAACTTTGCAGAAAGGCGAAACACCCTTTTCCTAAAGGATGTTACTCCCGAGCTGACCTCTCGCCGGCAGAGCTTCAAGCCGAGAGAGACTGCATCCGAATATCCACTAACCCATCTTTTCCCCCTGCCAAAGTGGTCGATGCTCACCTAATCCCTGCCTTTCCTCGTTTTGCCCAGTCTTACAAACGAGTACCCTATCGACCAATTTCCCCTCCTCCCGCCTCTTCGTCACTATCCCCCTTAGCCAGTTCAACTCAACACTCCCAAATGCCATCGTCTTCGCTGGTGAACTCTGGGGCCCGGTCGACATCTACATTCGAGGCTTCTTCAACTGACTTTCCTTCTCTGGCGGAAAGCTCAGTGAAGCCGCTACAAGTCAGAAGCAGACGCATTACCAGAAACGCCGAAGAATCTGCCTCATGCCCCAGAAAGTCAGACGAATTTGTTTCCAGAAGAAGAAATGTTAGGAAAACCTCTCGTTATTCACCATAGGATAAGTCGGATAAAAGAGCTAGAAAAGAAGTAATCAAATGCTTGTATTTCAACTGTAGATCAGTGATGAATAAGCTATATGATCTTTATTTTCTTCTTCGTTGCTGTAAATATCACATTCTCTTACTATCTGAGACATGGATGCACAGTGAGCTTCCCGACTCCATTCTAACCGATAGTTTACCCTTCACGGTATTCAGAGGTGACAGATTGGCACAAAGAGGAGGAGGCGTAGCCATTCTAGTAGATAATGCCATCTCCTCATCTTTAGTTGTTCAATATAGCAAGGCTCAGTGCGAGGGGTTAGTAATAGACATTTATCCTAACACATCTTTCTCGTTTGCTTTCTCGGCCATTAGACTGATTAATATATATCGATCTCCTAGCTGTGGAGTAGAAAATACAAAGGATCTCTGCTCGTTTATCACCTCTCATGTTACTGAAGTATTTCCCACCATTCTGTGCGGAGACATGAACCTCCCCAAGATAGACTGGGCAAATCTCACCGCTCCCAATACATGTAGTATGTCTCTTGCATTCTTAAACATGACATGCGACAACAATCTTAAACAACTCGTACTTTCTCCCACTAGACTTCAAAATACACTCGATTGCCTGCTCTGTAATTCAAATATCATAAAAGACTGTATTGTCAGGCCTCCCTTCTCCACCAGCGATCATGCCTCAATATACTTTGAAATCAGAGATAGAGCCAAGCGTATTATCACAAGCACCAGCTCATCGTTAGACTGGAAAAAGGCAGATTGGGAAATAATCAACTCAGACCTCTTTAGCATCGACTGGACTTACATGCTCTCAAACCTAACTATTGACGAAAGTGTCGATAAATTAACCAACATCATCCAATTCATAATGGATAATAGGATTCCAAAAAATAAGAATGTCAAAACACATTTGAAATATCCCCCCAAGATAAGAAGATTATACAGCTTCCTACAGAGAAGTAACAAACGAAACCCTCTCTCCATTACGTCATTACGCACATCCAAGAAACTTCACAAAGAACTAGTCAAATTCGAGGTTCTTAGGGAAGACAAGCTTAAGTTCCCGAGAAACTATAAGGTATTCTTCAGAACTATATCCAACCGCATTAAAAGCAACACATCTATTCCTGCTCTCATAGTGAACAATAAACCAACTACTATCCCCTTCGAACAAGCAACTCACTTCGCCGAGTATTTTGATAAGTTACAACCCTTACCAATCAGTGGACCCCTTCAGATCTCTCGCCCGAATTTTCACCTCGACCACATTAATGACATCTCCCCTTTTGAGGTGAACTCCATTCTGAAACGAATAGCTCCGAAACTGAACTCTTCCCCTGACTTTATTCCAAGTAGACTACTCAAAAATTGTCTGGACTCACTGGCCATACCTCTCTCAATCATTTTCACCAACTCACTAACCTTAGGGCACTACCCTCTGGCCTGGAAAAAAGGAATAATCAAACCAGTTCATAAAAAAGGGCCCCGCTCTCAGATCGAAAATTATCGTCCTATCACTATGGTGTGCTCTATGTCAAAGGTATTCGAGAAACTGATCTTCAATATAACTTATCAATATCTGGAAACCAATGGCATACTACATCCCAAACAACATGGTTTCCGTCGGAGACGGTCCACGGTAACATCCCTGGTAGAGGCTCATTCCATTTACCTCACGCTTCAGAATAAAAAAATAGACTTTGACATCTGTCTAGTCGACTTTTCACGGGCTTTCGACTCTGTAAACATAAGATTTCTTGTTCACAAACTTGAAAAAGTGGGAATAACGGGCAACCTCCTCTATCTTATCCGTTCTTTTCTCACGAGCAGGTCCTCGAAAGTCTCAATCGGAGAAACATTATCAGGCCCTAAAGTATACAACAGTGGTGTTCCCCAGGGGAGTTGCCTTGGACCCCTCCTCTTTTCAATATTTATAAATGATATCATGGAGCACATAGAGCCAGATGTCCATGGTTTTCTATATGCCGATGACCTCAAAATTTTTTCCAAGAACAGAGACTCTCTTCAGAAAAGTCTGGATTCCATTTCCGATTACTCACTGACTTGGGGACTTGTGATATCAACTCAAAAATGCTTTATCATGCACTGTGGTCCTAGGAATCCAAAAGTAACATATAACCTAGAAGACAATATCATACCAACTACTTCATTAGTGAAAGATCTTGGCATTACATTTCAGGAAGATATCACATTCTCTAAACATATTGAACTAACCTCCCTAAAGTCCCAAAAATGTATAAACATGATCTTCAGAGCCTTTAAAACCAAATCAATTAAAGTTCTGCTCAGAATATACACCACATACATAAGACCCCTTATTGAATATGGGAGTGAGGTATGGTCCCCAGTAACTATCGGTCTCGTTAACTGCATAGAAAAAGTGCAAAGATCATTTACACGAAGGTTACTACAAAGGGCCGGATTACCCAAAATGAGTTATGTTGCTAGACTGAATTTTCTTTCCATCTCCTCGCTTGAATATAGAAGAAATGTGGCCGATCTTGTGTTCATCCATAAATGTCTGCACGGAAATATTCAAGTAGATTACTCAAATATGTTTAAACTTTGCCCATCGCCTTATTCGCTGAGAGAGTCGAATAACTACAGAATATGCTTGCCGTGTAAATATCAAAGCAGAACAAGCACTTGTGCCTCAAGAATGATTAATGTCTGGAATAAGTTACCTTGTTCTTTGGTTTCTACAAGCTCTTCTAGCATTTTTAGAAATGAACTTATCAAGCTTGATTGTGAGACCATTGTCACCAACTCTAGAATACATTTTTAATTCAAGTGCTTTGTTTCTTCAAATGTTTTGTTTCTGTTTCTCCTCTTTTTTTTTCAATTTTATTTGTGTTCTCAGTTAGCTCTCGAATGATAAAGAGTGAGTTGAATTTTTGGAATTTCAAGTTATTATTGCGGATGAATAGTTCTTAATTGCTGATGAATAGTTCATAACTGAAGATACAAGCTTTGCTTTCTTTGCTTTTTTTGTGTGCTTTCCTATTTTCCTAAAATGAAATGTTCCTCATTGTTCTTGTCATATTTAGATCTCACTTTTCATAACCTTCACTGAATTCACTTTTCTTGTGACAGTGTCATCTGTTTCGTCACTTAACATTATGTTTTTTTTCAAGCGGAATAAAGAATTGAAGATGCCGAAAGTTGCTCCACTGTGGTGGAGAGAGTCATCATGAGCCGGGAAATCGTTTCCCACAAGCCCTTCGGGACACCAGGAGGAATTCCTCCATTCGCGAAGGCAAGAGTCTCATTGATGATAGTCGAAACACTCATTATGCCAGGGTTGTTTGACGGGGAAGTAGGGATTTGGCGTTTACTATTGGCTCTTGTTGTTGGCATTTTTAGACAGGGAGAATATAGGTCACCGCTCAATATGAAAAAAAGAGCAAGAGTGATAGCAATATATCTCTAGAATTTTTTTAAATTTATAGCTCATAATCTGTTTAAACGTTGGATGCTTACTCAAATTTTTGCGCGACATTAAAAAAAACATTTTGTATTTAGTAGCCCAGAAGTCTTTTTCGACCCAAGCTCAGACTGATGTTTTTGATAGAGTTAATCAGTGAGTGCCTAAAGAGTGGGTAGTTTGTTGTGGGTTTATGTATTTATGTAGTTCACTATCACGCCGATTCGGAGCTGTGCTTTAACTAAAAACAAACTTACAGGACCTTGAGGGCCATCCCCAACGGTGCAAATGGATACTCCTTACTCAGAAGTGCTGGAATGATAGGGAAATCGTTTTTTTATTCTTCAAAATGGTTCATGATTGTGAAGCGAAATGCACGTTAACCTTTTTTTTAGGAACTTGTTGACAATACTGCGTGTTCCTAGATGATGTTATAAAATAGGTGTGCAACCTACGTTTCCGAGAGACCACTCTGTTTCCGAGAGACCACTCCGTTTCCCAGAGACCACTCTGTTTCCGAGAGACCACTCCGTTTCCGAGAGACCACTCCGTTTCCGAGAGACCACTCCGTTTCCGAGAGACCACTCCGTTTCCGAGAGACCACTCCGTTTTCGAGAGACCACTCCTTTTCCGAGAGACCACTCCGTTTCCGAGAGACCACTCCGTTTCCGAGAGACCACTCCGTTTCCGAGAGACCACTCCGTTTCCGAGAGACCACTCCGTTTCCGAGAGACCACTCCGTTTCCGAGAGACCACTCCGTTTCCGAGAGACCACTCCGTTTCCGAGAGACCACTCCGTTTCCGAGAGACCACTCCGTTTCCGAGAGACCACTCCGTTTCCGAGAGACCACTCCGTTTCCGAGAGACCACTCCGTTTCCGAGAGTCCACTCCGTTTCCGAGAGACCACTCCGTTTCCGAGAGACCACTCCGTTTCCGAGAGACCACTCCGTTTCCGAGAGACCACTCCGTTTCCGAGAGACCACTCCGTTTCCGAGAGACCACTCCGTTTCCGAGAGACCACTCCGTTTCCGAGAGACCACTCCGTTTCCGAGAGACCACTCCGTTTCCGAGAGACCACTCCGTTTCCGAGAGACCACTCCGTTTCCGAGAGACCACTCCGTTTCCGAGAGACCACTCCGTTTCCGAGAGACCACTCCGTTTCCGAGAGACCACTCCGTTTCCGAGAGACCACTCCGTTTCCGAGAGACCACTCCGTTTCCGAGAGACCACTCCGTTTCCGAGAGACCACTCCGTTTCCGAGAGACCACTCCGTTTCCGAGAGACCACTCCGTTTCCGAGAGACCACTCCGTTTCCGAGAGACCACTCCGTTTCCGAGAGACCACTCCGTTTCCGAGAGAACAATGTTTTCTCCGAGTGAGTAGTTAATTTACCCTGAGTAGGCGAAAAACTGCCGCACATTCAATCTCTGTTTTAACTAGATGACCGGTCGTGGACCGGTCACCTAGCTCGTTGTCTGCGACAAAAACTTTGGTTTTTTTTTCAGTGCAAATAACACACAAGAAATCAAAAGCTCGCATGGGAGAGCGTGAGCTCGTTGTTTCGTTTATGAACTCACTCTAAAACTACGACGTAAACAACGAGCGTTGCGAGAGTGCGAAAAAAATTGCACAAAGTTGGAGAATTAGAGATTTCATATGTCAGTCTACTTTTGTCACAAAAATGCGCGATATGTTAACAGACCGTAATCAGTAGCATTACGTACATTTGAGAAAAATAAATGCATCGGCATACAGCAAATGTGCTGAGAAAAAAAAGAAGCTAAAATTTGCCTTTCGAAGTCAATCGAGCTTAAAAACGCATGAAAATAATCTGCGGGCACTATCACAAGAATTTCTCCAAGTTTTGAAAACAAAGTTTTTTTCGCGTTCGGTCCTCTAAAACTCATGCCTATTGATGATTGGAAATCTCAAGAAAATAATTTTCAAATACTTATCAATTGTATTGTTTTTCCCGATGTTTTATAACGTTTTTTTTTATCATGCTTCTCAATTTCTTTTTCTACCAATTATGTTTCTTTTCGAACGTTTCACTCGACCGTTCTTTTTTAAACAAGAGTTTTTGCTAAGATTTTGATGAGAAAATTATTGTACAGGACGTTCTTGAGTGAATTTTTCAACAAAAAAAACTTCATCAAGATATTGGCAAAATTCACCACTTTTTCAAAAGAGGACATATTCAGTTAAAACTACAAAAATTACAACTCATGAGTTAGCAAAAAACGGAATGTAAACCCAATGAACATTCCCTAATTGAACATTATCAACTTTAAGCCGAATTTCAAAACAGGAGAATTCTGTTCAGGACTCCATGGTCAATGATTTTTTATATGAATTGATGATCTTTTTTCTCGGGGTGACTTCTGAGTTCAATATAGATAGATTAAACGTGCTGCTGAATTTTTCTCAAAAACTGTATTCATGGAAAACAAAAATTTACTCAGTGTACCTGCAAAGACTTCTGATATTTTGCTGGATCTCAGTTTTTTTCAATGAAAACAAAAAATAGAAAAAGGTAGAGTAAGTTCAAATGTATCGTAAATCAATTATGAGTGAAAATTTTAATGATATGTCGAGGAAGAATAAATTCTGCTAATCAACAAAAAAAATTTAATTGAACTTACTAAATATTTTGAAAAACTCAACGTATCTTCAAAAAAGGTTTTTTTTAAAATTTAATTTTATTAAATACGTGAAAAGTTGGAGTAAGTGCATTGGAAGGGAACCAGAAACTTATGTCAAGAGTGCGGCTAACTTTTTGGAATTAATGGAGTCATGTTTACTTGTTATTTACTATGTTTACTCTATGACAAATTTGTCTAAAAAAATTATGACTGACTGTAATTTAGTTCATTTCTTTTTTAAAACTTTTGGTGTTCATTCAGAATGCTTTCTCCTTTCTCGTTCGGTTGACTCTAATAGTAATGCTGGTCCATGTGAACGGTTGGAGTAGATATCTTGAAAGAGTGAGAAGATGGAAATTCCTTTTATATTCCCGATCTGTATGATTGTGGAACATCTGATATGTTTTTAGGCTATAAATCTTGATGCAGCTCTTTTCATATTCTTTCTTCTGGTTATTAAACCGCATGTTGTGTTTTTTTCTTTTTTAATTTTCATCACGTTCATTATTTATGTTTTCATTCAATAATTCTATTTGTGATTTAGGGCGGATGATGAACACATATCATGAAGATGTGTGGCAAGAAGGATAATGCTTGGAGTCCTCTTTAAAAGTGAGACAATGTTCAAAAAATCATGAATGACCTCAAATCTTTCAGTAAATTTATAAAACGTGAATTCGCAAACTTTATTCAATTGATCGATACTCGCCACAAGGAGATGTTCTGTAAAATGTCCGCTATTGAAATAAGATTTAAGTATCACTCTATCAATTCATTTTAAAAATCTTTTTTGAACTGTTTTCTGTGGCATTTATTAAAAAGATTACCAACTTTATCCAACTGTTCAACATCGTCTGCGGTTTTGTCATGCGAAGTAAAAACTTAACATTTGTCGTGCGAAGTCAAAACTTGAAAAAAAACAAACAAAATTTCAATAGAAAGACAAAGCTATAAATAGATTGGGGCAATTTATCATTCTTTAACAATCATATGCATATTGCGCTTTTTTGTTTATCAAGGGGAATGAAGATTTCTTCTGAAGATAAGAAGTTTATCCTTTTAGTTTAGTTTCTCTGCAAGCTTCGCTCGGTGTCTTCTCATCTTTCATATCAATTTTCCATGTTTTTTTTGCGGATGACATCTTTTTCTTCTCTTTTTCTTCTTTTTTGATTAGTTCTCTTCGCCGGCCTTCTTTGTTCATGTGAACGGAGTCAACCAGAAAACTTACCGATGACACCTCTTTTATTATCTTAGCTTTCTCCTCGGTTCCACGTTTCCTTTGTTGATAATAATAGAGACATGAAATAACAATCGTCATGCAATCCCACGGGCGAAAATGTTAAGAAAATTTCCGAAATTTCAATTCTCTAAGAAAACATGACTTTCAAAATTAACCAGGACTATCAGCTTTTTTATACCACGCATTTTGGATCAACTTAAAAATAGAAGTTTATCATACGAATTCTAAAATGGTCTATGAGGCTTCCCGGACTAAAAATCTTCAAATTCTAAGTTACACAGTTTAAAGGCAGTGACGTCTGGTTAAAATGAAAGTGATTGAACTATCGCGCAGAAAAAAAGCTAGTCCACCGGGCGGGATAATTTTCCGTGATATTCCGTGTATAGCAATGTGTCGCCGTGGTGTAATTTTAACACGCGCTTCCGGTTTGAGTCGAGATAGCTAGGTTCGATCCCGCCCGGTGGACTAGCTTTTTTCTGCGCGATAGTTCAATTGCTTCCCGGACTTTTTTAGTTTTTTGCTTCCCGGAAGGCGAGTTCAGTTCCAACAATGTAGCGAACTTCAAAAATGGCAATAATAACATCAAGTTCCACTCTTTGTCGATGTCTTGTTCTCTCTCTCTCTCTCTCTCTCTCTCTCTCGCACTGTTTCACTCTCTATCTCTATCTCTATCTCTGCCTCTCTCTTTCTTTCTATGTGTGTCTCTGTATCTATCCCTGTCTCTCAATGTATCTATGTCTGTCTCTCTATGTATCTATCTCTGTCTCTCTCTGTATGTATCTCTCTCTGTCTTTCTCTGTCTCTCTGTCTCTCTCCTTCTCTCGCTTTATCTCTATCTCTGTGTTTATATTATTCTACTGCCTCAAATCAGCATGCTGATCCGATCCCTTATTCTTTTTTCTAGTCTTTCGTATTTTAAGTTTTTTCTTCGATCAAAACCTTCAACTTTGAAAAAATAGAATCTCAACACCTGTTTTGGGAACTCGTTTTGCTGGAAAGTGCAAATCTTGGTAAATTCAAAAAGTGATTGCTGTAGAATAATGAGCATATCTTGGGCTTTTTTCTCTTACATTTCCAGTAAGATAATGACCATTCTGTGAATCTCATCTTTCATCACGTCCAATGAAAACTATAGCAAGAAATGATAAGTACAGTTAGGTATTGTAGTGCACATGTGATTTTTGGTTTTTACACTGCTCTGCCTGATTTAATCTGCTTTTCTTACGCTACTATGCTCTGATCAGTTATTCTGGATTCCCTTCTCTTCAGCCACATTTTTATCTCTCCAGTTTTGTATTTACAATTTTTGTTCACGTGACCAAAACAAGGAAAACCAAAACAAAGACCAAAAGACGCAGTAGAGACCTCGCTGAATCTTTTTTTTCCAGTTTTTTCTCTCTAACTTTTCTCTTTTTTCTCTCCCTATCTCTTTTCTCTCTTTATTTCCTGTTTCTCGTTATTTGTCTCTATGACTCTTATCTGATTACATCATGAATATGACTAACATCTCATCTTCATGTTCTGCGAAAAATATCGCAGAGTGACTTAGTAACCTTTCTTTTCAAGCTCAATGAAAAATTTATTACCTGCATACATATATTCATTATGGCAATCAAACTGCTGTCATGCTTGACTCTTTTCACCGAAATGTTGAGAAAAGGTTAATTTTCATACTTTACCACGCTCTGCTAGAGTTCCATTTCTATTTTCAATAGGAATTTCTCTCTTTCATGCCCTTTCATCTCTTTTTTCTTTCTTTATTTCTCTTTATCTCTCTCTATTGTGACAAATTCATGAATATGATTAATCTCCATCCCTGCAAAGAAACATGCAAAAACATGCAAGTTCAAAAATACACGCGGAAAACGTATTATATTAGAAACACCTCAGTAATAATTAATTCCCTCTGTAAAAACGTGAAAAGAATCGTTCTCATGCACAGTTTAGGGAAAAAATCCTTTAATTCACTTGAATGTTTAGAAAGTTTTCAAGATATATTGAAGAAAATGAAGTTAGAGAACAAAGATCTTTTCTTGTTGTTGTTTTTGTGTGACTAAATGTTCACAAAAAGCTGCATTCGAGCGTAAATTCAAACGACTGCAAAAAAACACAAGCACACAACTAGGTTATTGAAATTATTGTAACATGCCAAGAAAGATTGAAAAAAAGAAGATTTTCTCAAGAGAGAGATTCTCTGTAAACGAGAAAGAAGATGCTAAACGTTTTGATACTTGAAGGCTACAATTTTTGTAAATACATATCAGAGAAGTCAGATGTAGACCGACCGATATATTGTATTTGCATTGGAATGAGTTTTATTTCAGCTTTTCCGCTCGTCTTGCTTTCTGGTTTAATGTAAAACTCAGATATTTCCAAAACTTATTCCACTATGGGCTCAGCATGAACGAGCAAAAAAACAGTGATAGACCTTGCTTTGCGAGTTACCTCAAACAAAAAGCTCCTAATATTATCGAATTTCCAAAAATGTTGTAAGTGACATTTCCGCACTGCGTTGAACAACAATTAGAAAAATCTATCATTGACTATAACGGAAACAATTTTAATACAATTTCATTATATAGTCAATACTCAGTTGTCACGCCCTCTGTTTATATCACGATACTACATAAAAATACGATCTCTGAAAGTGACTAGGTTCGCCAGAGTCGCTATAGGTAGATTTCTCCCAGCTTGTTCAAGTTTTACAAACTTTTTTGCAAAAATTCTCGCTCTTTTGCCTTGGAGTGCTCTGTTCATCTCTTTTCACAAATGCTCAACAGGATTCAGGTCAGTTGGCTGGCTCGGCCAGTCCAGGAGCCTTGCTCTTCTCTGACCGAACCAGTTTAGAACCAAAACCGAATTATGCTTCGGGTCTCTTGCTTTAAAGATCATCCTCGAGCCATGTTAGCATGTCCATAAACTAATATTATGTTATTTATGATCTCTAGATAGTGTTCTATACACATTATACCATCAATCTTCTGCAATGGTCCGACACTGCCAGCATGGAATATGCGTTAAACCATGACACTCCCTCCTCAATGTTTCACAAACCAAATCGTATACTAAGAATGTTTCTCAAACCTAAAATTCTTATAATATGTTGTATGTGTACCCTCAGTTCCTACTAGAATATGTTAGCATGTCCATAAACTGTTAGCATGTCCATAAACTAATATTATGTTATTTATGATCTCTAGATAGTGTTCTATACACATTATACCATCAATCTTCTGCAATGGTCCGACACTGCCAGCATGGAATATGCGTTAAACCATGACACTCCCTCCTCAATGTTTCACAAACCAAATCGTATACTAAGAATGTTTCTCAAACCTAAAATTCTTATAATATGTTGTATTTGTACCCTCAGTTCCTACTAGAATATATTCATCGCTCCAGAGGATATCAGACCAGTCTTGGAAAGCCCAGTAAGATGACCCTTAGCCAACTGCAAGCATACCTTTGTGTTTCTCTCAGAAATCAGCGATTTCTTTTCCAGCCTACGTCCTAATAGTCCGAATTCACGCAACCAACCTTTCATTAAAAAATTTTTTACGTCGACTTCGTAGAGCTCATGAAACCGGTCAGATTTCCCTTCGAGCTGTCTATAATGACTCGATCGATGGCAGAAGATGTTTTTTGTGGTCTTCCATCAGTTTTTTGTCTGTTTTTTTTTGGGTAGTGGAAGCGTGAACAGTCGATTTGCTTGTCTTGAACTGACGAACCAATTCCGACATGCTCATGTCATTTATATAGCCATGATGGATAGTTGCTTTCTCAGGTACTGATAGATTTTTCGATCCTTCTGGTACACCCATTCCTAAAACAAAAAATCAGCCGAAAGCGATAAGATAGAACAAAGAAAATTTACTCTAAGAAAGGGGACGCAAGCGAACACTTCAATGTTTTCCCCAACTCTTACTATATGTCCATATAATTGAGTGCGCGATTGGATCTGTGAATAAAAAGTTGTCACAAAGCTCCGGATACCAATACGAACATTTCCGACAAATGGCGATTTCATATCTTCAACGCTCACAATTTTACAAAGAAAAACGTGATCGTTCGTATACTTTAGAGCATACTTTATACTTCATATATGTATGAATAGTGAATTTTGTTTTTACACAATAAATCTCTAAATTAGCTTCGAACTCGGGCATATCAATAGTGCTATTTATAATCTTAAATTTTTTTCACGGAACATGTCAATCGTACAAATTTCATACATTACCGTAAATAAATAAGTACTCAACAATTTTGTTCTCCATTGCATTATTTGCTCTGAATATGGTTTAAGTTTCTCAGTGATTCATATTTACTACAACAAAAACATAGCATCATTTTCCATGTCAATAATAAGCGATTAACCTTCATTGAAATATTTACAATTGTCCTTTGAAGAAATTTTCAAGGTCATAAAATAACTGAATTGTTCGCATCTTTATGAACGGAACTGTTTGGTTATACATATGTATGTATTTATATCACACTTGAAACGATTATTTATACCTTCATATACCAACAAACAAGCTTCACTATCGAAAAATGTTATATTACAATAATAAAAATGGGAACCTTCAAAATCGACATCACGATTTTTTCAGAAGCCTTGTAGAAATCTTCCTGTTGCTGTCGCAAAAAAGTTCCTGAATTATTCTAAACGTATTAGACGTTATAAGAAGTTTTTTTGCAACTTCTTTAAAACAAAATTTGAAAAGTGGTTTTATACTTCATCCTCTTAAAACTCACGGTTTATTCAAGAGAAAAATACATACCGACCTGAAGCAGCAGAGCTTCCGCTTGAAGAATCAGACAGAACCTCTTCTCATTTCATTCTTTGTTAAACGTTACATTATAAACAATATCACGTAGTTATATTTATTGAGACAAAACAGAGCATGGACTGTGATATATGTATAAACCAACAGAAAAGGATCATCGTCTAAACACTTATGCTGGAGATAATCTAGTTACAAAAAAGAAAAGATAAAAACAAATGTTCTATTGTTAGAAGGATACAGATGAACCAAGGAGTTTAAGGTAAGAAGTGAAGTATCGATGTGTTCAATTTTTCTTTAAATATAGTAGAGCTTTGCAATGACTCGTCTTCACTAGGAAGATAATCCCATATAGAAGTCGATCTTGAAACAAAAGTAGACAATCTAGCAGGATAGAGAACGGGAAATCTAATGTTCAATTAAAGACCATGTCGTTTATTGTGTTGGTGTCGATTAAGTGAGAAGAGACGATGGATAAATTTGAATGAAGGAAACTACAAAATTCTCCATAGCGAAGTACGTCTTTCGAAATCAAAGTTTTTCAGCTTCAGACCAAACCGAGGCAGAAATCGAGCCTTTGGTTTACAGATCGAGAGCACGAAGAACAACGTTAGATTTAATGTGTTTGCTTTGAGAGCCTATATGTGGTTGAATAAATTACCACTTTAATACCCAAGAAGCTCGAGCTCTCAGCAATTCAAAAAGAGACTGAAGACTCTTCAAATTTCTTCTTTATAACCGCCTACTCTTTGAGCCGTAGATGAATTAAGTAGGAGGTTAGTGCGCAAATGTTGCAAATCTTCTTCAGAACATGTGCGCATTAACCCTTGAATCTTGCCTCGTTGATCATATTACCTCGTTAATGTTATTCTTATTGTATTTTTGGTTTTTCTCTTTTGACCTCTCTAAATTATATTAAATTTGTTACTTTTTACTTGATGCGTTTTTGTGAAATTTGTTGTTTCAACTGCAAGATTTCGAATGAGTATTTCCTTGAATACTTATTATTGTATGAATGATGCCACTTGTTTCTTATCAATGTAAATGGACCCACGAATGCCGAACTCATTTACAAAATAACTTTCATTTATCATAACTATGTATGTATGATTTATCGATGAAGGTACTTGCCGCCCCTTGAGAGAGTAAAGAATACTGAGAAGATCAAGTGACTTGCCACCCCTAAACATACCAATGCAATGAATATTAAATGTTGGGTTTCTTCAAATGAATTGAATCGATTGTTTTTGTTTTGCTTGTGTGTATGATCTTCTTTTTTTATTGTTCTGCGTTTTCAATAACGTATAAAGCATATATATAAATAAATATATATATATATATATATATATATGTCATACTGGTATCATGGATCGACATCCCCATTTCAAGTACATATTCAACGTTTTCAAACGTAATGTCAGTAACCGGTGGAAAAAGTATCTTGACTTGACCGTAGTTCAGGTTCCATAACATCGATGATAACAAGCTTGAATTTGTATTACTTGAGGAGGGGGGAACGACCTTATCACTCGTTTTGCATCTTCTCACAACATTTTATCCAAGACGAGTTTACATGTGGGATATTTACTTCTGATGGCTCGCTCTGTCCAACTGTTCCAAATCTATGATATTTCTCTTTTTCTTCATTTTAAGTTCCCGCACTCATGTCTTATGCGCGATCTACGACATGTCTTATGCGCGATTAGCGATTGTGCTTTCACATGAGAATTAGGCTCAGCATGGCATATAGTTTTATAGTTTACGAGAGCACACACAGAGGCGGAGGCAGAAGAAGCTCAGGGAAAGATCTATGAATCAGTGATTCGAAGTACGATGAGAAATTCTGCTGGAAACAGAAAAATAATCAGTGCCGAGGTTAACAGAAGGCTTCCAAAAGAAAAAGAGAGAGAGACACCTATAAAGAGAGTGAGAAACAGAGAGAGAAAGAAGAAGAGAAATAAAGAGAGAGAAAGAGAGAGAGAAGACTCGGAGACCAAGAGTTAGGTATAGTAGGGTAGAAAAAAGGAGAATGTGAGTGTAAGAGAGTTATAGAGAAAGCAAAAATGAAACATAAAAGATAGAGAGCGGTAGAGAAAGAAATATGGAAAAGAGAGATATAGAGGGAGAGATAGAGGCAGCAAGAGAGAGAGATACAGAGATATGAAGAAAGAGAGAAAGAGTGCAAGCGTGCAAGATTTAAATAGATAGAGGCAGAAGAAGAGAGAAAGATGGAGCAGACAAGAGGAGGGCAAACGTGAGATAAAAATAAACGGGAGAAAGAGAGGGAGAGTGGGCGGTGCTTATCGGGGTTCTATGGAGAGAACCAAGAAAAGGAAGTTACCTCAACGTTGAACGTTGACAGGAAACATATCCGAAGATTCTAGGACTCATTTGCATTTCCGCGAAAGCCAAACTGATGTGAGATGCGGAATCGCCTTGGATCTCATTCCTCGGTGAGCATCATCCTTGTTTGGTTGGCTTGCTTGGTTAGCCGAGCAGTGGCGTGTCCAGCCGAGTGCAACTGCAATGGAGGCACCGTCGTCTGCACAGGGCAAGGGCTCAGTCGAATACCCAGAGGTCTACCCCCGGACACGCACAGATTGTTCGTTTTCTATCATATCTTATTTCTTTCTTCCGATAGCATTCAGTTGATTTCTCGTATAACGGCGCTTGATCTTTTCAACGACATTGGTTTACAAACATACTTTTTCAACGCTCTATATACTTTTGTTTGTTGTTTTCAAATTTATACGCTCAATATACTTTTTGTTGTTGTTGTTGTTTTTGACACTTTCAAAATGTTTTTCCAATAATCATATAGCGTGAAGGACATGGTTTAGTGGAGATCAACATGATACATTATGCCAGAGAAAAAACGGAGAAAGAGAGAAAGAAAGAAAAGAGAAAGGTACAAAAAGAGAGTCTGGTAGAAGGAAGAGGTCAATTGCTTTCATAGTCGGTGTATCTGCCGAGATATATCTAGCTGATAAGGCAAGTCGAGCGCTTTCTTCGTAGGTAATTTGCACACGCAATGAACGTTTTTCATGCATTTCTTGTATGAATACTTTTTTGCATTTTATTATGAACTCATCATTGTTAATATAACTGCGTCTTTAATTTGGAGTTTCTTGTGTTTATTCCTATCATACTTTTAGTTTTATTTTATTTTATGAGAAGCTCATTTTAATCTTTCATTTTACAGTTTCAATATCTTTAGCCGCGCTTATTCATTTTAGCTGTTTTCTGAATGAGATTCACTTTCGTCTATTTTTTTGTTGTTGTTTAGCTTCTATCTATAATTTTTTTGCTGTAAGAATAATAATACTCATGTTCTACAAAGAAGATATAGTAAGTTCAAGCACAAAAAAACAGTAACATTTGATGTATTCGCGAATATTCCGAAACAGGATGGCTATTATAGGGGAAAAAATCTGGTGTTCATTAGTTATTTTAATGATTCATACTTTAAATATAAACAGCTGGATAGTTCATCAATGCTACAAGGTCCTATTTTTTGCAACAATGTCCTATTTTTTCCCAGGAACTGTGTGATCAAGATGATTCAACAGTAGCTTCTCACACTAACTGGGAAAAATTGATCTTTGAAAAAAACGAATAAAAGTTCAAACTTGATGAGTTGCATTAGTTCATATACAGACCATCATCTCAACTCGATTTAATCTTTTTTTGGTTGCTCTTTCTCTCCATCTGTCTCTTTTTTACCCTTCTCTCCTTCTCTTTTTATCTTTCTTTACAAGAGAATTATTCACCAATCAGTTTTGTTTTTAATAGGAGCAAAAAAAATAAAATTGGTTAACAAAAAAGCTCTCAGAGACCTCCAGGAGAACAACATTTCCATCATTCGCCGAAATGACTTGGAGGAACTTCGGAATCTCAAAATTCTGTCAGTGTTTTTTTCTCGACAAGATGCTTCTTCTCTTGTATTTTCAGCACAGCCAAAAACTCCATCACTTGTTCTCAAACGAATGAAAGATTCGTATCAGTAGTTTGTTAAACACGTAGGTACACAAATATAATAGGGACCATCTTCTTTTCTACTTTACTCTCTATTTCTCTCTCTCTTCGTCTCTCTCGCTTTCTCTCTCTCTCTTTCTTTCTCTCTTTTTCTGTATGTCTGTCTCTTTCTCTCTCTTCCGTTCTCTGTCCCCCTCTCTTTTTCTTTTCATTGCCGTTTTGCCTTATCTTCCACCATACATCTCCTCTCTCTCTCTCTCTCTCTCTCTCTCTCTCTCTCTCTCTCTCTCTCTCGCTCTCTCGCTCTCTCTCTCTCTCTCTCTCTCTCTCTTTTCCCTCCCTCCTCTCTCTCTTTTCCCTCCCTCGTCTCTCTCTTTTCCTCCCTCGTCTCTCTCTTTTCCCTCCCTCCTCTCTCTCTCTCTCTCTCTCTCTCTCTCTCTCTCTCTCTCTCTCTCTCTCTCTCTCTCTCTCTCCCGATAGGAACATTCTTTTGGGCTCTCTCTGTACTTGCCCACACTTGCTAGTATCTCTTTCACCCTTTCCTCCTCTCTCCTGTGCATTTATTCAACTTTCATCCTTTGTGATCGTCTTCGACAATGCGTGTGCTAGAGACTGGCTCACATGTGTTGTAGCCGCATAGGCATTAGAGTGCGAGACGTTCTGGAAGAGAGCAAGAGATTTGAAGATGAGAAGCGAAAAAAAGAAGGCAGTCATGTATAAGGAGCTGTAGCAAAGCAGTGAAGAGCATAAGCGTATCCTGCTGCCTCTTTTCATCAAAACCAATAGGGCTTTTCACAATACGCCGGTCAGCAATAAGTAGATTGAGCAATGAATCGCTCATAGACAAAAATTTTAGGTCTCGGTGTTGTTCTGACTTCAATTGGATAAAGTATCACAAGAAGTCGGATGAAGTACAATTAAAATGAAGTATGACTACAGATGAGTGAATGTTGTGTCTAGGAAAAAACAGAAGCAACTGCTCAGGTATAGAGCGGGCCCCGCTTTGTTTTTCTTCCACTCAGCCTTCCTTGCATGCTAGAAAGATTTGACGTTTAGCTCAAGTAGAGCAGCGAGTGGTAGGTCTTATGAGAGGGACATGCTCCGGGAAAAAAGTAGATTTGTAGGAAGAGACAAGGTGCAATGGGAAGAGAAGTGATAACGGTGGAGGCTTGTAGTGATGAAGATGGAATAGGAAACAAAATAGCGAGAGAGAGAGTGAGAGAGAAAGAGAGAAACAGAGAGTAAGTTAGAGAGAAAGGCAAAAAAGAGAGAGAAAGCGGACGAGAGAAAGGTTGGGAGAGACAGATTGAATTCGATGTAGGTGTGAAATGAGCGATGACACAGTGCCGAAGATGCACTTCACGCATCCAAGTGCGAAATATGATAGATCGAACTCATCAGCTTTATCTCGCTGACTCTGAATAATCTTTACTCTTCATTCAATCTCAAGTCCTCAATCTGTTTTCTTTTTAGTTCCGTCTTCTCTCGTCTCTCTCTGACCTTACAACTCTCTGTCGTCTCTCTCTATCTCTCTTTTTCTCTTTCTCTCTCTCTTCTTTTCACTCTAAGTTAGTCTCTCCTTCTTTTTCTGTCTCTATCTCTTTCTACTTCTCTCTTTCTTTCTCTACCTCCTTCTCTCTGATTGTCTCTATTTCTCTCTTTATATCTCTTTTTCTCTTTATTTCTTTCTCGACCTCACTCTCTCTCCCTCTCTCTATCTTTCTCACTTTTCTGTTTCTTTATTTCTTGCTACCTTGCCCAAACCAGCTGCCCGATACTCAATTCTCCACCACATTCTTTATCTTCTATTTCATAACTCATGCTCGTGCCCTTGCCCCCTAACAATGCTCGACTTCTGCCTTCCAGTGTTCCCTTGCCCCCTAGCAATGCTCGACTTCTGCCTTCCAGTGTTCCCTCTTTTTGTTTTGGGAATTTCATGGACTATCAATTTGCTCCCTTCTCATGAAAATTGTCTCCTCAAGACAAGAAAAACAAGTGAGGGAAAGCACGAACAGCAGTCTGCAAATGAAAAAAATAATAAGAATAATAATTAATAATAATATTGATAATAAAAATAATGATAATATTAATAATAATAATAAGAATAATAATAATAACAACAATAATTAAATAATAATAATAATACTAAAAAAATATAAATAATAATAATAATACAAATAAAAATAATAATAACATTTTTAAAAAAAAATAATAATAGTAATAATAATAATAATAATAATAATAAGAATAATAATAATAATAATAATAATAATAATAATAATAATAATAGTAATAATAAATAATAATAATAATAATAATAATTACTAATAAAAGTTTCTAGATCTTCATGTAGGTGGAAAAATCTTGCTTTGCTATGAAACTCTCGCTATGAAAATTCTTTGAAAAACTCCCATTTTAATCTCTGATAAATAAGAGACCAGTTGTCAGTTGACGTACATCAGTTGCAGGCAGCTCATGGAGAACAACTTACACGCCATCGAAGAAGGCGCATTTGATGTGTTGGAAAAACTCGAACGATTGTGAGTACAAATCCGATGTTACCACATAAAAAAAAACTTGAAAAGAGGCCAATAAGCAAATATTACATTTTAGCATGGATAAACGAGTTGGGGCTTTTTAGCCATAGCATGCCGTTTGGTATGAATTTAACGGTCTGGTACGATCCTAGGCCAGAGCCTTTGAACGGTCTGGTACGATCCTAGGCCAGAGCCTTTGAACGGTCTGGTACGATCCTAGGCCAGAGCCTTTGAACGGTCTGGTACGATCCTAGGCCAGAGCCTTTGAACGGTCTGGTACGATCCTAGGCTAGAGCCTTTCTTTCAAACCTAGAGACTCGAAACACTGAAAATATTATTTCTATTTTCAGACTGATGAAAACAAAAGAAGAAAAAAAAGTTCCGTCAATAAGTAATGATTCTCGTTTGGTCATTCAAGGTGTGACTGGTATGAGGTTGGTTAAAATCCTAGGATTGGTATTATTGAGTGAAGTTGAAGACTCTTTTCTAGATGAAACCCTAGAGTGAATGAACATATGAAGAAATGATAAAAGCTGAATTGAAAGTATAAAAGTTTCAAAGCAACGTTGACGTGTCTTTTTCCCAGACGCTTGAATGGGAACAAACTACGCGAGTTGCCTGCACATCTCTTCGCGCAAAATCGCCAACTTCATCGCTTGTTCGTTGAAACTGTTTTGTTATGTTTGAACCCAGCACTTTCTTTCAATGTTCTCAACCAATAGAACCGAAATTACTTTCTGCTCATCTTACCTGCTTTGACTTGAAGCGAAGAATTGTGAAGAAAGTGTTGAAAATAGAGAAAAATAAATCCTGAAAGTTGAGCTTTTTTTCAAAAAGTGTTCCTCTTTTTGACGGTCACTTACTGATATTTGGAAATTCTAATAATATGTACACTCACTTTCGAAGACGATTGCATCGATACTATTTCAGTTATGAAAATGATGTCCTTCTGATTCTAAATAAGATCAGCACACATTGGCTCACTTCACTCGGCTTTTATGACTGTTTGCAAGAGAATTATGGAGCGAGATAGAGGGAAAGATAGAGAGAGGGAGAGAGATTAAGAAAAGGAGAGAGAGAGAGAGAGAGAGAGAGAGAGAGAGAGAGAGAGAGAGAGAGAGAGGGAGAGAAAAATAGATGAACATGGAGGGTGAGAGTGAGAGCGTAAAAATGAGAAAGGGAGATAGAAAAATAGAATGAGAGAAAGAGCCAGATAGTGAGACAGAGAGAAAGGAAGAGAAAGAGAGAGAAAAAAGGAGAGAGAGAGAGAGGGGGGGGAAGAGAGAACTAGTGGAAAGAAGGGTTACGAGCAGGAAAGGAAAGAACTAAACTGATATAGTTGAAGAAGATTGGAGGGAAGTGTATTGTTGCATAACTAAAACCGAAATATGTATAAAAGTGTATGTGCAATACATATTGTGTATACTGCATACGCTCATATCTACACATTTGCGTCATTTCAAATACTAGTTGCTGCAGAATATGTGTGTTTGTGTTCACCAAGTGGTTTTACTCCTGGTTTTCGGGTTGTAACGAAGAATAATTGGAGACTGTCCTATATGCAAATGGGCATGCCTGGGTTATACAAATAGCTTTTCGTCTCTCTATCTCTACATATTTCTATCTCCTTCTCTTTCTCGCTCAACCTCTCTCTCTATTTTCCTCACTCACTCTCCCACTCTCTCTTTTCACACTACAGCCGTCCATCTCTCACCTCCCCCGCTTCTTCCATCCATCTGTGTTCCCCCTACTTTTATTGCATTATCAAACCGTTTTCTCCAAAGATTCTATTTTCGATTAGTGATAAAAATTTCTTTGACACTTCTTATTTATTTTATCCTTTCCCATTTTTCTTTCCAAACGGTTACATTTTCCTTTAATGTCCAGCTTCTCATGTACGAACCCTTCTTGCCCCTTTTTCACTTTTCATCATTTCTTCTTTATTATTTAGTTTTCTCTTTTTCTCCCTTTTTTCTCTCAAATTCTTCGTCTGTCTGTATTTGTTTCTGACTCTGACTCTATCTCTGACTATCTCTGTAACTTTATATCTCTATCTTTTTCTACTTCTCTCTGTCTTCCCGGTCTGTCTTTCTCTATGTATCTTTTAGTCTCTCTCTCTCTCTCTCTCTCTCTCTCTCTCTCTCTCTCTCTCTCTCTCTTTCTTTCTCTCTCTCTCTCTCTCTCTCTCTCTCTCTCTCTAGCTCTCTGTCTCACTATGTCCGTGTCTCTCTCTCTGACTCTGTCTGTCTTTCTATATCTATTTCTTTTTTCTTTTTCTTTGTCATTCTCTGTCTAACTCTTTGTCTCTCTTTCTGTCTCTCGTAGTCTCTCTACCTACCTCTCTATCTGTCTCTCTCCCTTGTTTTTTCCCTGTTTCTCTCTCTCTCCTTCAGATACCCCAAAATGATGGGTGACTGTGTTTGCGTTTGACCTGATGATGGCGGCGTAGTCTGCGCAGCACGTTCCGAATGCTTGGACATGACGAAGTTTGAGAAGTTTTACGACAATAATAATGGAGGAGACAGGATAGAGCGAGAAAGCATCAAAGAATGAGTGAAATGATCCAAGTTGAGAGGGAAAGCAAGAATAGCATTGTCGAGGGAGAGACTAACAAGCCGTCTTGGAATAATCAGAGGAAAGAGGAATGAGCATGAGGCCTCTGAAAATTTCATGATTGGGACTATCTAAGAATTTCCTCAACAATCTGGACCAGAAATATTGAAACTTGTTCAAAATCGACCCAGATCTGTCTCTATTATGTATATCCCACTCATCTTCAACTTCACGAATGTCCTTCTTCAGTGTATCGCCTCCGGGCAAGAAAACCATTGTGAATTGGAGCGAATGCAAAAGGTGATCGGGGGTATTCAATTATGAAGAACAGAAAGGCCGAGATCGAGAGGTATTTGAGAACTATGAACATAGTTACACCAGGAGTGAAAGATATATGTGGAGATGAAGAGAGTAGAACAGAAAAAGGTTGCCCATCTCTCTCTCTCTCTCTCTCTCTCTCTCTCTCTCTCTCTCTCTCTCTCTCTCTCTCTCTCTCTCTCTCTCTCTCTCTCCTACTACTTCTTGTTGTCTACTCCTGTCCATATGGGTGTCTTCTCCATGTATGGATGAACAGTTCTCACCGACTTCCCTGAGTCAAGAAAGACCCCCTCCCCTTCGATCGCGTCTTCTCCGTTCTTTTGTTTGCTTGCGGAGTTAGTTGAGTGGCGGCGGTGGCGGCGGAGACTCTCAGTGAGGAAGACGAGCGGATAATGAGCAAAGGACATTCTTGCTCCCTTGTTTTCTAGTGACTTCAAGTTTTCTATCTGTAGCCTCTTGCATAACAATAGCCAATTGTTAGGAGAGGCTGTGCAACATTAGGACCAACTTTGAGTCCCTCACAAAAAAGGAAAGAACTGAGAGATAGACAGAGGACAAGCGAATCAAACATGGCTGAAGTTGGCAGATGATGTGCTTAGTGGCGCAGGAATGCAGTGAGGGTTTCTTTCTTTGTTTGTCTTGACACGCTTATCTGATGGAGAAGAGTCGTTGGGAAGACTGGAGAAGAAAGAGAATAGGGATGATGGGTAATTGGCACGGGGTAATAGAAGTGAATCCTCGAACAAAGAGATGAGCAACATGGTAATCCAGAGGAAATAGTGGACACCTACAAAGAAAGGCACTGAATAGAAAGATGAAAAATTAGAAAAACAGAAAACTGGAGAGGAAAAAAGATAGACGGGGAAAGAGAAAGAGAGAGAGAGAGAGAGAGCGAGAGAAAGAGAGAGAAAGGGAGAGAAAGAGAGAGACACAGAGAGAGATAGACAGAGAGAGAGAAAGAGAGAAAGACCGATAGAGAGAAAGATGGAGAGAGAGAGAAAGAGAGAAAGAGAGAGAGAAGAAGAAGAGAAAAAAAATCAAAACAAAAAGTAAGAAAGAGTGAGCGAGACAAAAAGTTAATGTAGAGCAGTTGACGGGCCAAAAAAGCTGATGTATAAGAAAATGGGAATGAAACCAAATCTTAAAAAGGGAGGTTTCAAAAAACATCGCAGAATTTTTTGTATGTTTCTGAGTAGAATTTTGAATAGATCGAGACATGAATAGAGAGAGGAAGAAAAAGAGATAGAAAGGGAGAAAAAGGAGAAAGAGACAGGAAGATAGAGAAAGAAAGATTCATTCCGCAACCAGAAAATTTGATTGACTTTGAGTAGCGGCGAAGCAAGGTTTCGAGAGAAGGTTGCCATCTCTACTTACGCATTGACACTTTCATTTCATATTCATTCGTAAGAACTTGTCATCCGAATGAACGCTGATTCTTACAATCGCCCGAGAAGCGTCTTCTCTCATTTTAGAAATGAAGTAGAAACAATTAGAAGAGGGCTCATTTAAGAAAACCTGAAGGACTCCCTAATGAAAAATAAAAACTATCAACTCTGTAAAACACGGTTTAGAACCTATGATTGAGCCCGAATCTACTTGATTTTGCAGAGACGTGCTTATGTGTCTTACATACCAGTTTTCTCTGACTGGGAAGAGATCAAGTGGGTACATCCTTGCTCACTTAGGAGTCTCGTCTCTTTGTATGGGAGTCAGATTAGGAGTGAAGGCATTTGATGTGCAGCACAAATCTATTCCTAGTACGAACAAAGAAGGCAAGTCAGAAGGACACATGCGAAACTCGATATGAGTCCCCAAAATGAGCGGGGGGCTCATTTTGGGGCATTCTTGAGGCTGAAAAGCAAAGAGCAAGTGGAGTAATTTGATATTGGCTTTCTCAAGAAAAGTTTTTTCTCCTTCTCATGCACAATTCAAGTCGTCCACAATGGGGAAAAACAAGGAAAAAAGAAGGGGATGCCATTCGTACTCTGGACTAGGTTCATCTCTCAAAGAGCCATTTTGTTGGCCCTCCAGCAAACACAAGAACATAGTTCTGAATCAAAGTTTACACATTCAATCATTTACATATATAAAGTTGTTTTATTTTTGTTGAAAAAATATAAAAGTTTCACTTTTCTTGATTTAAAAAAAAAAGTTTGATAAAGTTAGAATATAATGTTGTTTTTTATTGGATGTGAAATACAAAAAAATCATCCGGGAAATATTATGGGATCACGGTCTCACTTTAAATATGTATGGTGACCTCAAGTGAGGACGGCAGATTTGGGTAGTGGTTCTAATGCTCAGGATCATTGTCTAAGAGGAGAAAAAAGAATATTGAATTTTGAAAGTTTTCGCATGAATACCATTCGAGAAGGAAAAACTTCCATATTGTCTCCTTTCAGAGACTTGAGCGGCAACCACCTCGCCATCCTCAATGAGGACCATCTGAAAGGACCCGTGAACATGAGGAACCTTCAAGTTGACAGCAATATGCTGACTTGGTGATTCATTTATTCAGATTCGATTTTTAAACAATGCATTGTCTTGATGTAATGCATTGTCTTCATACACAAGTCATTCTTATTTCGGAAGTCTGAGTCTGGCATAAAAATATTGTTTCTACGTATTAGTCGAAGGATCCTAAAACCGGCGTCAAACCTGGGAATAAACATACATACACAAACCAAGAGGAAACAGAAATGTTTGTAATGATCGCACTAAATTAACTTTCCCCACTGCTGCAATACACATTTTATCACAAACCCAAAGACTACTGACCGCTGGTTCTAAATGTTGAGGCAGTATCTCATCTCGACAGTACCCACCTCCCCAGTAAAGCGGGAATGAATCACTGCCGATGACACATTGCCAGTCTAGCCAGATATGGTACTATGCATCCGAAATGCTAAATGGCTTGTTGCAGCTTCGACACTCGGGTCATCTCCAATTGGCCTCATCTGGAGATTCTCACTCTGAGCTCCAACAACTTGACGACTCTGGAAGAGTTCGACATCATGCCCAGCATGCGCTCGCTGTCCGCTTTTCTATATTAAAAAACGACAGAACGAGTTATGTTGGTGGAGAACAAAAACTCGATTCACTTATAAACGGACTATGTTTAAGAAAACTTGATAGTGATAACTGAAAATTTTGTATCGCCAAAGAATCCATCACTTTGGTCTTGTTATTCCTGTTTGATGTAATAGTATAAATATGTAATGCAATATACCTACATACATACATATATATATATATATATATGAATCCATGTTGTTATCAATTGAAGTAGGTTCACGGTATCCTTACATGAAATCACTTGCTGGACTTCAGGAGACTAGGTGAGAATCCGTGGCATTGTGACTGTCGTCTCCGTTGGCTGAAAAACGCACTGAGTGGCTCCACGGCACAAGCCATTCGTTGCCATCGACCAGCGGCTCTTCACGCAAAAACACTCGATGCAGTTGATCATCATGTATGGTTTCATTGAATAACAAATTAGCAAGATGTCTTTGGAGTAATACTGATAACGGGCTTGTAAGACAGAGATGGGCGAGTTAGATCCCGCTCCATGAATTAGTTTTTTGTCCCTGCGATAATTCAATAATTATTGTATGTAAATTCGGAAAAGGCGGAAGCGTTACTTGTAAGAACAGCTGAGAGCCAGAGAATGAAAAAAATAATCTAATTCATCAAATTTTCTACCCCAAAACGAAATGGCAACAATTCCAAAGCTGTTTCGATGTGAAACTCTGTAAGAATTCAATTGCTCACTCAGTTCAAATAGATTTCTCTCACTTAACCGTTGATCATTTTTCGAGTACATATCCTTTCAGCAATGAACGTTCTTCTAAGTACATACTTGCCCCGTTTCATAGTATATGTACTTTCTCAGTACATACTTGCCCCGTTTCATAGTATATGTACTTTCTCAGTACATACTTGCCCCGTTTCATAGTATATGTACTTTCTCAGTACATACTTGCCCCGTTTCATAGTATATGTACTTTCTCAGTACATACTTGCCCCGTTTCATAGTATATGTACTTTCTCAGTACATACTTGCCCCGTTTCATAGTATATGTACTTTCTAAGTACATACTTGCCCCGTTTCATAGTATATGTACTTTCTCAGTACATACTTGCCCCGTTTCATAGTATATGTACTTTCTCAGTACATACTTGCCCCGTTTCATAGTATATGTACTTTCTCAGTACATACTTGCCCCGTTTCATAGTATATGTACATGCATTCGTATGTAAATTGATTTTATTTCATACTACAACTTGTATTTTTATATGTTTAGGTGTTTGCGTCTGAGTGCTGAGCACTGAGTATTGTAGTAGATAAGTGGAATATACCAGAACGAAAATCTGTTTTTGTTTTGTTGCTTCTTCGATGTTCTAGGACGTAAACGTGAACTGTTGAAGGATAGTACTAGATTAGACATTGCGTCAGCAAATTGAACCACAGCCCCCCAACGCGCTTAGAGGCAGGAATCTAATTAAATTGGTTAGAAACCGAAACCACTTTACTCCCGACCAGTTAGCCTGAAAACCATCCAAGAATGACAAAATCCATTTGAAGCTTCTCAAGTGCTCGGGTATCGAGAAGAGAGCGGCGGGTGGCTGCCGTGAGACGAGAACCTGCCCCGCGGCGTGCACTTGCACCGAGGCGACCGTGGACTGTCGCGACCGGGGACTCACCCACATCCCCGTGCATCTACCCATCTCAACGACGGAACTGTGAGTGATGATATAAGCAAAGTAGGTAGCACTATCATATGGAATAGCATATTATCCTTGGCAGTGTAACTATAATAGTAAAGTTCGAGCGATCACTGGTTTCAACTCTTTTTGGAACACCTTGTTTGAGTGATAGTTTAATGAACTGTGAGAAATCTCAACATTCGGGTAAAAGGAGTTTTTGATGGTTAGCTAAGTCGGTAAGAGCATCGCATAGAAAGCAAAGACGCGGCTTCGGTTTCCGCCAAATTGCTGAATTTTGCACTGTATGAATAAATTCCGTCATTTTGCTTTCATTAGTAAAACTCAGGAACTTTCGCTTGCAGGCGTCTCGAGCACAATCACATCTCCTACATCGCCCCAAACGCTTTCAAAAACTTGCCGAATCTGAAAAGACTGTCAGTTTTCAATGGAACGCTTCGGAGAGTGTGGACAAGGCAAGCGATAGTGCTGACTCTAGAAAGGGTAGTATAGTTTGTCAAGAAGGCGTGATGCCGGACCTGCCTTTTTAGGCCAACGGATAAAATCTCAGCTGATACTCCCCTATAATCTGTAACGCCCTTCTCCTGTTCACAAATGGGTCTCGCGAAGAGGATCGGCGACTGCGGTGTAACTGTAGTAAATTTCTGCGAATTCATAAGGTTCTTCAGAAAACTAACTGAAAGGAATACACTTGACGGGACTTCTGGAAAACCACAACAATAACTAACTGAGTTTGCAGGGACCTAAGCAAGAACGCGATCACCGAGATAGCTCCCCGAGCATTTGAAGGTCTGAAGATGCTGAACTCGCTGTCAGTGAGACTGTCCATTGTTTTACTTCTTCTTTTCTAATATTTACTTTTCATGCTTTGCCAATCTACGGGTAGTGTGTGAGGACTTTTTTGCGAAAACTGCCTAGTTTAACGCCCAACTTTCAAAGACCCTCAAACCTAGGGGAGGCTGAGCTCATTGGTAGTTCCAGGACGATGTTTACTCTTGCTTTGGGGTCTATTTGTACACACTAGCAGTGACTCACAGCAGCCTCTGGCTGTACGCAGTTCAATGTGTATGTCATTTCACGGTAGCGCGTACCCAGCTGCGAACTGAGAACAAGCACTGAGAAAATAATTATTCTTTGAGCTACAGCTACAACTTCGAAAAAAAAACCACTGATTGGGGAATTGAGAGCGCAACTCAAACAAGACAAAATATTTGAGAGTGTTGTACGGGAATCAACTCCGTGAGCTCGCACCGGACGCCTTCCACGGCTTGACGAGCCTACAGCTGCTTCTCCTAAATGCAAATCAGCTGCACTGTCTGCGGCGGGGCACCTTCGACGAGCTGGAGAGTCTCAACCTGCTCTCGCTGTACGACAACCAGATCAAGTCCATCGCGAATGGAACATTCGATAAACTGACTCGCCTACAGACACTTCATCTCGCGAAGAATCCTCTCATTTGCGATTGCAACATGGTTCATGTTTTACACGCTCCTCATATGAAAATAGCAATGAGATCTCGGGGGTGTAATTGGTAACGCGCTTGCACACCCGGAAAGAGGTAGAGAGATGGCTGAGTTCGATCCCATCCCGGAGATAAGCTTTTGTCCGTGTGAACAGGTTTCTTTGGTCAACTGAGAATTTGTAGAAACATCATTAGGTATTGCGCTATTTTTTCACTAGGGTTTTTCTAAGCGAGGGATTATCCAATCACAGCTCGACCATTGTGAACATTTAACTTTCCCTGTTAAATCACTTATCGAATGTTCACAAAGTCGGGTTTTTTATGATGGTTTTGTTGACTCTGGGAACACTTTCTATGTAACCTTTTAAACCGTGGTTAGAAATCATGAAATATGAATGATAAGAGAGAAAACTAGTTCTTCACAGTAACAAGGAGAGAAGCAATCAAATGAGGTAGTTTCCCTTGCAGGAATGGCTAGCGAATATGCTGACGACTCGCGCTCTGGAAACGAGCGGCGCTCGCTGTGAGGCTCCAAAGAGAGTCGCTAGGAGGAGACTCGCAACCCTGCCTGCCAGCAAATTCCGCTGCAAAGGTTAGCTGCGTCTTAATGCAATTCAAGAGGACTTAGGCTTGAATGAAAAAAATACAATAGTAGCGGACCTGAACATTTAGCAAATAAATTTTAAACTACCTTTGAGGAATGAGAGATAGTTGAAGAGAGACAGAGAAAGAGAGAGAGGAATGATAGATAGTTGAAGAGAGACAGAGAAAGAGAGAGAGAGGAATGAGAGATAGTTGAAGAGAGACAGAGAAAGAGAGAGAGGAATGAGAGATAGTTGAAGAGAGACAGAGAAAGAGAGAGAGGAATGAGAGATAGTTGAAGAGAGACAGAGAAAGAGAGAGAGGCTATGGATGTGTAGAAAAAATAGAAAAAAAGAACATAGAAGGAAATAGGGAAAAAGAGAATAAGAAAAGTAGTGGGATTTTGTATTGATTTAAATCCCTGAACCGTCAATGAGAACTGATTTACCAATGGGACAGTTATCAAATGTACCTCAACTATGTTGTAATAAATGAATGAATTCTCAGATTCACTGCAGTGAGTGTTTTTAAGTAAGATATAAAAAACAACAAAAATGTGAATTGTCTCTGTTGCTTTAGTCAGAGTAACGAGTCTTCTGCTCGAATTTACTCTCGAAGCTGCTTTTAAACGGGCTTGTTCTCGCAGGTTCCGAAGTGTTCATAACGCACCTAGCGGATGAGTGCATTATCGACCACGCTTGCCCCCCTCAATGCACATGTCAAGGAACAATCGTGGACTGCAGGTGCTATGCATAGCACATCTTTTTTTCTTTTTTTATTGACTCTGTCTCAATGATCGGTAATTTTTCTTGGTAACGGGATCATTTAGGGTAAGTGAGAGTAGGCGGAGTTTGATTCCACCCCGAGGAATGCCTTTTGTCGGCCCAAGAGAACTTGATAAAATCCTTTGAATATTTATGGATTCGTGCGGTAATGAAAGGTAGTGATTACTGGAAACATACTTTTGTTTTATGTAGAACAGAATGAGCAACTGAAACGGAAGAGTTCACGAGAAGAACAAAAGTCTTCGCAGTCCAAGGTGAGGCTGATTTCTCAAACACGGACAGTCCCATTGTGATACTTACATGGTAGGACTCATTGACCTCTCTAAGGGGAAGAGGACTCAGAATCGGATCTCTAACAGGAAAGACCAGAGTAGCAGTCAATAGAGATACACCGAGTAGCCATCACGAATAGCCCACTATTTTCGAAGTTTTCCCTCTGATAATGTGGCATCATTTTCGTTTCTAAAAGCTGTCAGTTGGCGTGTGGACTTGGAGAGATCACAAGTTGGTTCGCTATAACCCTTTACTTCTCTTTCTCCTTCTCTCCTCCTCTATCTCTCTTTCTTTCTCTATCTTTCTTTCTCTACCTCTCTCACTTTCTGCCTCTTTCTCTCTCTGACTCTTTCTCACTGCCGGCTCATCGAACTGACGTTTCTCTAAGCCACATTTATTCCACCAAATTCAATCTAGGCCACTCACGGTGATGAGGTAAAAAATAAGACATGCAAAAACTCGGAGACAACCCGATACTTTTTCAAGAAAAATAAAGCGAGTAAGAAGACGAAAGACCGAAGAAGAAAAAAAGAATACCCATTCATCCTCTTAAAGATTGTCTTGGAAGTCTCTCAACTTGAAGGCGAGTTTCCACTCTGTTGTTGTCTTATCTTCAACATAAGCCAGCCGGATAATAGGGGCTATTAATTAGGGTCTTCAGCTAATTAATGTCTACCACTTCTAGTAGGAGAATGTCCCTGTTTGTTTAAGAAAGAGACACTACCAGGTGCTTTCTCTTTTTAGCCTTCATCTATCCGTCATTCTTTATTGAAAAAGCACGCAAGGAAAATGACTTTTTGAAAATGAAAATTGGGTGGGTATGTGGGGGGGGGGGGAAGGGATCAAAATGAAAATTGGGTGGGTATGTGGGGGGGAAGGGATCAAAATGAAAATTGGGTGGATATGTGGGGGGAAGGGATCAAAATGAAAATTGGGTGGGTATGTGGAGGAAGGGATCAAAATGAAACTGTTTGGGTGGGTATGTGGGGGAAGGGATCAAAATGAAAATTGGGTGGATATGTGGGGGGAAGGGATCAAAATGAAAATTGGGTGGGTATGTGGAGAAAGGGATCAAAATGAAACTGTTTGGGTGGGTATGTGGGGGAAGGGATCAAAATGAAACTGTTGGGTGGGTATGTGGGGGAAGGGATCAATGAAACTGTTTTAGTATTGATCATTTTTATCAGCTTAAACTTCTTCGAATATGAGATTTATTGCAGCAATCGTGGCTTGAAAGAAATGCCAAAAGACATACCGCTATTCGCGACTGAGCTAAGATTGGAAAACAACAAATTGAGCCATCTGAGAGCAGGGAACGATCTGAAGCTTCTTCTTAACCTACGCAAGTTGTTAGTGCTGAAATAATCAAAAAAAGACATGTGATAACAAGAAGATGAATAACAATTCACTGAATGATTCACTATAAAGCGTAGGAAATGTTAGGTGCTAACGGGCTCAACGGACGAAGAGCTCAAGTTACTACAAGATGTCAGAGAACCAATAGTGAAACTCACTACAGCCATTCTTGAGGCGGGGGAGGGTAGAAATCATGAACTATGAGAGCGATTGTATACTATTGCAGCCGTTCAAACAAAAAAACTCTATAAGATGTTCCAGAGATTTGAGCAACAACGAGATGGTGACTATCGAGAAGGGCGCGTTCGGGGGGATGAAGTCACTCACTGAGATGTCAGTTTCCTTCTATCACTTCTTCTCTCGTAAATAGACGTATTGGAGCATTAATAGAGAACAATTGTTTTCAAAAGGTGCTTGTTTAGAGTGTTGAACAACAACCGCCTTCGCATACTCTCGCCCGGTCTGATTGCCGGAACCTCTCCGGAGCTCCGACTTCTGTATGACTTTTCTGTTTTTCTTTATAAACTATCTGCTTTCTCATTGATTTTATCGCGTTTACGGTATGACTTATCTGCTTTTTCTGCATGAATTCTGTGTTTCTTTACGTCTTTTCTGCTATTCTTCGAGGACTTTCAGAATTTGTTAACGAGTTTTCTGACTTTATCGATTACTTTTCAGCGCTTTCTTTATGACCATTTGCTTTCATTTTTAACTTAATTTGTTTTCTTCGCTTTTCATATGATTTTTCCGATTACTTGATACTACTGGTATTTCTCATCAAATTCCATGCTTTTTGGTAAAAATTTCGGTCTTTTTTGATTCTCCAATGAGGTTTTGTTTTTTCCTGTCTGATTTTCTCATAGAGAAACTTTTCTACTTAGTCAATTAGAAAACTCGATTTGCAGGTCACTCAAAGGCAATCCAATCGTTTGCACCTCAGAAGAAGGAATGGCAACCTTTCCGGATTCCGTCGTTTTGTCAGTCAAAAAGACTCCTCACAGTCTTGGAATGACTCATAGTCACTTTAGAATGGCTCCTAGTCATCTTGGAATGGCTCATGCTTTTTTCGGAATGAATGTTAGTAGTCTTGACTTGACTCATTTTCATTTCGGAGTGGATCATAGTTTTATTTAAATGACTATTTTCCAATTCAAAACAGTCTTTTTGGAATGACTTCAGTCACTCCGAAAAAGAACAGAGGTTAAGGCACTTGCCAGACTCAGAGCTGAGCTGTGACTGCCATCTCAAGCCTTTGTTCGAGTGGTTGAAAGCTGATCCAACTCGCCTGCACGGCCAGCCCTCACCAACTTGCACCAAGCCTGAGGCACTTCAAGGCCGTGCCATCGTCGATCTGACTGCGGCCGATCTCGTCTGCGATGGTTCGGTCTCGTGATCCTTTCTTCAACAAAGTCTAATGTTTTTTTCCAGTCACATGATTCTTCTACGACGAAGTGTCACCGTAGAATCATTCAAAACACAAAAAAAAGTCCTCGTAGAATTTTTCGAAACACAACAATATCATTTTCAGTTTTAATTTTAGGTTTTATTCTCATTTTGTTTTTATTTATTTATTCATTTTGTGTTTTGTTTTGTTTTTGTTTAATTCTAAGTTTTAAGTTTTAATTATACTCGTTTTCTCTCTGGGCACTCACTGATGAGCCCTACACAGAGAGAGCAGAAGTCTGTCTGAGTTGGGGCGAAACAGACTTCTGCTACATTACATACTTAGCAGGGATATCATAATTGTATATTTATCACCTCTTTTACCATTTTTCTATATAAATAGATTTTCGGATGAATTTTATTTAAATATCATGTAAAGTTTTTGTGAGGGTTTTTTTATGAAAAGGTTAGCTTTTTTAATTCAGAAAGTTCATAATATTGAACGTAGCTTCTATAAATATAACGTATTCTACAACTGTTTCAGATATTTTTTTCATGATTTCTCTCATTTGTCCTTTAAGAAACGAGAATTCATGTTCTTCAAAAACTAAGCAAATATTTTTGTGAACTGTTTTTTTCTTCAGAGAAATAAGTTTGCTAACTTTTTGACTCAAAATTAATGAGAAACTGAATTCAAAAAAGATTTTCTAAGGTTTCAAGCTCATAAAAACAAGGCAAACTGAACAAAAATAAATTTTTAGACTCGTCGCTGGGGGAGTGCACGCCGTCCGGAGACTTCTGTCCTACTGGATGCACATGTATGGAGAAAGTCGTCCGATGCTCCAACAAGAACCTCCGGACGTTTCCCTCTGGTGAGAGTTGATTGAGTCAAATTCATTTACTCACTCATTTGTTAACCCGTTCATTAAATCATTCTATGAATTGCTAGGTTTACTAACTCAATCATTTACTAGGTCTCGAAAATTTTCCGACAAAAAAGTCATTTCTATTCACATATACATATGTAGAATTTAAATGTCATCCTTAGTGACTTTTCGATAACATAAAAATTATATCAATCATTAAAAATAATTTTCTTTGATTGTTTTCTGTTTTGATTTCATTTTTTTCTCATTTCTTTATTCCAAGCACATGAGATATCATGAAAACACAAACAAAAACAAAGTTAAATGCATGGACTTTCTCCTGAGTGGCGGTGTTTAGGGGTTGCGGTATAGATGAAAAAAGAGGGGAGGGTGATATACTTAAAATCGACAATTATATTAGTCATGAACGAAAGGTTTAGGTAATATCTTTTCAGTAGGCAGAGATAATAATTGTTTTTTGAAACTAGCAGTATTAGGTGTACTGACGATCTCAAAAGGTAATGAATTCCATACTGATAGCTGGCGAGAAACACATGTAGAAATAGAACATTTGCTAATATTATGAGGTGTTTTTAGCCTGAGCTCATGAGAATGGCGAGAAAATCTCTGTACTGCAGACAACTGAAACAAGTTCATAGTTTCAAGTTCACATTTTTTGTGGACACATTTATGAATAAATAAAAGGTCAGGTATAGCACGACGATATTCAAGAGTTTCTAGGCCTAACATGGAGATTCTTTGTGAATAGGGAAGTCTGGAATGGCCAGATCTTGCTAGGATTCTTCTCGTAAACGACCGCTGAACTTTTTCAATAGATTTTACTATGCCGGGGGATGAGGGATTCCATAATTCACTAGCGTATTCAAGAACAGGTCTGACATAAATTTTAAAAGCTGAAGTTAAAAGAGGCGGACATGGTGACTTGAAGGCTTTTAACATCATGTTAACAAGAGCAGAGCCTTTTTTACATTTGTCTTCAACATGATTACGATAAGAGAAACGATCACATATGATTGCACCAAGATCTTTGGCAACTCTACCAACTACTAGAGGTTGACTGTTCATGTAATAGACGCTGCGAGAATTGGATGATCCGAGATGAAGTACATTACACTTAGATATGGATAGGGACAAATTCCACTCTAGGCACCAATCGGTTATACGATTCAAAGCTAGTTGGATATAATTACAAGAGGTAGCGCGTCCCATTATCTTTATATCATCGGCGAATAAGCAAAATTTGATAGAATCGGGGATAGCTTCTTTAACAGAGTCGATGTACAACAAGAATAACAACGGGCCTAAAGATGATCCTTGAGGTATACCTGAAATTACGGGAATTGGGTCGAATAGACTATTATCGATCATAACTGTTTGTGAGCGGCCAACAAGATAATCAGTTAACCATTTAACGATTGGAGAAGAGATACCAAAAGATGCTATCCTATGTATTTAGAAGTTATCTATGATCAACAGAATCAAATGCTTTACTGATATCAAGGAATATTAAATAGATAGGGATGCTTTGGGATAACGAGTCAACAATAAAAGAATGAGATTCAACTAAAGAGGCCACAGTAGACCTCCTAGCTCTAAAACCAGCCTGGTAGGGCGATAAAAGGTTCTCTTTTTCTAAATAGCAAGATACTTCCTTAACAATAATTTTCTCCATAACTTTTGATAAGGAACAGCATAGAGAAATAGGTCTGTAATTGGTAACTAGATTCCGGGAATTGCTCTTGTGTACTGGTTTTACTGTAGATCTCTTCCATAGTAGGGGAACAGAGCCAGTAAGAAGGCTATTTTTAAAAAGGATACATAATGGTTTAATCAGGTCAAAGCGACATTTCTTCAATACAATATTAGGAATAGAATCAGGGGACGTGTTACACTTAGATTCAAGAGAAGATAATGCTCGTATTACCATATCTTCGGTTATATAATCGAAATTGAACGGCTCAGTAACGATTGGTAATTTAATTTCAGGTAATGGACATTGAAGAGGTACAGAAAATACGGACGAGAAATAGCGAGAGAACTCATCAGCTTTCTCTGATGGGGAAAATTTTTCATTTAAATCACTATCGATCAAAGCGGGAATAGCATTATTGGCTGTACTCAAACGGCTCCTACAAGCCGCGAAAAATGATTTCTGATTACCTCGTAATATCAGTTGAGATTCTCTTTTAATTTTGAATTCTTTCAGCTTTTGATCAAACTCGGAAGTTTTTCTAATACAGTAATCCGAATATGGGGCATTTCGAGAAATTCGTTGTAATTTAACGAACATCTTACGTAGATTTGAAGGATAGCGGGATAAATCGTCTCTAGGATCTACAGTTGGGACAAACTTATCAATTAGAGAGTTAATGAAAGAAACAAGATAATTATTAGCTGATTCGACATCTAACAAGCCAAATATTTGAGTCCAATCTTGCATAGCTATTTCATACTCAATAGCAGGCCAATTTGCTTTAGAAAACAGCTTAATAGAATGAGAAGATTTTGAAATAGTTGCAGATAGTGATAAACTAAATGAAACTCCGTGATGGTCACTACCATTGAATCGACCGATTACATTACAGTCAGACACAATATTCACATTGGAAAATACTAAATCGAGAATATTATCATTCCTAGTTGGAGAACATACATACTGGGTGAAAAAATTATCATTCATATATTCAAGAAACATTTCATGTTGACCGTTTCTGTTGGATATTTGCTTACACCAGTCGATATACGGAAAATTGAAGTCACCAGTAATCATTACAGGGATCTTATCAGAAGCATTTGGATTATTCAGCTCACATTCAAAGTAGTTCAATAACTTTTCTAAAGAAGCAGTGGGAGAACAAGGAGATCGATAGACACAAATACATCTTAACTTTCCTGATCTAGATGAACTTTGAAGAACATTAATAGAAACGCATTCAATACCATCTTCTGAAAAACTAGAAACAAAGGAACAGGGAACTCGAGGCGAAATCAAAAATGCTGTTCCACCACCTTTAGAGGCACTGTTTCTATCGCAACGGAACAACTGATAATTAGACATACCGGTTATTAACGAGTCACTTTCTTGGTCACTTAACCAAGTCTCACTTATAGCTATCATATCATAAATATTTGAAGCGAGCAAGTAAGAAAGGTTGTACAACTTATTTCGAATTGAACGAGCATTTATTGAAAAGCACTTGATATTGGTGAGGTCATGACTAATGATAGGGACACCGCCACTGACCTATCTTCTCTGCGTCACGTTGTTCCTCTCTGGAGCGTTGTTCCTCTCTGGAGCTCGAGGAGTCGCCATCGGAGTCACCATCTGCGGATCCGTGATCCTCGGAGTCGCCGTTTCTTGCTGCCAAGTCGTCTGGGAGTAGTGCCGAATAGGAATCAAGGAAGTTCCGATGACCTTCCACTTTTGTCCTCCGGGGATGCCGTTCCGCTCTCGCGCCACTTTCTTCACTTCTCGTTCCGATTCAAGTCCGTCGCGAGTCAAGTCTTCTCTTATGTAGCAATGTGGATGCGGAGAAAGGCAAGACGGGCGACGACTTCGAATTTTCCTCAGTAGTTCAGTTCTCAATGTTGGTGACTGGAGGAAGATTTTGAGAACTCGACGCTTCTTCACGGGGTCGCCGAATCGTTTGAACCTTGCACTTGCAAGTTCTGGGCAGCCGAGGTCGAGGGAAAGGGCCTTGAGAAAGGATTGGTCCGAACTGTCCGTGGCTTCGTCACTGGGCTGCTCAGGAAGTCCAACACAAACTAGGTTCTGTGCTTTCTCTTCGATGAGGTTCTTGTCGACAGTGATTGCACGCACGGCAGCTTGGTAGGCGAGCATATGAGGTGGGATGGAGAGAAGGGAAGGGATTGTGGGGGTCTGGGGCTTAGGAGTCGAGAAGGGGGGAGAAGTATGAAGAGTTGAAAGACGAGAGACGAGGTCTTCGACGATTGTCTCCAGTCTTGAGATTTTGTTCATCATATCTTCAAATTTCTTCTCATATTCTGGGCAACGCGTGCACTGGGGAGGTGAAAGGGGGGTGCGCTTGCCAGGCATTTTCGGAAGCAAACGAGTCAATATGAGACGTGGTAGATCACCGACTGCTCAGTGTGAGCAAAGAAAAGGGAATGGTGATGAGAAACAGTTTGTTAATGAAGAAGTAGAGGATTATCTGTTTGATCTATGAAGGTTCGAAAGAACTCGACTACTGAAACGCATTTATTTCTTGTTCTGAGTTTCACATAATTAAGCAGTTCTTGCCATTCTATAATTAGGATTTAACTTCAAATGACCTACAATACTACTACCATGTATTAGTCGTAAACGGGAATTAAGTTAGCTTAAAATTTGAAAAAGAATTATGAAGAATCGAGCATATGCTTCATGCTCGCTTAGTTACTCATTTCAATGGTGATGAATTCCCATAAATGTAGCATAAACAATAAAAATTGAACGAAAAAGTTCAGTATTTATGAATGAAGAAAACAAGTATTGTGTTCAAAGTTTTTTACATTCCAGGAATTCCAGTGGACACGACAGAACTCTTTTTGGATTCGAATTTGATCACTCAAATACCGACTGAACAATTGGCCAAGCTCAACAAACTCACTAAACTGTGAGTATTTACAGATTACTATTGTTGTTCAAATAAAATTCACGAAGCTTGAAAGCTGTTGAGCTCCATGTCGCAAACGAATGTTTCAAAATGTTATTTCCAAAGTTTTGTTTTCGAGGTGTCAAATAACTGATCCTGTATCAGTGCATCTGACGATACAGAACTTTTTTTAATGTACGAGTCCTCAAGTTTGAATGTAATCAATGTATTCAGCTTTCCCATATCTCAAGTCTTGGATAATGTATGGAAACGTTCGCAGGGACCTCTCGCACAACGGACTGGTGATGATCGAGAACGACACGTTTACGCCACTGACTCGTCTCTCAACCCTCATCCTCTCCTACAACAAGCTGCAGTGTCTGGGCGAGCGAGCCTTCTCCTCGCTCGGCTCATTGCGGATTCTCTCGCTGCACGGAAATGACCTCGCGACGCTCGCCGAAAGCGCTTTCTCTGGCCTCGACAACATCACGCACATGTTGGTTTTTAGCTAGGTGTGATTGGAGTCGGGAGAAGAGTTCTCACCTTCAAAAATGTTCAAGAAATTTTTTTTATTTTATTTCTTCCACTGCCTTATTAAAAAAAAAATTTTTTTTGTACTTCTTAATTGATTGATCCAAAAAGTTCTTTTCGACCCCAAAAACTATATCATCTATAAAAAATTATATTTTTGAAAGTAAGGAGATCAAAAATTCGAGCATTCGAGGAAGAGTTACTGAACCCAATTTAGAGCCTCTTAATACAGTTACTTGGGGAGAAATTAGATCCGGCAAAAAGTTTCTTTTGCAGTGCTCTTGGCAGCAACGCTTTGCATTGTGATTGCAAACTCGCCTGGTTCTCCCGATGGATCAAAGCTCGCTTCATCGAGGCTGGTATCGCAAGATGCGAGACTCCGCTGAATCTCAGGTTCGAGCCAATCATTCTGGTACAGTTTATGATTTAGTTTTTTCCTCTTCACGTTTTCCTGCTTACTATGTTATCTGATTCGGTAAAAGACAAGAAATTTATTCCGAATTTGATGTTTAAAGTAAATATCGCCTATGAAATGGTTCCTTCAATATTGATAGCGCACTCTATACCAAGACTCTAAGCAGTGTTTTGAAGGTCTAATAAGTGAATTTTTTTCAAAGATCGGATAAAAAGAACTTTTTTCATACTGTATTGTCATATGATGAAATTTAATTTCGTCTTTAAAGTTAATTCATCCTGATTTTCGCGTTATTACAAGCTTTGTGAATACAAATGAGTACTGTTCCACCACAAACTTACACACTACTTGTCTCATTCAATCTGAGATGCATACTCAATTTGGTAGAACCAGTGGCTGCTTTTTGTTCTCCATTAAAGAGAGTCAATTTAGTGCAAGCATTGCCGACATATGAACATAGAAAAAATTTCCACGAAAAACAATTAACTTTTGAACGTATCAAAAAGCGAACATATTGTCTTGACATTTTTTATTGTGTCTTTCATGGAAGTACATATATGTTGCATTTGTAGTAAAATTTATGCTTTAAAAGGAACCGAACTCATTTACACCAAAACTCGAATTATTCCAATTTTCGAACTTTAACGAAAAATTCCATTTTAAAAATTGTTTTTGGCCTCGCTAAACTAGATTTTTTGTTGAATGACTTGTCTTATCGGAAATAAAAACTTGTTTCAGATCGTGCTTGAGTTTTTTTGTCAAAAAAGATATTTGTTATACAATTGTTTTCTGGTTGCAGCTTAATTATTAGTTTTCCTATTAGCATTATGTTTGAATCAAATTTTCGCTATCTTATGTGAAATGAATGGTTAGAATTTAAACTACTAGAAACAAAATAGCAAAAAATTATCAACAAAAAATCAAAACTTGATAGAGTTTTGCACGGTACTGGGAATTTATTTGGTAGACTTGTTAAAAGGAATTTTTTGTTGGACTTGTTTGGTGAACCTTCCACATTTATTTGGTAGACTTCTTATTAACGTCCCTTTTGTGATTATCGTAGAACGTAGAATTTGTAAAGTTTTTTGAAGTTCTCATTTTTCTTTCTCTACAATTTCTTTCTCTTTCTCTACAAATAATATACATATGTATGTATGAAGCTTATGGCTTGTGTGGATCTGTTCGAAGTGAATATGAACTTGCGACCTTTAGCATAATACTTAGTGCACTACCATTATACCTCTATACCACAAAGATAGTGCCCTGTTTTGTTCCTCACTCTAAAAAAAACTTAATTAAATTTAGAAACCAACTGCTCCTCACTGCGACTCCGTCCCAATTTAGCTGTGACAAGCCAAAGCCCCAATCCGTGTTGGCGCGCTGTGACGCTTGCTTGGAGGACCCTTGCAAGAACGGTATAAGTTTTTCAAAGCAAATTCTAACCGAGTTTTCAAAAAGATTCTTTTGAGACATTGTTTTTATAAATCATGTAGGAAAAAAACCGGGTAAGGAACTCGGTGTCCTTAAACGGCGAATGCATACAATCCCAAGTTGTTGCTCACACACAAAGGATATCTATACGAGAAGAGAAGCGCGTTCTCCGGGTTTGACTTTGTCTTAAAGTCCGGTTTTCCTTGGTTTTCTAGGTTAACATAAATTTTGATAAGAATACGAAGATACCGCTAAAGACACCGGCAACCCAAACATTGAAGCTTCTCCAGGAGCTCGCTGTGAGCAAACCTCGGGCCGAGGCTTCCAATGTCACTGTCCAGTTGGATATCACGGGAAAAGGTGCGAGAGAGAGATAGACGCTTGTTACGGGCATCCGTGCATGAACAACGCCACGTGCAAAGTTTGTTTCTCTTCAGTTTTTCCGATCAATTTTCTTGATTTTTCCAGTTCTTTGTTGAAAGTTCAGCTTCAAAATAGTTATTTAAACATTTAATTTCTCAATGAACCATTGGAATATGTATAGCGTATAAGCCTAGAAGAGCAAGAACAAACTATTAATGAAAAAAAGATTTTTTTTTTCGCTCTAAAATATTTTCTCAAATTTATCATATAGTTCTTGGGACGAATCGTAAAAAAATCCTTTTTATTTTTCGCATAGTAGTAGAGTTTTTTTTCGCATAGTAGTAGATTTATACAAATTTTTCCATAATTAGGAGCATAAACGCAGAAGACAAGTATCAATAGAATGAGAATGATTTTTAGAATGAGAATTGTAAAAATCAGCACAGTCTTTGTGAAAGAGGAAGGGGAAAAAGTGGGAGAAGGGGGAGGGGGAGGAGACGAGAAGACTTTGGGGCTTTGGCGAAAGCGTTTAAGCGGACAAACGGTTTCTCTTCTAAGTTCTTAAAAAAACCATTTTCAAAGATTTGAAATATGCTTCATTTAGTTTCCTTGCCAAAAAGCGTCGTTCAGGTTATCGAAGCCGGACGCTTTTCGTGTATTTGTCAAAAAGGCTTCACTGGGGCTCATTGTGAGACCAACATCGACGACTGCGAGAAGAACAAGTGTGCGAATGGTGCAACTTGCGTCGATTTGGTGAGAACCTCAATTCCTTTCCCTGTGTCAATTCGCTTTCTTTTTCAGTTTTTTGTTTCTGTTCTGTGTGCATAGAAGACACTTGACCCTCACCAAATAAAGAGGCCGGGAAAATATGTTCCAAGTGAATTCTATATTTTAAAAACTGCGGAAATTCGATACTCTGTTTTCTGTTTGATGAGAAACGAAGTCGAAATTTCAGATAAGTCATTTTCCTTAAGGGACGGAAAAACTCGGCACCGCAATCAGTTTCGAGGAATTTCTAGATGAGTATATTAAGAAAATAAGTACAATCGTTTCCGTTGTGGGACATGAAGCACATATTACAAGAACTACATATGTTTGTCGGATAATGGGGGGAAATGCCGGGTAGATTGGAATTTCGATCTTGGCTCGGACGATACGGTTTCAAAGGTGTTCCAGTTCTGATATAACAGAAACCAGAGTTTAACACTTTGAGGAACGAGAATGAATAACAAAAATGTTCAATCACTCTTTACTGCAGCGAAAATTAGAACATTAACTTTTTGCTTTGTACTTTGTAATTGTACTTGTACTAGAGACTATAGATTGTTTCAAATTCAACTTTCCCTCTCAGGTTGCGGGTTACCGCTGTGACTGCGGGGACCAGTTCGCAGGAAAGTACTGCGAAGAGCGACTCGAATACTGTAGCAAGCGACTCAATCCCTGCCAAAATGGTGGAGTCTGCGAGAAAGCTGGCGAAAGCTCTTACAAGTATGTTTATGGAGTTCGTGAGAGGAACCGAATGAGAGAAAGGAAAGGGCGGTATTGTTGACTCTTTCTGATGAAAAAAAACAAGAAAAATGAAAAAAGAATTTAATGAGCTATTTTGATCAGAAACATCAACTTATAATATCGTCACTCGAAAGAAAATAAAAACTTAATCGTGTTTAACGCAAACATCGGGGTGAAAAATAAGTAGATTTTATCTTCGAGAAAACGAGTATTTAATCTTTGTTAAAGGATTGACTCGTTCCCTAGAACAGCATCATACTATTCTGAACATGTAGAACCTTTGGCTTAGCTTCGATTACCCAGGTCTTAGAGTAATACCATAGCTTTATTGACCTTTCATGTTAAGCAAAACAACCTAGTTCATTCAATAATAATCCACACCTCATGGTCGAAAATTGGAACGAGAAAAACTTTGAAAGTTCAAAATTTTAATTCCGAGATGCTTGACAAAGGAGGAAAATCTTGACTGCAAAACATTCAATAACCACGATTTTGAAGGTGACTCAAAAACTAAATCTGACTTCTAAAAAAACTATTGATTCGATTCATAAACGATTGAGATGCAAATGTATTCCCGGCTTCGAAGGCGTAAATTGCACTCGAAACATCGACGACTGTGTCGAGAACAAATGCGAAAATGGCGCAATCTGCTTGGTGAGTTTTACATGAATCCAAAGGCTTCTTAAATATTTATGTGAATTTCTCTTGTTCCTTTGGACTAATGAATCAAAAGAAAATGTTTTCCTCTTCAATGGTAACTGAATATTGTTTCTCTGTGTTTTACTTTTGATTGACTTTTGTGTGTTTTCTCACACTCAATTTATGTGGAAATTAGAGAATGGAAACCGAGAACCTTCACTGACATTTATTTTACAGGACGCTGTAGACGGTTACTCCTGCCAATGCCTTGTTGGCTACACTGGCAAGCATTGTGAGATCCAGTTGATGAGCTACTCTGTCTATCAGAGCACGGCAGCATGCGAAGCGGCTTCATGTCAACATGTCAGTTTGTAATGCCAGTTCAAGAAGTGGAATCGAACCCAACCATCTTTCATATCTCTGTCCGGAAGTGCGAGTACGTTACCAGATATACTGTATATAAATGTATGAACCCCTCAAACTCACTCAACAGACATTCAAAGATTTAAGTATCGCACGGACAAAAGCTAATCAGCCGGATGGAATCGAACCCAACCCTATCTCTTTTACCGTGACCTGGCACGTTAGCACTTCACTTCCAAGGACACATATTGCTAATCTGTCCAATAGTTTCATTGCTTATTGAACTGTTCCTCTTGGTCACGCATGCTCAGGCAGTTGGATGAGGACTGATTTTGCTATATTTTCCACCGTTGTTACATAAAGAAAAAGAAAAAAAACTTGCTTTCTGAGTCCAGTTATTAAATAACTGAAAAAGAATATTCAATTTTTTTCCTTTTGTAAAAAATTTAAAATTCATTGTTACATCATTCGTATTTCTATGAATGGCATTGTATTTTAACCGCAAATCAGTTTCAATATGAAAATCAAACATTTAAAAAACTTTTAAATTGGGTATCAAATTGAACATTTGAAAAGACTTTAATCGAGAAACGTGATTTTATTTCAAGGGTCAATGTCATATGATATTTCAAGGGTCAATGTCATATGATATTTCAAGGGTCAATGTCATATGATATTTCAAGGGTCAATGTCATATGAATGAAGGCAGTCACGAAGACTCTGTAGACTACGAATGTCGCTGCTTCTCTGGGTTTCAAGGAGAAAAGGTGAGATAGATTGATCCCGAGAGCTTCCTATAATAACTTCCTCCCGCCTCGAGGCAGCGTAAGCATCTCCTGAGGTGAAAAGCAGACCTATTGAGGCTTGGGAAGAATCTGCCATCAACTCTCTTGCTGGATCACCCTGTCAATTGAGGCTCGGAAGCATCAAACAGTCTCAACAACAAAAAAAACTAAACCATTTTAATCTCTCCCGCGCTTCTCTAAAATGCGGGACAGACCTATCCTTGTAGAATCAGTGGATGCCTGCTGGGTCACTGCTAGCGTGTAGCAAGAGTGGGTATAGTCAGATTCGTGCAAGAGCACTATTTCTTAATTCTCTCAGTTTAGGTTGGTCTGTCCAAAGTAGAGGTCGAACTTGATATCTTTCGCATATTTCAGAAAATCTTATTCATGGAAAATACAATGAATAACTATCATTAAGCCCCTCTCGGAGAGAATAATGAGCAAAATTTGGTGACTTTAGTGCGATCATCTTCGAGCTGCTGCATTCACCACTTCTCATTCCTTCCTCGCACTCGAACCATGGGTGGTCGATGGCGGCAATCTCACATTCACTGTGATCACAACTAACAAGTTTGTTTTGAAGTCAAGAGAAAATTTAATAGAGCAGGTTGTATTGTAATATTTGATAATCTGACAGAAACTTTGAAACCAAACTCATGAAACCACAAATTTTGAGACCAGAGTTCCTTTTTTTCATTGTTACTTTTGAAGGTGTTAACACATCGGACCACGCTTCATTACAAGGTAAACGCTCTGAATGTAAAGAAGAGTATTCCCTACTCCTCGTTGATCTCAAGCAACGGATTTTTTTACCGAGCAGAGGAGCTGATTGTTCGTAGAAACTTGTGCAAAAATCGTGTGGTGTGACGGGAACCGAACCCGTGACCTTTCGCGTTCCGGGCGAATGCTCTCCCCACTGAGCTACACACGCACACATGATGATGCACATTTTAAGGCCCATACAACATGCCCCCCTATCAACACCGAGGTCTCTCGAGGTCTAGGGTCAGAGGTCTAGGCGCCTTTGTTTCTGCGAACTTAGCTCATGCTCGGGTTTTCTTCTTTTTCTTTTTTCTCTTTTTATCCTCTCTTCTCATCCCGGTTCGGCCCCCATGTAAATACGAGTATTCCCTACTCCTCGTTGATCTCAAGCAACGGATTTTTATACCGAGCAGAGGAGCGGATTGTTCGTAGAAACTTGTGCAAAAATTGTGTGGTGTGACGGGAACCGAACCCGTGACCTTTGGCGTTCCGGGCGAATGCTCTCCCCACTGAGCTACACACACACACACATGATGATGCACATTTTAAGGCCCATACAACATGAAGAATGCGACTTTTGATGAAAATGACCTTACAGAACTGGAGTTCTTGCTTACTATGGAGAGGACGAGCATATGTCAGCCGAGTTGTTCGACGGACGGGTTAAAGTCTCTTTCTACATCGGAAACTACCCAGCCTCCCACATGTACAGCTACACTGTCGGTTAGTGCTCCTTGGGACTTATAATTGTAATTACTTTTGTTCATTGCTTTGAGCATAAAAAGCAATTGCGCAAGCGTGTCATCTCGTGCGACAAATTCAAAAAAAGTAATGCGTGAAACTAGTAGATTACTTGTCGCATCGTTGCGTTACAGTGGAAGAATGGATCTCCTCGACCATTTTTCTGGAAGCGCACTTTAAAAAATTTGTAAAGATATTCTTTCTTTGAGCGACGTTTGATGCAAGTGTTTTTTTTAAATCTTAAGTTTAGTCTCTTGTAATTTTTTTCTCTTGTTTATTTAGTGAAGAGTAGAAAATCACTGAGAGAAAAAAGGTTTCTAATGCATGCCTATAAATTCAAGCCAAGGTCTCTTTCACCCCTCAGTCCAGACAGACTTTGACACTCTCTCGGAGGGGCGCATCAGTGAGTGACCAGAAAGAGTTTACGTGTTATCTCGCTCACCAATAATAGTGATTTTGATACGACTAGGTTGTAGTGAACTGCAACGTGTTAATTGAATTGAGGATATTACACCCTCGTTTTTTTGAGTATGAGTTTATGAAAAAGTGAATGAAATTAAAGAAATGAGCAAGAGATTCAGTCAACGACGGACTTCCGCATAAAATAGAGCTACGCGTGCGAGGGCAGAGACTCACCATGACTATCGATACTCAGCCTCCACAGATTGTGGACAATTCTGGGCCTTCTCAAATGGTGACTTTTCCCTTAATCATTGATGACCTTGACTTTATCGAAAGTAAAGCGCAACATATGCTCAATTCTAGATATCGCCGAAGCCATCAATCATTTAGCCATTTCGAACTGTAGAATACGAAATATTACAACAAAAAATCTTCATCATGTGATATAATTATTTATTGTTTCGGACCAGACAAAGTAAACAAAGAGTAAAATCAGTCGACTCACATACTCACCATGCGGTAAAAGTTTCGCCTTTGGAAATGGGAAATCCTATTCTACGCTAAACAAATCGCTTTTCATTTCAGTTCAACTTGAATAACAAGCGCTTCCTCTACTTGGGTGGTTTGCCGAGGGAGATGCTTGAAAGCGTCACATCCAAGTTCCACTTGAGAAACACTGAAAGTTTCAAAGGTTAACTTTTATCCATTTAATCATTCATTCATGTATTCATACCTCAGTACATATCAAAAGTACAACGGAAAATTTTAGCAGCAGGGATCCAGTTGGAATTCGGTGAGTAAACATGCCCACTCACAGTCATAAAAAGATGAATGACTGGGTTCGATTTAACCCAGTGAAATAGCTTTTGCAATTGTGGCAGTTTAACAACGGTTTTTTCTTGTTATTTAGTTTTCAATACATGCATTTAATAAAACGAGCAGAAAAATCCTTCATTGTGGAGTGAGATGCTTAGGCGGAGAGATTGAGATTCTCTATTATTTTCATGAACGATCAGTCAATAAATTTGAGACTTTTTAGTAGGAAGACTTCAAATCCCAGATAACTGAGTTGTTAATATGGAAATGATTATTAGAAATGGTTTGTTTACAGTTTCAAAGAGTTTCACGAATTTTATTACAGGTTGTATCTCCGATGTTTTCGTGAATTATCAGTCAATAAATTTGGAAAAAGCTGTCGAGAAATTAGATGTCACGGTTTGTTTCCTCAACATTCGTTTTTGGTTTTGTTTATGGAGCATCTCAATGAGGATTTCAATTTTAGCGATCGTAGAGAGGCTGACTTCATTCGTGAAATTTTCAGCTCAGCTTTGAACCGAGGTTGAATAGTTTTTCCGACCATCTGTCGGAGCATACCAGTTCCGGTCTTAGGTAATACTTTTATCTTCAGCTCTGTCCTACCTATGAAAGTTTGCTGCTCAATAAAACCAATCAACTCTCCTCACCAAAGCGTATCAGTCTTGAAGAAAACCGTTTTCGCTCTAAAACGCATGCTTGTAAATAGTATTACTGCATAAAACTCAGATAGAAAATTCAAAAAAAATTTCTTCAGAACTTAAAGAGTCTTATCACAATTATTGCAGAAGAACTGTTTAAATTCTTGGACCAGACAAAACTATTTCTTTCTCTTCTTCCTAAATGGCTACAATATTCCTATTTCCTTATTCCATTCTGAAACTGCAGCGTGGCTGTGGAGACGTCGTCAACTTCTGCCTCGGCGTGAACTGTGGGCGTGGAATTTGTGTGCAAAACATAACCATCGCTGAGGGATTCTCCTGTCGCTGTGAGCATGGCTTCGGCGGAACTCGCTGTCAAGAAAGTTGGTTTCTGAAATTATCGATCAATAACTCATTATCTCTTAATTCATCTGTCTGAGCGGCTGTCATGTAATGATGAGTTCCCCTACGACTTAATAAGTTCCCCGACGACTCATGGTTCAATCATTTTCTCCTGACCCAAAATGGTGGCCAAGAACTTCACGATCTTTACCTCTACCTTCCGTCGTGACTTGAGCCCTTCATCGCCGTCACTATACTGCTACGATGTGTAACTTAATAAGTTCCCCGACTGGAAAAATATTGATTTAGACCTTGTAGCCTTAGAGTTTCTGTTTGCTTTGGAAACCTAATAAAACGTATTTTGTTTCAACATCCGAAACTGGCCTCAAAATGTGTCAGTAATCCTTTGCATATGTGTTTCTCGCTTGGAAAAATAAATGTTTCAACGGAAATGAAGAAAATTATTGAGGGGCTTGGTATGGGTTCTGTCTTCTTCTTACAGGAGACATTCAATGCGTGAAGGAGAAGTCAAGAGGGTACCACATTGCGGATGAGTGTCGATCAGTGGAGGAGATCAAGACGGCCTCCTGCCACGGCTACTGTGGCGAGAAAACGGGCAGCTGCTGCCGCGCAAGCAAGTCCAAGCGGCGCAGGGTCAAGATGCACTGCAAGGACGGAAAGACGTAGGTCATTTCACATGTACCTGGTAAAACAGAAAGGCTGTGTTCGGTCCCACTCAGGGAACAACTTTGTCCGCGTTTTGGTTAAAAAAAATTCCATTAAACTTAAAGTTTAACAAATTTAGGTAAAAATAGAGTAAACTAATGTTACTCCGTAAGAGAACCGGATACATAAATTTTCCTTTCACTTGCTCTTGGAGCGGTTGTTTCATAAAAAGTCCACCCAGTTCACTTTTCTTGAAAAATCATCCGATTCAAAATAATATTTATTCGAGTACTAAGTTCAATTGGACGCATCGCAGACAAAAATATTGGGCAATTGAACCTTACATATAAAACCATTGCCCGGTTTAGCGATGAGCTCTCGGAAGTGTTGTCTTAACATACCCTCTAGCATGAGCTTTCGGTAGTGTTGTATTAACATACGCCACCGGTAAGAAATAGATTGCCTTGTTTCATTCCAATTTATTAAATAGCTCTGTCCTATAGTTTCATCAAGTTCCTTTATACATTCGACAGTTCAACCTTCTCGCGCATCATATTGAATTGAGTTTGAACAATTAAGACATAATTGGGCCAAAATTAGAAGTTTCGGCTACCCAACGAAGTCTAAGATTACAACCAAAAAAAGGTATTAAGATAGCACTAACTTCTGAAAAGCAGGTGTCAGCATGGTCTCTAGACTTGTTCGACCTGTTCCACCTCAGTTATGATCCACCCGTCTCAGTTATAATATCTTCTATGATCCAACCCTTAACGCAGTTTCAAAATGATGAATTATGAAAAAGAAACTAGTCAATGTTTGGCGAGAAAAGTTTTGAGTGTAGAGTGCTGCAGAAAAGTCGTCCCAGTGGATATCATCCGAAAATGTGAATGCTCCCAAAGCTGCTCTCCTCCTCAGCAAAGTCCAGCGCTTCTACGGCTTCGATGATCATGGATTCCTTTCCGAACCTATAACAATTATGTTCTAGACTCATAATTTTCGTATCATGTATGAAAAAACAACAAACCTGTTCTTATTTTTTTCCCTGTTACTGTTTTTCTTCGTCCTCAATTTTTGCCGCTTTTTTCCTTTTTAAAATTAAGAAATCCTGTCTTCAAAATAATATGTATTTTCTCACTTCAAATGCTAAGTTTCACAGTTTTAAAGGCAGTGACGCCTGGTTAAGATGATCATTTATTTTATCACGATTGAGTCAATAATTTTTTTCTCGAAAAAATCGGAAGCACACATACAAATCTTATCGTGTGAATCATTTAATCGAGCCATTCTGGAAGAAAAAAATTTTTTTAATCAGTAGTTTTCTAGCTCTGTATGAGAAAATAATTTGATCGAAAACCACCTCGAAGACCCGAGATATGAGAACTCTGAGGATGTTTCTGTCAGGTAGGCTCTCGAAAGAGTAATATTCCACTCTGCCAGACATTTTGCTATACTATCTTTTCTTTCTATCTGCATTGGTGTTCGTCGCAATCACCTGATAAGCAAGCTTCAATTAAGCCTTCAATATCTTCTGAAAGGGAAACACTTCACACTCTCTTGTTATACCTACTGCAAGTGAGAAATCTGTAAGTTTACAATTCAAAGTGCTCCAACATTTCAGGTTTTCTTTTTGTAAAAAAAAAATCATCGCATGATCTACTAAATTCTCGATCTTATCCCATAATTGCCGTTTCTCGTTTCTTCTTTCCAACGTTTATCCTCCAATTTACGAGGGATTCAACTGCCATTGCCAGGATTCAACTGCCATTGCCAGCTTGTAATTATTTTGCCAGCTTGTAATTATTTTTGCGCATTCAAAAAAAATAATAAATGTAACGAACTATGCTAGAAATTCCTTACACGGATTAGAATCATTGACACCTGGTTAATATTGAATGATCAATCAATCTACTACAAGGAGAAATGCCAGCTCACGAGGCGAAATCCAAAACCATGCTCCTTTCAACTGTTCTAACAATGCACATCATCTCTTGTATTTCAAAAAATTCTATGACAAAACACCAATAGGCTGAATACAAAAATCTTTCTTATCAATTTTATATCACTTAGGCTTTCAATAATGAACGAGGAATCTAGCATGAAAAACCCAGAACTTTTTTGGTAGACTCGCAAAATAGGCGAAATTTTTAAAGGAGTTTAGTTTGACTAATATCGACGATTGGTTAAAAAACTTTTATTCCGTTTTCAATAAATTCAACGAGACTTTTGGCCGAAATACCGTTAACAGCACTTCGCTTTAATGAATTACGAAGTAGAGATGAAAGTATTAAACGTAAAGGGGGATTCGAACGATCAGTACAAGTTGACGATGACGAGAGTTTTTCTTTCAGTTTGCCAAACAATCAGATTTGATCTGAAACTCTCAATAACGAAATGTTGGGAGTTTTTGTACTATTGCATTCCAAAGCATTTGTTGTTTGAGGTAGTTAATACTTCCTTTCCTATATGGCACTATGAGGTCTCTTTACACGTATGTATGTATGTATGTATGTATGTATGTATGTATGTATGTATGTATGTATGTATGTATGTATGTATGTATGTATGTATGTATGTATGTACGTATGTATGTACGTATGTATGTACGTATGTATGTACGTATGTATGTACGTATGTATGTACGTATGTATGTACGTATGTATGTACGTATGTATGTATGTATGTATGTATGTATGTATGTATGTATGTATGTATGTATGTATGTATGTATGTATGTATGTATGTATGTATGTACGTATGTATGTATGTACGTATGTATGTACGTATGTATGTACGTATGTATGTATGTATGTATGTATGTATGTATGTATGTATGTATGTATGTATGTATGTATGTATGTATGTATGTACGTATGTATGTACGTATGTATGTACGTATGTATGTATGTATGTATGTATGTATGTATGTATGTATGTATGTATGTATGTATGTATGTATGTATGTATGTATGTATGTATGTATGTATGTATGTATGTATGTATGTATGTATGTATGTATGTATGTATGTATGTATGTATGTATGTATGTACGTATGTATGTACGTATGTATGTACGTATGTATGTATGTATGTATGTATGTATGTATGTATGTATGTATGTATGTATGTATGTATGTATGTATGTATGTATGTATGTACGTATGTATGTACGTATGTATGTATGTATGTATGTATGTATGTATGTATGTATGTATGTATGTACGTATGTATGTATGTATGTATGTATGTATGTATGTATGTATGTATGTATGTATGTATGTATGTATGTACGTATGTATGTACGTATGTATGTATGTATGTATGTATGTATGTATGTATGTACGTATGTATGTATGTATGTATGTATGTATGTATGTATGTATGTACGTATGTATGTACGTATGTATGTATCTATGTATGTATGTATGTATGTATGTATGTATGTATGTACGTATGTATGTACGTATGTATGTACGTATGTATGTATGTACGTATGTATGTATGTATGTATGTATGTATGTATGTATGTATGTATGTATGTATGTATGTATGTATGTATGTATGTATGTATGTATGTATGTATGTATGTATGTATGTATGTACGTATGTATGTACGTATGTATGTATGTATGTATGTATGTATGTATGTATGTACGTATGTATGTACGTATGTATGTACGTATGTATGTATGTATGTACGTACATATATACAAAATCATCACTGTTAGACAACACAATATGAATAATTCTGTATTATGTAAACTTTCTACTGACATACATACGTATTATACAAAAACTCTAACAAAACAACAAAATAAAAAAGTTTTTGTTTCTGTAATTAGGATGAATTTATCTTTAATGAGGATGATATAAAAAACGAGATGACCCACAACAAGACCGAAGAACTACCAACATTAAAAAAACGTTAGATAAGTTTTTTTCTCAACTGAACTTGTTTATGAAACAAATGCGGTACTTTTCAGCCACGAAAGTGACAATGATAGGTCGTTAATTAGTTTCACGCTTCTCAATGCATAGCGAGAGCATTTGATGTTGCCCTTTCTCCGTTTCGTTCAACTTCAACTACCCACTACACTGTTTTAACTTTTCAAAAGTTAAGAGAACAGCTTTCTGGAGCCGGCAAAACATTTGAGTTATTCAAGTTAACAAAGATGCTCGTTCTTTTTTGAAAATACATGACTATTAAGGTGATGTTTGTGTTTGAACGATGCGTGCACTAAAATAAGTTCTAACTTTTTGAGGCTTTCAAAAAATTTCTTTTTTTCTGAATTTCTTTCTATTTATTACTGGAGAAGACTAGAAATTGATTCTCTTAAATGCAAACGGGTATTGTCAATGTACGTATTTGTTGTATAGACAAATAAATGGAAAAAAATCATTTGTACATATGGTAAGGCCCTAATCTTACATCTTTTGTAAAACCTGAAGACGATTGGTTGGTTGGTTAAGTGATTACATATCCATTAAGACAAATCAGAAGAATTTTCATCTGAATATGTAAAATCTTATGAGCATACGTATTGAGCGATTTTTAGCTTTGAATTTGCAAGATGGCTTCATTTTTACAAAACCTGAAAAACTGGGAGCGCCTGCAATGGTCGTCAGCGTACATGCAGCAGGTTTGGTTTTTGTTCCCATCGTTGCTTTTTTTTATTTTTAAGAACCTTTGAAGAAATCAGCCGCACGTTTAATCTATATGAGGTGACCTCAATAGTAGTTACCTCAGAGAAAAAGATCGTAGTACCATTTTGAAAATCATCGATTTGATAGTCTTACACAGATTTTCCTTTCATAAATTTGGTGTAATACATACGAAAACTCGGAAATTGTCAAAGGGAGGACAAAGAAAGAAGTCGAAAGGCCGCTTGTTATTTGTACCAAACAAGAAACACACTCATAAAACACTTCTACTGTTTAACACACTTTCAGTGTCAATGGCAGCTATATTGAAAATTACTGTGTTATTGCTTGTTTGGTACAAATAACAAACTGCCTTTTGACCTCTTTTACCATTGTACGGAATGCTACTAATTACGGGGTGTTATCACATGGTACATTAATCGTTATAAAGGTAGGCTAGCATAGGAAATATCTACTTCTCCGAATTTATGGTCTATTTTTCATTCTCTCGCACCGCTCGTTGTTTACGTCGTAGGCTTAAGGAAAGTTCGTAAACAAAACGATGAGCTCACGCTCTCTTGTGTGACCTTACAACTTTTTCTGCGTTATTAACACTGAGAAAAACAAAAGTTCACGTGTCAGACAACAAGCTTGGTGGCAGGTCCACGACCGGTCACCTAGTTAAAACAGAGATTGAACCTGTGGCAGTACGCCTTTAAGAACTCTTCCAGAAAATGAATAAAAAATGATGCAGAGCATTTATCAAATCGTAAGCTGTTTTCAGGAACCATATTATGAATAGGAACACTAATCATAATTTTCCTCAAAAAGACGGCTCTGTTCAGTACCACTCCGTTAACTACCTTTTGTCCGGCGAATGATTTCAGAGACCTCTGTATCATATCTGAAAACGGAGCATTCTCAAACGAAAAGATTTCGGCACCCGATTGCGAGATGGAAACATATCCATGATGTAGACTTACTCTAAAAACTCTTGAACATTTTTTTGAAGCCTTAGTGTTCTCTAGTTATTTTTTCTTAATTTGTTCTTCTTTTCTTCAATATTTGCCCTAATTTTAAAAAAAAACCTTTTTTTATGTTGGCACACACTGATAAGCTTTACCCAGAGAGCCAGAAAAAAAAAACCGCCGGAGGATAAAACAGAATTTCGATGTAAGTTTTAAAGTAACCCATGGTTTAATCGTAATCTTTATCTTTATCAATCCTTCTCGAAAAGAATTCATTTTATTTATTTTATTTTTATTAGTTTTTTTAAAAAAATTTTAAAACTTGTTTTCGAGAAGGATTGATACAAAAAGCGAGCCTACTTTCAAGGTGTATGGAGATGCCCAAGCGCATCTTCATGTTGACACGACCAACTACGTCACAGAGCGAGAAATGTTCGGAGACTTTGGCCTCGGCAAATGCTTTTTCGAGCCACCTTTAGAGGACGAGGTCAATTTTGAAGTTACACCGCATAATGACTTGTTCAAGGTCAATACTTTGATAGATAGTTTCAAGAGTTACATCAAGCTCCTATTTTTTTATTCGATCTTGAGAACATAACTCAACTAAAGTCGTCGCTAAAGTGGTGGACAGAGATGATTTTGAGTTGAGGGAACGCTCACAGGGAAAACATATACTGTTTCGTATCGATGAAGTGTCTTTTTAGACCGCTAACAGTTTCCAACCCCGAAATATGAAAACTGTGCAGAATTTCTGATGAGCGCATTTCCTTTACCCTTAATCGTTTTTTTCTTTTGGTTTCCTTTGAAGACAACTTTTGAGGGGCAAAAATGAAGACCACTTTTGACTTCGGTAGAATTAAGTGATACGGGGAATCTGAACTACTTCACATAGTCTTCACGCGTGTATACTCCTCTCATTAGTCTAGATCGCACTCATTGAAAACTAGGCGCAGCTCAGCAATATCTTGAACTTGTTCAAAAAAGAAAAAATACCCTTTCCATTTTACTTTGAATTTTAATTTTGAAGAAGGGGCTGACGAAAATTATTCAAATACTGTTCTCTGGTAGTACCTCGAATTTACATTTGCCTTGATAGGATACCGAGAGCAAAAAAATTTGAGGCAACGCTTTTCTTATTCATACTAATTTAGATTAAGAAGTTTGTGCCCAAATGTTATCAAGCTATTTAGCAACTCTTATGGGCTCACATTCAGGAATTTGGTAGATCTATTAGGAAGGCCCCCCCCTTGATCGGGATAACTCAGCCATGAAATTAAAGGAAGACATTCGAGCGGTCGTCTTCAACCCCAAAGTTCTGCCATACGAGAAGCGACTTGCATGGCACTTCCGAGAGTTCTGCTATAAGACGTCCGCACACGGCATTCCCATGATTGGACAGGCCCCCAATCGATACTATCGGTTCCTTCTAACTCGAAAACTAGTTTATAGAGCTTCCTTTTTCAAAACTAGATTTTTTCTTCAAAAGTCACAGTTTTTATTTTACAAGCGCAACGTTATCACCACTTAGGCACTTTAAGCACCTACGGCGCCTACTACAGCAACTCTCCATACGTATACACATGCCATTCCGTCCAGTTAAATTCAGTCTGAGCGCACTAGTGTCAATGTTTCAATACTTGAAGTTTCATGGTTCAAAACAATCCGATAAGCCTTAGTGAGTAGTTGTTCCAGCGAGAAGGTTATGATCAGGACGATACGTCTCGAAGGAACCGCACCCTGCTTCTTTCATGCTGCTGGAGAAACGAATTGAATTGAAGTTGAGTCTAAAAAGGACTTTTCATGTAATATAATCAACAGTTCAAAACCAAAATGCAATATGGTATACCTCAATTTAGGGCGGTCTGGATCGTTCTTTTCGTCACATGCATGTCGATGCTCTATTACAACGCTCAATCCGTCCTGCAGAAGTACAAAAGGAATGAGAAGACCGTGGATATTCAACTCAAGTTTGGTAAGTTTCGGTAGGCGGACGGTCGGGTTACTCATCAGGGATAATGCTGCTCTCATGCAGGCATCGGTTGATAAATAACTTTTTTCAATTTTATAGGAGAATATTCGAGTGAGAAATCATTCTTTTTCACAGCTTGCTTGGACGACAGAAAATTAATATGAAGAAGAAAAAAATGATGAGAAGCTAGTACAGAAAAATGAGTTCTTGAGCAAAGAGAGAGCTTGTCGATTCCATGAGACGTATAATCAGGCTGTAATTAGGAAAGTTTTCTCCTTCGACTCAATGAAAGAGTAAAAATCCATCAGACACGTCTCCCTTCCCCGCGATAACAATCTGCAATCTGAATCCCTACAAAGCGAGCCTTGCTAACAATGTCGACTTAGTGAGAAGAACGGTTAGCTTTTGGGTTTTTCTTATTTTTAAGAATTTTTCTCAAGGCTTTTTTGTGGCCCAAAAAAGTAAATTCAATCCGATAAGGCAATCCGGTTAACCAATCTGGTAAGGCAATCCGGTGAATCCAATCCGGTAAGGCAATCCGGTGAATCCTATCCGGTAAGGCAATCCGGTGAATCCTATCCGGTAAGGCAATCCGGTGAATCCTATCCGGTAAGGCAATCCGGTTAATCCATTCTGGTAAGGCAATCCGGTGAATCCAATCCGGTAAGGCAATCCGGTTAATCCAATCTGGTAAGGCAATCCGGTGAATCCAATCCGGTAAGACAATCCGGTAATTCCATGTAAGTAGTTTTTTTTTATCGTACATTTACACACTTACACATCAAATTTTATGCTATCAGTCAACAATAACCTAGTTAAGCAGTTCAATTGCGGTGAGTTGAGACCCTAGGTGTGATTGAAACGAAACATGAATAAATTATCGCACGCACTGAAGCTATGGGACAGAATATACATGACTAATTCTCTTTCTTCTATAATAGTACATGGAGCCGAGGACATATTGCTATTTCGTGTGATAGTGCAATGTTAGAAGCTTGTTGTATGGGCCTTAAAATGTGCATTATCATGTGTGCGTGTGTAGCTCAGTGGGGAGAGCATTGGCCCGGAATGCGAAAGGTCACGGTTCGGTTCCCGTCACACCACACGATTTTTGCACAAGTTTCTACGAACAATCTGCTCCTCTGCTCGGTATAAATATCCGTTGCTTGAGATCAACGAGGAGTAGGGAAAACTCTAATTTCCAAGCTCATTCAATGGTCCTTTTCATTCAATTAAAGTTTAAACTGTGAGCTCTTTACATATTATTACAATTTATCATACCATCGCACGGGAAAAAAGCTGTTTTCACCGAGTGTGATCGAACCCAGCCATCTCTTCTCAATCCGGGAGCAAGCACGTTACTATAACATCACGGTGACATATTGCTATTCCGTGCGATTGTGCTATATATAAAAGACTCAATTGCCTTGCTCTCTTAGTCACGCATGCTCATGAAGCGAAAGCGTTGTGACTGGAGCATAACAACAGAATTCACAGTTAAGCCAGAAGAGTGATGGAACATGTAAGATAAATCTTCCAAGCATTTGAAGACCTTAACTATTATACATAGACATGGAAACGAAAGAAATGAGACTTTAACTCTTTGATCTAGTTCAGCTGAAAGCTTTCCATGCTGTGATGGGTGAGAAAGAAGAAGAGAAGAACGTTCAACCGGTCATTCGTTACATTGACGAAGAGAACGAAGAAGAAAGGCGTATAAAGAAGCGGAAAGTCGACAACTTCTACCGGGCCTACTTTGAACCAGTAAGGGATTCGGGATGCTAAATTTTTTTGGATTGAGAAAAAGGCCAATAGTATTCTAATGTGTTTTATAGTGCAATTCACTCTTGAATTTAACGAAAGCTTGCCCAAGAGGGGGAATCTAAATCAGCCTTCCGTTTTCGGTAGCGGGTGAGGCCACTCACCTAATTCATGCCATAGAAAAATTTCTAAGGCTTTCAATTCAATTCACTTTATTCGCCAAAGGTATGCTTGTTGTCGCATACACTTATAAGGTAGACATTAAACAACAAAAAAAACGAGAAGAAAAAAAATTTAAGATTAAAATTTAAAAAAAAGGGGACACAACAGGCTCTGACTAGGAATAGAAAGAAGAAGAAAAACACAATCTAGTGGGTATCAAAGAAAATCAAAGTATCCTAGAGTAGATATCCAGGTAAAGTCATGAACGGGACTAAAGAACAATTCTCAACAATATTAATGAATTCTTCGATCGTAACGACGTCGGGGAACCGATCGCAGAGTTTGTTCCAGAGGGTAATGGCTCGAGTAAAAAAGAAGTTGCCGTTGTGATAATTTCTTTCTTGCAGCAATCGAAGAGGATTTGTTCTAGATGAAGTTCTCAGATCACTGTTCGCCCTGTATTTCACATGAGATCTGCAGACCTGGCACTCTAAAGTTCCATAAAGTAGCCTGAACAGAAATAATAGATCGTATTTAGCGCGCCTTGTTATTAAAGGCTCGATAGCAAACTTATTCAATCTGTCAGGGTAATTGCTAGAAGGTATTAAGCATCGCCTCAGTACCTTTTTCGAAAAAATTCTTTGAGGGTATTCTAGTCTTCTAGCTAGCTCGCTACACGATTTAGGTGAGAATACTACAGTGGCGTATTCTAAAAGGGGTCGGATGTAAGACAGATAGACGCGTTTGTAGCCTTCAAAATCGAGGAATCTAAAGACTTTAAAAATCTGAGAAATCTTGCTCAAAGCTCTAGCTCTTATCATCTCTATATGCCGGTCAAATTTCAGGGTTGAATCGATTAACACACCAAGATCTCTTATTACACTTTTGGAACTAAGAACCTCATCACCGATAAAGTAAAGAGAGTTCACATTGTTTCGGCCAAGGTGTAGTACGTTAATTTTATGCTTGGCAAGTGGAAGAGACCATTCTATAGACCAGTTATGTATATTGACTACACATTGCTGGAGAGATTGAGCGTTCGAACTATATACTTTGAGGTCATCTGCATAAAGAGAGAATTTGACATCAGGAGGGATGCAAATTTCGATGTCATTAATAAAAAACAGAAATAGAAGAGGTCCGATGACTGTACCTTGCGGAACGCCGCTTAGCACAGGGAATGAATCGGAGTATTCCCCGTCTACGCGCACTTTATAGGTCCGATTCGTCAGGAAGTTTGCTATCCATCTCACAATGTCTATCGGAAAATTGAGTCTTTCCAGTTTGGTTATTAGTTTACCATGAGGGACCTTATCAAAAGCACGCGAAAAATCGAAGTAAACTACGTCGACATCCTTTTTGTTTCTCAAGTCGACTTCCCACTCACAAATGGTTTTAAGTAGTTGGAGCTCGCAGCTACGTCTAGAGATAAATCCATACTGAGACTTACAGAGAATGTTGCGAAAACCATTCTTTAGATGGTTACATAAGATTCCTTCGAAGATGCGGCAGAACACAGAGGTTATAGTTATGGGTCGATAATTCGCGGCTTGAGATTTGTCACCCGATCTTTTGTAAACAGGAACCACTTCACCGCGTTTCCATTCAATAGGAATTTCGCTAGTAAGCAGGGAATAGGAGAAGAGCATAGAAAGAGGTAGCGCAAGAGATAAGGCGCAATTTTTGACTAAGAAATGGTTGATGTTTTCAGAATAGACGGAAAATTTATTAGGAAGCTTCTGTAGAACATTGAACAGAAGATGAGGAGAGAAATCGACATCAGAGACTAACGAAGTGCTAGGCATAGAGCATACAATGGGATCCCTACTAGAGTAATTCATAGCAAACTCTTCGGCAAAAACTGTAGCTTTCTCTTTAGAATCGAAAATGAACTGACAGTCTTTTTTGATCACGGGAATGTCGGAATGAGGCTTCAGAATAGTCCTAATCCAATGGTGTATCCCATTAGGTACTTGCAATGCTTCAAGTTCTCGGCTTCTCAAATAGTCTGATTTCTCCTTCAATATGGACTTCTTCACTTCTTTATACTCTGAACGAAAATTAGAATTCGATTGTCTTGAGCGCCAAAGAAGTTTCTTTTGTTTTAGAAGTTTCGCCATGGCCTTGGAAGGACGGTAATTGGTCCTAGAGCGACAAGGTTTGGTGGGACAGAAGAGATATATGGTATCATGAATCGTTGACAGAAGAAAACTGTACTTGTTCTGTATATCAGAAAAAGAATCAAAACAATTCCGCCAGGGAATGTTTGCTAGGAAGATGTTCATGGACTCGTAGTCACCATTACGAAAATCTATGTAGACATCTGAATCACGATTACCACAAGACCCTCTATCAACAGGTACACTTAGTAATGAGTTTATTCTGAATGATATAGTAACGTGATCAGAATTCAACAATGGTGGATGCTCTGATACATCAGTGATGGAAGAGGTTCTGTCAGTCAGTATTACATCGAGAAGAGAAGCATCGTGATTACCGTCATGTCTTGTAGGAAAAAAGACCATCTGGTTGAGTAGATACGTTGAAACAAAATTAGACAGCAGTTTTCCGAGTGGGGCCCTAGACAAATAAATATGATCCCAGTCAATGTCGGGCGCATTTAAGTCACCAAGAACAATATTGTGACTGGGCATTAAATGACAACTGATGATTGAGATCAGCGACTCGAAAGTGGAAAGAGATAGAGAAGGAGGCCGATACACAAGAAAGCATCTAACCATTCTAGACTTCCCATTGCATATATCAAGAGCTAATAGTTCTATGCCGTCATCTATAGAAATATCGAGTTCTACACGGGAGATTCTCAATGAGTTTCGATAGATGACTAATAACCCGCCACCACGCTGATTACTTCTTCTGTCGAGACGAATAATCGAATACTTGGAGTTTTGAAAAAAAGAATCAGGCGTGTTGTCATTTAGCCAGCTTTCTGTTAAAAAGCAAACATCTACATTTTCCAGTTCAATCAAATCAAAAACTTCCGCGATTTTCGCTAAGCTGTTAATGCTTCGAATATTACTTAAGAAGCATTTCAAAGATCGTTGAGGTATTGAATTAGAAGAATATTTTGTTTCACGAAAGGGAACTACCTATGGAGAAGTCTGAGATAAAACTCGCTGTCCTCTCGTCAAGAGAGGAAATTCTTCAATACCTCTGTCGACTTGTGCTACGTCTCCTACGCTCACGATTGATTCCTGAGTGCTTGTTTGATTGCGAGTTTTTCTCGTAGAGGCTCTGCCGACTCCGCGAGCTCTGCCAACTGCAACGCTCCTTCCACGACCACGACCACGCTTCGGAATGGGAAGAGGAGAGGGTAATGGGATCTGAGCATTTGTTTCAGGAAGAGATTCACAATTAGAGCTAGTAGGAGCAGTCTCAGCCATCGTAATTTGCGCGTTACTGAGTCTCCTATTCAGCTCACGAGGGTTACGAAGTTGAAACACTTCCGGCCCGTTTCCGATATCTCTCACGATGTGTAATAGCTTACCTTCTAATTCATTTCTCCGTCCGCATTCTCTGCGAAGTTCAGCGTCGAACCGAAGCTGATGCTTCATGTAATCTGGACGCGCGTATGCGTGAACGTTATTGCTACACCTAGGAACGCATCTAGAGCTACGCGTATGAAGTAAAAACGAGTCACGGGTCTTTTTGTCTACAAACTGAACTTTAGCCGGTCTAGGTCGAGAGTTCACTCTATCGGCAACGTAGCTACGACCCGAATGTCTATGTATAGTGACTAGATTTTTGTTGAGTTTCCCATCGGAATTCACAAGAAGCCGAAGGTGAGGATCAGTAGCTAACTTGATTATGGATGCGAGAAGAGTGTCGTCTTCGGCTGCGGTTATCTGTTCGGAGTCACCTTCGCTGATGTTGATGAGAACTGCTCGAGTAGCTTTCTCTTGTGCTTCGCTGTCACTCGCAAGAGAACGAGTGACTGCGGAAGCGACTGCAGCGTATGACATAGGGCCTAAAGACGAACTGGAGACGGGAATGGGATGGTTTGAGTGAGCAGACATCAGTTTGTTCACCGAAGAAACAAGGCTCGAGACTGTAGCTATCAGATTGTTCGAGATCGTTGCTTGCTGATTGACAACTTCTCTTAATGAACTGATAGCATTGAGATTTGCCTCCTGCATTTTTTCAATCATAGAAGTAAGTCTATTCATAATGATGAGACTTTCTCCGGAAAGATCTACAGAGGTAGACATGCTACAAAGAATAGACAGTGCGTATTGAAGAGAGAGTAGTTGATAGAATGTTGTAAATCGAGCAAGCGAGCGAGAGCTTGCGTAGAGCGCAGCAAAAGGCCTCGCTCGAGAGTTGAGTTTCTGATCAAACTCGATGTATTAGAATGAGACGCAGAGTATGAATTAGAGAGTGTCTCGGAATGAGAGACAGAAAAGATAAAAGAGACAGAAAAGATAAAACACTGACTCTGCTTTGATTGTACAATACTCTCCTTACTGCAAATTTAGTTGTTTAAAGCGTTCGTTTCAATAGTTGCTATTGTCACTCCCGTCCTTTAGTAAACGACAGAAGCCTCACACTGGACAAGGATCGTCCTCTGAAATGAGGCAAGAATCCCCCTTATCCAAAATGAGAGTATTAAGACAGCAACCAAAGAAGAAAACACGAAATGAGTAAATTGCAAGAGAGACAGAGTACCGAGTCACCGCACTCTGGCAAGTAAGGGAGAGCAATGAGTAAGGGAGAGCAATGAGTAAGGGAGAGCAATGAGTAAGGGAGAGCAATGAGTAAGGGAGAGCAATGAGTAAGGGAGAGCAATTTTTGGTTTGTAAGGGAGAGTGAGTAAGAGTAGGGAGAGCAAATGAGTAAGGGAGAGCAAAAAAAAAAAAGTTTGCCGCTTTATGACCTTTTACATAGGTTATGTTGAAGATGCAACGCTCTAAAGCTAATTTACTTACACAAATACATGAATCGCCGTTGTTGAACACATAAACTTGGCTTTATTACCTCATGCTAATATGTATTATATGTAGTAGAATATAAGTATGAGAAGAAGCGCGAAAAATCTCTTGTTGTCTCAAACAGTTTTCGATGTTCCTTCTGAAGCAACTTCAACAAAAAACTTCTCATTATTTGTTTAAGTGCTTCTTTTTTGTATGCAAATCAGTTATTGTCACAATACCGTTTATTAAGATTTTGTTCTTCAACACATTACCTTTAAAATTTTCTTTGGATTTTTCCAATTTGTTTAGAGACGAATGAAATCAATGATCAATGAATGAATATATGTGAAAAAACTATGATTAAACAGAGTTTGCCGTCCAACAAATACATAACACATCATAACTACTTACAATTGTGTTTTTGAAAAAGTTTTCAAGTTTTTGAAGTATGACGAGGTCGGTCGGTATCTTCATGTTCGATTTGTTTGTATGAAATATCGTATGTGTTGTTTACAATGAAAGGTAGAACGATTTAGATGTTTTAGTCTAAGTTCTTTTGCGTTCTAATTCAGTTGAGGGCTGTGAGAGGGTAGAAGAGGCAACACGACATTTCTCTCCACGACAATTCGCAGCCGAATTTACAAAATAGTGCAATTTACTTTTTCGTTAAAAGCTCTTCTTAGGCTTAGTCAAGTTTACGATAACAACACCGGGCGGTTTAGAGCCAGACCGTTTAAAACAATTATCAAATAGATATACGGTTTTTGAGAAAAAAATGAAAATATTCGGGTGCTATTTTTTGCGGTGCCAAATTTCATGGAACCGTGTAGAAAAGTAGGACAATGGATGAGTTTTCAGGGTTTCTCCAAGTGCGATTGCGGCCAGCTAATGATCGACATCCTAGAAGATAAAATCGTCGATCCAGACTATTATGAAGAGGGCTTTGCCGAGGATGCTTCTGAAAAGGAATCGGATACGCACGTCACAGACTGCGACGGGAATTCGTGAGTATTTCTGGATTCACAACTCATGTTCAAGATCTCTTGTCTCAGTTCTCATTCTTGTCTCAGTTCTCATTCTTGTCTCAGTTCTCATTCTTGTCTCAGTTCTCTCTACCAAGCGGTGAGTGTCCATAGTGCTCTGTGTATCGATTTCTTCCGTGCTCTTACTGCCTTTACTGAACAAAATGCCTCCCAAAAGACGAGCCGAAAAAACTTCTTCCAACGATTGTGATCCTACTGGAGTTGCTGCTCTGACTTCAGCACTCGACAGCTGTATTTCTGCCGAATCAGAAGCAAAGAAGCCTTCCCTGCCTCCTCACGTCTTGCTACTCCTGAAGACGTGCGCTGTTGTCATCAAGAAACTATCAGATTTACAGTCCACTCAGTCCCCCACCGTCGATTTAATCCAGCACGAAATTGAAGAGGACAAAAGACTCCGATCTATTGTCATCGAAAAGGCTCCAGAACATCCGGATCCTACTGCTCTCCCTTCTTCACAAACAGCTCATGACAACGCTCTGGTTCTCTCGCTACTCGACGCAGCTGGCGTAGCTGTTCACGGACTGGCCCATTTTCGGATGGGTATCAATCACAACTCTAATGGGCGACCGGCCTCCAGACCGCTGAAGGTCATTCTTCCAGCGAAGTCACTTCAGCGGCAACTTCTCGCACGTGCCTCTTCACTTCGGAATGACAACCGCTTCAGAAACATTTTCATTCGGCCAAGTCTGACCAAAGAAATGCGAGAGAAGGAGTTCTTGCTTCGGCAAGAGAAAAGAAGACTAGTGTCCGAGGGGAAAGACGTCGTTGTCTACAATGGAGAAGTGATACCAAGAGCAGAAGCCGACGCTATTCGTCGTTCGAGGCTGCAAACTGTTAGACCTTTATCTTCTTTCCCGTCAAACTAAGATCATGTCCGGGTAAGAATTCTCTCAAGTTCTTCTATTTTAACATGCGCTCTATATGTAATAAACTAGCAGCCTTCCGATTTTTTCTAGAAGCTGAGCAGCCAGATATTGTAGCGTTGTCCGAAACTTGGCTCCATGGTAGGATTAAGAATTGTGAAATTGTTGGAGATCTCCCTTATGTTGTTGTGAGAACGGACCGTGACTCTAGAGGCGGTGGTGTTTGCATTGTTATTCGTGATGTATACTCTTTTACTAAGCCAGCAATAGATTTCTCTCGTACAGAAGTCATAGCCATCGATGTTCTTATTTCAATTTGTTTTCTACGAATTGTTGTGTGTTACCGTCCACCCAGTTATAGTTCCGATCAGACAAGAGTTTTTTGTGATTTTCTATCCGATCTTTTCTCAACATCTAATCATCCCTTCTTCCTGGTGGGCGATTTCAATTCTGATTCCCTGAGTCCTCCTGTTAGTCTTTCCGATAATATAATTCATTCTCTGATTTCCTCCTTCAACCTCTCGTTTCTGTGCCGCCTCCCAACGCGCCAAAACCGATCACTTGACTGGTTCGTTACATCTCATCCTTCTCTTTTCTCCGAGTCCCGTATTATTCCCTCATTTCCGTCTTGTGATCATTTAGGATTCGATACCAATATACATATATGCTTGGACCGTATCGACGTTGAACATGTTCCAGACTATTCTCGAACTGATTTTTCTGCTTTGAATGATTACTTGTCCTCTATAGATTGGGAAGCTGCTTTCGATATGTTCTTTTGTGTAGATGACCTTTACTCTCGCTTCCTACTATTCCTCCACCACACTCTGTCCTTGTATGTTCCAATGAAGACCCCTCGCTCGTCTTTCTCTGCCTATCCACCCCATATTCGTAGCTTGATCTCTTATCGAGATGCACTATTTCGCAATATTCGTTACCCACTTGTTCGAAAACTGTATGAAAAAGCTAGTTGTGTTCTACTTATGTAAACAAATCAACAAGTGGAATAAGCACTGCCTCAAGAAAAGGCTCACATCCTCTCGTAATTTGTACCGGCATATCTCTTCTCTCACACGTCCCAAACCCAATCCTCCTCGTTTTCTCATTGATCGAAATGGTTCTGTTTTGACTGACTCTCAAAGTAAATGTGACTTACTAGCAGCTGAGTTTGCCTCTTCCTTTACCCATGATGACGGTTTGTTACCCCGCCCCGCTGGAGATCCCATTCTTCCACAAGCTAATCTAAGTATCTTTCTTCCGTATACTGTTTCACGTGCTTTGTCTAAATTGAAATACACGGGTAGTACCGGTGCCGATGGAATTCCTCAGCTTGTGTTCAAAATGTGTCATTCTTCGCTTTCGGTTCCTCTATCCCACATATACAACTTTTGTCTTATCACATCTTCGACTCCTGCTATTTGGAAGCATTCTTTTGTGACCGCAATTCCTAAACAAGGCAAAGAACCCTCGTCTCCTTCTTCCTATAGGCCCATATCGATATTGTCCCCTGCATCGAAGACACTAGAGCGCTTACTTCGTAAGACTATTATAGAGCATCTTGAAAGATTCGATGTGTTGTCTAATTATCAGCACGGTTTTCGAGAGAAGGCTTCTGTTGTCACCAATTTATTGATGTGTGAGGAAGACTGGACGAGAGCGCTAGGGAGTGGACTTTCCACCGATGTCATATATCTCGATTTTTCTCGAGCTTTCGATACAATTAGTATTCCTAAGCTTCTCTACAAGTGTAGACATTATGGTATACCATCTCAATTGTTATTGTTTCTGGAATCCTTCTTGACAGATCGCACTTTTTCAGTTCGCATTGGTAGGACTCGTTCTCCTCAATTTAATGTGACATCAGGGGTTCCCCAGGGTTCTGTCCTTGGACCTCTGCTATTCATCTTATACATAACTGATTTGAACCATGTACTAGCTCAATTCCCTAATGTGCATTTCCAAGCATTTGCCGATGATATTAAAGTGTATGTGTCTTATAACAAAGATACCTTTTTAGAGCGAAGTCAAGAACTACAACTTGCACTCGATGCTATTACTGTTTGGTGTGAATGTAATCAACTCTCCTTGTCTCCCAGTAAAACTCTTCATCTGCATATAGGGTACCAATCTCTCATCGCCTCCTATTCAATCTGCCATGTTCTGTTATCACGTGTCAACCAAGTTCGCGACCTGGGAGTACAAGTTGTCTCATCATTGCGCAGAGGCCCAGCTGTTGAAGATCGAGTGAGCAAAGCAACGGCAGCCATGTATTCACTCCTCCGTGCTGTTCCCATCAACGACCCAGTTATTCTGCTCAAATGCTTTTCCACATATATACTTCCTCATCTAGAATTTGCATCTTGCTTCTGGAATCCATATTATAAAAAAGACTGCAAAATTATCGAGAAAGTACTTGAAGCTTTTACTCGTATCGTATACTACCGATGCTTTCCTAATCCTGACTATCCACGTGCACTTCCTTCTTATTCTTGTCGATTGGCTAACCTAGGTCTTTCTTCCTTGATAGACAGGCGGAAAGTCGCGGATCTTATGATGGGTTGGAAAATTTACAACAATAGTTCCATTGTCGCGAAGGAAAAGTTCTTCAAATGGGTTCCGATTACACGGACAAATGTTAACGGTTTGTATGTCGAAGCAACACAGAATACGGCCCGTTTCCATTGTTTCTCATTAAGGGTAACACGTATGTTCACTAGATTATCGAGAGATGTGTTGAATGTTCCGAGTGAACACGTTTTTAAAAAAGCTGTCATCAATATCATTGATACACTTTAGTCTTTCCGTTTCGAATCAGCAGACATATGGATGTAATTATTAGACACTATGACGCGCTCTGTAATAAATTGTTACAAGAATTGTCTTAGATTTCTTTTCTTTTTTTTCTTTGCTTCTTAAAGACACCATTGTTATCTGTGGTTTTTGAATGTTTGTTTTTGCACTGACAAGTGTAGATAAAATATATATATATATCTTTAGACATCTCAAGATATCAAGATATAACAGGTGTACGTAGAAAACTTGCTTGATAATTTATTGACACTCATTATTCGAACAACTTGAGACGTTGCTAATCGAGAAGAGTTTTAGGAATAGTAGAGACAATACAGTGTTACATCACAATCTTAGCCAATATAGAAAATACAGAGTCGACTTATAACTTCAATTCGACTCATTTTATCCACTCCAAAGGCAGAAAGAAATGTTAATGGTGATATGATTTAGAACATGAAGAACGTTTACAATTTTTTTTCAAAAAAGAGAGCTGCTCGTGGTTGGGCGCTATCTTCAAGCTTTCAATATGTCACTAAAGCTTTCTCTGTTTCCTTTAGTGAAGTAATGACAGTTTCTCTTTTGTAGTAAAGCAAAAAAAACCTTCTATTCACAGAGTGAAGTACGAGATCCCGACCGGCCCGAGCGACACATGCATTTGCGCCTTCGACAAGCACACGAAGGACGCCTGGCCGTGCTACATAAAGGACTCCTGGGTGGCGACGATGTGCTCCTCGTGCAATTCGCGCGCCGTATGCACGAAGCAGGCCTCCGAGAACGACAAGGACTCCACGCCCTGTCTGTGCGCCCCCAACAACTACTGCGTGGCGTACAACGGAAAGCAGCCCATCCTGGAGATATGGCAATTCCTGCGAGGAGGTCCCACCACCGAAGACCCCAATTTCCTCGAAGCAATGGGTTTTGCCGTGAGTTTTTTTAACTTATAACAATGATATTGAAAACTCATCAAGTTATACCTTACAAGAATAAATGATTAAACAATTGCACGAAAAGAGCTAAATAATACAATTTTCGGAGAGCATACATGAGCATATGTGTATTTGTTCATACCATTATTTTTCCAATATTTTAATTGATAAGAACTTGAAAAAAGTCGACCATATTGAAGGGAATGACAGATGAAGTGGCGATAGTCACCAAAGCAAAGGAGAACATCATTTTTGCAATGGCGACGCTCTCCATGGAGAAACGTCAGGATATTTCCAGCACAAAGAAGGAACTCGTTCACAAGTGCTCCTTCAACGGACTGGCATGCGATATTGAGAAGTTGGTGAACGTCAAGTCTCGACTGATTTGAGGGCGTTGATTGAGTAATGATTGGTTTAGAAAAATATTTTAAGTATTGATTAATTTAGAAGGATTTAACCAGGGTAATGTTCATTCGGAATCGTAGTTTATTCATTCGGAATCGTGATTGATTCAGAGGGGCGTCGATTAACTATTTATTGGTTCAGAAGATCGATATACTTTATGTTGCATTTGTGAATGACCAGTTACTTCAGTGACTTTCTGACGCATGTCGATCCCGTCTTCGGCTCTTGCTACACCTTCAATCACAATCGAACGGTCAATCTAACTAGCATCCGAGCAGGCGAGTGGTTCTTTCAGGACTAGTTGAGCTAAAAGCAGCTTTACTTAAACACCTTGAAAGTCAATAAAATCATGCGAGATCCTTGTTGACCTTTGGGTGACCTCGCTCTCAACCCAAGCACTCAATGAGCTTTACTTGAAAGAACAAACTTGTACATACATATCAGTACGCATGTACATATACAGATCAGTACGCTTGGGATGCGACGTAATTCTGAGCTATAAACTGGTTGCAATTTTTCTATCTCTCTCGATCAAGCGTTACGCGAGCATGTTACTGTGGGAGAGAACTGATATTTTAACGGTAAGGAAACATCTCAAGAAAAAACATAGTTATTAGATCGAACGCTTCATCATCGAATTTCTATTCACATCCAAAACCCGTTGAATTCAACTGTCTCTGTTGTAAGTGATGTTTTCGAATAACCCCGAAAAGCTTGAATTTCAACCTGTGGAAGGCTCGAAACTCCAGAATTATGTTGTCTTTTTGCGTAGAGATAGTTTTTCGACATTTCAAAGTATAACGAGTTCGGAAAAAAATGTTAAAACAGAACGGTCTTAATTTTTTTTAATTAGAAAAGACACAGGGAAACCGTTCCATTTTTTAAAAGAAGAAGGGAAAGTTGTGTTTTATGAAGGTCCCATGTATGGACTGCGCATGATGGTTTATGTGAACTCTTCCGACTACATGCCGACTACAGAAGCCACCGGCGTTCGTCTCACCATCCACGACAAAGAGGACTTCCCTTTCCCAGACACATTCGGATACTCGGCCCCGACTGGATACGTCTCCTCCTTCGGACTCAGACTGGTGAGTAAGAGAATCAGGGATGGAGAGGTAAAGAGAGGGAGAGGTGAATCAAAGTAAGAGAGCGAAAGAGAAAGAAAGAGACTGAGAAAAAAAAGAGATAGAAAGAAATGAAGTGATGGAGACAGAGAGTTAGAAAAAACAAAAAGAGAAGTATATACAATATAGAGAAAGAAAGATTTCGAGAAAAAGAAAGATTCAAAGAGAAAAAGAGAGAGAAAATTTTTTATAAAGTGAGAAGCATATAGAATAGAGAGAGAAAGAAAAAGACTGAAAAAAGAAAAATAGAAGGAGAAAAGATAGCAAGAGAGAGAAAAAAGGAAAAGAAAGAAATAGGAAGATCTTATGCTTACACATCCTCAAGGATTGCAGCGAAAGATGGCCCGACTCCCAGCTCCTTACGGCGATTGTATTCCGGATGGAAAAACCGCCGACTACGTCTACCCCAACTACGAGTATTCCGTGGAGGCGAGTGTATACCAAGCACTATAGTACAAGTACAAGTACTATCTAACTGTTTAATCAAGTACAAGTACAAGTACAAGTAAAAGCACTACATAACTGTTTAATCATTAAAGGTATTATTTTAAGGCATTTTTTCTTCAGAAACTTATATACAGTTATTGATACCATTTGTTCATTCATATCGACATGAAATATGAATGAGCAACTTACTTATGGGTGGAGTCTAAACGGTCAGGGAGATGCTTTTGCTTGGGATGTCTAAACGGTCAGGGAGATGCTTTGCTTGGATGTCTAAACGGTCAGGAGATGCTTTTGCTTGGGATGTCTAAACCCGGTCAGCTGACGATGCCTTTTGCTTGGGATGTCTAAACGGTCAGGGAGATGCTTTTGCTTGGGATGTCTAAACGGTCAGGGAGATGCTTTTGCTTGGGATGTCTAAACGGTCAGGGAGATGCTTTTGCTTGGGATGTCTAAACGGTCAGGGAGATGCTTTTGCTTGGGATGTCTAAACGGTCAGGGAGATGCTTTTGCTTGGGATGTCTAAACGGTCAGGGAGATGCTTCTTGCTTGGGATGTCTAAACGGTCAGCGGAGATGCCTTCTTGCTTCGGGATCGTCTAAACGGTCAGGGAGATGCTTTTGCTTGGGATGTCTAAACGGTCAGGGAGATGCTTTTGCTTGGGATGTCTAAACGGTCAGGGAGATGCTTTTGCTTGGATGTCTAAACGGTCAGGGAGATGCTTTTGCTTGGGATGTCTAAACGGTCAGGGAGATGCTTTTGCTTGGGATGTCTAAACGGTCAGGGAGATGCTTTTGCTTGGGATGTCTAAACGGTCAGGGAGATGCTTTTGCTTGGGATGTCTAAACGGTCAGGGAGATGCTTTTGCTTGGGATGTCTAAACGGTCAGGGAGATGCTTTTGCTTGGGATGTCTAAACGGTCAGGGAGATGCTTTTGCTTGGGATGTCTAAACGGTCAGGGGAGATGCTTTTGCTTGGGATGTCTAAACGGTCAGGGAGATGCTTTTGCTTGGGATGTCTAAACGGTCAGGGAGATGCTTTTGCTTGGGGATGTCTAAACGGTCAGGGAGATGCTTTTGCTTGGGATGTCTAAACGGTCAGGGAGATGCTTTTGCTTGGGATGTCTAAACGGTCAGGGAGATGCTTTTGCTTGGGATGTCTAAACGGTCAGGGAGATGCTTTGCTTGGGATGTCTAAACGGTCAGGGAGATGCTTTTGCTTGGGATGTCTAAACGGTCAGGGAGATGCTTTTGCTTGGATGTCTAAACGGTCAGGGAGATGCTTTTGCTTGGGATGTCTAAACGGTCAGGGAGATGCTTTTGCTTGGGATGTCTAAACGGTCAGGGAGATGCTTTTGCTTGGGATGTCTAAACGGTCAGGGAGATGCTTTTGCTTGGGATGTCTAAACGGTCAGGGAGATGCTTTTGCTTGGGATGTCTAAACGGTCAGGGAGATGCTTTTGCTTGGGATGTCTAAACGGTCAGGGAGATGCTTTTGCTTGGGATGTCTAAACGGTCAGGGAGATGCTTTTGCTTGGGATGTCTAAACGGTCAGGGAGATGCTTTTGCTTGGGATGTCTAAACGGTCAGGGAGATGCTTTTGCTTGGGATGTCTAAACGGTCAGGGAGATGCTTTTGCTTGGGATGTCTAAACGGTCAGGGAGATGCTTTTGCTTGGGATGTCTAAACGGTCAGGGAGATGCTTTTGCTTGGGATGTCTAAACGGTCAGGGAGATGCTTTTGCTTGGGATGTCTAAACGGTCAGGGAGATGCTTTTGCTTGGGATGTCTAAACGGTCAGGGAGATGCTTTTGCTTGGATGTCCTAAACGGTCAGGGAGATGCTTTTGCTTGGGATGTCTAAACGGTCAGGGAGATGCTTTTGCTTGGGATGTCTAAACGGTCCAGGGAGATGCTTTTGCTTGGGATGTCTAAACGGTCAGGGAGATGCTTTTGCTTGGGATGTCTAAACGGTCAGGGAGATGCTTTTGCTTGGGATGTCTAAACGGTCAGGGAGATGCTTTTGCTTGGGATGTCTAAACGGTCAGGGAGATGCTTTTGCTTGGGATGTCTAAACGGTCAGGGAGATGCTTTTGCTTGGGATGTCTAAACGGTCAGGGAGATGCTTTTGCTTGGGATGTCTAAACGGTCAGGGAGATGCTTTTGCTTGGGATGTCTAAACGGTCAGGGAGATGCTTTTGCTTGGGATGTCTAAACGGTCAGGGAGATGCTTTTGCTTGGGATGTCTAAACGGTCAGGGAGATGCTTTTGCTTGGGATGTCTAAACGGTCAGGGAGATGCTTTTGCTTGGGATGTCCTAAACGGTCAGGGAGATGCTTTTGCTTGGGATGTCTAAACGGTCAGGGAGATGCTTTTGCTTGGGATGTCTAAACGGTCAGGGAGATGCTTTTGCTTGGGATGTCTAAAACGGTCAGGGAGATGCTTTTGCTTGGGATGTCTAAACGGTCAGGGAGATGCTTTTGCTTGGGATGTCTAAACGGTCAGGGAGATGCTTTTGCTTGGGATGTCTAAACGGTCAGGGAGATGCTTTTGCTTGGGATGTCTAAACGGTCAGGGAGATGCTTTTGCTTGGGATGTCTAAACGGTCAGGGAGATGCTTTTGCTTGGGATGTCTAAACGGTCAGGGAGATGCTTTTGCTTGGGATGTCTAAACGGTCAGGGAGATGCTTTTGCTTGGGATGTCTAAACGGTCAGGGAGATGCTTTTGCTTGGGATGTCTAAACGGTCAGGAGATGCTTTTGCTTGGGATGTCTAAACGGTCAGGGAGATGCTTTTGCTTGGGATGTCTAAACGGTCAGGGAGATGCTTTTGCTTGGGATGTCTAAACGGTCAGGGAGATGCTTTTGCTTGGGATGTCTAAACGGTCAGGGAGATGCTTTTGCTTGGGATGTCTAAACGGTCAGGGAGATGCTTTTTGCTTGGGATGTCTAAACGGTCAGGGAGATGCTTTTGCTTGGGATGTCTAAACGGTCAGGGAGATGCTTTTGCTTGGGATGTCTAAACGGTCAGGGAGATGCTTTTGCTTGGGATGTCTAAACGGTCAGGGAGATGCTTTTGCTTGGGATGTCTAAACGGTCAGGGAGATGCTTTTGCTTGGGATGTCTAAACGGTCAGGGAGATGCTTTTGCTTGGGATGTCTAAACGGTCAGGGAGATGCTTTTGCTTGGGATGTCTAAACGGTCAGGGAGATGCTTTTGCTTGGGATGTCTAAACGGTCAGGGAGATGCTTTTGCTTGGGATGTCTAAACGGTCAGGGAGATGCTTTTGCTTGGGATGTCTAAACGGTCAGGGAGATGCTTTTGCTTGGGATGTCTAAACGGTCAGGGAGATGCTTTTGCTTGGGATGTCTAAACGGTCAGGGAGATGCTTTTGCTTGGGATGTCTAAACGGTCAGGGAGATGCTTTTGCTTGGGATGTCTAAACGTCAGGGAGATGCTTTTGCTTGGGATGTCTAAACGGTCAGGGAGATGCTTTTGCTTGGGATGTCTAAACGGTCAGGGAGATGCTTTTGCTTGGGATGTCTAAACGGTCAGGGAGATGCTTTTGCTTGGGATGTCTAAACGGTCAGGGAGATGCTTTTGCTTGGGATGTCTAAACGGTCAGGGAGATGCTTTTGCTTGGGATGTCTAAACGGTCAGGGAGATGCTTTTGCTTGGGATGTCTAAACGGTCAGGGAGATGCTTTGCTTGGGATGTCTAAACGGTCAGGGAGATGCTTTTGCTTGGGATGTCTAAACGGTCAGGGAGATGCTTTTGCTTGGGATGTCTAAACGGTCAGGGAGATGCTTTTGCTTGGGATGTCTAAACGGTCAGGGAGATGCTTTTGCTTGGGATGTCTAAACGGTCAGGGAGATGCTTTTGCTTGGGATGTCTAAACGGTCAGGGAGATGCTTTTGCTTGGGATGTCTAAACGGTCAGGGAGATGCTTTTGCTTGGGATGGTCTAAACGGTCAGGGAGATGCTTTTGCTTGGGATGTCTAAACGGTCAGGGAGATGCTTTTGCTTGGGATGTCTAAACGGTCAGGAGATGCTTTTGCTTGGGATGTCTAAACGGTCAGGGAGATGCTTTTGCTTGGGATGTCTAAACGGTCAGGGAGATGCTTTTGCTTGGGATGTCTAAACGGTCAGGGAGATGCTTTTGCTTGGGATGTCTAAACGGTCAGGGAGATGCTTTTGCTTGGGATGTCTAAACGGTCAGGGAGATGCTTTTGCTTGGGATGTCTAAACGGTCAGGGAGATGCTTTTGCTTGGGATGTCTAAACGGTCAGGGAGATGCTTTTGCTTGGGATGTCTAAACGGTCAGGGAGATGCTTTTGCTTGGGATGTCCTAAACGGTCAGGGAGATGCTTTTGCTTGGGATGTCTAAACGGTCAGGGAGATGCTTTTGCTTGGGATGTCTAAACGGTCAGGGAGATGCTTTTGCTTGGGATGTCTAAACGGTCAGGGAGATGCTTTTGCTTGGGATGTCTAAACGGTCAGGGAGATGCTTTTGCTTGGGATGTCTAAACGGTCAGGGAGATGCTTTTGCTTGGGATGTCTAAACGGTCAGGGAGATGCTTTTGCTTGGGATGTCTAAACGGTCAGGGAGATGCTTTTGCTTGGGATGTCTAAACGGTCAGGGAGATGCTTTTGCTTGGGATGTCTAAACGGTCAGGGAGATGCTTTTGCTTGGGATGTCTAAACGGTCAGGGAGATGCTTTTGCTTGGGATGTCTAAACGGTCAGGGAGATGCTTTTGCTTGGGATGTCTAAACGGTCAGGGAGATGCTTTTGCTTGGGATGTCTAAACGGTCAGGGAGATGCTTTTGCTTGGGATGTCTAAACGGTCAGGAGATGCTTTTGCTTGGATGTCTAAACGGTCAGGGAGATGCTTTTGCTTGGGATGTCTAAACGGTCAGGGAGATGCTTTTGCTTGGGATGTCTAAACGGTCAGGAGATGCTTTTGCTTGGGATGTCTAAACGGTCAGGGAGATGCTTTTGCTTGGGATGTCTAAACGGTCAGGGAGATGCTTTTGCTTGGGATGTCTAAACGGTCAGGGAGATGCTTTTGCTTGGGATGTCTAAACGGTCAGGGAGATGCTTTTGCTTGGGATGTCTAAACGGTCAGGGAGATGCTTTTGCTTGGGATGTCTAAACGGTCAGGGAGATGCTTTTGCTTGGGATGTCTAAACGGTCAGGGAGATGCTTTTGCTTGGGATGTCTAAACGGTCAGGGAGATGCTTTTGCTTGGGATGTCTAAACGGTCAGGGAGATGCTTTTGCTTGGGATGTCTAAACGGTCAGGGAGATGCTTTTGCTTGGGATGTCTAAACGGTCAGGGAGATGCTTTTGCTTGGGATGTCTAAACGGTCAGGGAGATGCTTTTGCTTGGGATGTCTAAACGGTCAGGGAGATGCTTTTGCTTGGGATGTCTAAACGGTGGGATGTCTAAACGGTCAGGGAGATGCTTTTGCTTGGGATGTCTAAACGGTCAGGGAGATGCTTTTGCTTGGGATGTCTAAACGGTCAGGGAGATGCTTTTGCTTGGGATGTCTAAACGGTCAGGGAGATGCTTTTGCTTGGGATGTCTAAACGGTCAGGGAGATGCTTTTGCTTGGGATGTCTAAACGGTCAGGGAGATGCTTTTGCTTGGGATGTCTAAACGGTCAGGGAGATGCTTTTGCTTGGGATGTCTAAACGGTCAGGGAGATGCTTTTGCTTGGGATGTCTAAACGGTCAGGGAGATGCTTTTGCTTGGGATGTCTAAACGGTCAGGGAGATGCTTTTGCTTGGGATGTCTAAACGGTCAGGGAGATGCTTTTGCTTGGGATGTCTAAACGGTCAGGGAGATGCTTTTGCTTGGGATGTCTAAACGGTCAGGGAGATGCTTTTGCTTGGGATGTCTAAACGGTCAGGGAGATGCTTTTGCTTGGGATGTCTAAACGGTCAGGGAGATGCTTTTGCTTGGGATGTCTAAACGGTCAGGGAGATGCTTTTGCTTGGGATGTCTAAACGGTCAGGGAGATGCTTTTGCTTGGGATGTCTAAACGGTCAGGGAGATGCTTTTGCTTGGGATGTCTAAACGGTCAGGGAGATGCTTTTGCTTGGGATGTCTAAACGGTCAGGGAGATGCTTTTGCTTGGGATGTCTAAACGGTCAGGGAGATGCTTTTGCTTGGGATGTCTAAACGGTCAGGGAGATGCTTTTGCTTGGGATGTCTAAACGGTCAGGGAGATGCTTTTGCTTGGGATGTCTAAACGGTCAGGGAGATGCTTTTGCTTGGGATGTCTAAACGGTCAGGGAGATGCTTTTGCTTGGGATGTCTAAACGGTCAGGGAGATGCTTTTGCTTGGGATGTCTAAACGGTCAGGGAGATGCTTTTGCTTGGGATGTCTAAACGGTCAGGGAGATGCTTTTGCTTGGGATGTCTAAACGGTCAGGGAGATGCTTTTGCTTGGGATGTCTAAACGGTCAGGGAGATGCTTTTGCTTGGGATGTCTAAACGGTCAGGGAGATGCTTTTGCTTGGGATGTCTAAACGGTCAGGGAGATGCTTTTGCTTGGGATGTCTAAACGGTCAGGGAGATGCTTTTGCTTGGGATGTCTAAACGGTCAGGGAGATGCTTTTGCTTGGGATGTCTAAACGGTCAGGGAGATGCTTTTGCTTGGGATGTCTAAACGGTCAGGGAGATGCTTTTGCTTGGGATGTCTAAACGGTCAGGGAGATGCTTTTGCTTGGGATGTCTAAACGGTCAGGAGATGCTTTTGCTTGGGATGTCTAAACGGTCAGGGAGATGCTTTGCTTGGGATGTCTAAACGGTCAGGGAGATGCTTTTGCTTGGGATGTCTAAACGGTCAGGGAGATGCTTTTGCTTGGGATGTCTAAACGGTCAGGGAGATGCTTTTGCTTGGGATGTCTAAACGGTCAGGGAGATGCTTTTGCTTGGGATGTCTAAACGGTCAGGGAGATGCTTTTGCTTGGGATGTCTAAACGGTCAGGAGATGCTTTTGCTTGGGATGTCTAAACGGTCAGGGAGATGCTTTTGCTTGGGATGTCTAAACGGTCAGGGAGATGCTTTTGCTTGGGATGTCTAAACGGTCAGGGAGATGCTTTTGCTTGGGATGTCTAAACGGTCAGGGAAATGCTTTTGCTTGGGATGTCTAAACGGTCAGGGAGATGCTTTTGCTTGGGATGTCTAAACGGTCAGGGAGATGCTTTTGCTTGGGATGTCTAAACGGTCAGGGAGATGCTTTTGCTTGGGATGTCTAAACGGTCAGGGAGATGCTTTTGCTTGGGATGTCTAAACGGTCAGGGAGATGCTTTTGCTTGGGATGTCTAAACGGTCAGGGAGATGCTTTTGCTTGGGATGTCTAAACGGTCAGGGAAATGCTTTTGCTTGGGATGTCTAAACGGTCAGGGAGATGCTTTTGCTTGGGATGTCTAAACGGTCAGGGAGATGCTTTGCTTGGGATGTCTAAACGGTCAGGGAGATGCTTTTGCTTGGGATGTCTAAACGGTCAGGGAGATGCTTTTGCTTGGGATGTCTAAACGGTCAGGGAGATGCTTTTGCTTGGGATGTCTAAACGGTCAGGGAAATGCTTTTGCTTGGGATGTCTAAACGGTCAGGGAGATGCTTTTGCTTGGGATGTCTAAACGGTCAGGGAGATGCTTTTGCTTGGGATGTCTAAACGGTCAGGGAGATGCTTTTGCTTGGGATGTCTAAACGGTCAGGGAGATGCTTTTGCTTGGGATGTCTAAACGGTCAGGGAGATGCTTTTGCTTGGGATGTCTAAACGGTCAGGGAGATGCTTTTGCTTGGGATGTCTAAACGGTCAGGGAGATGCTTTTGCTTGGGATGTCTAAACGGTCAGGGAGATGCTTTTGCTTGGGATGTCTAAACGGTCAGGGAGATGCTTTTGCTTGGGATGTCTAAACGGTCAGGGAGATGCTTTTGCTTGGGATGTCTAAACGGTCAGGGAGATGCTTTTGCTTGGGATGTCTAAACGGTCAGGGAGATGCTTTTGCTTGGGATGTCTAAACGGTCAGGGAGATGCTTTTGCTTGGGATGTCTAAACGGTCAGGGAGAATGCTTTTGCTTGGGATGTCTAAACGGTCAGGGAGATGCTTTTGCTTGGGATGTCTAAACGGTCAGGGAGATGCTTTTGCTTGGGATGTCTAAACGGTCAGGGAGATGCTTTTGCTTGGGATGTCTAAACGGTCAGGGAGATGCTTTTGCTTGGGATGTCTAAACGGTCAGGGAGATGCTTTTGCTTGGGATGTCTAAACGGTCAGGGAGATGCTTTTGCTTGGGATGTCTAAACGGTCAGGGAGATGCTTTTGCTTGGGATGTCTAAACGGTCAGGGAGATGCTTTTGCTTGGGATGTCTAAACGGTCAGGGAGATGCTTTTGCTTGGGATGTCTAAACGGTCAGGGAGATGCTTTTGCTTGGGATGTCTAAACGGTCAGGGAGATGCTTTTGCTTGGGATGTCTAAACGGTCAGGGAGATGCTTTTGCTTGGGATGTCTAAACGGTCAGGGAAATGCTTTTGCTTGGGATGTCTAAACGGTCAGGGAGATGCTTTTGCTTGGGATGTCTAAACGGTCAGGGAGATGCTTTTGCTTGGGATGTCTAAACGGTCAGGGAGATGCTTTTGCTTGGGATGTCTAAACGGTCAGGGAGATGCTTTTGCTTGGGATGTCTAAACGGTCAGGGAGATGCTTTTGCTTGGGATGTCTAAACGGTCAGGGAGACGCTTTTGCTTGGGATGTCTAAATGGTCAGGGAGATGCTTTTGCTTGGGATGTCTAAACGGTCAGGGAGATGCTTTTGCTTGGGATGTCTAAACGGTCAGGGAGATGCTTTTGCTTGGGATGTCTAAACGGTCAGGGAGATGCTTTTGCTTGGGATGTCTAAACGGTCAGGGAGATGCTTTTGCTTGGGATGTCTAAACGGTCAGGGAGATGCTTTTGCTTGGGATGTCTAAACGGTCAGGGAGATGCTTTTGCTTGGGATGTCTAAACGGTCAGGGAGATGCTTTTGCTTGGGATGTCTAAACGGTCAGGGAAATGCTTTTGCTTGGGATGTCTAAACGGTCAGGGAGATGCTTTTGCTTGGGATGTCTAAACGGTCAGGGAGATGCTTTTGCTTGGGATGTCTAAACGGTCAGGGAGATGCTTTTGCTTGGGATGTCTAAACGGTCAGGGAGATGCTTTTGCTTGGGATGTCTAAACGGTCAGGGAGATGCTTTTGCTTGGGATGTCTAAACGGTCAGGGAGATGCTTTTGCTTGGGATGTCTAAACGGTCAGGGAGATGCTTTTGCTTGGGATGTCTAAACGGTCAGGGAGATGCTTTTGCTTGGGATGTCTAAACGGTCAGGGAGATGCTTTTGCTTGGGATGTCTAAACGGTCAGGGAAATGCTTTTGCTTGGGATGTCTAAACGGTCAGGGAGATGCTTTTGCTTGGGATGTCTAAACGGTCAGGGAGATGCTTTTGCTTGGGATGTCTAAACGGTCAGGGAGATGCTTTTGCTTGGGATGTCTAAACGGTCAGGGAGATGCTTTTGCTTGGGATGTCTAAACGGTCAGGGAGATGCTTTTGCTTGGGATGTCTAAACGGTCAGGGAGATGCTTTTGCTTGGGATGTCTAAACGGTCAGGGAGATGCTTTTGCTTGGGATGTCTAAACGGTCAGGGAGATGCTTTTGCTTGGGATGTCTAAACGGTCAGGGAGATGCTTTTGCTTGGGATGTCTAAACGGTCAGGGAGATGCTTTTGCTTGGGATGTCTAAACGGTCAGGGAGATGCTTTTGCTTGGGATGTCTAAACGGTCAGGGAGATGCTTTTGCTTGGGATGTCTAAACGGTCAGGGAGATGCTTTTGCTTGGGATGTCTAAACGGTCAGGGAGATGCTTTTGCTTGGGATGTCTAAACGGTCAGGGAGATGCTTTTGCTTGGGATGTCTAAACGGTCAGGGAGATGCTTTTGCTTGGGATGTCTAAACGGTCAGGGAGATGCTTTTGCTTGGGATGTCTAAACGGTCAGG
>OZ057409.1:9961844-9971844 GCA_964056735.1 Allodiplogaster pararmata | reverse complement strand
TCATTCCTAACATGGATAACCAAGAAAAAATAAAAGGAAAGTATATTTGGTCTGAGTTACAAACAACTTTATTGTTGAGCTGAAAAGCTTTCAATTTGTCTCTAACTTTTGAATATTTTTTAAACTCATCGAAATACTGGCCCATTACTTTTTTCGGAATGCTCACCATTCTCTTCCCTGCATACATCGCCCCTTGGCACTATGTAGAAGACGCTCACTTGATACAACTTGAAGTCCACGCTCCATTTATGACGTTTTCCAGGCTTCGAGTTTTGTGCTCTCCAAAGTTCTAAACGAAATAACAGCTAATATGTATATGAATATTTGATGGGGATCGGGACATCCAGCATTCCAATCACTCAACTCTCTCTCTCTATCTGTTGCATACTGAACTCTCACTTAGTCCTTTTATAGAGCACAAAGCTCGAGGCATAGGGCGAAAAACCCATCTGTTTTATTGTTCTGAAAAGCCATTGTTTGAGTGTCTCACGCTCTAGTGTCTCTGCTCTCAACTTTTTCTCTAGCACCATTTATGCACTTCACGAACACGAATAACATGAATAAAAGAGTGAATTTGGTAAATTGTGTGCTTAATAGAGCTCCATTTCAATAACATTGAACTTGAAGCGAATTATGAAATAAAAGTTTCAATTTTCTTGCATTAAACTGTCCACACTGTTTATTCTTGCTCTTCCATCCAGTGAGGATTTTATTCAAAAACGAATTGCAAAAACAAATTTCTGATTTGTTATGTTCCTTTTTACCTTGTTTAAGTTCGAAGTGCGAATCTGATTTTTTTCTGTTTAAATTCGAACTTCTATAATAATTTTTCTATGTTTTACTTAAAATCGATATGCAGTTGAATGTTTTTCTCAGTCCTAACAATAAACTTAGATTCAATTTTCAGCTCAATAAAAGATATTAAAAAATGGGATTCAAAGTTATAGAAAACGTTTTTTCATGGGAAAAACTTCCAAGAATTTTTGAAACAAGAACATATACATAAAATATGTGATTGGATGCCTTAAAATTTCAAAGAATGATACGCTTAATACCGGCTTTTTACCTCTCGAGTGCAGAGTGCTTGTTTCAGTGACTTCATAGATTTTTCTACGTAAACTAAAATTTATGTAATTGATGAATGAGTCGAAACCTACAGCAAAGTTATAAGTAAAAATAATAAGGAAAAGGAAAATTAAGTCTGGTATAGATGCTGGAATGAGATAGTCGAAATCAGATATTTAAATTGAGATTCTGATAGGGTTCGTAGTCAAAAAAGATCTCTATGGCTTTGCATCGACAAAACTTCTGGATGGGTTTGTAGTCGCAAAATTTCGGGATTTTTCGTAGTCACAAAAATTGCACAGACGGTTTAGTAGTCACAAAGCTCTGAATCATGAAAAAACTGCTATGTGAACGTGTCACAGATCTTTTCCGGTTGACTTTGCCGTCAATGAAGGGCAAGATCACAACAGATCAGTTGCCTTCGTGGCCTTGAGTGAGTATCTGCTTCTGGAGACTGTTGACGACTTCGTAGACGCGCTCCAGTTCTTTCCCAGCCTGCGAAAAACACACGGTCAATCGAATCCACCAGAGGTTGCTTTGGTACATCAATCAAAACTCGCTTAGTTATGTCGCTTGGCCACAATATAGGGGATCAAATCGTTACATCATTCAAGGGGTCGTTTGGTTAGAAGGGAACCTTTGGTTAAGAAAGGTAGTTTGACCAACTCCCTTGGTTGCATCAGTCGAGAACTCCCTAGGTTATTTTCCTTGGTTACATCAATTACTGGGATGATTGGTTACATCAATCAGTTGGTTTCTTGGTTTCGAGGTGTCGCTTGGTTGAGCCCCTAGGTTACAACAATTGCTCTAATTTTTACCGAGCACTAGCGAACTGGGTACATTCAATCGTTTCGCATCAGAAATACCCGTATAATTAGTGAAAGATCACATAAACACACACAAAAAGTATAATAGAGAGAAGCTCGACACAGAAATGAAGAGAAAAGGTTCCATCTGACGTATTCGAGCATTAACTGGAAGCATTTCAAGTATACTAGCTACATATAACCATGGTTAACTAGCTATCATGAACTCTCTCTCTCTCTCTCTCTCTCTCTCTCTCTCTCTCTCTCTCTCTCTCTCTCTCTCTCTCTCATGAAGAGTGTTCATAACCAAGTCTTCGATGCGGGATGCTTGCCGGCAACAACAACAACAGCTATCATGAACGCTTTTACATTACGACTTTTGTATGGGCTCCCCAAGCGTCCTGCCTTCTTTTACAATGTATAGTTTATTCATCGATGCCAGCCCATTAACTTAAGGAATCTTCGTGAAATACTTCAACTAACCTTTAAAGCGAAAAAATCATTTACCTGCGGAAATTAAAGGATTATATATAAACTTTCCCTCGGATGGATTTACCCGAACTCAGGCGGTTGGAAAAGTAGGGTGCACGAATCTTACTTTTCTCTTGCTCAAAAAACTAGCAGTGTCATATGAAACAAACATTTTTCTTAGTAGGTAAGGTCTGTATCACATCTCAAGGCAAAGTCCCCCCTGACGCGGGGGATGGAATAAGCGTGAAGAAGAACGTAAAATAGGGTCCAATTCCACTTAGTTTTAAAATTTAAAAATTTTTTCCACTTTAAATGTTAAAGGAAAGAAGCACCATTGTCCAAAGCATCACTTGCGAGTACCTTTATGCCGGTGGGTGTTCCGACGCGAATTCTAGACTTGGATTGCACGACCAGCTTAGGTCGGTATCTCATGGTAGCGCGTGCCCTGACAAGAAACCACAAAAAGCCCGAGGAAAGTTATTGCCATTCAAGTTTTAAGTAACACATCTAAAAGGTAGTGACGCCTGTTCCAGATTGATCGAACCATCACACGGCAAAAGGTTGTCTACCGGGCGGGATTGAACCCAGCAATTTACTAAATCTCTATCCTGGAGTGCGTGCGTGTTCCCAGTTACATTCCAGGGACGATTTGCTATTCTGTGCAATGCTATGTGCTACGTGAGAAGATCGAACGCCTTGCTCTATTACCATTCTGTGATACATGCAAAGAGCTGCATTCTCGTCCTCTTCTCCGGGACAGTCGCTTCTGCCATTGCACAGCATGCCGTAGCTGATGCAAACCGGCCGCCCTTCCTCGTCCAGCGAGGGACAGGGATAGTAAGCAGAAGTGCATCCTTAATGAGTTTCACTGTTTAGTCTCTCTCTCTCTCTCTTTCTCTCTCTCTCTCTCTCTCTCTCTCTCTCTCTCTCTCTCACTCCAGCTCTCTTTCTGTTTCTGAGCTTCGATCCTTACTTGCAGTATGCTCGATAGGAATTCGCTCATCTGCGAGCGTGTAGAAAGACTGTCCAGCATCGTTGGGGTAGGGCAGGGCATTCTGAAAATAACAAAATTTTTAGAACTTACTAGAACACTTACTAGAGGTTCAAAGCTATTCATGCAAGCATACGTCGAATCAGCAGCAATTATGAGAATCTATCTAAGAAAACTTGACATTTTTAATGTGAAAGCAATGAAGAAGACCGCTTCCTTATAGTTGAACTCCTCACGAGAGAAATACTCATCATTCTCTAGAGTAACAGAAAGAAAGACGGTTGCTTCCATAGAGTTGAACTCACCACGAGAAGGATGCAACCGGCAAGGAGGAGAGCAAGTGGGCTTCCAGACATGGAAGGATGAGCATGGCAACTCTTAGGCATCACCTCTTTTATACCACCATTCTTCGGTGAAATTCTTCGCTTATCCGTTCGCCGTTCTAAGTAGGCCTATATGAATTAGTTGGTGAAGGGAAAAGAGCAGGTTAGCTTCATATAGAAAAGTGAAAATAGATAGAAAGCTTGAAACGGAGCGAAATACAGAATGATGGAAAAGAGAGAGGAAGGCGGAAAGAAAAGAAAGAGGTGTAATAGTAAGAGAGAGTGAGAATTATAAGAAAATGGTTTAAGGCTCCAAAAACTTGGTTAAGAGAGCGTGCAGGATAATTCATAATTGCAAATGAAAGCGCGAGGAACAGTGTACAAATCTTGTGTTAGGCAAATCTTCTCCTTGAACATGAATTGCGAATGTAATATTCATTAAAAATAAACGATTGGCACAACTAGGAATTTGCACGGAGCCTAGCTCAGGCTTAGAGCGGTTTTCTTCTGCGAGCAAGAAGATTTCCATTATTTTGATGAGAAAAGTCGAATAGTGGCAGGACGCACGTAAGAAGCTGAAGCGATTTGACGTAGGAATGATTTTATGCTGACTTCGTTCCATCGATTTGTACCTTCTTATCTGAACTTCCTCCCCCAAATTACTTTGTAACCGGAAACCGAAGTTAATAAGTCGTATAAAGCTGAAACACTATCCTATGTACATTCTAAGAAATTAGTGGATTTTTTTTCATCGAATATCACATCACCACATTATTGAGATAAAATTTATCAGAACTGTCGAATTTTACGAGAATTACATATCACGAACAGCTTGGGATCATTAGAGAGCACTTGCAAAAACGTTTCCTTTACTTTTGACAAAAAGGAAGTTTTCATGGCTAATTGCAATTTCTATAAAAAATTAAACTGAAAAAAAAGAGAAAAAAAAATTAAACTCACAATTTTCGAAGTAAAAACTAGCTAACTTGATTGAAAAGTGCTCTGTTCTTTACTTTTCTTTTTTATTTCTTTTCTTTTATCATTTTTCTCTTCTTTCTTTTCTGTTATCATTGTCATTTATCATTTATCAGTAGTAAACCTTTACAGTTTTAATCGTTAACCTTTATGATTAGTAAAAAGTTAACCTTTACTAATCATTTCATCTCCTAATTTCTGTTTAATCCTCAGTCAAAGCTTTCTTTCAAATTCCCGAATCAGTTCCGCGAACATCAATAGCTTCACTGGAAGCGTGCAGATCCCAAATCTCCTCACATACATAAGTATGTCTGAGCAGGGTCGAAACAGACTTATGAATTAGCGTCATCGCAGTGATCGATAGTGATAGTGTTTGAATATTTTCTCCCTTCATTCTTCATTTTTCATAATTATGTAATAAGATTTTCTAAAAGGATTCGACTAGATTCTGCGGGGAACTGCTTCAAAATCTTAGTTTTTGGGTTTAGTTGCAGAAGAATTTGCTCAATTTCAGAAAATGTTACTTTATAACGCGAAATATTGAAATGTCGAGTGAAAAACGTCGTGTGAAGACGGGCTCAAGGAAGACTTAAAAGAAGCCGTGAGCGAAAAAAAAGAATTTTGGAAGTTCATAGCAGCCACCCTGGAGGAGGCAGGGACAGATAATGATGAGCCATGAGAGCTGTTATAGGAGGATCATTTAGTTGAAGAAAACAGGAAAAAGTGATTTGCTTACGTTTTCGAATGTCATGTTTTTTATTTCCACTCATCTCATCATTCAATACGTTATAATAATTGTTAATGAGCTAATATCCAATGTCTCATGGAATTTTAAGTGATTGTATGTACGAGAGAAAAAACAACTAGATATAGTCTTCAGGGAAACATGATTCTCGATCAACGTGAAAGTTGACTCTGCTTTTTCTTAGGAATTTCAATTCGTAATGGAATGTGTGTTTAATGTCCTGATTCTCCCTACCACAAAGAGAGGGGGAGGGTAAGAGAGAGGAGAAAATTATAAATAGAGAGATTTAGAGAAAGAAATAGAAGGAGAGGGGAGAAAGAAAAGGGATATAGAGAAAGTGAGAATCGTAGAGAGAGAGAGTGAGAAGAAGTGAGAGAGATAGAGAGGGAGGGAGAGAGGGCGAGAGAGAGAGGGAGAGGGAGTGAGAGAGGTAGTGAGAGATACGAAAGAAGTTTCACTTACATACATCCCAGATGGTTCAGCTTAGCTGACTTTGGCTCGGTCACGAGAAAGATGCCGCTTCCCTCACGCTTATCTCGCCACTGTGATTTTCTGGAGAAGAAAACGCAACTTCAGTTATGGAAAGAAGAAAACGGCAAAAAGATTGGTAATACGAGAAGATCTGAATGATGCCCAGAAATTTCCCGAAATAACCTCTTTTCTTTTTCGAGGAAGTGAAGCGAATTTCGAAAGAAATAAAGATCAGAGGAGATAAAACCGAGCTTCTATAAATGACGCACACATATTTGTGAAGATTTTGAAAACTTTTTCTATGAGAGGAAGTTGAAAAAAATCGAGAGAAGTAGCTAACGTTAGATGGAAGTCTTTTCACTGATGTTCTGCTAGATTTGATGGCTTCAGTATACTTGTTTTTCAAGTAGCCAAATTAATGTCGAATGCTTTAATATGTATATGTTTAGGAACAGGCCACAAGTTGGAAAAAAAATCAGATAGACAAACTTTATTGTCTTACCAACGCACAAATTTATAGGTTTTTTTGCTTGTTCAAATCGCCTCAAACGGTCGACTTTTTTTCGCCTCTCGACTCTCTGCATTACGTTTGATTGACAGGATGGAGTCTACCTTCCATCATTATTTAACACTTTAAAGCCTCGTTGTCTAAACCATATTAAGTAAGACTTTGTCAGTACCTGGAAATGTTTGATTTCTAGAAGTCTTTTTCCCTGACATGGATACAGAGCTTTTCAAATGAGCTGAGATGATTCTGAGACCATAAACTAAAAAATTCATGCAATTATGTATTGTGATCAAGGCCACTAGAAACTGAATCATGAGGGATTGCAGAGACTTCCAGGAACTTGCGGCTTAAAATAGTTAGCATGAAACCAGCTGTCATGTTGCTTGAAAATTGGCTGGAGAAAGAACATCTAGTCTGCCTGAAACTGGAGTTAAAGAGTGAGAAGCCTATACTAAGCAGCCAAAACTAGCTGCTTCCTAAGTGGTAAAAAAACACACTGCCTAGATTCAAGGGACTTTCTTTTGAGAACTAACAGCTTAGTTTCAGCCGCCAGGAACTTGCTGCTATTGTTGGCAGCACAGAGTCAACATATAAAAAAAGTTGTGCCTTCTAATATTTATGACAATAACACAGCATTAGAGGCATTCATGATGAATCTCTTCTGAAAGCTGTCAAGAAATACTTTCATGAGATGAAGAAAATGTCATTTTGAGGTTTTTTTCACTCTAAATTTCATTTGAAAATCACCCTCAGAGCGTTTCTTTCTATCGACTTTTTCAGCTCTTTCTCCTACCCTTTTCTCACTTTCTCGGAATGTCTGTCTCGATATGTTTTCTCATGTTTCCCCTTCTTAACTTTCATCTTTACTTTTTTCTCACCTCGCTATCTTCTCAACTTTCTCCATCCATCTCTGTCTCTCCACTCTCTCTACCCCTTTCTCTTGCTTTCACTCTATTTTCCTCTCCATTCCTTTTCCTCTGTTTCCCGACTCCTTTCTCTCTCACAAACTCTCTCTCTCTCTCTCTCTCTCTCTCTCTCTCTCTCTCTCTCTCTCTCTCTCTCTCTCTGTCTTTCCGAAAATTCAATTTGTTCCTTTTAAGAATGTTCTCACCTAAATATTATACCAATTACTCTTTTCTAGCTTTACAAATATACATACTCATCTTCACGTGGTTACTTTGTCGTCTTTCAACAAGACCTTTATACCCTGCTTGCCTTTCCTGAAATTTATGTCTGAATCTTGACCTCGTCTTTTGATATAATTTACTCCGTCGACCGGTCTTGTATTCTCCAAGTCTCTTATTTGCTCTGTCTCTCCTTCTCTCTTTCTCTCTCTCTCTCCGTCTCTTTCTCTCTATCTCTCCGTCTCTCTCTCTATCCCTTTCCCTCTTTATCTCTCTCCCTTTCTCTCTCTCTCTTTTTTCTTCCTCTATCGGTCCTCATCTTTCTTTTTCTCTCACTTTCTCTCCACGTCTGTTTTTCATTCGCTCTCTTTTTTCTTCTCTGTCTTTCGCTCTGATCTCTCTTTCGCTTTTATGGTCTCTTTTTTCGTTTCTTCAACTATACACAATTCTTCTTTCAAGGAACTCTCTTCCTCTGGTTAAATGAAGTGTTTTCGTTTTCAGTTCCTGACTCTAAATACATGTTTTCACATTTTGAGACTCTATTTTGTACCCGTGCCCAAATTCAAATTCAAATATTTTGATTTGAACCGATGATAATCGGAGTCAAAGCATATTCTTATTTGGTAAAGATGCAAACTCGACTGCAATGCAAACTCTTTTATTTAGTGAGAAGTTAATGAATTTCGAGACTTTTTATCGTTCTACTTTATATTCACAAAGTTTAAGTTGATAGCAGGAACAACTTTTCGCTGAAACACTGAACTCGTGAAAGAAAGTGTTTTATTAGTGACTGAAACCTTCAGATTGTTCCCTCTTTGACTTTGAGAACAGAGAAGAAAAAACTCTGAGTGTAGTATTACACGTTTCAAGCAGGGATATAAACAGTTTTAATGAGATGCAACAAAGTATTATGAAATGGTACATTAGTTTGTATCTCTCAGGCTATTCTATAGAATATACAATAAATTCGTATTTATACAAAACAATAATTCGTATTCCAAATTATCTCTAGGAAATCTGTTGGAAAAATTAAAGTTTATACATTTATACATTTTAAAAATCGTTTATACATTACCTAGTTCGCAAATTCAAAGTCACTTGAACAATGATACGCGTTTCGAAATTCGTATGAACGCTCCTCTCACAAACACGTTTTCCTTACTGCTAATGATTAGACTGAATTTTTTCGCTCTTTCTATTTATCTCTCACTCACTTTCTCTCTCTCTCTATCTTATTATCTCTTTCTCTTTTGTTGTTTTATCTATCTCTCTTTTTTAGCCCCCTTTTTCCACTATTGTACTTATCTTTCTCTCATTCACTCTCTCTCGCTTTCTCTTTCTCTCTCTGATTCCTCCCTCCTCTGCTCTTGTCACTAGTTCTTGATTGCTGTCAATCTGCGGTCTAAGATGCTGCCCATCAGCATCATCATCTACCCTTCACCTTGGATATCTTTAACATCCATCTAATTATCTCCAGTTATCCTTCCAATCTTTTTTAAAGCTTTCCTTTTTCTACTTGCACTATTTTTAATTTCATTTTCTCTGTTCCCTGTTGTTTTTTCTCTCGTTCTCTCTATCTTCTTATTACTCTTCATCTTGCTTTTTGCTCTCTCCTTGTATCTCCGTATCTCTTTCAACATTCAGAACCTTTTTCAACATTGAATTATCCTTCTATGTCTTTTCTCAGACTGATTTCAGCTTTTCCAAATATCTCAAATAGGATCTGCTGCCTTCACACAATACTAACACTGTTCACTCACTCCGACTCTCTTTAGCTGAGGGGGGTGGGGTGGGGTCTTTAGCTGAGGGGGGTGGGGTGGGGTCTTTAGCTGAGGGGGGTGGGGTGGGGTCTTTAGCTGAGGGTTGGGGTGGGGTCTTTAGGTGAGGGGGGTTTTCTCTAACTAACATCTCTCCCTTTCACTGCTCTATCTTTCAACTTTTTGGAGGCTTCGCGCCGCTCTCTATCTGCGACTCCTTTATGACCCTTAGAGATGAAAGCTCATGATAGGGTTTGGTTTTGGTCGAACTTCATAACAAAATCAAGTAAGAAAATAACCGATAAAAGTAGACTCTCAGTTTGAGACTTGAAGTGGAACATATGTTCAATAGTTCAATAGCTCGAATATCAAAGTCGCAATTCGATTTGCGAAACTCCTGCAAATCGAATAATTTTTTTTCGACATTTTTCGCTTCTTTGTTCAATCAATTTATAATTTACCTGTAAAGAGTTTGGGATATCAAAGCTCTTCACGTTCTCTTCGCATTAAAACATGTGAAGTGATGATTCCTGGATGTTGAATTTCGATTTTCAATCTCAAGAACTAAGATTGGGGAAAAACTACCAATGTCGTTTCAGAAGTTCTTATTGAAAGAGTGTTTAGGGTTCCTAGATTCCCTTATTGTTTTTCCAGAGCTTTTTGAAACATGATATCCTTTTCACGTACGAACTGGAGAAAAAACGAGGGCAAAAAAAAGCAAAAGAATCTTAAGAGAGAAGTGATTTCGGGAAGCAAGAAACTAC
>OZ057409.1:9906830-9961644 GCA_964056735.1 Allodiplogaster pararmata | reverse complement strand
GATCATCTGGCCCACATGCCTTTCCGTGCTTCATTTTCTGAAGGGCTTCTCTTACTTCAATCTCTGAGATGGTGGGAACTGGTCCTTCTACTGGTAGGGACAGCGGGACGGGAGGGTGGTCGAACTCGATGTTCGAGATTTCCTCGAAGTGTTCTCTCCATCGCTGACAAATTTCGACATTGGATCGGAGTAGTATGCCGTCCCGGTTCTTGATTGTCCGCACGTGAGAAAGGTCTTTTGCTGCTGTGGCTCGTGCTTTGCAAATCCGGAAAATTTCCTTCTCTCCTTGAGGCGTGTCGAGCTTACTGTAGATTTCTTGGATGGCTGAGGAGCGTGCCTTCGCTACGGCTCTCTTAGCTTCTCTCTTCATACATAGGTACAGAGCTCGGTCAGCTTCGATTCCGGATCGTTTCCATTGCTTGAGAGCCACTTTCTTCTCCTTGACAGCAGTTTGAACGTCTTCGTTCCACCACCATGTCTCCTTGTCTACAATGCGTTTGCGACCTGGTTTTGTTAAGCCCAGATTGACTTCTCCTACCGCCTTCATCTTGTCTCGAACGAACCTCCAGTGCTCCTCAATGGAGTCAGGGAACGTTTTTTGGAGAGTGTCCGGGGATAGGGCGAGAAGAAGCTGATGCATGAAGCGAACCTTGTTGTCACGTACCTTCCACCATTTTATCCGAGAAACTTCGTTCAGAGGCTTTACGTTGCATTGCTTCTGGGAAAATCGGAGATCGATTATAACTGGATGGTGCTGCGAGGAGACGTTATCGCTCGGAATCACCTTGCAATCAGTGATGAGTCTCAGATTGGTTCTTTGCGTCATCCAGAAGTCGATTTGGGTTTTCCTTCCACCACTGCAATACGTGGTGAGGTGAGACTCTCGTTTGCAGAAGAAGGTATTGCAGATGGAAAGATCGTGCTCTTCGGCAAAACTCAAGATTCGCTCTCCTTCTGCATTCGGCAAACCATAGCCGTTGCCTCCATGAGCTCTCTTATGGGCTTCGCATCTTCTTCCTACGTGCCCGTTCAAGTCTCCTCCGATCATGAGAGTTTCTTCCGGAGAGCATTTTCTGATGACGTCATCGAAGTCTTCCCAAAACCCGTCTTTCTCGGAGTCGCTGCATCCTGCCTGCGGTGCGTAAGCACTGACTATTTTGAAGAGTTTGCCATTGCATTCCAAGGAGATGGACATCAAACGATCTGAGATTCGACAAACTTCCGTGACGGATGTGGCAAGGTAGGAGGCAGCGATAATTCCGACGCCATTGCGGGCTGCTGATGAAGTATTGCCCGAGTACCACAGCTTATACCTCCCGTCGAGCTGCTTTGCTTTCCCTCCTTTCCACCTAGTTTCCTGGAGGCATGCCAGATGTACTCTTCTTTTTGCCAGCATGTCACAGACTTCCATGGACTTCCCCGAGAGACTTCCGACGTTCAAGGTAGCTAGTCGGAGGCGTGTAGGCACTGCTATTTGATTAAACCGAGGACGCGGCCTATTATTCCTCGAAGACCCTCGCATATTTCTCACGTCGATCGGGATTCGACGCGCGTCGCTTGAAGGGGACGCCCTAGCATTGGGGTTACTCTGATGGTGCATCTTGGGGGGGATGCGACGGTTTCTTCATAGACCGGCTTGTCGCACGAACATCCAAGTCGATAGTTCAGCCTGACGTCCGTTTACGACCCTTTGGGCCACATAACCCGGGATTTTGGGCTATGTGGGCTAGAGGTTATTTTTTGGACACGCCTCTTGACCGTGTCCCTTAGGCCAGTGAGATAACAGTGAGCGAGCATTTTATAGGATGTGGGCTGCCCAGTTCCCACACCCACCCGCGACGCTCACTAGCCTAAGCCCCTCTTTGGTCAGCCATGGCAAAGCCACCAAGTCTCCCATCCGCCTGCGGGAGAGGCCCCACATACGCCATCGGGGTAATCAGCGCGTGAAAGAGCTTCTCACACATCATGCGAATATGTCTAAAAAGAGAGAGCAGTAAAAACATGGAAACAAGCTGCTTCTCATAGCCTGGTGGGTGAGGTTCAACGAGGCCGCAAAACAGAACAATGCCTATGCGCTTTAGAGGTTCAGCGCTTTCTTATCTTCGATTCCCTAAACACTCACTTTTCAAAAGTATAAAAATACACATATCTAAACTCTCTATTCCAATCCAATGCTATTTTATCAACAACGAAAACAGACAACCGCTTTCGTGGAAAACTGAGGCTTCCTATTTTCAAATCCAACTTTTGTAGAAGAGCAATAAAAGACTCTAAACACAGGTTTTAACACGAGAAAACTACCACAAAGCTAACTTTCGTGGATGAGTAATAAGTTTTCAAACGTTTACCGCCCAGATCCTGAAGAACCCATATATATATTCCAGTTAATTACATTTTCAAAAGCTTTTTGCTCGTTTTCAACACTACAAACTACAAGCTCTTAGTTTTTCTCCCTTTTTGTTTTCGATTAATGCTCAAGACAATTACGAAAATTTCGTAGATACAAGAATGGGTGCAACAATGTTCAAAAGGTTACGATATCCTAATTTCGATTTTTTTGCCTGAGGCATTGTTTATCCAACCTTAAGATATGAGGAATAACAATAGCCTTTTTTAGCGTTGGTGATTCAAGAGCGGAGGCCGATAAACAACCTCTACTGCTCGCCCGTGCCAAATTGTAACAAAATCCAAAATTCGAGAGTTGCCATATTGGTATTACATATAATGCTTCATATACTACAGTAGTGGCCAACGATTTGTGAAACTTAAGGTTTTTCATCATAACTTTTTTACTCCAAGCAATCTGAGTCAAGTTTTCAGAGCCTAAGATTAGAGGAAATAAACATAGTTTGATAATCATACCTAGTTTATACAGCAACAGTTAATGTTTAAAATGAGTTTTATTCAAACAAGCATAAAATAGCTTTCTTGCACAACCTCTTGTAATGAATATGTATGTATATATATAACTATGCTCAAGATGCATCAAACAACCGACAATTAACAAGAATAATTCAATATTTTATGGCGAAGCCCTATGAATCAATTACAGCTTGGCTAGAAATCGTCGGGGCATTCACTTGATGAGGTGTTCAATAAGCGCTTGAGGTGTTGCCTTCAAAGCGAACCCAATCTGGAGGAATTTCACGTCGACTGGAGGCGTGGGTATTCTTGAGGCTTCTTTACCGCTCATTTGAGAGCGGTTTGATGATTTCAAGTTCAGGAGATTGCCAGGCCAGTCCAGAACTTCAACCATAGGTCTATAAAACCACTCCTTGACAATTCGACTTCTATGGTTATTGTCCTGTTCATAAATGAATGGATGGCTTATACAGAACAAAGCGTATCCGTGAGATCCAAAGCATCTTCCGACAAAGACAGTTCTACTACCCCCGTGTTTCACGTTCGGAATCTGGTACTCCGGATGGAATCTTGTGCCGATGGTACGTCTCACATAGTGCGGGTCCTAACAGAATTTACTTCGTATTATCCGACTAAACTACTCTACGCCACATCTGAGGCGTCCAGCTAAGGTGAGTATGGGCCCATGCCACTCGGGCTTGTCTATTCCTCACAGAGATAAATGACTTTTTGACAGGCCTCTCTCCACGTAGTCTGCCTTGCTGTAACCGACGTCTGATAGTCCAAGGGCTCTAATATTGACGATACAAGAGAAAGAATATCAGTAGCAGTGCATCGAGAGTCTTCTTGGGATAAGCGTAAAATGTTGCGGTCGGAAGCTTGAGTGGTGCAGCAAGCTCTCATTGGTTGTTTCTTCTTCACAACACCTCTTTCGGTATAGTAACGCTTCATGAGCTGTGTTAAAGGAGATTTTGCAATTGAAAACTGCGTGGAAATTACGGCTAAAGACCTACCGTCTCTATGTCCATTTACGATAAATGAATTTTCCTCTAAATGAATTTTTGTAAGATTTCGTTCATCAGTCCTAGCAGGCATAACCTCTGCAAGAATTTCCATCGTTTCACACAAGAATAATAACGCTAAATCGTAAAAAGTTTTACTTACAGCAAAAGAAAACTTGAAAATTCAGTCTTTGCATGAAAATTCTAGTCTCCACCAGTTAAAGATTTTTTTGAACATTCAAAAACAAAAGGTAAAGAACGAGCTATAATCCCTGCTCCGAAAAATTTAAGCAGATTGCTAGACGTGAAAAAAAAAGATAAAAACTCTAGAAACCTATCAAGGAACATATTTTTAGTAATTTTAGTTTATTTTTCAAATTCTATTTATTATTTCTCTATTAGGGTCTCTCAGGGAACTCACTGAAGAGCCTACCCAGAGAGAGCGAAAGTCTGTCTGGGCTCGGGGGAGAAACAGACTTTCGTAATAATAAATTTTATTCATAATTCAAAGCAGAACTTTATCTTTCAAATAATATGCACTTTTACAACCTTTCTCTTCTCTAATAACTTTTTTCAGATTCAAAAGTTTTAGAGAAAACCATTATTTCTGCTGTTCTCATCAACATTTCTAAAATTTTATGACTCTGAGAAGACTGTTTCATCCAAAAGAGCAAGCATTCATTTTCAGAAATAAATGAAAAACTTGATATGTAGGTGCAAAAACTGGTCCACGAAGCGGGATCAACTCAATTCGTCTTTTTTTTCTACCTAGGAGCGCACCAATAAAGCTTCCGAGGACATAAGACACAGAACCCGGTAGAGTGGGCCTCGCTCTGACTCCGATTTTTCTCAAAACATTTTTTCAAGGCTAATTCAAATATGGCGAAAATTATGGTTTTTTTTCGCTTCTCCGATGAGCATGAGATGCTGGAAGTGGGCTTGTCTCGCCGATTGTGTGTGATGGTGACGCAGTGTTGTGAGAAGCATAGCTTGCTCAGATTAATAGCTACATCTGTCGAATTCTGGCTTGAATTAGTCGAATACTTGATCGGAGATTTTAATTTTTCACGGTTTCTGTGAGCGCTAATAGTACAGGGTGGCTGGAAAGTACGCAGTCCGTGATTTAGGAGTGTGCTACGCACTATTTCGTGCACGCACCGATTCCTTTTTTTTTGATTTTCGAAGTTTATTGTGTTTTAAACATCGTGTTGAAGTTTGACAACGATTGTTTAAATTTGAAGGTAATGACGGGTCCCCATCTCCAGCGTGCCGCTATCGTCGATTTGCACCAGCGCGGGTACTCCAACTCCGACATCGCGAAACGCCTCGTCGTCCGTCGAGATCTTGTCTGGAATACCATCAAACGTTACCGCGAGCTCGGAAATCTTGAGGACCGTCCAAAAAATGGCCGACCTCGATCTGCTCGGACGCCGGCGAAGATAAAAGAAGTGAGGGAGCGAATACGCCGAAACTCCAAGCGGATCATTAACAAGATGTCCCAGGAGCTCGGAATATCCCGCTGGTCGAGACCATCGTCAGGGATGACCTCGGCCTGCGCCCTTATCGTACTCGCAAGGGTGCCTTGTTGTCTGCCTAGAACAAGGCAGAGCGCGTGAAGAGAAATCGGGCCTTGCTTCGCGACACGGCCGCACCTGGTGCCGACGAGATAGTCTTCTCAGACGAGAAGTTTTTCACGGTCGAGGAGGCCTTCAACTCCCAAAACGTGCGGGTTATCGCCAGAGATCCTTAGGAAGCCGATCGCAACGGAAGAGTCGTCAACCGCACCTCTCATCCAGCTCAGTTGATGGTCTGGGCGGCTGTGTGCTCTTCGGGTAAGTCTCCGCTCGTCTTCGTTGATCAGGGCGTGAAGATCAACAAGCAGAACTATATCAAAGACATTCTCGAAGGCGCCTTGCTTCCCTGGACCCGTACGCACTTCGCTGGCCGCCCTTTCTGCTTCCAACAGGACTCCGCGCCCGCTCACAAGGCCGTTGTGACGCAAGAGTGGTGTGCGAACAACTTGCCCGCCTTCATAACGAGTAAGCAGTGGCCCGCCTACACGCCGGATCTCAATCCGCTCGACTATTCCGTATGGTTGGTCCTCGAGGCGAAAGCCTCGGCTCGTCCCCACACCAATTTGGCTTCTCTGAAGAAGGCCCTGCTCAAAGCTTGGGAGGAACTCGACGTTGATTACCTGCGTGCCACGACTGATGCTTTCCCCAAGCGTCTCCGCCAAGTCATCCGCGCCAAGGGCGGCCGCATTGAAAACTGACTTCACCCAGTTGTACATATATATGTTGAGAATAAAATGTGTTGAATTGAGAGGAATTGGATTATTGATTACGATACAAAAGCGTTTGACTTTCCGACTGCGTACTTTCCAGCCACCCTGTAAAAATGAAAACTTGGAAGAAAAAAAAACAGAAAATATTAATTTTCTCGAAGCACAAGCAAAACAGCCGGGATTCCAATCAATATGTTGACTCTTTGCTACAACTTTCTTATACATCATTTTCCAAACAACTTCGATGAATTCGAGATACATATATCGCTTTGAGTCGCGCAAACCCGCCAACGTTCGCGCGCATACTTTTCACGCTTCCGCCTCATTTGCGGTCATTCACGGCAACTAGTGAGTACCACAAAGAAAGATTTTTTGGGTCAAGAAATCAAACAGTTTATAACTTTTGAAAAAAAATACATCCTGGAATAGTTTACTTGTCTGAATGTTGAAAAATCCGCTAAAACTACGTTTTCCCATTTCTACACGGTTTTTTGTTGTTGAGTTTTTCTTTAATAAGAACCCATCCGATCACCCGCAGTAAATTGAATTTCGATTGAATGTTTTTGAAAGTTCTGAAATTGTGTTTAGAAAACTGCTCAATTGTTTCAGAAAACTTCTTTTATATTTTAAACATGTTACAGTTCTATTAAGAGGCTCCTGCCGCCTCTTTAATCCTTCAAATGTTGATGTTACTATGGAAATGTGTTCGAAAGAAGTTTGAAGTAGTGATGAGCCATGCAACAAGTAGTTATCAAGATTATCTTTTCATTTCAAGTTTTCGAAGCATTTAATTCTAACTTAGGCTAATTTAACGTTCACTTATAATGACAAATAATAATTTATAATAAACGAAAATGATATGATCAATTTTTAGATCTTTGTTAATCGTTTAAAGCAACGATGGGCTGAGACTATAATAAATGAAATCCATCGCAAGGGCAAAAATCTGGCACTCGGCTGAGACCGAACCTCCGCTGCCTAACCGGGGCTTGTAGAGAGTTAACCAATACACCAACCGAGCACACATTGTCCCATGCGATTTCCTGCTATGTCTAAGGCACGATGGCCGTTCTTTCTAGTCACGCATGCTCATGAAGCAATTGCGTCATGAAACACAATCCATGATAAAGACAGAAAGATGATGGTAGAGAGAAAATCAATTTTTTGATCTTTGTTAATCGTTTAAAGCAACGAGGGGCTGAGACTATAATGAATGAAATTCATCGCACGGGCAAAAATCTGGCACTCGGCTGGGACCGAACCTCCGCTGCCTAACCGGGACTTGTAGAGAGTTAACCAATACACCAACCGAGCACTGTGAGTGAGTGTTACCTGAGCCTACGCGAAAAATACAGTGAAAAAACTAAAAAAAATTCGCGATACGAAGTGTAGCGCACAAAGTGTCGTGGTTACAAAATATTGTGATACGGTGAATGTAGTGACATAGAGTGGGGAGAGTACTTCAATAAAAAAATTGCTTAGGCTTAGGTAAAAAGTTTACACTAACCAGACCGTTATGGCTTAGGTGGTAGGTTTTCTTTGAATTCCAGAATCTTATATTACTGGAAACTTCTAAGCCTTGGCTGTCGGTTAGAATTTTTTTAAACAGTTATTGTACTTTCCAAGTAGTACAATAATTGAACCACAAAATTTTTCTAGGATAAATTTTTTTTAGTTTACGTAGTTTGGCCGTAATTGCTTACCAATTCAACTGCAGTAGCGCCGTTTTACTAAATTAAGTTATTTCAATTTTATGTTTCCTGTTTACCGATTTTTCTCAAGAATTTTATACAAAGCACGAATGACAGACAAATCGTTCTCTTTAAAAAGCATCAAAAGTGAGTATCTCAAAAACTTACTTTGAGTAACTACTATAGTCTTACGGTACTCAAAATTGATGGCTCCAAAACTTATAAACCTGCTCGGATGCACTTCTGGGTGTTTACAGCTCTTTTCAGCTGAGCTAGCTCAGACGACGGCTCCGCCACTCCCAGAAAAGCCGCCTTGAACTGCAAACAGCGAATAGAGAACTTGCGCACTGCTTCATTCGGAAAACTTGAGTGTAACGTTTTCAGCAAAACTAATCCTGTGGGTTCGAATAGCCTAGAAGATTAGAAAATTGAATAGGCTTTACGGTTTAATGAGTAATAAAAGAAGTGAGAAACTAGAAAAAAAGAAAAATGTTTTAATGAGTAATAAAGCGAGAAATTATGACCTGATTCATGCCGGCATTTGCGAAAAGCAGTGGGTCTTCATGCGGTATGACAGAGGAGGAATGCACATACTTGTGTTCCTTGAACAAATTTTAATGTATTATGTTTCACCGATCTCAAATGTTAAATAATTATACTTTTACTGATAATAAAATCCTAGTTCACTTACGTTTCTCTTGAAATACTCTATGAACGCGTTTCGAACTTCATCAGCAGAAAGGTTCTTCATTTCAAGTGATCTTATATTCGAAAACTGAGAACTGAAAAGGATTCAGAACTTCTTTGAGCGAAATGAAGAGTTTTACAAGATGACGTAAGACGACAACTTTTTGATGTAGCTTGAAAACATACAGAAAAAGTAGTTTGAGTTCGTTTGATTAAGAACAAAAAATTTAACTTCTAAGAAAACCGCTATAGACTCTCAAAACTCAATGTTGAATGTGTTATAAGTGATTCATTAAACTGCAACTATCTACTAGTGTCAGTATTATATGATTGATACGGTATGCACAACAGTTGTAGTTTTACGAGTTTGTGAATTTATGAGGAGCGTTTTACTAAAGTTCCTATCTAACGTCTAACACAAGCTTAAGGCTGCGCACTGTTTTGCTCACCAACCGTTTTTAACCGTAAAAAAGTAAAACTAATTTGCTCACATACAGTTAATTTTTACGGTTAAAAACGGTTGGTGGACAAAACAGTGCGCAGCCTAACGCATTTTGGTTCATGTGTTTTTCTCACAACGCAGTCTTTTTTAAATAAGAAAACTTTTCAGAAAATAATCTAAAATTAAGTTATATCTGTAATCTTAGAGAATGTTTTTCGAGGTAGAAGTGGATTCGATGGATCTACTCCGCAGATACAAGGGTGATCACACTGATGAGGATGACCAGGGAAGCGAGTCTATTGTCTTCGAACCGAAGTCGCTCCCCCTCTCAATTGAGGCATGTTTAAAAAAACTTTTCTCAAATTTTAGAGTTTTTGGTACAACGTGAGCTGGAGCAGTGATTTGAATTACCATCAATTTCATCTCATCCTATTTTTAAACTGAGGTATTGTTATTATGTTTTTTATCTTTGGCGCTTATAAATTTAGTAATTCAAGAGTTTCTAGGCAGCGCCGCTGGTCATCGCTGAAACAGCTCCCAGAGCATTGACAGCTGTAATTGACAAAGAGACGAGGGAACTGCGTACAAACACCAAATACGATAAGCTCTTACTGCCCGAGGTTTGTTAATGTTTGACGAAGCAGTTTCCATGGTTTTACTAATATTCCTTTTCAACTCAATAAGGTCCAATTTTCCTAATGGCTTTTGACCATATAACTAACTAACCATTTCGTGAGATTCTTAAAAAATTCTAACTTTTGACTACTAATTGAGTTTCTGGTTAAATTTTACGCTCTTACGCACGAGACAAAATGCACTGAGAAAGCTCTGTGATACTTTAGCCCCCCCCCCACTCTTTTAAACCTGGGCATTATCGGATGCTGTGTCACCATATATTGGGTTGTTATATGTAACCATAAACCACTTTTTTTATATTTGTGATTGTATTGTACTTTTTTATGAATGTTGATTTTTCTAACGAAATGATCGCTTATGCTAACTTGTTGAGTTACCGCTTATACGGTGTATAAAATTGGTCAGGAAGAACGGGATAAAATCTTGACATTTGGGGATCCACTCTTCAATCCGTTTCAAGATAATCCGGTAGGTCGACGACTGATAGAAGGTTCAGTTTTTCTATAATCTTTGCGAACTGTCGAAGCTCAGTGATGTGGTTCTGAGTATCTGCGATGCCAAGCCTGCCTTCGAATTGCGCACGAGGGGACACTTTGTCATTCTTCTTCGTGCGCAACTTGCTCAAGACCTCATCATATTGCGGTATGCCCGACGAACAGGATTTTCAAATGACCGAGAGGCTGATCTCGAGCTCTTGTTGTTGCTGTTTAATCGCTATTGTTTTTGTGTCTGCTCCCCCCACCCACTCTAGTTGAATAGATTCAACTACCTCATTTTATGTTAGATATTTCTAAGTAGATTATTTATTGTTTGTTACGCGTCCATTACTATTTGTTAAGTACAGAATTAAGAATAGTCTTTACTTGTCTCAAATTTCTCTATCCTTCTCCTTTTACGGTTACATCTTATAGACGATAAATTCTAGGTATGTGACTCAATAAATTCTGCCTTAAATGTACTTTGATAGACCCTTCCTTCCTCCATAACATAAATGCTCCAAATGTTGGATTTATGATATTATTACTTCTCTCTGTCCTTCCCATTTAATATATATTCTTAAAGTAGAATACTACTAGGTTTCCATTAACCTTAGGATGTTTAGGATATTTTTTATCGGGCGTGGTGCCATAGATGTGTTAATAATCCTAGGGTTTAATTACCCAAGTTTGAGGTGATTGCTGAGTCACCGGGACTGCCCCACGATAGCCCCCAACCCGTCCAACCCGTTCAATTGCAGATCTGCAGAGATTTTTTGTTTGTTTGATTTGTTGAGAGAATAAATAATTGAGAGAAGGCGTGGCAGGCGATAGATTATTGGAAGGAAAACTCGTAAGAGAAATTACATTTACTTACATGTACTGAACCCGCTATAGAGCGACTAGAGATCTCTTCATCTATGTATGAATGGTTCCATTTTAAAACATAACTTCTATATGTATGAATGGTTCCATTTTAAAACATAACTTCTATATGTATGAATGGTTCCATTTTAAAACATAACTTCTATATGTATGAATGGTTCCATTTTAAAACATAACTTCTATATGTATGAATGGTTCCATTTTAAAACATAACTTCTATATGTATGAATGGTTCCATTTTAAAACATTACTTTTGTTAACTCATCAGAAAAAATCGAGAGAAAAATTGCTTCATTAATCTTTGCAATGCAAATGGTCCCGCGAGAAATTTAAAAAAAAAAGTCTTCGAAACAAAAAAACTTATTTACCAAAAGCGTCTGGTTGCACGCCTTTTTTGACTCCTGCCAACTATAAATCACAAGCATTACAAAATGAGGTGAGCAGTCGTTCGTGTAGCCACTTCATGTAATATACACGTAAAGGCGTTCTGGTTCAACAATTTCGTCTACAGGGGTGTGTAAATATGAAAGACAGGTTCTGGACCTAAGGGGTGGAAGGCGGCGTTTTTATACACCCTCTAAAAAGTTTTCTTTTTTTGCTTTTAAAAACAGTCATTTTTCTGAAGCCGCGCATTACTCAGCGAGAATAGTATTCCGTAAAATTCTTGAACGAACCGAATGCCGGTTTGTTTGCACAAACCTTCTTGCGATTGACTCACAGATTTCTCATCTAAGTTAGAATATGTCTTTTCTGTCAAAGAAATTATTAATTCTGTTCCAATTTTTTTGTTAAGCATATGAATTTACAGCTAAATATTATTGACAAAGATTGATTGAAAAGAATAGTAAGTTTTTTTTTGTTACTTGGTGCAGTTTTGTAACGGAAGTTTACAAAAAAAATTTATTTCCAAAATGAAATCCAATGGTATCTTTAATGAGTTCATCGGTTCATACTCGATCGGTTTACTTATTACAATGGAATTATGATGTTTCGGTCATTAATCTTGAATCGAAGTCTAAATTAAGTGTTATAGCTCAAAAAACGAGATCATGAAGTCCAGTGGATTTCACCACAAAACTATTACACAACGGTTTTTAAAAGAAGCGTAAAAAGAGGATATCTTGATTAATTCTTCACGCGTCTTGGAATAGTTCTATCTCCGAAGTCATATCTAGTCTAAATTTAAATCAGTCCCTTATTCAATACTGAAAGGCGCGATTCTCATATGTGTGATTGTTGGTCTCATTCTCGGCCGCCAAATTGCTGTTGGTCGGTCGACGCTGGAATAGCGAGGGTGATCTGCTCTGTTCATTCCCGTGGCCATGGCCGGCGAGCTCCGTCGTCGCTGTCTCAACCGGTGTGGCCGGTGTCACTGAGGCAGCGCCATCTGTGCCGGTGGCGCCCGGCGCGACTTTTCGAGGCTCTTCCATCTGTATCACCGGCTGCTCTTTTACAGTCGGCGTTGTGCGCCTGAACACGAAATTTAGAATACCACCTTGGAGTCAAAAACATTTGAAAACCCAATGATGAAATTCTCATTGTCAATTGTGACAATCATTATATGTAAATGTAGTGGTTCGAAAAATTCTATTAATTACTTCATAAAGCTTCTCCTACTATTGAATTCAGTTGCAAGTTATAACGGTCTCTGATGTTAGATGTATTGAATTTTACTGCCTTGTATTAAGTTGGTTATCACTTTGGGCTATAAATGCGTGCGTTTTCTAAGTTCTAACGTGACTGATTAGAGGAATCTAAGGTTTGGCACGATTCACGATCGACTGGCCTGTAGTAGAAGTATTCGAAAGTGAGTGTGATGATGGAGAGCACGATGCCCGCCAGAATGACGATGAATACACCTCCGATGTTCTGGATGGAAATACCGTCGGACTCATCGTTGTTCTCCGGGCAGATAGCCTGAAAGAAGAAGGAAGTTGATTAAAAAGTGATTTTCAAAAATGCATCCTCAATCAATCTCAAAGTTGATGTTTTTTGATTGTTGTCCATGGAACCTTCTGACAGAGAAATCATGGGAATGGAATCCCTTCATGACTCTTACAGTGAAGAATTTTTGGTTTCAGGCACTTCTTTTTCTAAATAAACAAGTTACGTTTCTGTAAACACCAGGACTGTTTTTTTTGTCCGTTAATGTTTTTCTCTTTTTTTGACAATGATAAAGCACGTGGTGAAGTTATTCTTAATTTTTTTAGAGTAAAAAAAAACTATACTTATAATTTCCAATAAAGTCAGTGTCAATTTGCGAAGACGTTCTTCTCAACCTGGCGCACTAATTCTTATGTAATTTTCTTAGAGTTTCCTACTCTCTGCGGATTGTCGTTCCACCATTTTTCTTTGAGGTTCTCGAGGCGCCTTTGATTCAACAAGAGCAGAATTCTGAAACAGAACGAGATTTAAGGATGTCTTACTCATTCCTGGGGTTTCCACTCAGTGCCTGGTTCACTTTTGCCCTTCCCCTTTTTTCTGGGGAAGGGCAAAATGATAAGTCTGCCCGATTAACTGGTTCAGAAACCGTCCGTGAGTTTAAGTCTTAGCCTTTGTTGACAGTATTCATTGCTCGTTTGAAAAAAATAACAGCAGTTACCTAGAATTTTGAAGGCCAGTAAATAATTTACGTTGCGCTTTCATATTCTCGCATTTGTTTTGTCACATAAGTTTTGTCTTTCAATCAATATCGTGCGTCTTTCAATCAATATCGTGCGTCTTTCAATCAATATCGTGCTTCTTTCAATCAATATCGTGCGTCTTTCAATCAATATCGTGCGTCTTTCAATCAATATCGTGCGTCTTTCAATCAATATCGTGCGTCTTTCAATCAATATCGTGCGTCTTTCAATCAATATCGTGCGTCTTTCAATCAATATCGTGCGTCTTTCAATCAATATCGTGCGTCTTTCAATCAATATCGTGCGTCTTTCCATCAATATCGTGCGTCTTTCAATCAATATCGTGCGAACGCTTGAAGTTATTGTATATAATAGAGTAGAGCCAAACACAATTTCTTTCAACAAAATTATCTTCTCTGAGTTCTTGCTCTAAAACTCGAATATTTCTCTGTGAATGTCATGTTAATACATGTACATATATGCACAAAAGATCGATTTATTACATACACCGAAATGATCTTCCAAATGATTACTCGACTTTGGTGCTGCTGAAACTGAGACTGCACTTCACTTACGCGGATGAGATTTCATCTTTTAACGGATGCCCAGTCTGAACGGCGATGGCGTATGGCTTGCGCGAGAACTCGGTACCGACGACTTGCAGATTGCAGTTGGTCAATTGGGCGTACTTTATTTCGGTCGCATCTCCTGAATGAGCTTGGTTGTTCGAGGGGACCTGGGACTGGCTCAATCCGTATTTTATGGCTTACTAGTCTGACAACTCTAAATTTGGGGGTTCTGTTCTCATGCTCTTCGGCAAATAAGCTTTCAGTTGTCTCTGGCTTAATGATTATTCTGTATTCCAGCACAGCAGAATAGGGACACCGTAAAACCTTACTGTTTTCACCAGTTACATACTACCTAACTAATTCTGGTTTTCTCAAACATTCGGATTCTGTCACGAGTTTTGAGCCTAGACGTAAACGTATAAATTGGCAGCAATAGTAGGAGGTGAGCGCAGAAACATACATACATACATACCTCTAAGTTTTCTTCATGAAAAATTATTCCTCGATTCGCAAAAGAAAACAAACAGAAATTAAGTGCTAATACCTATTCGCATCTTTAAAACATGAAGGTTTTGACGCTTGTTTCGATCTCAAATTGTTTATGTAGCTCCTAGAACTTGTATTGTTGAAGTCATAAAAAGGTTTGAAATTTATATTGTTACAATCTGTCTTGGACTTTCAAAACTTTCAAAAGTTACCAAAGTGACACGCTCGGATCGACATCTCAAACCTGACATCTCAAACCTGACTCTGCTCACGGTGAGGAATTCAATGAAGCATACATAGTCATTTTTAGATGCATAAAAAATTAATAATGATTGAGTGAACCAATGTAAGCGAATCCATCTGCCGTCGTGAGAACTCGATGGATGGCTTCGTCGAGTGACTCCGGCAGCTTGCTCTCCTGCATGTAGCGCCACATGTTGGTGAATTTGTCCGACACAGGATAATCCCAGACGGCGAGTCGCGCTCGCTCCCGCGGTGTCATACTCTCGTTCAAGGACATCTCCTTCCAGATGCTACAATGACGCAAGGCTCATTAGACGTATTGTGTTGTTGATTTCATGAGCGGTCAATCGCTCACTTGTACGGTTTTGTTTCAAGTTAATTTGAAAGACCACGGCTCACAGTAGGGGAAGGTTATTACAGAACTAATTTTGTAAGCGTTAGCTCGAATAAGCCTTAAACTTTTCCCGGACCGCCAAGATATATACATACATATGTTGCTAAAGTTGAAAAGCAATTCAGCCTACTTAATTTAAAAAAAAACTTTTGGAGGTGTTAATACATTTTGTTTGTTGTTTTCGAAACCCTCAGATGCTACACTAGCCAAAATTTTCGTTTAGTGAAAAGAATTGTACTTTTCAAGCATACAAGTTCCTTCATGCTTAGAGGTCCATGAAGACTCAGAAGAGTGTTTCTATGCATCACAAATGTAAGATACTTGTAGAACTGTTCCTCGATCTCGGCCATTCTTCGGAAATACGTCTCGGAAGCGCTGCCTTTCATCGGAGCATACTCGATCTTATACTGCTTCGCCAAGTCATCCAATGAGCTAGAATCCATTAGTTATGATATACCTTCAATTACTACATAAGTTGTAAGTTCTACAAAGATAGGGAAGCCTGTTTGAAAGGCACATGAGATATGGCTGAGTTCGGTTCTGTCGGGGGTGAGCCCCTAACCTCTCTCTCACACATCCTCACCCTAGCCAGTGCGGCGTGTGCTAGTCACGCCTCACTGGTAGTGAAGGCCCTGATGGGGTCTAGCTGGCCGACACTCCTCTCCCAAAATATCCATCGGTCTCGAGTCCAAACTACACGACAGGGGGATGAAGGACATCCCACGGAATGGGGATGCTACGGTTCAACCGCTGGACTAGGTTTTTAGTGCGTGAGATAGTTCTGCTTTATTTTATTTAGCCATGGGTCAATCCGAACGTCTGTTCTACTTTCTTTATTGCTCTCAGCATCTGAGGATTAACTCAACATGGCTTCAGTAAGGTGCTGTCTATGTGACTGAGGAGTTCTGCCGATTCTTCACTACTCGATAATGGCACATTGAGATGCTTTCAAGGTGCCAAGAGCTCTCTTATGATTTGAGCGCTACAGTATTGAAATTAGATTAAATCACTTAAAGGTGCACTTAAAGTGGTTCGGGTATAACTTTGTAAATTCCATGTAAACTAAACCATTCCTTGCTTTCTGTAGATGAGAGATGAGACTCCGAGAGTTTCTAGTTTTGTATATTTAAAAAAAATGGTTCTCATTGTTTATACAAATATAAAATTTACTAACACTTTCCTGAAAAACTCCACTTCTAAAGGGAAACATATTCTAGCTTTGAGCGTCTTCCAGTAACTTTAAATGTTCTAAAGAAAAAATTTACCGGAGAACGATAATAAATTAGAATGAAGTTTTAATGGTGTTTCAAGTTTTGTGAGAAATTCGAACTATAGGAGAGCTGTTCCATTTCACCTGATAGGCTGTTCAAGCCGAGAAACAGTCAGGAAAGCTGCCAAGTTCGCAGTGTAAGAAGCAATGATGATGAAACCAAACAGCCACCAGGTTGCGGCTACCAGGCGGCCAGAGATGTTTTTAGGAGCCTCACCACCTCCTGTGGAAAATACGAGAAACTTGCATTTTTGATCAACAAATGTTTGAGCCGAAAACGATAATTATTGGTTTCCCTCATAGGACTGGTTAATTATTGGAATCCCTCATCTCGCTGAAGCGACACAATGAGCGCCCTACACATTTTTTTTCAAACACTAGCTTTTAAGAAAAAAAGTAATTTAGTTATCTTGCGAGATGTTATCGAACCCAGCCAACTCTCTATGTTTTACCAGAAGTTCGAGCGCGTTAGCAGTTACATCCCTAAGGAAAAACTGAAGTCGTGATTGGGCTCTCTATGAAATTGATTCATGTGATTGTTTGATCACTACTCTTATGGTTATCCAACAAAAATGGTCGTTTGAACCTTGAGGTGTAAGCGATGTCATGCAGAACCAAAGACACTCTTTGAGTGAAAATTCTCGTTTCTCCGCATCGTCTTTATAGCGCTCCTTGTTATTGGTGTAGGAGTAGGGCGAGAACTTGTCGAAGAGCCACAGGAGCACAGACGTGAAGAGATAGGCAGCCACGATGCACAGCCAAACGGGCAATTCCAGCACCTCAAATCTTTTCTTTAGCCAAACCTTCTTCGAGGGTAGACCTAATAACTTCAACTTTTGTTCAAGAGGTTTTAAGATGTGGCATCAGTGCAATCATCTTCCAGAGGGTTAACTAAGATCATCTTCGACTCTAGCTCTTCCGCTCTCGTTTCTGCAAAGTTTTTCGTATGATTGGAACATCAGCTTTAAGTTTTTTTTGCCCCATTCTTTAACCCTTACAGTTAGCAAAACAACATAATAAAATGAGCCAAGAGTGGATTTTTCTCAGAATTTTTGTGCAGTCATTCAAAAAAGTGGAATCCAATTGAACTGGCCTGGGAAATGGAGCATTTATTATTAAAAAGGGTTTTGAAATGGAATGTTCCAATAACAGCAAATAATACACTTTGAATTTTTGACTCTTATTTCGCCATCAGGTTTTAAGTTTCAAAGCAGCTATTGATTGTGAAAAACCTCTCGAGATTTCTGTCATTCATTTCCACTGATAAACTGAAAACAAGAAAGACGAGGATACATTCAAAGCACAAAAGCAGGAACTTTGTTTATTGCTAAGTTCTCAGACAAAAATGTACTTCACGGGAAATAAAACTAAAGAGTAAGTAAGTAACAAGAAGTTCCATCCTATTACAAATCTTCTTGAAGAAAAGTCCAATGATCAAAACAAAACAAGATTTTTGATAACGGAGAAATTTTCTCAAAGAAATTCAGTGAAATACCATCTTTTTTGTTCTTCTCTTACATCACGTGAAACCCGTAAAGTATTGTAAATGCTGGCTCACATAAAGGTAAGAATGAAATACTGACGAAGAAAAAAACTGGAGAAAAATAAAAAGAGCTAAAAATTCAGTCTTGTTTGTGAAATTATGGGGTTAGTTGTAGCAGATTTGAAATTTTCTACAAACAAACTTTGAAAGTATCAGCTGTCTTTTTTGGATTTTTGACGTGAATAGAGATTGCTCCAAGCAAAAAGCTGACGGTAATAGACTGTTCCGAACAAAACGCGAAAATATTTTTTAACAAAGCGTTAACCACTGCTGCCAACTCGATAAGTCTTAAAACCGTAAACGGGACATGAAGAAACTGGAAAAGTAAGTCCTGAACTAACTAATCTCGTTGAGTAACCACTCACTCTCATGAACTTGAAGAGGGAATACTCCACATCGCCCTTCTTCATTAGTATAGTCGTACCGACCAGATCGTAATAAGGCACCGTGAAGTCCACATCATTCTCGCGCTCTGCCATCACACTCAGAGGAGCCAGAGCGATGTCTGCCGATCCAGATACTACAAAAGAAACCTTATAAATAATCCCTGGGTATTCACTGATGAGCCGTACCCAAAGAGTGCAGAAGTATGGCTGAGCTGGGGCGGAACAGGCTTTTGGCGTTATTCCAATTTATTTGACTTTTTTTGTGTTATTCAAACCTATTTGAAAGAAATTGAACCATTTCAGTGAATATATCATTATCGTTTTACATTACCTAAACTGCAATCGACATTATACTCTCCATTTCTCTCTCTCTTTTTTCTCTTTCTTTTTTCATTTATTTCTCTGTCTTTCTGTCAAGCTCCACTTTCTCTCTCTCTTTTTCTCTCTTTCTCTTTCTGCTACTCTCAATCTCTCTAATTTCTCTCTCTCTCTCTCTCTCAATCTCTTTCGTTTTTTACTTCTTTTCTCTGTACTTTTCTTACTTTCTCTTCCTCTCGCTCTTTTCACCTATCTACATCTATACTTCTTAGTTATCTCGACTCTTAATTACGTGGAAATCTGAGTCATCGCTACCCTTAATTGAATTCTTGAGCGAGAAAAATTCTCGGGAGTTTTTTGTGTTCACTTTCTAGGTCTAGTTTTTTACCTTTGGTAAAAAATATGTATGTTCAGTTAAATTCATCAAAACCAATTGTATCACTCACCAAGTGCGCCCATGAGTCCGTTCCAATTGCCATTATCATCCATCGTTCCGAAGGAGTTGTCTTCAACCTTCATTGAATTTATTTTAATGCAAGCTGAATGAAAGAAATTTTAATTGTCCTGTTATTCTTGCTTGAGGGGTTGTCTCTCTAGCTGACTTCTACCTTTTTCAAGTTGTCTGAAAGTTCATCATGGAGACGTCTTCATGGATAAAATAGAAACAAAACTAAACGGTTTCGATTTCACGTATTTCTTCAACCTCTGTTTCGAGTGAATGCTTTCTGAACATGCAAATGTATAGAGAGATAAAAAGACGTAATTAAGCACGATATTCTTAACCAACTAAAAAAACTAAGTATTTGTTCATGTACCGTTTAAACCATGTGCTACATGGTTTGAACGGTACGGGGGCATTTCTCTACTTATTCCCGTTTCTTTACCCATTACGTTCTCGCTTCCACATTAATTGTACGTCAAAAATACGATTTATGATGTGATTATAACAATCATTGCAATTTTTGTTTTTGTCATTTATGAGTGAATAACTTAGTTTGAAAAAGTGAAAGTTTTTATACTCTTTTTTCTTCATTTTTTAGAATTAGAGGAGAAAGAAACTCTACTTCATAGAGAACATAGGTGAAGTTGATTTGCTCCCTGATAAATTCTATCAGGTCCTTGCAGTATCCCTCAAAATGTGGCCCCTTCAGAGGATCTGGAGTACGCTGCATGAAAGGCGGTTGCTGGAAAAATAGAGATGAAAGCGAAAGACGATTAAACTACCGCATTGACAAAAATTATTCCGCATAGCGGGATCGAACCTGCCGTCTCTTTCTTATCCTGGAATGCCATGCGAAATTTTGAAAATGATGGGTGCCGCCTCTGCTTTTGATTGTAAAAGTAGATATCTAATAACTCTTGAATTTAATTTGATTCCTTCTCACAAAAACTTTGAACTTTATTTCTGATCAAGTTACCCAGGTTTTGAATGGTAAAAAAAAGGTAATCTATGTTCAAAGGCTTGTTATTAGCGTGTCGTATTTGAGTTGTGTAGTAGACATATTATACTGCTTCAAAGTTCATCTGACAATCAGAGTCGCTATGCGGTAGACTGTTATTTCACGCGGACTTTCCGTCAAAGCACCATAGTAAAGCATGAGACCATTAAGCGTTGTCCAATTGCCCATCTGAAAAAAGCTTTGTATGAGATCGCTGCAATTCTGAAAATTAGGAGTTTGAAAAAAGGAATCAGTTTTAGGATTCTTTTTATCCACAAGATTATCAAACAAAGAATCTTCTTTTTTTAAAAGTCTTTACATATTTGCATATTCGACTCTGTTGTTGAAGTATTGTTGAAAATTTGCTGGAGCCTAAACAACGGAGCTAGGGCAGGAAACCTTTTGCAAACTTGAATGAGAAAAATCAGCGAAAGAAGATCCAACTAAGACCGTATCCTACCTTATCGAACCCCGCCTTACAGTAATCGACCCTACCGTACCAGCTTGTTAAACTTGGAGTCCTCCATGGAAGACATTCGATCGATGTAGAAGATGCGCACGGGAACGTCCTCATAGAAGTAGTTCGGCGCTTGCTGCACAAGTGGACCGTATTGGTTGATGGGTCGAGCGGTGAAGAAGGGTGCGAGGGGCAGAGAGGTGTTGGCCACGTCGAAGTTGCACGAGTACGACGAGAGGCCCGACTCAGCATAGGTCTCGTTCACCTTAAGAGATGGGATTGGAGGAGGCCAACTTCACCCTAGAAGGAATCGATCGTTTGCGGTTTCTTTAGTACGACTCTGAGATGCAGCCCTCGACGTGAGATATCATGTATGAAACATATTTATTATAACCCCTCGCTAGATATACTTGTTAACTTTTTATTCTCTTTGAGTTGAGGTTCCTAGATATGTATAAATCTATCAAAGACTAAAGAGCACATAAGGGTACTGAATAGCAAGGACATGACATGTGATTTCCATATACTCATTTCGGTACCTATTACCGCCTCGGGAAATGAGAAAAAACTTTTATTTAAGTTTTTTTATATCTTCAATATCTAATTTTATGTCAGTTACTACATATATGTATAATTAAAAGTTTTTCTTGAGAAATAAAAAAAAACTAAACAATACTAGGGTATCATTCCGAATTATCATCATTTTTAAAATTACATTCTATGCTACATACTTTTTCAAATCAAAATTGATATTTTTTTATTTGTTGTAACCTTCTTTATGTATTGCGTTGTTGCATTCATGATGTCGTAGTAGAAGGAGACATCTGCCTGGAATCAGTATCAAAGAGCATCACAGCCTAAACACGTAAACGACGAGTGACTTCTGAAAAATTCATTTTTATCATTATCCGTTGTGAATGATCAAATAGAAGAGCATTAAAAAACTGAAATTTGAAGTGAACGACTAAGATGATGATTAAAACCAACAAATACAGGTTGAAAATAAGTGTTATGCTTAATGATTTACAGAAAAGAAGTATAATGATAGAATTCACTTCCTCGCGAACAGGAGTACTTCTCCCTTAAGATTTTTTTAACTTTTATAATGCATTTCGCCCGAGACAAAAAATCCCATGTTTGCGCTTGAATAAAACTCCAATGCCTATCTGCTTACCGAGTTTCAGGTATACAAATAAGCTTTGGTTAGGGTGATTTTTCAATCTACAGCTTCCGTTCGTTATCATTTTTTTCATATTAACGGACAGATGAAACGACCCTTTTTTGAATTTGCTTCTGAGTTTTGATTGAGTTTCTGTTTTCGAATAGGGTTACAAGTCTTCAGTTATAGAAAAAACTTCGTAAAACATTCCCAGACAAAGTTCTTACGTTGCAAAAGATTTATTTGTACAGGGTTGGGCAGATTTATTTCAATGACTGTTTGACCTAATGGGCGCTACCACTCCCCGTCAGACGACCACTTTCGATAGACTAGGCCAGCCCGCAAAATTTTGATAAGGATGCGCAGGCACGCACGCGAGACGCAGCCGCGCACGTAAGACGCACCCTGGTACTCTTTCGAGGGTGAGAGAATTCATGTCAATTCATGTATGCTCTACTCGCCTGCACTCTCTCTGGTTAGTGTGTTCTCTCTCTTTTTCTCTCTGTCTAACTGGTCAGTGTTGTCTCTCGCTCTCTTTATCTCTCTGTCTAACTCACTACGCTTAAAGTTACATTTAACCAGCATAAAATGGTACTTGCCCAATGCATATGCATATGCATTGCGAATCGCAAACAAAAAAGTGAAAAAACGGCCCTTATCGATTTTTTTTGAAAAGCGCTGCGCACGCGCAGCGTGTTTCAAAATTATTTTCAAATCCGCCGCCTTTTTAGCTACTTTAAGGCGGGATCGTTTGAAGTAATAAAAATTGCGTGCACACTTAATTCCTCCTTCCTCCATTGTGTGACGGGGTGTGCGCTACAGCTAGACTAAAATGAACCTTTGAATTAGTAGATCATTTCGAAGACCAGTCTTTATCAACATCCTATCAATATTTGGTTGAACTCTGTTAAATTTTAGAAGTATGATAGCGGTCAATTAGCAGCGCACTTCAATTCTCGATATGCACAGCCGCGGGTATGAGCCGTGCGTAAAAATACCTGCTCTACCGACCTAAACCTCCTCGACTCCGCCATCTAGTGATAGATGCAAGCAAAGGTCTGTGCTAAAGTACATTTCAGTCTGGATGCCCTGAAATCGTCTCTGAAGAGAGCTTGTGAGAATCTAACCCTACCTTTCCGCCGTGATAGCCAAACATCCACAAATTCTAAAGACCGTAAGTCACGAACAAGTAGCCCGTTTTCAATGAAATTTTAAGTGGATGTATTTGTTGAAGTGGTAAGCAAAATCGGTCAAATTGAAGCAAAAAGATTCTTTATCGTCTGAAAAACTTGTTAATAACCTAAATGCAATTGTAATAAATCTGCCTAACACAAACTTAGAAAACTTTGGTTGACTTTGTTTCGTCTCTTATCAAGTTTTTGTTGTTCTCAATGTCCTACATTTTTGAAATCAAATCAAATCTTAAAGCAAGTCGTCTCGGGAATTTTTCAAATTCTCCTGAGCCTCTGCATAATTAGTAAAAACTTGTAGCTGACCAGAGAAAGTTCTTCGTTCACATGTTTCTGCTTTTTTCGCTCATAATCTTTTTTACTGAAGGAACAGAGAAAATGATAGCGAAGTAGCACAAAAGCCCTCATATGAATTTTGAGTACTGAGTGACGCGCATCGTGGAGGTTAATTAGACAGTTAAAGTCTTTGTCGTGCCAGTGAAACTTTTAATTACCCAAGTTTGAGGGTAATTGCATATCGCTGATGATGCTTTAAATAAAGCGAAACGTCTGAACTCTTTGCACGAAACCACACCGCATCTCTTCACTGGCACGACAAAGACTTTAACTGTCTAAAAGCCCTCATAATTAATAAAGAATACTAATATTTTTTCTTCTTCAAAAACTTTTTTTTGGAATAAGAGTTTTTTCGAGTTTTATTTTAAACATTGAATAAGAAGTGATGATCTTTCTTCTAACTTTCATTTCATATTTATTAAGATGTAGTATTTCGAATCTCAGCAGAACTTGGAGACCTTGAGAACCAATATCAACTTTATGTATTCTCACGTATTCAAACATTTATTAAAACTACTCGCGAATCACGAGCGCACGAGCTTGGATAAATGGCGCTTCATTTCCATCAAAATGATGAAGCGATGTATTTGAATTGAGGCAAAAGCTTTTTTAAAATTTATTCTCTAATCTCTAACATCTTCCGTTGGGTTCCTCATTTCTATCTCAAATAGGAGATGTCCTTTTATGTACTATGTATATGAGATTTTGGATGTATTGAAATTTCGTTGATTTAATTTTTCACAATTCAGAATTTAAAGGTTTGCTCCTTTTGATAATTGTTCAGATACTAAATTTTAAAATTCAATCGGTTTTCCCTTAAACTTCTAATTTTCTCTAAAATTTCTGAGATAAAAACTTAGGCAACTTCTGAGGTTGGAGATATAATACAAACATGATCGCATTGTCAAATTAATGAAGACTCTCTATCCCGGTTCGATGGAAAGGTAGAACCAGAACTCATGGTTAATGGAAATCACGCTGTGGGCACGACTTCTTTCGTTCCTACCATTCTCACCATAGGCCGTGCTTTAACAGGTTAACGAGCAAAAAACAAAAGATGGTAGCAGCTCAAGTGATAACGAATATGTGGTATACACCAAACGCTGCCACCAACCTCGTCCCAGCTGTTGATGTTATAGTTGAGCTCAGTGTTAATCTCATTCTTGTTGATAAACTCGAAGTAGTCTCGGACGTCTTGAACTCTACCCGTGTAGAATGGCCTGATCCACAACATCTCCGCGCTCAGGCAGTCATCGCACTTGAAGGGAGTCACATCCTCAAAAACCATCTTTGTCAAAATCAATGTTTTTAAAATCCAGAAGTCATTCTCGCATTTTTAGGGCTTCCACGGGAGCACCAATTTATAAAATGCTTACTATTAAGCGTAAGAGCTAAAGTTTTCGGACATCAAAATTTTTTTTTTCCAGGTGATTATGTCTTCACAGCAAAAAGTTGATTGACGGTCAGAAATCTATTCCTCCGAGTTGATTTAATTTAACGTTATTTTAGTTATAATCAAGTAACTCTTTATTGCAATTTCTTTCTCTGTCTCTCTCTTTTTTCCTATCTACATATCTGTCTCTCTCTCTTTGTATCTCTTTCTCACTCTCTCTTACTCCTTAAATGGGCTCTCTCTATCATCTTTATAACTCTCCCTTTGTACTCTGCTTTTTCTACCTCTATTTTCTCTTTTTGTTTTTCTATTTCCTCTGTGGCTCTCCCAGTTTCCTCCCTCACTATTTCTCTCATCACTTTTAAACCTTTTTTTCTTCATCCTTTTTCGTGTGAGGAAATGATGAGAAGAAACTCTTCTGTTTTTTTTCTCTCGAGAATCGTTACCTCTTTCAAAACTTCATTGATAATGTTCTTCTGTTGGCCGCTTTCTTTCATTCCTCACTTGAAACATGAGCAGAAAAGGTAAACCTTGGTCATTGCAAACATTGCAAAGTCCTTGTTCTCGATGTTGGACTGTGCCTGCAAAGAGAATACATGTGCACCGATGAACATTCTCCATGTTTTCTTTTACTCCGAGTGAAAACGTAGACAAATAAGGTTTGGGTAAATGGTGTTTTCATTTTGTCGCTTAAAATAAAATTTTCAATAAACTTTTCTAACTTTTCTTAATAAAAATAAATAAATAAAAATTGAGGGTGCATACACAAATTTACTAACGAAAAAAAGAACTAACAAAGCGAAAACTTTGTACGAACTGTTGTTTCTGAATCATTCGCCTCTAGACGGTTATAGAGCAGAAAGCTCAAACACTTTTTCCAGCCGCTTTCTCAACTTCGTTCCAAAAAGAACTGATAAGCTTGATGCATCTTCAGTTCAGGGGCCGTATTCAGAGATCTAAGATGAAATCAGGGGTAAATTTTACCCTAGTATATTGTAGACCTAAGTTCAACTCAGTTCTGTATTCAGAGACAAGACGGGTGAGAGCGTCTCAGCTTTCCTACTAAACTTTAGTATAAAGTTTACCCTAGAGTCCACTCTCTGAATTCCATTTTGGCGAAACTACAACTTAGTATAAAGTTTACAATAAATTTTAGTATAAGTTTTTGTCTCTGAGTACGGCCCCTGATGTTTTTGTAGCTTTACGAACCGAAGTACATCTCACCTTGTCCCTGTTGAGATCTACTCACGTCCATGCAAATGAAATTGAGCAAATAAATATATGTTTCTTTGTTTCATACTACACTCACTCGTAGAATTTTTTGTTCAACGTTACTTCTCATGAAGTATGATCCTGAACGACATTTGAGTATGTTCATTGAATGTAATTTTATCGTGAAGAGAAGCTCAAATGACTCAAATCTACCTCTCTATCTACCTCACTGTATATCCCTCTTCTGTTTTTTCTCACTCTTTCTAAAACTTTTTCTTTTTTTATCTGCCTTTTCTCTCTTTATGTTCCATTAGTTTCAACACTGCATATAGAAAACTATGGTGTCGAGGATCAAACTTCAGCAAACATCGCGATGTTCTTTTATTGTTTCACCTTTTTGAGGTGAACCTTGACAAGTATTCATATCTTCAGATCAATGCATCAAAACTATCACTGGATTCATTCAGAACATCACCTGTTGTCGCTTTTGTTGTCACTGTAGAAATTGAAGTTTTTTCCCTTTCTTCTTCCCCTGTAGATATTTTCAGCTTTTTTTCTTTCTTGGTACTGTAAGACTTAGTGTCTCCAAGGGTGCGGTTGATGCACGACTTTTCTGTGCCTAGTCAGTGCGAGTCAACTAAACAGGTACTTGAGTACCCCATTGTCCGTGCCTGTTTAGCACCTGTACACTCGCAAGATCTGCGTCCACACACTTACTTCAACCACGAAAGCCTCGATGTTTTTCGTCTTTGCCACGAGGACGATCGTCTTGGCGTTGATCTTGAGCGCGTTTAGTTGGGCGCGAATTCGTGCGGAATTTGTAGCCATTTGCATGTACTGCACCGTCACAGGCAGCGCGTCAAACGTCGTCTTCCATGCGGTGAACGAAGGATCTGAATTGATGTTTATTTAGTTGCGTTAGCCAATTTTCAAATGAACGAAGAAAGAAATTACAAATTCAACTATCTGCGCTTTCTATCTGCGAAGCAAGATTAAACATCGGAAAGTGAAGACTATTAAACATGAATTTAGCATAAAAATGAAGCTAAGCATAAATGATCGTACATACTATCCTTTAAAAAAACTTGTTTTCGATGCCACTAGTTCTATGATAGCCTCTTTTTCGAAAAAGTATTTTCGGAAAAAATTCTAGTGAAGTGAAAATCTTCAGGAAAACCGCGAACTTAATAAGTGACAGCGCTCTGAATTTGAACCTCTGAATTAGATTTATGAATGAGCTTTTAATCTGAACCTTCTGAATTATACTAGTGACTGCGCTCTGAATTTGAACCCCCGAATTAGATTAGTGAAACCGCTCCGAATCAGACCCCTGAATTATGCTAGTCAAACATACTGTACACATCATCGCTGAGGACAATGAGCGGCGTGGAAATGTTTATATGTGGGAAGATGTCGATGATGGAAGACTGGAAGACTGTTGAAGGCGGCACTAGGGTAACGTGGTTTTCCACGAGAGGAATGTTCACCGAGCCTGTGAGAAGGACATGAGGAGAGGTCTATGTAGTTACAATTCTCTTTTGCTCAAGAGTTTTATACCACATGATGAACCAATAATTTTTTACATTGAGATAACTCCATTGCCAGCTTTTCGCTTCATTGAGAACTTTGTATGTGCATATTTACAGACCTAGAAAATACAGGTACCTAGAAAATACAGGTACCTAGAAAATACAGGTACCTTCACAAGTATGTAAGTAATATCTGACTCTAAGGCAGCCTAACAGTAGCTTCTTGACTGCAAATCGGCCAAAAAACCCATACTGTTTCTGTGTAAAAGTAAAGAGGAAAGAAACCGCTTGCATTGGGTTTTGTCTGTGTCGTCCTGTTCCAGATACCAAGATTGAGCTGGATAACAGGAATCTTGGCTTGGAGAGCGATTTGCTCCAAAATCTCTATCTTCTCGGGGGAACGCGCGAGAGAGATGATGACTGAGGCGTTCACGATTCCATCACACACTAAGAAAACATAAATCTACAGATTCTGTGAGTATTGTATTTATGTATTCGGACACTCTATTCATAGATTCAAGTAATGTTTTGATTTTAAAGATTATTTTTCATGTATTCCAGTAATATATTTAATTATTCAAGTACTGTATTGATATACTCGAGTAATTCATTCTCAGTAACATGACTACTGCACAAACATTTAGAAAATCGAAAGTCGAAAACTTAGCCGATAGAATTGTGACCACGATAACCGAAGAGCATTGTTATTCCAAAAAGTATATAAATTGAAAGTAGGAATACGAGTAGTCAAGCCCGATGATGGTAATATACGCATATTTAATAATTTGAGTTTCTCTTTTTTGAATTTGTGTACAAGAAACATTATGAATTCATTTGAGTGAAGAGCGAGGAATGGGATCTGAAGGCAGACATGTGACTTACTCGTCTCGACGGTGTAGTTGGAAGTGAGAACTTCCCGCTTGAAGGAGATGTAGAGGCCGTACTTCTCGCTAAAGAACATCGAGGAGATGTTGAGATGCATCATGATGTCTTTTGCGTAAGTATCCGCCTGCTCGAGAGCGACAACTGCACAGATCGAATGAAAATTATCGTCATTATTCAGTTATTTACCGCCGATAAACGATCGTTCCATTTTGACTCTCTGTTACTAAAACCAGCCCTGAACTCATACCGTCTCATCAATGTCAGAACTTTTACTCGCGATGCTCAGCGTGTGAATGAACTTAACGAACGCTGGTCAACGTTTAAAATTAGAGCTCTGCATTTGCTCAGCTAATGAAAACTAACCACTTGAGGAATTACTCAAGTGAAAATAATAGTAACTTGGATCTTTTCGTTATTTCCTCGATTATCTGAATCAGCTCAATTGTATTGGGTGTGCAAGAAAATAAACTCGGTTTAAAAAAGTCAATTTTTCCGAAGTTTTCTAGAACTTTCTTCAGTAAAGGTATATGAAGTTCTCACTTCCATGTTTTTTCTCAGTCATCTCATTCTATTAGCTTTTCAAATGGCCCATTTGAGCTCGAAAAAATGATACTACGGGCCTCTCATCTCTTCTGCTTCAAGCTGGGGGAGAGCGCTGCCGCAGCACATCGAAAATTATGTCAGGCATACGGGCAAGCATGCCTTAGTGAACGACAGTGCCATGCTTGGTTCAGTCGGTTTAAGCAAGGCGACCACACGCTGGAAGACATGGACCGTCCAGGACGGCCTCGCCAGCTCGATCTTGAGGATCTTCGATCCTTTGTCGAATCCGATCCCAAACGAACTTGTTACGAGATTGCAAAGCACTTCGCGCTCTCTCACATTATCTTCGAGAACGGGCTTCACGAGCTCGGTAAAGTACACAAGCTCGGGCAATGGGTGCCACACGACCTGAGGGCACTCGACAGAAACCGACGAGTCGTGGCCGCTCCACAACTTCTCTCCTACAAAAGAAGAGACGAGTGGCTGGACACATTGCTAACTGGAGACGAGAAGTGGGTGACCTACTGCAATGTTACACGCAAGCGCCAGTGGCTCAGCAAGGTTCAGTCGGTTTAAGCGATTCCGAAACCCGGACTGCACCCGATAAAGGTGATGCTGTGTGTTTGGTGGAACTCACGCGGAGTCGTCTACTGAGCTGCTACCTAACAGCGAGACTGTTACAGCAGATGTCTACTGTGCACAACTCGACCGGAAGCAGCAAGCTCGAGGCGAAGAGAGCGCCAAGATTCGATTCCTACATGACAACGCACGACCACACATTGCAAAAAAAAAAAAAACGGTTCAGAAGCTGTTGGAGCTGGGATGGGAGTTGATGCGTCATCCACCGTACTCGCCCGACATGGCACCTTCTGACTACTACCTATTCCGCTCCATGCAGAACCACCTCGCAGAGGAAAATTTTGAGAACGAAGCTGAGGTAAAATCATGGTTGCAAGAATTCTTCGACGCGCTCTCTCCGTCGTTCTACCACAAGGGCATTCACGATCTGCCCACGCGATGGCAACACATACTCAACCATGATGTTTTTTTTGAGAACGAAAAAAAAAATTGAGAACGAAGCTGGGGTCAATTTAAAAAATTTTTTTTTGAACGATACTTTGTTGATTGAGGTTCTTGTTTGACTTGATAAATAATTAAAAATAAGACTAAAACCGAGGTTATTTTCTTGCGCACCCAATATCTCACGGCCTACCATCACCTGTGGAAGAAAAGACAAAGTTGAATGACGCTCAACCAGGTTGAAGATGGGACGGTGAAAAAACAGCTAGATTATTCTTTTTACTTTAACCAAATTATCATTTTTTTAATCATTTTTTTTTAAAGCTATCATTTTAATTTCTGATTAATAACTCCGGTGAACTGAGAGTTTTTCGTTTCTTGTATCAGTTGGAAGTTTAAACGACTCATAGCACTCTACTATTGTTCCTTAGGTTCCATCGTCTCTAGGTAGTAAGAGAGGCGTTTTTAAGAGAAACAATAATTAAAGAAAAAATCAAACTTTTGCTGACTTATTGTTTCCGCGCATGCCAGTTGACCGAAAATAAGCAAGAATAAGGGTAGCAGAAGACTTGGCAAACTGCCCATAACTGGAGGTATTCGAACACGACTCCCCTCGGAGCACCTTTTGAGACTCTGAGTGAACGCCTTTCTAGAAACGATTGTGTGCTTCTTTTCCGCTCTCTCTCTCTCTCTATAACTTGTATTCTTTTAGTAAGACTACGTTAAGCTTCGCTATCTCTTTACTCTTCTCTCCCAACTTTTTTGTTAGTTTCTCATATACTCTAAAACAAGGAAATAATATGCGTTCCTAGCCGATTTTGTTTTCTTAACCGCATATTCTTTTTCTGCCTTTTCTACTGGCTTCGCTTTAATATTTATCGCCAGCCTTTCTTGCCGCTCATTCCACATTGTTTGCTTATCGCCTTTTTTTTGCTAAATATTTGTGCGACAGCAGCTAGAATTTGGCATACATCTTCTTCTCCTATTTCACTCAGGCTTATCTGAAAGGCCCAGGTAGGCCAGAAAGACATAGAGAAGTAGCAGAAGAAAGCCATTCCTATTCTCATTCCATCAAAACTGGTGTGGGATGCAAGAACGATTCAAAGTACCTAATTCACCCTCCTCTAATTTTGTGATTATCAGAAAGAACCTGGCAAGAAAACTTGATAATCACAAAACCCAATGTGATCCGAAGGCAAAGTCTGAAAACTCTATGTACTCAAATTCTATGGGTATGGACGCCTGATCAAGATAAATCTTGATTAAAGTATCACACGGACGAAAGCTATTCCATGAAGCGAGAGAAATCAACTTGTGCAACAGGTTGTTGTATGCTCGGTTGGTGTATTGGTAACGCTCCACAAGCCCCGGTTATGCAGCGGGGGTTCGATCCCGGCCGAGTGCCATTTTCGCCCGTGCGATGGATTTCATTCAATATGTTGTTGTAGTTGTTTTGTTGCTTGCTACCCATGTCAGGTGACTTGATCGAAGAGAGTGAGAGAGATCCTGTCGTATTGCTCTCCACAATTTACATTGCACACAATAACATAAAACTGAGACATTTTCTCTCGTCATATTACTATAACGCTTGCGCTTCGTTTATTAAATTTTTTAGTTGCTGCAGTTTAGGTTTTTTTCCGTGCCAAGTTAAAACAACCTCTTACGACCTTTTTCGATGCAGTGGAGCATCAGAAAATAGGTTACATCCCGTCCCTTTAAGCGATTTTTTTTCTGATAAGATTTTTTGCTAATCATTCCTCAGTCATCTATCTGCACTGTCTGGATTCAGAATTTTTTATTTTTACCAGCTTTTGATCGCATGCTTCCCTTAATAGAGATAATTTGATATTGATATTCTTTATCGCCAAAGGACAACTGGTTCAGGGTCATCACTAACATGGTTGACAATGAGAAAATGAAAAAGTAGAAAATCTTCGGAAGAGGAATAAGCAACTGTGGCGTTGCACTGAAGAGTCTTGGTAGACCACTTAGCGTTTCAACCTCATACCGAAGAGATTCACGAAGTCTTGAGTCCCAAGAAGACAGAAGAGAAATCTCGTAATTCAATGAACTAGAGACGAGTTGAAGTCAGTGTGAAGAGGAAATGATAGACCCGACCATCTCCAGGGTTTGAAAAAAAGAAGAAAACTTTTAAAGACAAAAAAGTGCTACTCAGGAAAATTTTTTTATGTGGCATAAAATTTTTATGTAGCTGTTTTTGAACTTTTTCTCTTTTATTCATCATCAGGGCAATCGAACCTTCGAGGATGTTTTCTCCATCTCCAGTTTCAGGAAGATTTATTCAATTTCTGACAATTTACATTATCCAGAAAATCACTAATATCAAGTTTTGCTTTATTTGGATTTATCTATTTTCAAACAAGTTTTTCTAACTTAATTTGATCGTAGAAAAGTCTGATTAAAGTCTCTACTATTTTTGAAAAGTATGCATATGTGTGAATATCTTATGAAAAAATCTGTTTAAAAATTTATTTAAAAAATTTAAACTTGTTTTTACACAATAAATAAACGGAAGTTGAAGTTTATATGACAGAAAGAAATATGTATATGTATGTATCAACTCACCAACTTCAAACTGATGCACTACTGAGACAATTATCCCTTGTACCTCAACATTATGTTAATGAATAAATGAATCAATTAAGTCATACGTTTCTTTGAAACGAGTAATTGATTGATTGGAACGAGAATGCAATTCGCAGCTACCGGCGGTGTGTGGAGAGATTGGACGCTGAATAATGCTCGATCTCCGCTTCGGAAACGGGCGTGTAGAGATTGCGCCTAATGCGTTTCATTTCGTGAGTCGCGAGCTCCGTCGGTGATGAACAATCCTATAAAAAGCTTAATACCCTTGGAAGTTCGTAGACAGTTCTAATAAACTGCATCTAGAAAGATAAAAGAGAAAAAAGGGGATAGAAAATAGGGGGAGAGAGAGAACACCAGCAAAAGCTGATTGAATATGCATTCTACTGATTTCCAAAAGTTTTTAGACACTTAATGTCAGAAGTTTTATATTTTAAGTTTTAATGTCAATTTTCCACTTTCAGAGAGTTGAACGAAATGCGGGAAGTGACTAATAGATCATGAGGTCTTTATTAATTTATTTTTGACCACGTGAAAAATTCCCGAGCTTTCAATATTTGAAAAGAAAGGAAACAATCCTATCCAACGTTTTTCGAATTGCACTTAATACGAAAACGTAGAATTTATCCCGATAACAGTCAACTGCAGTTGGCGACAGCATAATTAACTTACTTCGAATTACTTTACTTTATTCACCTAAGGATGAGTTTTCAAGACTCATCTGCTTACATAGGGAGTACACAGCAAGATAAATTCCGATTTCGATAAAGACCGCAGAGTATTTCGTCGAGATTCTCCTGAGCAAGTTAATATACGAGTATGAGACGAGTATTGGTCATCCTGACGAACTGTATGACGCGAAGACTGATTATTATAGTATCGGGGCTGAATGTCAGTTATATGAGACGACCATCTTTGGAAAGTTAAAATGAGAAGAACGAAGTTTTGAGTTAGAAGATGTGTTGGTTTATTGTTATTTTTTTATTATTATGAAGACTTATTGTTAGTTTTTAGTTAGAAGATGTGAAGAAAGGAAAGCGACCATATTGAGTGGTCACAGAAGGAAAGAATTGAGTCTTCGTTGACTGACCTCATTCTCCGGGGACATGATGTCCTCATCGGAGTTCTCACTGGTGATCATCAGTTTGGAAGAGGATCGCGAGTCTGGAGGGCGGGAAGAGCTGTTCTTGCTAACCAGCAGGTACACGGGAATGGACGGGATGTCCTCTGAGTTGTTGAACTGCGGCTGCAGTAGCTGTAATAGTGAAACCCTTTTGAAAAATCTAACTGGAAATGAAGAGAGAGAGAGAAAAAGAGAGAGAGAGAGTGCAGAAAAAAGGCCTTTTAAGAAAACAGAAAAAAAAGAGAGAACGCGTAGAAAAAAAATTTAGAAGAAAACATAAAAAGAAGAGAGAGAGAGAGCGTAAAAGAAAAAGAACTTGGAAGAAAACAGAAAAAGACTAGAGAGAGAAAGAGAGAGAGGAAGACAGAGAGAAAGAGAGAGAGAGAGAAGGAGAGAGAGAGAAAGAGAGAGAGAGGGAGAGAGAGAAAGAGAGAGAGGAAGAAAGCGTAGAAGGTAAAAAGATTTAGAAGAAAACAAAAAAGAATAGAGAGAGAGCGTAAAAGAAAAAGGACTCGGAAGAAAACAGAAAAAAGACTAGAGAGAGAGAAAGAGAGAGAGAGAGAGAGAGAGAGAGAGAGAGAGAGAGAGAGAGAGAGAGAGGGAGAGAGAGAGCGTAGAAGGAAAAAAGATTTAGAAGAAAACAGAAAAAGACTAGAGAGAGAGAGAGAGAGAGAGAAAGAGAGCGTAGAAGGAAATAGATTTAGATGAAAACAGAAAAAGAATAGAGAGAGAGAGAGAGAGAGAGAGAGAGAGAGAGAGAGAGAGAGAGAGAGAGAGAGAGAGAGAGAGAGAGAGAGAAAGAGAGCGTAGAAGGAAAAAGATTTAGATGAAAACAGAAAAAGAATAGAGAGAGAGAGAAAGAGAGAGAGAGCGAGAGAGAGAGAGAGAGAAAGAGAGCGTAGAAGGAAATAGATTTAGATGAAAACAGAAAAGAATAGAGAGAGAGAGGGAGAGAGAGAGAGCGTAGAAGGAAAAAAGATTTAGAAGAAAACAGAAAAAGACTAGAGAGAGAGAGAGAGAGAGAGAGAGAGAGAGAGAGAGAGAGAAAGAGAGCGTAGAAGGAAATAGATTTAGATAAAAACAGAAAAGAATAGAGAGAGAGAGAGCGAGAGAGAGAGAGAGAAAGAGAGCGTAGAAGGAAAAAGATTTAGATGAAAACAGAAAAAGAATAGAGAGAGAGCGTAAAAGAAAAAGGACTTGGAAGAAAACAGAAAAAAGACTAGAGAGAGAAAGAGAGAGAGAGAGAGAGAGAGAGAGAGAGAGAGAGAGAGAGAGAGAGAGAGAGAGAGAGAGAGAGAGAGAGAGAGAGAGAGAAAGAGAGCATAGAAGGAAAAAAGATTTAGAAGAAAACAGAAAAAGAATAGAGAGAGAGAGCGTAAAAGAAAAAGGACTTGGAAGAAAACAGAAAAAGACTAGAGGGATAGAGGGGAGAGAGTGAAAGAGAGAATGAGAGAGAGACAATGAAAAAGAGAGAGAAGGAGAGACAAAGAGAGAGGATCATAGAGAGAAGACCTATTCGAGGAAACATCGATCTGTAATAACTAATCTTCAAATGCTAAGTTTAAAGGCAGTGACGTTTTCCATCTTAAATAACTAAAAGACTCAAAAGTTCCTAGCCTTGGATTTGTATGAGCCATTCGGTTCGAATGTATAAGCTCCCGGATTGGTTTGATTGACGACGTTAACTGTCATTTCGCTGCATTGAATTTTCATTCTCTGAAAATTTCTGTTTACCAACAGAAATTGGCGAAAGAATTTTTAGGTTTTTTTTGCGGAGTTTTTTGGATTATTTTGGTTATGTCAAGTGATATTATAGAAAGCTGAGAAATTTCTAGACTTCACTTCTCAACAAGGTCAAGACAGAAAGCGGTCGTCTCAAATCTCAAATTGTTCTATTTCTATAATTTCACTTAACCATTTTGATGCAGTAATCATTAAATTTGGTGCCGAAAAACCCATTTATCGAGCGGGACACCTTTTATATCCAACGGGAAAACCTGAGGCTGGAGCACACTGTCTTAGAACGTCATTTATGTTGTGTTTTGTTGTGTATTTGAAAATAGCAATTTTTAAATGAAGAATGCCGTAATTTTCCTAAAAAAGGTTCCAATTTTTGCTTCAAATTTTTTGCCGGTGTTTGATTTGAAAAGTTTTAACCTGTTTTTTTAAAATTTCGTTGCACTAATCACCAACCTCTAGTCGCTTCAAGCGGCTATCTTTCTCATTACGATCAACCTCACAAAAAAATGAGTTCACTTCGACTCGGTGTCTATTTTGTAAATCGGGCTCGAAGCAGTTTTAAAATTTCTTGAGCATGAAACGTGAAAAGATGATGCAACCTTGGAGTTGGTTTCCATGGCGTTCGCGATTACGACCGTGCTGCCGAAGAGACAGTAGCGGGGCATCTTTAGACCGACCACACCCGCGATTACCGAACCACTATGCACACCCGCCCTGCGATAGAAGGTCAAAAACAGTAGTAATAGTTGTTAAATCAGATGCTCAGTCACAAAACTTGAAAGCGAAACGATTGGTTGAGGTGAAATTTGATCAAACCATCACACGGGAAAAAGCTAGTCTTCCGGGCGGGATCGAACCCAGCCATCTCTTCTCTTACCGGAAGCGAGAGCGTTATCATTATGTACACTGGTTCATACAGTAATAGTTGTAATGATGAGATCTTCGAGAGAGAGAAATTTCCGAAACATCGTTTTTCTCCTCCTTCCCTCCTCTTCTAAAACATAATTTTCTTAGCGATAAAGTAAAATGAACATTACCGAATTTCGACTGTCTCCGTAGAGTTATGGAGTTTGAGCTGCTTAACGGCTTCGATGAAGGAGACAGCGCAGTCTAGGGCGAACTCCGCGTGGTGGACGGTCTTCTTTGGCGCGCCCGATACAACCATGTAAGCGTCTCCAATAGTCTCTACCTGGTGCAATTTGCTTTTCTTCTTCTCTCTCAATAAAACTGAACACCGGGAGCTCCAGACTTGTTACAGTTTTTTCTCCTCCTAAACATCCCTTTGTAAAAAAGTTGAAATAATTTTTTACATTGCTCGAAAACTTGGAAAGCTCGGAAATAACTGAAAACAACGTCTTTACATCGCGGTTGAGTTTTACTATCGACTTTCCAACTTTTCTCCGAGGGAAAAAGTTATTAGAAAATGCTTCTCTTGGAACAAGAGGCGTAGGATTTCATTTTCAACTTTTAATTCTGCTGTTTTGAAAGATGAGTATGGTTGGAAAAACATTAGCCAAGCCGTAAACGGCTCGATCGATAGAGCACTATAGATTGAGCCGACAAGAGTATGAGTCTGGCAGTTCTTATGTCGTGGTTCCGGCTTTGATGCTAACCGTAAAAAAGCCGTTTTTCTTGATCACCGCTTCATCGGCATGGCTTTGAATAGGCTATCTCTAGCAAGAATGGGAAGCCTTGAGGCTGTACCGTGGAAACCATGGTTCAATTCGAATTTCTCACTTTTGCCGTATCGGAAGTACGTTATATATTAGTCATTTAAAAAATTTGATTTTTAAAGTTAATTATTTTCATGAAAGATTTTATTCTGTTAATGCCTGTGAAGTAAATCATGAAACAAATATAAAACTTTTTTGCAATATTTGGCTAAACCTTGTAGACGCCATGACGTTCAATCACTCCATCAAAGGAGGAGTAAAGTGAATTCAGAAAGTCAACGACGTGAAAAGCGTCCATACTAGAGCAGATCGTCGTGAAATTGATGATGTCAGTGAAAAGGACGGTCACCTCTTCGAATTGCTACAAACAAGCCTTTGTCTTCGTTTTTTCTCTATCATTATCGCTTTGATTCTTATTGTTAGAAAAAACGAAGTCTCATCTGCAAATTTGAGAAATTTCTAGAGAGCTATTGACGATTACGATGAAGAGAAATCAGTTTTCATTAGTTCAGGACCAAGAAAAATGGTTGCAATAAAAAGATAAAGAATCAAATTAACTGTTTTCAGGTATGCGAATATCATCACCGAAAGATTTTCTAATGGCTATAATTAAAATCAGGTACCTTGGTGTTTGGGACGGTCACTTCTTGATAAAAAATTCATCAGCTTTCTATAAACATTTTCTATAATCATGTCTTTTTAGATAAACATCATAGAAATGAGTCGCAATAACTCCACTAATTCCCCAAAAATCTACTTTCCTTTCTATACTTAATCGGATGAGAGCGGAAAGTTTGAACAAAGAGTGGGAAATCACCAGTATAGTTTGGATGGTACCGCCTCAGCGCTCACAATACACACAAACAAAGATAATAAGTGCGGAAGTAGAGAAATACTGATAGCCCTACGGTCTAGAAGTGCGAATCGCGCGCTCTATAATGTAACCAGTTGTATAAAAACCAGTCATAGAAACAAAACAAAAAACAGTTTTGGGCTATAAAAATAAGAGCTTCGTAAAACGAACTTCGCAGCACGCGACGGCGGATTCTCCTTTCCTGAGCTGCTCGGCGACCGACTTCGGGAGAAGCTGGTAGAGCAACTGATCAGTGCGCCTGCGTTCGCGTTTTAGACGCTTGATGTTCTCTGTCATGTTCTGCCTCTTTTTGGCCTCCTGATGTAGTGCTAGAGTGAGTTATGTAGAACTTTCTTGTTTAGGATCTTAAATGCAAAATTGTCCCAAAAATTAAAGAGAAAAATTAGAATCTACCGCACGTTTGAACTATCTATGTATATTGACCGCACAAGTCAGAAAAAAAATCATCAATTTATATCATAAATCATCGACCATGGAGTCCTGAACAGAATTCTTCAGTTTTGAAATTCGGTTTACGTTTAATAATGTTCGATTAGGGCACGTTGATTAGGTTTAAATTCCGTTCAGCTAACTCCTGAAATGGTACTTCTGTAGTTTCAACTTAATTTGTCCACCTTTGAATAAGTGTTGAATTTTTCCAAGGCCTTGATAATGTTTTTTTCGGGAAAATTCACTCAAAAACGTCCCGTATAACAACTTTTTCATTGAAACCTAAGCAAAACTCTTGTTTTAGAGAAGAAAGTCGAGTGAAACGATCGAAAACAACCATACTTCGTAGGAGAAGACAAAAAATTGAGAAGCATGATAAAAAAAACGTTATAAAACATTAGGAAAAACAATAAAATTGATAGTTGATAGGGATTCGAAGTTTATTTTCTTTATCTTTTCAAAGTCTAATTATGCATGAGTTTAAGAGCACCGAATGCGAAAAAACTTTCCTTTTTTTAAAGTTGGAGACTTCTCAAACCTGCTAGTGATTGATTGATTGATTGATTGATTGATTGATTGATTGATAGTGACGTGCAGGAATTTTTTTTTAACGGTCCACTAGTCACAAAAACCGTAGGAAGACATTTGAATAACAAAACAAATTAAAAAATCTAAAACTACTTTTTTGGTTCCTAATTGGGGACTTAGAATTCGACCGCAGGCTATTTTCATGCGTGGTCAAGTTCAGAAGGCAAATTTTGGCTCCTTTTTTTCAACACATTAGCTGTATACCGATGCATTTCCTCTTCTCAATTGTACGGAATGCTACTGATTACGGACTTTTAACAAATCGCACAGTGGTCGTAAGAAAAGTAGAATGACATATGAAATATCTACTTCTCCAACTTTGTGGAATATTTTTTTTTTGCTTTCTGGCACCGCTCGTTGTTTACGGCGTAGTTTTAGACTGAGATCCTAAACCAAACAATGAGCTCACGCTCTCCTGTGCAACCTTTTAATTTCTTCTGTATTTACACACACTGAAAAAAAAACAAAAGTTTATATCACAGACAACGAGCTAGGGGTCGTCTACTACATATACACTCGTGTTATCATGCTCCGAAGCGAACGCTGTTTCTCGTACGATTCCACTTTTCAGAGGTCCTAATTTTTTTCACTGAAACTAGTTCACTACGCAGTTTCATCGAAAATTCAGGAAAAAATCGTTCTAATAAAACAGCTACAAACCTTCGGAAGCTTCTGCTAGAATGCCTAAATCGTGAGTTCAATGCTCGCTTATTACATTGTTTTCGAGGTGAATCATGATAGAAGCTTTCTAAAAAAAAAAGCTCTGTTTAGAAGCTTTGGCTGAGAAGCGTAAGTATTGATTTTGCTCTGACCTACCGCACCATCTTGTTACAGATTCTGCTATTGTTAAATAAAATTTTTACATTTAGTGAATGAATGATCAATCAAGTATTTTATTGGCTGATTGAATGATTTCATTGAGTGATTGAATGCGAACTTGATTAAGAAGCATCTTGAGCTCGGCTGACTGTTGAATACTTGCGAGGACGAGATCCCGGCTGCTGTCGTGCTGGGCGAAGTCGTTGATGAAAAGGCTTATCTTTCTCATCTGGCTCAGATTCGACACTCTGTGGGAGGAATTCAGAAAATTTCAGGGACTCAAACACCATTCAGTTTTTCAACTCAATATTGTCTGCTCGTTTTCTTTCTAAATTTGCACCTACACCTCACTAACATATGCGTTTCATGCTCTTTCACTCAGCCAGCTGATTCCGACTCAATATTATTAAAGATTTTTGTTGATGATGAGGATTCGCGTGGTTGAGACAGGTTTAAAACTGAAAATGATTCCTGCGGAAAACGAGAGCCTACTAGATTCATTGTCGTGAATAGCATCATAAACACTTACCGAAATAAGCTGTTGACAGACCTCATATTTAAAAAAAAAGCTTTCTGACTAAAATAGTAGTGAGCAAAATTCAGAAGAAAAATTACGAGCAATTAGGACCTATATTCGAGAATCTTCTTTTTTAAAAAACTAAGATTTGAATTAAGATTTATATACTGTCGTTTAATGCATTAACAGACAGTCTCTTGATACTGAAAGAACCTACACAGAATCATTTCAAAGACTTGATCCGGGAACTACTGTTCTCTTTTCAGAACTAGAAGAGAGTGAACTCACACAGGTATACCCATGAAGCAGATGGACTCCCATTCTTGCATGTAGAACATTTGGCCCTTGAGTTGGAGGAACTTCTCCAGTTCGGACGCCGACATGTGTGATCGCTCTTCCACCACTGGAACGTTTCCGCTTCGATTCAGCAACAGTCATAGAAATCACCGTTTTATTATACCCATTTAATGGTTAATGTCATTCATTTAGGTAATGAAGCGGCATAAAGACTAATATTGACTTCACACAATTCTTCTACTATTATTCTTAAATATAGTGTAGTTTCAGCGACTAGGCAGAAGTGAAGACACCTACTATATGGAGAATATTGGTTGGCACGGTACGGTCTCACAGCATCAACCATAAAAGAATTCACTTTAATAAGTTATATGTTTAGTTCACAAAGTTCATATAAAACTAACACATGGCGGGGTCCTGATACTTGAAAGAAATCGTGAACTGGGTCACTTCTTCGAAGACGCTTTCCGTTGTCATCACTTCGAAGATGTTATTGGAATGCAGCATTATCTGTAGTTGTAAAAATACGTGTTCCTTCCCTAATAAATAAATTAATACTCTCTAGTTTTCTCTGTTCCCATTGGGAGAAAAGAGTTGTTTTTTTAGGAGAACAAAGTGTGCATCCGATTTTAAAATGCACTCTCTTGCTCAACTGAGAAGTTTAATATTTTCATTGATGATAATTCCTTCTATTTCAGTGAAATTGGTTGCGTCTCTTGTTCCACTTTTCAGAGTTCCAGCTTTCCAAAAAGTAAAATAAGGTGTTTTCGTACCTCTTCCCACCGCAGGCGTATGAAAGGCCGCATGAGAACAAACTCCTGGGAGAACTTCTTCCCGACCATGTTTGGAATGAGCCGCACTAGCGCGATGCCGACGTTGCGGATGCGCATGCCACGGTTGAAAACGATGATAAAGGGGAAAATGTCGAAAAAGATGTCGGACGTGATTTTGATGCGCTCCCGAATGAAGTTGACCGTGGAGCTCTCGTTATCCTGCGGCGGTGAAGACAAATAAATAGCATGGTTTTCGCGAGATTTTGGTGCACGTTCAGTTTGATGTCAATTTTGATTCATTACATACAGTGTCGACACAAAGCGCGCTAAAGATTATATTCTGACTTGTGAAGTTGAAAAGGTTAAAGACGAGAAGCTGGTGTTTGTATAAGAGGTGCATTAGTAATTCCTGCTTAGAACACGCTACGATATTGTTTTTGAACAAAATTTTTTTTTCTGTTTTTCGCACAAAAATCTCAAGCAAAAATTGTTTGAAAAAACACAATAGTTTTAAAACTTTATGTCGTAAAAGTATGTGTTTTAAATATAACAATTAACCTTGATGGTCGCGTATACCTATTTTTTTCCGTATCTACTGATGAACGATGCGCCAACGATATTCTTATAAAATTCGGGGAAGTAACTCAAGAAAACGAAACAACGAAATTGGGAAGAGAAGAAACCCTAACAATATAAATTTTCTGACATTTGTATTGAAGATTTTGAATACATTTATCAACTCTATCGACTAGTTCTAAAATTGAGCAAGTTATTTTTAGCTGCTTAATTTTTTAAACCATACTTTACAGTTGCCTAATTTAATGGGAAAACGCTTTGAGCAGAGCCGTACGAATGAATCTCACTTGTTTTATGTTATGTATTCAGCTCTCCTCTGAGGGAATCTAAGCTCATGCCGATGAACTCAAAATGACATAAAGAAGCGATTGAGCTCTCTCGAAAGCTGAAATCCTCGTTTTAAAAAAAAGTTTCCTTTTTATGGAACCCTGATCTCCTGTTTAAAATGTGTTGAGGTCTCAATGAGAAGTCAACTAGCTATCGACAAGCTTTCAGCCATGTATTAGTGAGTGTTGCCGACTCGCTCACTCACCTCTCTATTATAGTCAACGTTGTTGAAATGCAGTCGCATAATAACGTGTTCCATGTAGTTTTCGGTTTCCTGGTCGAGTAGTTCGATTTCAACCTAAAATTCCAGAATTATAAAAAAAAACTTTAATTTTTTAAATTTGTATTAGCCTTTTTCGCCTACTGCAGAATGGGAATTTTTCAGTCAAAATTTAGTCAAGGATACACTCATTAGAACAGTGAAAATACAGGCGTAAGTAACTCTCTCCAACCTTCTATGTAATCGGAAATGACTTTTGGTATAGCTACACCTGACCTCTGTATGAAAAAGATCTTTAGCGATACAAGATATTTGCCCGTTGACGTAGTGCAAGAACCCTCTTCGCTTACTCCTGAACATGAAACATGGAAAATATTTTGTGTTCTTCAAGGTTTATTTTTCTCGTAAACATTTGTTTGCTCAAATAATAGAAAAAATTCTCCTAAGATATCCAACTTTCTAATTAAAATTTTTTTATGAGTTCCACGTTCAACTCAAAATGTGAACCATATCCATTGAAAATGTATTGAAAATGGGAACGGTCTCTTGAGCCATATTCATTGAAAATTAATTGAGTCCATATCCATTGAACTCATATCGCTTGAAATATATTCATTGGAAAAACAATAACTACAATGAATGTTATTTTGGGAACGAGTGAAAAAGTTGAAATACGGTTCAATCGGCAAAAAATTTGACTAAATGGACCTAGAAGGCCGTTTCAGGAAAAAAAGTCTTAGCGCTGGTTGATCTCCCCCCCCCCCACTCTTCTTACTATTATCTCAGTACTACCTGTAGTGGAGTGTGAGTCCTGTGCGCGATTCATGCTCACAGTAGAAAGAGGGAGGCTTTAGCTTTGGAAAGGAGAAGCGTAGATATTCGTGAAGATTGTCCAGTCCGTTCAGGAACTGTGGAAATGTCCGGCCGAGTACGCGAACAATCTGCGCAGTTGGTCTCAAATGAACTTCATTTCGGTCAAAAAGCGATGTTGGTAAAAAATGGACCGGGTCCTCGAGCTTGTTTATCAGACCGAGTTAGAAGAACAAACTATAGCTCGAATTTTGTCAGCATGGAGGCTAGCTCATATTTCGAGTTAAGTTGACCTCACTAGATAATCAAGAGTCTTGATTTAAATGAATGGACATCATTGACATTAGAAATCCACTTTTGAATGATATTTGATTCATTATAAACTCCGAAAAAGTTTTCTTCAATATATACTTTATTCCACAATGTGTTATGATGTTTTTGATTCATAACGCCTTTTTAATACAAATTGGAAAGTTTTCGCTTCGATCAGAATATCGTTAGTGGACAAAGATCATTGAAAAGTCGGTTCTTAGAAATTAATTCTGAATTTTTTTCTGAAATTAATTCTCCAAAACTCACTTTGTCGAACTCGTATTTAGAGAGGAAGCGGAAGAAGAAGGCTCCGATCTGAAAGTTACCTACTTAAGGGGTACTAGCAATTGAATTTCACCCGTTACTTCATGACTTCATAAGCAATCAACTCTGTGTTCGAATATATGATAACTATAACAATTGTATTTGTGTATTCATAAACTTTTCGGTCACATATTTTATTTATATATATATAATATATATTTGGACATTTAATTATAAGTTCATACTTGCATCAATGTGCATGCTCATATGCTGATCCCCTCAACCGGCAAGAAGTACATATCTGTGAAATAAGCATGGAAATGGGTCGCATTCAATTTCGAGTTAGCTGATAAGTAAAGGAAAAAAACTACCTAAGGCCAACCTTAGTCGTTATATTCTCGACTGAGTCACCCGTCACATCGTGACAAGACCAAATGAGCTTGTGAGAGATGCTTTCAGAGAAGATCTCGTCAAAAGCGTATGCGTCCTTGTCGATCCCACATACAAACTGAGAAAAGTTGGACCTGATTTGAAAATTATATACACAATCTTGTTCACTTTTAGCGAAATAAGAGAGAAAAAGTGTCAACTAAGCCTAATTTTTTCCAAGGTAATTGACTTAGATGAAAGGATTCGTCAAAATTTTTGTATTTACGGCCCATTAAGATTGGCACGATTCGGTTAGACAACAAATTCACTTCGAAATGTTTGGGGTTGTCTGGGGTACTCATATTCATGATATAGAAACTATATATTTGCAGGTTCCCTGCGAACTCCCAATCACTAAAATTTCAATTTTAGTTGTTTCTGAAGCAAAAAACGAGTAATACTTGGAAAAAGGTTATGTTTCCACAGTTCAAAAAAAATTTTCTCGTCAAAACATGTTTTTAGAGCTGAACCTAAACTAGTGGAAATCTTCTGGTAAATTTGAAATACTGGCAAACACAAAATGTCAACAATGCAATTTTTGAGATCCCTTTTTTATTGTAAAAGTCTTCTCTTGTTGATACGCTGTATCTCTAATCTGTAAAATTTCATCTGCAAAGATTGTATAGGTAAGACGAATAAAGCAGAGTGATAAATCACGTCGGGTGACCTTTCCTGTCTAATGATATGCATCTATCCTGCATTTTTTTCCTAAACTTGACCTACTTTTAAAATTACATTCAGCTTCAAGATTTTGATGCGTTGTTCAATTTTATAAAGCGAATGTGTTTTTGCAGAAGTCTTCGAAAAATTTCAAAAAGAAAAAAATTGATGTACATTCATATGTAAAAAAAAAACTAAAAGAGACTAGCCACCCCCCACAAATGCCGAATTCATTTAACAAATAACTTTCACTTCTCATTGCTATGATTTATCGATGGAGGGACTCGCCACCCCTTGAGAGAATGAAGAATACTGAGAAGATCAAGGGACTCGCCACCCCTAATCGTATCAATATAATGAATATTGAATACGGTTATTGCTACGGAATTGAATCGAATGTTTTTCTCGTGTGTATGATTTTCTGCTTTTATTGTTCCTCGTTTTCAATAACGTTTAAAGATAACTCTAGCCCTAGAAAGGTTTCTATGGTTTATAAAAATATGCGGATCAGCCGGTAAAAAATTGCATGTGAATTTGACCCAAGGTTTGACTTTGACCCAATTAGACCCCAATCTAAAGGATCGACAAGACAGAATTGAGCTTTTAGTAGGAATTCGACACCGTAGAGCCGTATCGTCCAAAATAAATCATTATATTCGAGTCTTTCACTTTTAACACCTCAAAAACTTCAATTTTCGTAAAACGCTGACCCATTTGAAAGTTCCTATACCAAGCTGACCATTTGTTTGAGAAAACTCAGATAATTTTGTATTTTCAAAATCATAAGACTAATATGCGTTCCTTTTTGTCAGGTAAAAAAGCTAACTGAGCTAGGAATTTTTTAATATGTTTTAAATAGTTAGACAAAAACACATAATTCTTGTAAAAAGAGTTGGTAAAACTCGTACAGTTTGTACATAGTTACCTGAGATTCAAAATCAAGGCTCTTTCACCATTTTGTTTTCATAAACGGTTAACTTACATAATAAATTTGAGAGAATTTTGACCCTTTAATATCTGTGCTCACCTTCACCTCTTCCCAAACTTGCTCTCCGTAGTGCTCTTTGATGTATGTGACGATGTTATCGATGATGAGACCGTACATGGGTGGCTTTCTATAATAAATGGACTTGAAGCAGAATCCTATGACATAAAATTTTACCTCATATGACATCGAGTTTTGGAACTATTTTTTCTTATTATTACAAAGCTCATGACTGGTCGCGATATTTTATCGCCAATCGTAGTGAGACGAGTTTGGTTGTTTCTTGAACGTCGGAAACTGTACCGTTCTAGCCGGGTATGAGACTTCCATTCCTATGTTCCACTTCGCAAATATTACATCAGAGTTCAGAAATTCTGGAGAGTTTTTTAAACTTTTATATTCGCAAATGACAACTCAAAAGTGAAAATCTCGCATTAAAGCAATAAAATTATGTAAATCTTTAAAACAATGACGAATGCATTTTTATACTGAAAAACGGGCTTTCAAATGAATACCATTGAGTAAAAATCACGCACTAAGAAATAACTTCGTTCCATATCGATGCCGGAGGATAAAACCGAGTCATAATGAAAATTACTTGCAGTTCAAGGGCGAGGCAGTAGAAAGAACGCATATACAAGCTAAACATCGTTGAGTTTTGGAATGTTAGATGTCTACTCAGAAGAAGTAAGCATTAGAATAGCTCCGGAAATTCGTATCAGCCCTTTTACGGTAAGATAAATTTTTCTCAAACAGCTTTGCATTTTATACTAGCAGAAAATCAGATGTAATGCTTTTTCTTCTTTTTTTTCCTATCTCACTAACTTGAGTGTTTATCTTTATTATTAAAAGTGCATGTTCATGCAAAAACAAAAACTTTTTTGAGAGCTGAAATCATAATGAAGTTGTTTTACTATTATGAAAAAAAGCATTTCTTTCGGATTCAGATGTATTCAACATATTCAATTAAAAATCGCATCTGCGTAACCATCCATTGTATAATTATATATGTACATACATATGTATGTCTTGCAGGAATAATCAATGAAACTGAAATGAAACTTTTTGAAGAACTCATGACTCAAATGTTTATGAGTGAAATTTTTCGCAAGATTCTAATAACTCAATGTTATTTTTTTAAACTTTTGTTTTCTGTCCTTTATTCCTTATTTTCATCCAACATATCAGCCCCATTATTAGGAAGAAAATTATATCGAGCCCTCAAAGTTGGTAGAGAAGAGTTATTCGTACACGGTTGGTAAGAGAAATAAGCGTTTGACGAACTGTAGAGTTTTCAAAAGAATTTTACGCGTTTTCACCGCACTATTATGAAGAGTACGCGAGTCGTCGTAGAGAAGAACCCGGAGTAACAAAGATAATTCCAAAGTCTTCAGTTTCTTCAACATCATTCGCGTTCGCCATTTGCGTCTCGTTCGGTCCTACGGTTGGAATGATAAAGGGGAAGTGGAGAACTCAATGCAATGGTAAAACATTTCCTGCGGAAGAGGGAATAGCATCCGTTAACCTTCTAATTATTCTTGATATTCCGATTACTCGAAGAATGATACACGTTTTAGTGACGTTTTTTGTGACGGAAGTTTTCAATTGTAGTTCACATGACTTTTTGAGCCACTCTTAATCTCATAAACAACAAATAAAGCTAAATTTTTCAAAGTAAAGCTACTAATACATTTCAAAAAAGATCGATATTCGAATAGACCGTTTTTTTGATTTGACCGATTTCGATAAAACGATTAAAAAACTGCTAATTTTTGTTCACTGATTTCACGGCAATCGTTAAAGAGAATTCTAAAGTTGCTCATTTTTGTCACGATTGCTCCCTCTGTCACGATTGTCACGATTGCTCCCTCTGTCACGATTGTCACGATTGCTCCCTCTGTAAACGTCAGAGATTTTGATGTTTTTTCTGCTTTATTCGAGAAAAATTTTTTTACTAACAAATAACAGAAATTCCGTATTTAACAAAAACACAAATTCTCGCGAGGGTTTTGTACTGTATCAAACATGATAAAAAGAAAACATGGCTATCTATTTGTTGATAGAATTGAGATTTTTGAAGATATGGATGGAACTGTTCTTGGAACAAACTTTACAATTATCTCACCGTGAGTTCAGAGATGTATTCAGATTTCAGCCTTTTTTATCTACAGATCTGGATTAAAAACAGACCCCTAAACCACACGCCTAAACCTTTCAAGCGAAGTCGATGAATTCCATATCTTCATAAGTTCTGAAAAGCTTTGACCGAATTTACACCTTAGTATAGCATATTTAGGCTAGATATTGAGCGTGAAAAGTTTCATGACTTTGACTTCGTTCCTTAAAATTCTGTCTTCATTACGTGTTCGGTTTTCGTTTTTAGCAGTTTTCGAAAAACGAATTTGTAGATTTTATCATTTTTCTCTTTGTGTTTTTTTGAGAGCTGCGAGTAACGAATGAAGTCTTGTAGAATGGAAATTATTGTCGTTGCACTTTTTTTCCTTCCATTTATTCCGTCCCTGAAAACAGGCGGCGATTGTTATCAAGTGATTGATTCGGTCGCTTGATATGATAGGCATCGCCTTGATTGTCATTCATTGATTGGGGGGAGAGAGTCGGCACAAAGTCCGTGGTTGGGATACAAGACGATAATTGTGTGTCATCTCTTCTGACACGTAGTTCTCTCTCCCACTCTAGCCCATACCCTCTCTCTTTCTTTCTTTCCCTTCCTCTATCTTTCTTTTCCTTTCTCTCTCTCTCTCTCACTCTCTCTCTCTCTCTCTCTCTCTCTCTCTCTCTCACACTCTCTCTCTCTCTCTCTCTCTCTCTCTCTCTCTCTCTCTTCCTTTCCAACTCTCTCTCTCTCTGCTGCGCCACGTAAACGACGGCCACACACAGACTTCTTCATCTCGCCTTTCCAATCTCCAGATGGTAGTGAAGAAGAAAGAAAGCTTTTTTTTCATAGAATCGTCATTCGAGTTTTTTTTAAATCTTCATAATGCATGCAGAAAAGAAGTTTCTATCGAAGCAAAGTTGTCATCAAGTAACAGAACAATATGGGTCAAATTAGGTTGACGTGTCAACCTAATTTTGTCATCAAGTAACAGAACCAGATGGGTCGAAGAAGCAGACGCTGATAAAACAGGGAAAAAAGGAGAATGGGGACCATGGGCAATAATCGGAGAAGAGCGAATAAATAACCGATGAAAAAACTGGAGCCTATTTATCTTTTGCGATTGCTTGAGTGGTTGTCGTATTTGCTATATGCCCTCCTCATTGTGTTTGACCGACAAAATCGGACTAAGCTTCTAGCAGTGAGTGGACGTTTCAAATCCGTCTTTTTCCGTACCATATTAAAATTTTTCGAACTTTCATAAACAAGACCTAAGGTGTTTGATTCATGGTGCTTAACTTTGAACAAATAAAAACTAGATTTTTCTTTTTTTAAGCCAACATTGATATGAATGATCTATTCGGTGGAAAATGGGAGATTGATGCTAGATCGCTGCTCAGAATGGTTTCGTGGAAAACGAGATTTTTGTTCAATTGCATTTTTCATAATGACACATGCATGGAATCTGTATAAAATTAGTGCCTCGTAGGTATGTATCTATCCTAGGCATCATGAGTTCTTTTCATACATCCTTAATTGTTTTTTCATTCCAAAAACTTGAGTTTTTTTCAATTATTTGTTCATCAAAGAATGGTTTTACAAAAGTTAAAAAACTAAAGTCCGGAGAACTAAAAAAAGGTTTTTCTGGGAATGCAAGTTTTTCAGACAGATGAGTCCAGAGAAAAAGTGAATATCAGAAAAAAGAGAAGCATAAAATCTTGAGCTGATTGGAGAGTGTTGAGAACCCTTCAAGTTCACTAGAACGTCATTCTCAGTCAGTTTTTAGGCGATCACATTCCCTGTAATCACCAATAAGTCGCTTTCCGATGTCTTCAACAACAAAGCTTCTCTGAATTCGTCTAGAAGTCAAGATTTTTTCTCCGAAAAAAAAACATCAGATGTAGGTGAAAATTGATTCAACTATCGCGCAGAAAAAAAGCTAGTCCAACGGGCGGGTTCAAATCCAGCTATCCCTTCTCAAACCGAAAGGAAGCGCGTAACCATTACACCCCGGGACACATTGCCATTCCATGTGATAGTGTTATCTGAAAGGCTCATATGGCTTGTTCTCTTAGTCACGCATGCTCATTAAGCGATTGCGTCATGAATGGAGCGTAACTCCAGAATTCACGACAGAAGAGAGAAAGATGGATGATAAATCTTCAAATTCTAAGCTACACAGTTTAACGGCAATAAATTCCAGTTAAGATGACAATTGATTGAATTATTGCACAGAAAAAAAGAAGAAAAGTTGAATTCTGGAGTTGCGCTCTGTTCATGACGCAATCGCTTAATGAGCATGCGTGAATTATGGGAGCGTTAGGATTCCCAAAATCACTGTGAATCACTGTGATTTTTTTGAAATTTTAACGCTCCAGAAGAGAACAAGGCCTATGAGCCTTTAAAATAACACTATCGCACGGAATAGCAATGTGTCCCTGTAACGCCCTTGCTCCCGGTTTGAGAAGAGATGGCTGAGCTCGATCCCGCCGGTGGAATACTTTTTTTCTATGCGGTAGTTCAATCAAATTTCATCTTAACCAGGTCTTCGCCAATGTCTTCAAACTGTGTTATTTAGAAATTGAAGCTTTATCATATGTAGTGAAATTGGTCTTTCATTATTATTCATTAGTAGTTTTTTTTTACTCAAAAGAAGATCATTGTTATCTAAAGTTTCTAACTTTTCTGTATTTGAGTTGAATTTAATCGGCGCCTTTGGTAGTTTTCTCAAACTACAAAATAAATTATTTTCTGCTTTGAGTGTTTCCTTGATTTCTCAGACTTCGAACTTCAACCATTTTCCCTTGTATGTACAGAGCATTCTCAATGAGGACTCATTTTGCAAAAGAGCCACTCTGCTTCGTGGCAGCCCTTCTTCACAATTGTAACCTGAAGAATCAGTCATGGAGGTTTTCCATCTTCTTCCAGTTGCATGCTCTCGGAAGATTTCCTCAATTAAAAGACTGCAGAAGGACTTTTTTTTTCAGTGGCCAAGCAAAGATCAGTTTAACATTACATCAACGAGACCTGGACACATCATAAGAGATTAGGAGAGTCGCAAGAAACCTTGTATTTCTTGAAAGAAACAAGAACAGAGAGAGAGAGAGAAAGAGAGAAAGGGAGAGAAAGAGAGAGAAAGAGAGAAAGGGAGAGAAAGAGAGAGAAAGAGAGAGAAAGAGAGAGGAAGAGAGAGAAGAGAAGAGAGAAGAAGAGAGAGAGAAAGAGAGAGAAAGAGAGAGAAAGAGAGAGAAAGAGAGAGAAAGAGAGAGAAAGAGAGAGAAATAGAGAAAGGAAGAGAAAGAGAGAGAAATAGAGAAAGGGAGAGAAAGAGAGAGAAAGAGAGGAAGGGAGAGAAAGAGAGAGAAATAGAGAAAGCGAGAGAAGGAGAGAGAAATAGAGAAAGGGAGAGAAAGAGAGAGAGATATAGAGAGAAAGAGAGCAGATACAGAGAGTAATAGAGAAATAATAAGATAGAGAAGAAAAAGAGAGAAGGGTATGTATAAGATATAGCGAGAGAGAACGAGAGAGATATAAAGAAAGAAAGAGCCGAGAGAAAATGTGTCAATGATAAAGAAAGGCGAGCAGTAAAAACAACGAGAAAACAAATACTGAATAAATAAAAAGAAGCTTTTATCAATCTAACAGAGAGATCAGGATTTCGAAAGGCAAAGGATCCATTCAAAATACTTTCACGAAAGCGAAGATCAAAAATATTTGTTCAAGGTTCGTGCTGTACTGAAAGCGGAGCCACAGAGATTTCAAGGTTTTGAATAACCGTGACTTGCGTATAAAAAACTAATGCTTATAAATAATGAATTTCCAGCTCTGTTTTTTTCCTTCAATTTAACGTATACAGAATATGGAAGACAGAGAAATGCGAAACAATTTTCACGTTTTTTTAATCATAAAATTTATCGAATCAAAATGGAAGAAAAGAAAATGAATGTTCCAGTAAGAGTATTTTTTAAAATAAAGTAACTTGAAAGACTGTACTTCTTGAGCTGATATTAATACTCCAGCTTTCACTTCAACCTGATACCTCGAAAACCAGGGTACAAGAAAAAGATGACTCAGGTCATCAGACTCAGGTCCTGAAGGTGTTCCAGGACTTTTACAATGAACTGTATCGGGGTGATAGTGGTGATGGGTATACCGAGTTATACACTGAGGAGGAGTGGATGCCCATCCAAAACGATGAGGTGTTCACTTCACTCCGGTGTCTCACTTCTGGTAAATCGCCAGGGAAGGACATAATCACTGGGGAAATGCTTCGCTGTGGTGCGGACATTCTCACTCCTGTTCTAACCAGAATCTTTAATAGATGTCTGGAGGGACAAATTCCATCAGGATTTGGGAATGGTCGCATCATACTTCTGCCAAAAGGAGTAGATGCCAATCTCACAAAAAACTATAGGCCTATCACTCTTTTGCCGGTGGTTCAAAAAACTTTCACGGGGGTTCTTAACCGGAGAGTGGCTCCAATTCTTGACCCAGAAAGAAGCACGAACCAGATGGGTTTTCGTTCTCAGTATTCAGCTCTGGATGACATCTTCACGCTGAATCTCATCATTTCCAACTGCCAGGAGTATCGGCTACCGCTGTACTTATTGTTTTTGGACATTCAAAAAGCGTTTGATAGTGTGCACTCCAGAGTGGTGTACGAGTCCCTGCAAGCCCAAAGGGTGCATCCTAAACTTGTGAACTGCCTGTATCGGTTGGGAAAAGAGAGCTTCAACTTCCGATAGAGATTGGCAGGGGAGTTAGACAAGGGGACTGTCTGTCTCCGCGTCTTTTCACTGCTGCTCTTGAAGAAACTTTCAAGTCTCTCAACTGGTGCGGGAAAGGGATCAATGTTAGTGGGAGGTACTTAAATCACTTACTGTACGCCGATGATGCAGTTCTCATCAGTCACGACAGTAGGCAGATTCAATCTATGGTTGATCAGCTTATTGTCGCACTGGGAAAGTCGGTTTGTCACTCAATCCTTCAAAAACTGTGGCAATCTCGACCAACCCTGTGTTTAGAGATGTAACCATCAGGGGTACCAAGGTTCGTGTGGTGAACAGATGCGTCTATTTAGGGCAGGATGTCTCCCTCGATGACAGCCGTTTCACGGTTGAAGTTTATAGGAGAATCCGGTCCGCAAATTTCACTTTCAATAGATACCATAGCCTGTTCGCGGCAAGAATGGTACCAATGTCTTTCAAGAGGCGCCTTTTCGAAGGTGCTGTCTTGCCCGCTCTAATCTATGCCTCGGAGACCTGGACCCTTACAAAAAGACTTGAGAAGAAATTGGCTGTGGCGCAGCGTAGATGAGCGCGCTCTATGCTGGGGTGCTCGTTACTCGACAGGCGGACTAACGAGTGGGTGCGCGGTCAGACGAGCATAATGGACGTGGTCAGAATCTGCCGTGAAAGGAGGTGGCGTTGGGTAGGCCGAATTGCGAGGCTCGACCCCAGTCGGTGGGCGCGGGCTGTTCTAGAGTGGCACCCGCGTGGGCCAAAGCGAACGAAAGGTCGCCCTACTATGAGATGGAGGGACGACTTTGTCAAAGCCGTTGGTCCCCAATTCCTAAGGAAGGCAGAGAACGCTGAGGAGTGGAGTCGTCACATTTCGCTACAGATCCCATAATCGATGATGTTATATCCCCGATGTGGCTTGTTGATCTTGATAAAGCGTTTAAATTGAAAATTGAAAAAAAAGAAAAAGACTCAGAACTAGGTCATAAAACAGCATCGAGGTGGTCAGGAGCAAAAAAGGCGCTTTTTTTCAAGAAAAAAATACAAAGCAAAATCTAGATAAGCTGCTGTGCGGTGCGGCACCCACGCTAAGAAAGAGCAGAAAAAGTTTCAGATCCGCTTGTCAACAACAGAATTTTTAAAACTTCAATTTCGACAATCAGCTTAGATAGGAAATCATTGCCGGATATTGTGCAGAATAATAGTTAACGAAAATTAGTTGGTCTGTGTTTTTTTAGGGGGCGCAAGCACTTTCACACAAAAAAAACAGTTTTCTTGAAATTATTTTTCAGGGAAAACGCGAGTTATCACCAAGTCAGGGTAGGTAAACTGTTTACTGGACGAAAACTGTTCTCCTCGAATGGCACATGCCTACTGATTTTGGCACATTCCAAAGTAAACCGGGTTTCTTCAGTGTTTTCCTAAAAAATTGGTACATGCAAACGAACCCAGAAGAGACGAAAATTATGAGCTGCATCGAAACCATAGAAATTGTATGGTGGAAAACGTCAGGAAAAAACCGACAGTTTTTGGGTTGCGAAAAATGCCCTCACTTCACCACATTGAGTGATTGCTTATTGTCTCTTTTCGAATCACGCTTTCGTTGATTCGATAGCTCCTACAGCACTAGTGCGGTTAGCGCTCTTCCAACTTTGAATTAGCGTTGTTCCATTGTTGATCGTTGCCTCTGAGCTCATCTCGATACCTTCAATTATTCCAAGTGAAAATGCATTAAAATTTTCGCACATCGCTTCACTTAGAAGCTGAAAAATTTAGCTCCATCACAGCTTCGCTCCTATTCCGACCGTTTTCTGTGATCGATCCTTAAGATGACCACAGAAAAAATTCAAGAAAGACTTACATCCTTGAACCGAAAAAAGCCTTGATATCATTCTTGAATCTCATTCTCGCTACTTTGTGGATGTTATTCGTTCTTCTCATCTATCGGTCGGTGATTCGCAGATGACGAAAAGAAGAGATGC
>OZ057409.1:9859786-9906630 GCA_964056735.1 Allodiplogaster pararmata | reverse complement strand
CTTTTTTGAAGTTTTTTTATAATCAATTTATTACTCATCGAAGGTAAGTTAAAGTTACGAAATTAAACAATATAGCATGGATCATTCAACAACAGCAGCAACATTACATGACGAAATGGAGAAAAAATGCATGAAAAAACTGATCATCTGATGAAGCATGAATTTTCCTCAGAATTTGTAAATATCTAAACTTTTTCCAACTTGTGAGACCCAAATCGAGTCTTGCTTCTTTAACTTTTAAATAGCTCGATTCTCTTTCTCTGTGCCTGCTGAGAGGGAATGATCCCATAAACTTGAAATAATTTTTCAAAAATCTAATACTATATTCCCCCTTCTTCATAATTTTTCTTTTCATATGCTTTCTGATAAACATCATGCAGAATGCATAAAATGCCACAAATTCATTGTTTTTCGTACTCTTGTTGAAGAAAGAATATAGAATGTTGAGACGCGGAAATGTATAATATGCCTTGAACGCTACGATACTAAGGTGTTCAACTTCCAAGGCTTGAAATAAAGAGCAGACGCGCCGAAACAACCGCTCTTCTGCGGTCAACACAGGAACAATACCAACCCTTGAACTTGAGGGCTGCCAGAATGATAACCTAGTGCTCTACGGATTGCGCCATCGGAGCATTTTTCCAGTTCTTATTATTCTATAACTGGATCAAGTTATTATTCTATTTTTTTCACCTTGATCAAGCTCTCTCATGAATTACATGTTAAAAAGGTCAATAGAGAAATGAAGCTTCTAAACTGTTCAGTATTGATCATTTTCACACGTTTGCTGTACCCAATTTTCTTTTCTCGTCTCCCTTTGTTGGAGGAGAGCACACGTTGGAATGGAAGAGGATTATCTTATCGGACGATTCAGCACTCTATCTGCTACTTTCTTTCTTTCTCGGACTGCCAACTCTCCAAAACACTTCGGTTACTGTCTCACCTCTCTTCTCTTTGCTTCTGCTCAGCAGAGAGACGTGGGAGTAAGAATGCGAGAGAAAAAACTTGGCAAAGAAAAAACCTTCTCTCTCTCTCTCTCTCTCTCTCCCCTCTCTTTATCTTCTCTCTCCCCTCTCTTTATCTTCTCTCTCTCTCTCCCCTCTCTTTATCCATTATTTGCACGTTTTATCTCTCTGTTACGTTCTCTGTCTGCTCATGTTGATATTTTTTTCTCATTTCCTGTCCTCTATTATGGCTAACAACAATGTTGCTCTCAGTAGCAATTTGTTCTCTTCCGGTTCTCTCTCTTTCTCTCCCGCTATCAACCGCTGACTCTTTTTCTTCTTTAATAGCACTCTCTTCTTTTTATCACTTTATCTTTTTCACTCCTATCACTCAACCCATACTACACAACTCACTGAATGAGCACTGTAAAGATAACGTCAAATAGGTGCAGTCTGCAAAAGAGCCAGCAAACAACAGTCACTCTCAACTGATATACATGTATGTATCAAAACTATCGGTTTCCATTGATATGTGCCTATTAAACTTTAAAAGTTCTAGGCCACTACTTCATTTTTATGTTTGTATATGGACTGCATATACTACCCAACTAAGGTGGGAAGGGAAGTTTTGGCACTTTAAAAAACTATCCTGAAAAACTCTGCTTAACATTATCAGTCAAAAAGTAATAATCTTACTAATCATAAAGTTAATTACCCATTTGTTCTTCTTCGTTTGTCCTTATTTCATAGGCCACCTAACAAGAAGACTACTAGTGGCGTTCCATACAGTTTCGACGAAAAACTTCAGTAAAGAAAGCTGATCCTGTAATAGGATTCGGAAAAAATAACCCTGCCCAATCGATCACTTAACCAGTGTAAAACACAATTATTTGAAAATTTGCCAAAAAGCCTATTCCAAGTTTATCGTTTCTGATTCAAATAATTCAACAGGCATTGTGCTATAGTATTAAAAGTAAGGAAAAGACGTAAGCGTGTAGAATTTCGTTTTGTTACATGGGGAGACGAAATTTTTACTTTAAATGTTTTTGTTTTTGTTTAATAACTCAAACCGTTGAAAAAACAAGAGTGTTTTGCAACACAAACAAATCATAAAAAACATTGTAATCATTAAATGCGAACTCTTTTTCTGCGAACGTTTGTATATTTTAAACTGTTACCACGATACTACAATTCACTCGTATAAAATACGAGCACGTTAGCTGGTTTTAACAATTTTTTAAATTTTTTATTATAGTACTTTTGTTCTGCGAACGTTTGTGTGTTGCACAGCTTCTAAACAGCTGAAATTATTTCTGCTCAATCAACTTTTTAAGCTTGAGAAAGCTTAAAAGTTTGATTGGGCAGAAGTATTTTACAAAGCATCATATCGTTCGATGATCTTTCTTACTGAAAGTTTGAGTCGAAAGGGATTGGAAAGCCACTAGTAGTCTCCTTGTAAGCCAAAAAGTCTCAGAAGCAGCTTTAATAATGTGGATCGAACGCATTTGAAGTGACAGCTGCGGACGTCTCACGCTGTATTAACACAATGCGCGACCGTGTATTAACACAATGCACGACCGTGTATTAACACAATGCACGACCGCATGTAGTCAATGTACTGATTATGAATTACTTCAAAACGTTTTGTACTGAAGATTTCCTCTTCAATGATGCGCTGCCCTCGAAGCTACTGCCTTTGAGAGTATTGGAATAAAACTGATACCTCGTTTCAGAACTACTAAAGTAGAGTAAAATGGATGATACCGAAGATGGCAATTGCGTTCGATTGAGCTTGAAGACAATTTGAGCCCACCTCTTTTTTTCCGTTCAATTGGTGCCAAAACTTCTCGCTCCATCATGTGACGAATGTGCAGAAGTGTAAATTCAGAGAATTAATGCCTTCAGTTAGGGTTGTGTAACGCTAATCTTGGTTGAGGACGGTACTAAGACAGCAGGTGAAGTGATCGAATTTTTTTAAAAGCTGAACTGCTATTGCTAAAAAATTCAATTTTTCAACCCATCGGTACCAAATGCTGTAGATATTGGTTTTTCTGCACTTTATTTAGCATTTCTGAAGGTGATTCTAAAGTTGAGAAAAAAAATTGGATTTAACTAAATTCTACATACACACACTTTTCTCAACAAGCAAGTCAATGCATCCCTGACATTTTAGTTGTTTAGGATCTGATTGATTAGTTTCTGAATCACATAACTCTTCGATTGAGTGATGTCTCATTAGACCTCAAAATAGAGAGATTGGAAGCGTGCAAGACCGTGAGTGAGTCTGGCAAGTAACAAAAACTTTATACTCAGATAGTATTTTTTACTGGGTACTTCATGAACCCATTGAAATTTACTCCGTATTTCTTACTTTATGGTGGATTTTACGGGAAGCATATGATTTTCTTCTGCTCTTCATTTTCTTCTTGACGCTCAACTTAGCTTGAAATTTTAGCTCGTGACGTGTAATTTTCGCGACGATAGTATAAAAAAAGGCCTAACTCCCTGAATTTCTTCATATTGTAAACGGCACAGACTTGTCCAGCGAAGCAAGTAGCGGGGGTGAACTTCTCTTTGTATTACACAATGTTGATGATAGTTTATTCATGATCTCAACGATCAATGCGAAAGCCCTTGCCAGAGAGGACGAAGATTCCTCTATTCAAGAATCTGACAAGTGAGGTCATTGCTCTCAACGATTCCACTCTGAAGATACTACTTTACCAGAGCCGCCCGAGACGCATTCCCAATACGTCATGCAAAAGATAATCAAGAATTCATAAACCAGAGACGAGAAGAAAATATAAAGAGAAGAAGAGAGAGAAAGAGTGTGAGAGAGATGCAATGGGGTAATAGAGAAAGTCCGATAGGTAGAGATAAAGATCGGTGAGATCACCAACATCTTTCGGAAAGATAGAGATCACGGCCCAAATACTAATCGCCGATGGTCAGAAAACTCAGCATTTCCGCCCTGACTGCTCTACTCTCCATACAACCAAAGCTAGTTCAAAGAAAGAAGAGAAACCCACACAGAGAACACGATTCTGCGTGCCATCCAGTGCAAGCAGAACATATTAAATATGCAGATATCAGTACAAAATTCAAATTCAATCACTCAACTTTGGTAAATTCGAGCTTATAACATGCTTTGAATTATTTGTTCGATCTAGATTGGTTACAAAATCTTCTCTCGCAGTTTTGTTAAATTGGAGACTCACAAGGCCATCTTTTCGAAATATAGTTGTTTCGATGAAGTTCTAATCGGTTTCGTTATCGCCGCCACAATGAATTTTCCCAAACTCTACACGAATGCATATCTAAAAATCACCAAAAGTGTTAAGTAACTGATATGTAATTATATTCTATCAAAATGACTTAACATTCATTCAAATAACCCTGGGCTTCAAACACAAACTATTCTTTAACTCGCGATTTTCCTAGATATCAAAGCTTTCAGTATGGGTATAAAATCTCAAATATACAAATATCATCTAGACTGGTTTCACAAAGAACGAAAGTTTGACCTCTAACAAAACATGGATAAGTTTATCTTAAGCAACACAGAAGCTTCTTCATTGGTCCAAGAGAGTAATAAAATTTGAAAGAATGCTGAAAAATTTAGTCTCATAAATTACTGCTCTTTTATGAACGACTAGGCAAGTGAACCTCGCAGTAGTGCTGTACATAGTTTCTGAAATGTGGACTCGACCTCTGCAAAACTTTTATAGACATATTTTATAGACAAAGACGAAATATGTTCACGTAGTTTAGTTAAAGATCTAGGGATATACATAGACTCTTCTCTAAAATTCGATAGGCATATAGAAGTGGTCCGAGCAAAAAGTTTAACTAAGGTTTCTCAAATTTTCAAAGTATTTAAATATCTAGATTTACAAGGCTTCAGATCTGTTTATTTAACTTATATAAGAACCCTATTAGAATATGCCACCATAATTTTCTCTCCTCATCCCTGTAGCGAATTGGCCAGAAGATTAGAATATCCCCAGAGAATTTTCCTTAAAAAAGCCTTAGGAAGATGTAGAGGCTCCACATTGAACTATCCGGAAAGACTAAGACTTTTCGATTTAGAATCCTTAATTGTAAGAAGAGCAAGATATGATCTATATTTCTTGTTCAGATTAATTTTTGGTGCTTTAGATTGTGAAGTATGCAGGCGTCAAGTATCATTCAGGACATGTGCTAATCTCAGAACCTCTGCCAGATCGAGCTCACTACGCCTACTAAATAAAGAGAACTACAAACACAATCAATTTTTCTTCTACCGCGTCGTTACTCTCTGGAACACAATTGCCGATGATAATTCCGAGATCAAAGAAGTCGAAGCCTTCGTCAAGATCTTAGAAGACTCCCCGCTGACCCAATACATAAGCCTACCTTCCTTTTTGACTTGACATTTCGAGAAAGCGTCCAAGAAAACCACAGTTCCAAAATTCCCTCTCAAGTTCCCCATCATCCATGTCAGCGATAGCCATAACAAGCTATCCTTTGATGATAAAGCTAATTCAATTCAAAACAAATTTTGAGTTTATTTCGTTCAATTTTATTTGGTATGAGACTCAAAAGTTTTTAGGCTAATAAACTTGTGCAGGAAGACATTTGTCACCAATATTGAGCATACTCTCGGAGTAGTTACTTTAAGGCTCAAAAAGGCGGTTGTTTTGGACGCTAGTGATCCTTTTGTTCACTGATAAGGAGCAATGTTTAGTGGTTTCCGTCTGATTTAATCTGAAGTGAACATGCGAAAGAACAATTTGTATAAAAAGCAAAAACTGATCGATATATGGCTCAGCCTTGTTCGATGAAATGTGGTTATTCAGCTTGTTAAAATCATTGGGAGCCCAAGACTATCATCTTGTGCTTGTTTGATAAGCAAAGAGTATCGTCGCATGAAAAATAATGTCAGACGACCTTTAGGCAGGTTATAAAACACTGAATCCGAGTGGCGACGAGAGGTGAGCAAAGAAACTTTGAAGTCATGGCAGTTATTCTGGAAAAGGAAGAATGATCAACCAGGAGAGTCAATACATACATCACGACCGCTCAGAGAAGGGAAAGGGAGAGAATGCGATAGTTAGATTTATGTTTATTCCTCCCCTCTTTCTCTCTCCTGTTTAATGCCCTAGTTAGAATCCATTATATCCATATTTTAGTTAGTCATATATATATATATATTGTAGCAATGCATGTGCATGTAAAGGAACAGGCATAAGGTAGTAGTGTACGTTAGAAAGAGGGAAAAACCGAATGGAAAAACACGCGAATAATTAAACGAGACACAAAAATTGAGAGGCAAAAAAAATGAAAAAGGATAGAAAAGAGATAGTAAGAGAGAGAAAGAGAGAGAAAGAGAGAGAGTTAGAGAGAAATAGGAAACAAAGAGAAGTGATATGGGTAAAAGTATTACTGATGCGAGTGACAAAGAGGAAGATGAGGTATGTATCCTCCGATTGCACTCTCACTCACTCTTGCTTTCTTTTTCTTCATCTCTTTTTGTATACATCTATGCTTACCCCTTGTCACTCTGTCTCTCTCTCTCTTACTCTTTCTCTATCTCTTTATTCATATATATATCTCTCTCTTTCTTTTTCTATCTCTTGTGTAATATTATGCTTTGAAGCGAAACATAGGCAAAAAGAAGAGAAAAAAATCGTGTGAGAGAAAGCGAGAGGGTGAGAGAATGTTGATAAATAGGTCTGAGCATGGCTTTGATTCAGAAGAAAGAAAGTGTATATTCGCCCAACTAGAGGGGCGCTATCAGTATACAAGTACGTATCAAGGAAATCAATGAAACAAAGCGTTGGGAGAACACGGAGAGAGAGAGTCAGAGAGTATGGAGGTGTACATATAGAGCGTGAATGCCGAAGAGACAAAGAAAAAGGTAGTAAGAGAACGAAAGATACAGAGAGGTAGAGAGAGAGAGGGGAAAGAGCGAGGAAGAAAGAGAAGGAGGGAATGAAGAGGAGAGGAAAAAGGAAGAAAAATGCATAAAGAGAGAGAGAAAAGAAGAATAACAAAGAGTAAAAGAAATACAAAAAGAGAGAGGGCTTAGAGTTTGAAAACCAAAGAATATTGCTCTACAGTATTCGACTTTAGTATGTGTTTTTTTAGCGTCTTCGAATCAAAAGACCGTTGTTCAAACAAGCAGTCTTGCGGGTTTGCGTTCAACTATCGATCTGATTGATAACTTTTAGTGTGACCACAAAAAGAGCGATAGAAAGAGTGAAACACATAGAGAAAGGAAGAGATAGAGAGACTGAGGGTGGAGTAGACGGGGTACGACCGATTTGATTACATGATATACAGAAATCTATCTGTCTATTTAGTTCCGGAAACGGTACAAAGCTGAGCTGATATGTACAAAGCTGATATGAAGATGAAATTTCTCAAGGTTATCATCAAACTGTTCGATTCATTCTATACAACACCCATTTGCTTTCAAAAGCTTAAAATTCAAGCTTGTACTTCTTTCTAAGCGTAGCGAGTTGAGGGGAAAGTTTTTCATTGAAAATAAAATTGAAGCCGTTCTCTTTCGAGTGAAGAAAAACTGAGTCCTTGATTAATACTTTCAGAAAGGCTATTCTGATTCTATGAGCTTAAAGTTAACGAGAAGGGCTGCTGTTTAACATCGTCTTTTTGAGGGACCACAACCGATCTAAAAAGCATATTTTCGTAAATTTATCAAAGCTTTACAGAACCCTAGTTACCAAACTTCCGATCCCATTAATAAAGCTCGCCCTCATAACTTGTTAGAAGCTACCTCACTTCTATCTTTCTGTTTTCGAATTCATCCTCGAAAAGGCTCGTTGAAGGGCAGTTTTCTGATCTGAGGAGATTAGCTAAAGTTACTACTTTCTACATATGTATATACGTTGATACAAATAACAATTTCACTCTTAAGCTTGAACAATTAAAAGAATTTTATTTTTTTTAAAGGAAACGTGGATATTCATTAACCTAATGGATAGTGTTACCCGAATCTAATTTATTTACGATCCCTACTCAAAAAAGAAAGATAAAATAACACGAGCAGTCAGGGAATGCCAACCGTTCTACGTATGAACAACTCAAAGCCAAAAAAGAATGTCCTCTAGATTGCTACTGGAAAGGCCTGATTCTCGGACTAGTCCTCTTTGACGAGCCTCTCGCTTAGAAAATGCCCACACAGAGTGGCCGAATATTAAAATACTTTAGAACTATTCCGGTGAGTAAAACAAGTTCAACAGTTAGTTTGTAACTTTTGCAAATGAAGTTTTAGTGAGGGAAGCATGTAAGCGTATAACAAACCGCCGAGCACTAAATCAGTCTCGCAGTGCGAGAACTTTCATATTCAAAAATCCAAAATCGTCCTGGGTCTTCCAGCGTTCAGTGCGTGGCTGACTTCTTGAACAGCTCTGATGCATTCCTATCCCTATCTAATACCCGCTCACCCTGATTACCGGTCAAATGCAATGAGGGTATGTGACCCCCTTACGAGCTCTTTCTTCAACCTATTACAAATACTTTCTGGCTAACTAATTTTCTTCCTCGCTCTCATATATTTAGTTTTCGCGAATATTTCTCTCTCTCTGATTCGCTCTCCCATCTCGCTCTGTTACTCACTCTTGTGCGCGTAGAGCACTGAAAATGTTTTCATCCGTCTCCATTCTGTCACTCTCCATCTCTCTCTCCCACTCTATCTCTCTCTCTCTCTTTCTTCAGTCTGCGATCGGTTGGACTTGAACCGATCGATGAATGATGATGGAATGGGTATGGAAAGAGAATTATAGAGACAGAGAAGTTTATAGAGAGAGACAAAAAGACAGCGAGAGTAAGAAAGAATGAGAGAAAGCAAGAGTGTGAGAAAGAAGGAGCTAAAAGAGCAGACTTCCTTTTCTTCTAACAGTCAGACATTCCAAAGCTATCCTGCCTTTTCCTTACTCTCACACACTCTGACTCTTTTCCTCTTTCTTTCTCTCTGTAAATGTCATTTCTCTCTTCAATATCAACCCCCTCTCTCTTATTTTTCCTATTAATGTTGTTTTGTTTTTCTCGTTATTTTTCTATCAGGCATCAGAGCCAAATCTGTTTCCCCAGCCGCTTCCCATTCGTTGTATATCTAAATCGGTCCATGTTCTCATCTCCTAACCATACAAAGAACTACTCTCCCAATATTCAGATGTAAAAAGTTACGCGAGGAGGCTTTGTTTGACGCCCAAAGAGATGAATGAATGAATGAATGAATACGCGTGGGTAAGAAGTCAGACAGTCATAATGAAAGATTGGATGCAATGAAAATCGCTTCCAATCAATCGATGCTCGAGCCTCTAGAGTGAGCTGACAGAGGCTGTTTCAAGTAGTGTTGACCTTTCAGTACCTTGTGCAACTTGTGCTGAGACTAGACTGCTTGCACACTTTCTCCTGTCTGCTGTTAAGAAGCCCGTTACAACCACAACTCATTCAATCAAAAAGAGCGATTTTGCAAAGACGGATACTAACTACCCACTAGACAACTCGGTGAGAACCAAAGCCTTATTCGAAAAGAACATCAAATTTCGTTTTTTTTAAAAGGAGTTTTGTCCGAAAAGAGTCAAGCAGTTTTGGTTTGAGTTCTGAAAGTCAAAGACTACTATTTAGTTAGTACTTTCCCAGAAATTACAACTGCAACATAATTATTCTCTCAAAGGCGAATATTTTTTCTGCTCGAAGTTATTTCTTCATTTCTGTTTAGGTAAAACCAGGCTTTTTATTTGGAAAAAGCATACCACTGCTTTCCCGTTGAAGGCAAGTGTGGCCTTTCCCTCTTAACAAATCCAACCATACCTTTGGATACGTCTCAATTTTTTGAAAACTTGAGCAACTTTTTTTCCTGTCGGTTTTCGGAAAAGGCAGACAGAGTAGCTATAAAGATTCATTAGCAATTGCTCAACCCGCTATAAAATCTGAAAGCAGTGAATAAATTCGATGTAGCCGGCGCTTCCTTTTTTGGCAAAAGGGCTCAATGTGTGACCTTGCGTCGCGTCCCGTGAAGTGAGCCAAATTTCCGAATTCAAAAACACAACTTTTGAAGTCTCGTATGGTATATACAAATATATATCTTCCTGACGCAGAAACGCGACGCTTACTCACCCTGTGATGCAGTTGGATTGCAGTCAGTCACCTTTTACGCCACAACCGCGCTCGCCGGGCATAATCCAGCGAACAAACCCTCTTCTTTATTTTCTCTGCTCTTTTGTTTCTCAAATGAAACGACTAACACAATGCTAGACTTAAACGATAAAGAAGTAGAAATATTTTCACTCGTCTTTTTCAAGAAGAAAAATCAAAGTACAATAAGAGCGGTTGAGAAAAAAACTGAATGGATCGATGGTGCAGCTTCGATGAGCAGCTCGCGGATCTTCTGCACGAGGCGAGAAAGACGGACAGACAGCCTCTATCGAGGCGTACAGGACGGCTTTAGCAGCAAATGCTTTACGGCAAGTAGCTTTCACAATGATCTCAGAGTGCACGAACCTTCGTCTCAGATCACGGTGAAAACCGATTGCCGGAAGCATTGCTTGGAAGGTGGATAAGAAGAAAAGAGGGAGGATGGGCACTCTGACCAATCATTGAACTACACAAAGGCAATCACAGAGGAAAGGAAGAGGGGAGAAAGCACTCAAGGATACTAGATAAAAGGAGAGAACTTGGTGTAGGTTGGGAATGGTTTGTCCCACAACAGAACCACAACAAATTGTGCCTATTTATTGATGTTGTTTGAAGGTGGAGGAGAGGAATCAGGCAGGCAGCGGCCAAGGTGAGAGAAGAGAAGAATGAGAAGTGAGCGCTGCTTGGCCCGCAGGCCGACACTAACTGAGAGCAGGGAGGGGGGAATACACACCGATGAGGGCTAGAGAGGGGGACAGAGTGGAGGAGAGATCGAGAGAAAGAGCGAGAGATACTGAGAGTATGAAGAGAAAGAGAGTGTGACGGGCTGTGTCGGATGGGCGAATGTGGGCGGGACTTACAGTGCAGTTCGACGAGAGAGGACGTAGTTCAGAGAGACTGCGACGCAGAAAGAGGGAGGGGCAAGGAGGAGGAGGAGTGCAACACATTACACTCCTCCTCCCGTCTTCCTTCTACAGTTCTCGACCCTCTGCGTCTCTGATCCCTCAGGCGGTGCAGACAGGGGGAGCTCGGCCACCTCTGGTTTCTCTGCTCATCTAGCCCGGAATCGCTCATCGGATACAATGGTTTGGAAGCTATCTGAATGTTAATGAAACTCCATGATACACTCTCAATCCGAGAGAGAAATAGGCTTTTAGAGATAGAGAGAGTAAGAACTGATCATTTGTTCGTATGAGTGACATTTCAGATTGTTTACATGGTGGACATGCAAGAGGAAATGTGGGAAGTTAGAAAAGGAAAAAAACTCATCAAAAAATTACTGCGAAATAGCTACGATAGTTCAAGATAAGATGATCTTTGACTAACTAACTTTCAAGAAATGCTTTTTCTAAAGTTCTCAATTTGGGTTCGACGTTTAAAGTGATATGACTAATTTTTCCCTGCTCACTCTGCGTCCTCGAAAACTCAATCAGTGATATGTTATGAGACGGGTTTTTCTGCAGAAACATCTTCGATCCGTCCAAAAGTCACCATTGGAAAAGGCTGTTTACATGTTTTTAAAAACTTGAGTGACGGAGTGAAAGACAAAATTAACGAAAATTTGTGTAGAAGGGTGTTGATGTGCAAGTGCATTCAAAACTGAAAATAAAATCAAACAAGTAATTTGGCTTGTTGGTTAAGCTATGAACTCAGACAAATAGCCAGTGAGCCTCTTAGACCAATAGCTACTAGCCCTCTAAGACAAATAGTCACTTGTCCTCTTAAACAAATATCCACTTCCCTTCAATTCTCGACGGCTTCTATAAACGGCTTGAAATGGCCTTCCCACTGCAAGCAAGGTATGTGCAGACAATCTTCCATCTTCCCGTCATGATTCAACAATCAATCATGAGCCCACCAAAGGTTTCCAAAACGAAAATTCTCCATTCTTAGATCTCTTTCGTCTTCACCATACCAGTTTTTGTTGAGTTGATAAAACATTTCAATTTTTTTTGACAGTTGATCAGAGCAGAATCATTATTTGGATTTTAATGAAGAAAACAAGCAAATTACATTCCTCGTGGAAGTTTTGAGAGTTTTGAAGAGTTTCGGAAAACTTCGGCCGTAAGCACCTTAACATGTCCGAGTCAAAGAATCGGCTTCTTTCTTTTGTTAGAATAACAAGTGGAAGTTTAAGAAAACTGGTTTGACAAAATGATAAAAGTAGTATTGTGCAGATTAAGCAACACGAATATCAAACATTATCAAGCGTTGGTTGATTAGAAAAAAAATCCAATTTTCGAAGTCGTGTGCAGCTTTTAGTCAATAGAAATCCAATAGAAATCCAATAGAAGTCCTATAGAATCACAAGATTTTGTGGTTACACATGTACTTCATCGAACGATTGAACTCACTAACAAGCAAACAAAAGTTCTCGAGAGGTTAACCTAGAGGTCATTCGGCAAAGTCTACCGAAAGGCGAAAAAACTGGCCACTAATCACAATGAAACAAACAAGCGAAAATTCTCCATCTGTTTTCTGTAGTATTCTTCGAAGAGTTGCACGTCCTGCCATTGAGTTATCACTCAAGTCATTGTTGGAATGGTTTCAGCAGGAAAGCGATGAAGTGAATGTTGTGTGGCTTTTTTTGCTTAGAGTAGTCCTTCGAGGAAAAAGATTATCAAAAACATATGTTGGGATTCTTGACACGGTTCAGTTTCATAACCTCAATTTTTTGTTGTTCTTAAAAGAAAAATTTTTTTTGTATAGCTAGCCTGAACAGAAGTTCAGGCTAGCTATACACTTAAGACATAAATAAATTAGTTTATGTTTTGAAAACTATGTAGCTGCATATAGATGCTTCGCAACGATATTCATAACTAGAATAACTTTATGTTTTTGAACGTGTACGAGAAGAAATTTTTGAAAAAATATTTTTCACTTTTGTTGCTTACTGTTTAATGAGATCCGAAACAAACATTTTCCATCTTTATCAGGCGATAAAAGCGTTTCTTATGAAAAATTCAGTCAATAACTTTTAGTTTAAGAGTTGTTTTTGTCTCTCGCCTATGAAAGAAAGGCCTCTGATGAATCGTTCCAACATTTGATAGCACGTTTCCTAGGAAAGATGAACACCTCATTGCCGCTGAATCCCTTGTTTATTCTCCGAAATGGCATTGAAGAAGAGGGTGAATAAGCATATGGCCACCAACGTTTTCTCCACGTTCTTTCCCCTTCAAAGCGCTGATAAGAAAATTTTCATATAAAGAGAAAAATATTCAACAGGATGCCTAGAAGGAATGAATCACAACGAAAACATTTTCTAAACAGCTATTGGTTTCCGAGCGTTATTTTTAAATATATATTACAAGGGAATTGAAATATTCTTTGACCAATTTTTCTCGTGAATATCAATTATTTGTCCTTTTATCAGTTAAAGTACCCAATGATCGGTTTTATTTGTGTATTCAGTTAAAGTACCCAATGATCGGTTTTATTTGTGTATTCAGTTAAAGTACCCAATGATCGGTTTTATTTGTGTATTCAGTTAAAGTACCCAATGATCGGTTTTATTTGTGTATTCAAAACATCGACAAAACACTAGAAGATTTTATTAACAGGGACCAAATAAAATTACAAAGAAAACTCATCAACAAAGCGGAGAAAGAAATGATAAAACTATAATATAAAATATGGAAAGAGAAGCTCTTTCAGAAAATTTTGTATGCTTCATCTCTACGCTGACTGCAATCAAAGATTGAGTTTTTTCTGTACTCTTTGACCTTCTCTGAAAAGTTTAAGCTGAAACGGCGCAAATAACCTTTCGTTAAACAAGGGATCACCTAAGTTTGCTCATAGGATTCGAAAACTCATCAAGGAATTTTCTGAATAATATTTTTATATTCAAAACGCGAACGATACAATGAAAATTGAAATTTATAAACTTTATCCTTTATTTTCATACAAAGTCGAGACAAAAAAGTTTTATATGCAGGCAAAATGTAGTAGACAATTGAACAGAGAAAAAACGGTTCTAAATTTTTTAATCTGACCATGTTCTTGAATCTAATCTAACGATGTTCTTTCTAATCTAACCATGTTCTTTCTAATCTAACCATGTTCTTTCTAATCTAACCATTTTCTTTCTAATCTAACCGTGTTCTTTCTAATCTAACCATGTTCTTGAATCTAACATAACACGATTCTGCGTTCACGCAGCTTTTATTCGCTCATGGAGAGGTTTGTGAAATGGTTAGAGTTTTTGTTTTCTTCAAGAACATATTCTTGTTGTTGTTTTTTTCAAGCATAAACATCATATTCTATGGAGAAAAGCTGACTTTGTGAGAAAAAACTTGGTGTAAAGGTACTATCCCTACAGGAAAAAAAGGAGATGTTCCAGAGTTGGAGTGTTCTTCTCCAGTTACTGTCTGTAAGTCAGCACCAAAACACAGAAAGTTCGAAAAAAATTATAAAACTCAAAAAAATGCTGATAAAAAGCATGAGAAGGAAGTATATAAATTGAATAAACATTAATTTAAGTATGAATATAATTTCCAACCATGATATTCAGCTCAAAGAGTAAGTATTTCAGAGAAAAAAAACAAGAGGTACCTTACAGTTTCAAAACAAAATTAATGTTTTTGTTGTTTTTCGAACGTCTCTTCTTATTTAATTTTTTTTCTATCGTGTTATGTCCAGTGAATGAAGCCATGAGCTATCCAATGCAGTAATGTAAATTAAAGAAAAACAAAAAAGCCAATTAAACTGCCAGAGTGTGTTGTCGAAGTATAGAGCTTAAAAGATTACAAAAGTTCTTGAAAATAATTCGAAAAAGAGTTTAACGTCAGAAGAAAACTGTTCAATTTAGCCCGATGGTCTCATATGGAGAGTGATTTTTTTAAATAAAGGAGTCTCTTGATCTCTCAGTGTTCGTGTCCACTTTCACAGTCTGCCACAAGCTCTGCTAACGTTATGTGGAACTCCGCAAATGAACTAATTGATAAGTCAAAGATAACTTTTTCGTTGAAATTCTGATTACGCAGTCATCTGATTTCAAAACTTCTGCCGCTATTGACTTCGATAACCGAGAACAAGAATTATCAATTTTATATAGCAAAACTAAAAAAAGTTAATGCTGAGCATGAATAAAAACAGTATTTAGGTGTCGTAAGCGATTTTGTTTATTTGTTTGAGTGTTTTCGAATAGTGGAAACCTTCAGTACTCACCAATACTCTAATATATTTTGCTGGGTAGGCTATAATTTTTTTTGGAAGTCAAGTGATTTCGATCAGGCTTGCACATTTATCGTTTTTCGATTTTCCAGTTTTTCGACATTTTTTGAAAAAAGTTTTGGCGACTTAGTCGAAAAATTCGGAAAATTCGAAGAAAAAAGTTGGTAAAAACGCTTTGAATTGATTTTTTTCGAACTTGCAGTGTTCTTTGTGTGCCGAGATAGTTTCAATGCATTTTAAAAACAAAATCCGAGGTATTCACCCAGACTGCATCCTCCTAACTCAATCTTAAGACGTATTACCTGTCTAATAGCGGAATATCCTGTTTAAAAAAGACACGAGTGCACTTCATTGAAGTGATTTACTAATCCTAAAACTTCTCTATTTTTAGGAATTTCGTCCTCACTACTTAGCCATAGTTTTTTCACGATTGTGAAATGTTATCTTTAAATTTTAGTTAAAAAACTTTAGAATTGCTCGTGGGAGGCTCTCACAGGGTTTCCATTGTGACAGGGCGTCACATGTGACACCCTGTGATAGCCTGGTTTTTTAGGGGTCACAGGGTTTCCATTGTGACAGGGCGTCACATGTGACACCCTGTGATAGCCTGGTTTTTTAGGGGTCACAGGGTTTCCATTGTGACAGGGCGTCACATGTGACACCCTGTGATAGCCTGGTTTTTTAGGGGTCACAGGGTTTCCATTGTGACAGGGCGTCACATGTGACACCCTGTGATAGCCTGGTTTTTTAAGTACACATTAATTTCTACAGTTTTAAAAATGAGACCTATCACAACAGAAAACCAGTTGGTTTTTGTGGCAATCACTGCTTTCAAAGGCAACATACCCACTTCTTCGTAAATAAATTAGCTTACAAGTACCTGGTACAACCCGCCGGATCCGTGGACTGTGAACGGTGCTTTAGCGGTGCCAAGCGAATCTTAATGGATTAGAGAAAACACATAATTGGAGAAAATTTCTCCATGTGAGCAACATGTGAGCAAAGCAAAATTTATAAAAAGAAAAAAGCAAACTCTTTTTAAAGCAAAACGCTAATAGTAATTGTCAAGAATAACTCGGCTGTTGTGTGGTGTAGCTAGAAGAATAACTCGGCTGTTGTGTGGTGTAGCTAGAAGAATAACTCGGCTGTTGTGTGGTGTAGCTAGAAGAATAACTCGGCTGTTGTGTGGTGTAGCTAGAAGAATAACTCGGCTGTTGTGTGGTGTAGCTAGAAGAATAACTCGGCTGTTGTGTGGTGTAGCTAGAAGAATAACTCGGCTGTTGTGTGGTGTAGCTAGAAGAATAACTCGGCTGTTGTGTGGTGTAGCTAGAAGAATAACTCGGCTGTTGTGTGGTGTAGCTAGAAGAATAACTCGGCTGTTGTGTGGTGTAGCTAGAAGAATAACTCGGCTGTTGTGTGGTGTAGCTAGAAGAATAACTCGGCTGTTGTGTGGTGTAGCTAGAAGCCATAGTTCGTTTTCAGAACTTGGAAGATACATTCATGCTTCATTGATCGCATTTTTTCATATAGTACGTTAGGTGGTTAGCAATATGAGAATAACATAAAATAAACGATGTGAGATGGTAATAAACTAATCTAAGTTTTTTTCAAAGTCTTTGATTTAACTGTTAACTTCATTGATTCATTCATCCATTCATTCTTTATTCCAAGCATGTAAATATTTAAGACAAAAGCAAATTTCATATAAACAGAGGTATGCATGGACTAAATTACACATAAAGCTTAGTAGCGGTGTGTAAAGGGGGAAAAGGGGGGGCTGTGATACTGTTGAAAAATCACAAGTCTTAATTAAGTATCAGAAACAAGACTAACTGGCAAAATCACATTCACAGGCAACGAAAGAAGTTGCTTTCTAAATTTAAGGCTACTAGCTTCGTTGATAACATCAAATGGAAGAGAGTTCCAAACAGACAAACACATGTCGATAAAGAGGTCTTATTGATGCGGTGAGGAGGAATAAGTCTTAGAGGATGCGAATGCCGTGTGAAACGCTGGACAGCCGAGATTTCGTATAAATGATTGGTGTCTATGTCTAAGCTGTTATGTAGACATTTATGATTGGAAAGTAGATCATAGATAGCGCGACGGTACTCGAGGCTCTGAAGGCCTAACATTGAAAGCCTCTGGGAATGAGGAAGCTTCAATGTTTTGCAACCGTTGTTTTCAATAAAACTGTTGTCATTCAATCTTATGTTATGCTATGCGAAATCAAACATTTTAAAGGTTTTTGAGCGGTACACATTAAAAAATCAAAAAAACCGCGGGCTCTTGATGAGATCAAGATGTTTGCATTCAACGTAACTCAATAAAAATGCAACAGTTTTTTTTTCTTTTGGAGAACGCTTTTCAAAGTGGGTCAAGTAAAAGCACACAAGTTATAGATGGGGTGCCGCGTTCGCAGACCTTCAAAGACATAACTATTTCAAATAATATCTGGAAATTTTCTTTTAAAAACTTGTCTCTCTCGAGTCCATCTACACTTGATTCATCCTTCTGCTGGTGAGCTGGCTTTACCATTACTTTTCTTTAAAAAATTTTAAATTCTGCTTCCAAGTTGAGTTCCTTTTATCAGAAATAGTTTTCCTACCCTTCTGCTCAAAAAACTCCGCATTATCTGGACTTTTATTAATTTCTTCTCCCATTCATTGGACAATATGAAATATGAAATCAGCTGATACCGTAATATGAAACCAGCTGATACCGTAATATGAAACCAGCTGATACCGTAATATGAAACCAGCTGATACCGTAATATGAAACCAGCTGATACCGTAATATGAAACCAGCTGATACCGTTTTTAAGTTTGATGTATTTCCGTTCATCTTCATAGTTTCAAAAACATCATGAAATGAGCCTGAAATGATGGGTAAAAAGTTTCAGCCCCAAATTTTTTTTTAGTTTTTTCGACTTTTTTTTCGAGCAAGCCTGATCAAATGCAATTTTCCCCTATGGTGTTTATACTGTGATCTACAAATACTGTGATCTTTCATTCACTAAAGCGCGAAAATTGATGCTCGAATTTCTCTTTTTTTTCGAAAAGTTTATTTTAGAAAAAGTTTAATTTTTTTTATTCCGAGTTCTTAATACATACCTTTTTTCGTGTTCAATCTGCAGTTTATTGATGAACAGGCCCCGTGGCAATACTAATTTGAATTTTCGCGGGAAGCAAGCCATTCCGGCAGGAAGACAACGCGCATGTACAAGAGCTGGCCACGCAGTTTGGTATTTTCCAGCCGACCGTATCCGGAGTTCTACGACGCGCCGTCCCGGTTAAAGTGACCAAATACTCGTTCGGTACCCTTTACTCGCCTGCCACGGCTTGGAATTAGAAAATCTGTGCTTCCGATGAATAAATAAATTTATTCAGTAATTTCTAATTGGCCAACAGTTAACTCAGCAACGACAACTATTCAAAGAAAATCAAAGCGAACTTGACAGAAAGAGAAATTTACTTTGAGTGCTCATGAAATTCAGAAACTAGTTGTAAATTCGGCCTTGAGAAAAATAAATTAAATTATGAGTTTGAGCAAATTCAAATTTGGTTGCCTTGTTTACTTCAAACAAATAGTTTAATAGAGAGTTTTAAATTATGTGTTTAACTTTGCGAATAACAAAACTTAAACTTCAAATCACTTTACCTACTCAATAAAAAAACTGCCTGACATTCTGGAGAAATTCGGGAGACTTCTGGGAGGGAGTTGGCTTGCTCGGCTAACAGCTACGCGCTCTAGGCTCACACAGCAACACCTAAAACTTCGGTAATTGAACCAGTTTAAGTTTGATTATAGAAAATAAAAAAAAACAAAAATGCTAGTAATCATTTCTAGCGGGAGCAAAGGTGCAGAGAAAACTTAGCTGCGTAGATAAGCTGTGTGAGCGCGCGTGCTAGGCATTCAAAGAACAACGGAGCGAGCCGTGTAGAAAAGGTCAATAATGAGTAATAGAGTAGTCACCGACTACACAGGTAAACAATTTTAAAGCTTTTATAAATAAAAAAGAGAGAAGTATTTGCTTAAGAACAACCTGCGAGCACCAGGGGACCGGGCAAACCACGTGCAACAGCTGCGCTCATGGAACGGAACATCGTGAGAGTTTCACGCGGGGATCCTACTACGCGGACTTCTAAGGATATAGCTATGGACATGAGCTCTGCAAATGAACCCTGCCCTTCCTTACGAACCATATGTCGTCATTTCAAAGCTGCTGGCTTGCATGAAGACGCTCCGTGAAAAGCCGCTGGCAAAGAACGAGAGCTCGGGTATCCTTGGTTCGAGATCATCTGCTCTGGACTTGCGCGCAGTGGGACGAACTGGTCTGGACCGATGAGAGCAATAAGTACAATTTGTTCGGAAGTGACGGTTATAAGTGAGCTCTTCGCCCTATCGGCTCTCGTTTAGACCCCAAGTACCAATGTCCAACGGTCAAACACGGTGATGGCAGCGTCCTTGTCTGGGGGTGCTTCTCGAGCAAAGGATGTTTCGTTGTGGTAGAGTTATGGTTAAAGTTTTTTTTTAAAAAATAGAAAAATTTTTCGACGTTTTTGTGATTTAAAAAGCCCAAAAAAATTTCTCTCCCGGAGAAAGCGGTGGAGAAGCTCGAGCAGATACAGAACGCTAGAGATGCGATCCCCACCTCAAACATTAAGAAAATGATCGATTCCACACAACGAAGATTTCCGGCGATCATCGACGCAAAGGGAGTTTCGACAAAGTATTGCATCCGAGCCGTTCCTGGTGATCGCAATGACGGTCATGCCTATGAGCGAAATTGTGATTTTTTGTCAATTCACCATTATTACGTTATTTGAGATCCGATTTCGGTAATTATCGTGTCACTGTACTGCAATTAACTCTTGGAAACATACTCAAAAATGAAAGAATTGTTCGACTACAAAGTAAGTAACGTCTAACAATCAAATTATAATAGAATATGGGAGAGTACTGTAAATTGCATAGTCTATGCTCAGTTCACACGCGTTTCTTTTGAGCAGATCCTGTAACTTCTGTCAAGTCTTCCCTTTTTTCAGATATTTACTTTTCAGTCGATTTTTCTTTTAAAAATTAGAATAGAACATTATAAGAGCGATCAATTTATCAAATTTATGGAAAACATTTATACTCATATGCAAATTAACTGATTTGTGGTTCCTATGAGGGACCGTTGAAACCTTAACTGTGAACATTTTTTTTTCAGGGTTGTATATCTCGCAGTAAGACAGACAGGTTAGCGTATTACTACTGTACATGTTGTGCTGAAAACTTGAGAATAATTAAGGCTAAGAAATAGAAAATATTGAAGAAAAGTTTTTAGTTTAGAGGAAAAAATTTCAAGAGTGATTATAGTTTTATCAAAAAACGAATACTGTCGTTTGCTTTTAAAGCTCATAAAAAAAGAGTCACTAACAAAATATTCAAAACTAAATTTTGTTTCCGCAACGAATCGTCTAAGTCTAGCTCTTCTAAACTTTTTGGTTGTTTTATTTTAAGTTTTTAACCGGAAAATTCTTAATTAAATGATTTTTGTTCTATTTTTTAAACAATAATTTTGTAATATTTTTTCGGAACCAAGACTAACATCAACTCTATACTATTTAGAAAATTCAATTGCAGTGCGAAAAATGTTCAATTACAGTACTAAAGAAACAACAGCGAAGCAATTCGAGAACATGAGCCATTGAAATGAATGAATTTATTACGCATTAAAAGCATGCGTTATTTGTTCTATTTTCGTCATAAATTAGCATTTCATAAATGTTTCGATTTTCTTGGGTGATTTGATATTTTGTATTTTTTAAAAAGTGGGAAACGTGACAATCGGAATAATTGGGTTTATTATGAGAAATATATCAATGAGAGTGTGACAAATAGTCTTCAAAATAAGTTTTCCTGGATACCTAAATTGTTATAGTCAAGTGAGTGTAATCCGGAAAAATTCGAGGATAGGCTGTCAAAAATATTGATAAAAAATTCTCGAAAAAAAACATTAAAGTTTTCTGTTGAATAAGAATCGTTATTGTATGTACATAAATTGGAATTTATGAAGAGTAAGTAAACATAAAATGATGGCCCTAACTCTACTTGTTTCAATTTTTTTTCTACATTGATAAAGCGGTGGTTTAGGACACCCATTTCTTGTCTAAACCGGGCGTCTACGCCTTCAAACTGTATAACTGAGCATTATTTGTTTTTTTTTGGTTTTCTCATCTTCCATCATACAATGGGATTTGTGGATTCATGCTACATTTACGACAAATTTCTTCATGAGCCTGTGTGACTAGAATAACTATGTAAGTCGTTGAGTGTTTTAATTAACGTAAATACAGTGATTACCGGGTTTGAACTCTTCCTTTTCAGTGTTTCAATTATAATTGCCCACTTTCTAAAAGATTAGCAAATGTCTTCGAGAGTGCAGTGGTAACATGATTGAGAACCCTGTCAATGTATAAAACGACAAGTTAGAAGCGTGTTTGGCTAATCGAATAATTATTGACTGGATACGATAGGTTGGAGTACGGTAAGTTGGGACACGGTGAATAGGCAGGAGACGGTAGGAGAAAGTACGGCATGCTGATGTCAATTCCGCCATATGGAAAAGCTCTTTCCTGTGCCATAGTTACCCATAATTATGAAGAAAAAATTTACAAAAATCTATAAGCAAAAAAAGACAAAAAACAACTGATCATTAAGCCAAATATCATTTTGTGACACGACAACTAATTCTTTCGTTCGAATTCGAACACAGTGAGGTTTGAAAACGTCGAGCATACAGTAACGACGCCCGTTAACGCTTCCTGACAGATAGGACAGCAATAGCAATATACATTCAACTACATATGTATGTACATGAAAAAATGTGGGCAATTTTGTGGAAAATTGAGTCTTGACATTGTAGCGGTTCAGTCTATTCATAACTTTGTATTGAAATGTGCTTGGGACCTTGTAATGTTGAGAGAAAGAAGTTTAATGACTTTTCAGAGAGGAGTGCCCGTCTCTCAAGGCCTGCCACGAAGCTCTCTCACTGTTTGAGTCCGAGTCGGATTCAAAAACTTCAGCATTTTCTGATTGGAAAGGTTCTCAATGCGAAAATTTGACCAAGTTTCTTTTCAATCAAAATAATATTTTGCTATGAAAGAGTGCTTCTCGATTGGAATACAAGTTTTTTATGTGTAAAATTCTTGTTAAAAGTTGATTCTATGTACTCATTAAAAGACTAATCGTTTGAATAACAGAAGGAAAGCTATCATTTCAAAAATTTTTTATTTTATTTTTCCAAGACATCACAGGGCACATCAATAAAACACTTCATTATCGGTGAAGAGAACCGGAATTATTTATCAAAAGAATGTCTGGATTGCTTTTGTTTCGTAGCACAGTTATTCACGAGAATATTGAAACGGATAGAATTATGGCCGGTACTGTATGTATTTTTTAAACTAAAATATCATTTCGAAGTATTTTGAAGAAAATACTCAGATATGAACGACTTGGAGATTTCCAACACTGATGTGAATAACAGTTGAAGCTTTTGCGAAGGGATGAAACAAATTGAAATACTATTTTTCTCAGTAAAGTTCTTTTTCAGAAGAAAGTTATCCAAGCGTTATGAGTAGGTTCACTTATACTCAGGCAATGAACTTCCAAAAAAAAAAAGATTTTTGGCAGCAAGTGCAACCAAGTACATACAATACAATCTCGACTTTGGCAGCAAGTGCAACCAAGTACATACAATACAATCTCGACTTTGGCAGCAAGTGCAACCAAGTACATACAATACAATCTCGACTTTGGCAGCAAGTGCAACCAAGTACATACAATACAATCTCGACTTTGGCAGCAAGTGCAACCAAGTACATACAATACAATCTGGACTTTGCCTTTTAAGATTTCTTTATGTTAGCTCAAAATGTTTGCTGGAAATAGATGATTGTGTAATCGTACATTCAAAACATAGCTAGTGACAGCTATGTTGAAAATATTTGCGTACATAGAAAGGCTGCTATTTTGTTAGAAAAAATGGCTATTATTCTTACGTCTTATTTGCTTTCTAGTATTGTTACCTCTTCGAATTTTAGGAAAATGTTTCAAATTCCCCCATTGACAGTCAACTTTCTCAAAAATGGCCTTCGCTCAAAAACTTTGAACTAATCCGTTTTTTATATTTTTGACATGCTCAACTTGACTCAAATATTTCCTATGTCTTCTAATATCCGTCCAGTTCGAAATTTAGGATAATATTACTTTGTGAAACTTGTCCTCTTTGTGTTTCAAGTAATTTTCCAACAAATTTGTTACGCTTATGAGTCCTATAATTCTCTTCAAGGTCTTGGTCGTTTTTATCTTCTTTTAAAAAAAGCATTCTTTGATAAAATTTTATCGCTCGACGATAGTAAGCTATCCATGAAAAAAATGGGCATGATATCGTTTTGTGAGAACCTTGTACTAGTTTTTCGAGGCAATAGTGTGCTTCCCAAAACCAGGTTTTTTTTACCCAAGCTTGAGCCCAAAAGTCCTCTTCCGCTGAGCATAGGAGCTTCTGGGTGTCACACTTCTACAATGTCTTCAAGTCGAAGCACGTCCGTCAATATTGAAGACGCTCTTATTTTAAATTAGAGTATTCCCTACTCCTCGTTGATCTCAAGCAACGGATTTTTATACCGAGCAGAGGAGCGGATTGTTCGCAGAAACTTGTGCAAAAATCGTGTGGTGTGACCGGAACCGAACCCGTGACCTTTCGCGTTCCGGGCGAATGCTCTCCCCCACTGAGCTACACACGCACACATGATAATGCACATTTTTTAAGGCCCATACAACATGCCCCCTTCTCAACACCGAGGTCTCTCGAGGTCTAGGGTCAGAGGTCTAGGCGCCTTTGTTTCTGCGAACTAGCTCATGCTCGGGTTTCCTTCTTTTTCTCTTTTTTTTCTCTTTTTCTCTTTTTATCTTCTCTTCTCATCCCGGTTCGGCCCCCATGTAAATTAGAGTATTCCCTACTCCTCGTTGATCTCAAGCAACGGATTTTTATATCGAGCGGATTGTTCTTCTCTTCTCTTCTCATCCCGGTTCGGCCCCCATGTAAATTAGAGTATTCCCTACTCCTCGTTGATCTCAAGCAACGGATTTTTATACCGAGCGGATTGTTCGCAGAAACTTGTGCAAAAATCGTGTGGTGTGACGGGAACCGAACCCGTGAACTTTCGCGTTCTGGGCGAATGCTCTCCCCACTGAGCTACACACGCACACATGATAATGCACATTTTTTCAAGGCCCATACAACAATATTTATGAAAAAGACTGGTTTTCACTTCAACCTCGTGTCCTGTTCCAGCAAAAAAAATTTCCATTTACTCAAAGTGCAACTTAAAATAGTCTTCAGGGCATAGAGATGATATTCATGCCACTTTTCTTGACCTTTGAACAAACAAACGAAAATCTGGCCTGTTAGTGCTCTAAATCAAGACCATTTTCGAGCTAATTACCGTCTCCGAAAGAGCCGAACAGAACAATTTTAAGGGTTACTTTCAAATAAAAACTAATAAATAAAATTTTACTTACAAAACTGCTGATGATGTGCGTCGACAAGCAGAGTATGATCCTCGATGAATAACGCGTAAGTGCTCTAGAGGGCTCAGTGTTTTGAATCTCAACGACTTGGGCTACTTTGCGCGATTGGCTATTGAATGCCTCACCGATTGACTTTGTTCAGAATCAAGTTTCTCTCTCTCTCTTTCTCACATTTTTTCTTTCTTTTTTTGCTATGTTTTTCTCTCTTTAATCTTTTTTTCTCACAAAAGACCTCTTACTACCTTGATCTCAAAAAATTGTTTCAAAGTTTTTGAAGTGTCACGTAATCTTTTCTTTGTATTCTTTTCAGTTGTTGGTGAATTATCAGGGTTTCATCCTCTAGAAGAAAATCTTCTTCAGTATCTGACTCATGCTCAAAACTTCTTGCCGCATGCATTGCAACAGCAAACGAGCTAACGACGAAGTCGGACAAGGATGACCTATTGAATCCAAGAAGAGTTACATAGCAAATAAGCTTCCAGGATGCTTCCGTCATCCAAAAATGTGACGTAATCATACGGGACTGATGGTACTTAGAAAGGAAGAGAGAGAAGAACAGAGAAAGAGACAATGAGTCGAATAAAGTATATCGAGACGACGCACTAGAAACAAACCAACTAGAGTATTCGGATTGAGATGGTGGTTTTTTTCAGCTCATGATGGCCTCAATGCTCTAAAAGACCAAGAACTCTATCTCTCTTTCTCTCTCTCTCTTTCTGGTTTTAGCAGACTAACATTGTCTTTTAGCATAGTTTTTTTCTCCCTTGTATTCCTAGTAAACCCTGTGAATACACCGTCTTTAACCTCATTCTGATGCATCGAGAATGAGAACATAAGAAAGGGCAAGTGACATTGATAGATAGAGAGAAGAAGATTGAAAGGGATGGTTGGCGTAAAGATCGAAATAAAGAGCGATAAAGAGAAAAAAAGAGAAAAATTAGAGAGAAAAAAGAGAGAAGAAAAAGGAATATAAAAAAGAATCAGGTGGAAGAAAAGAGGAGTGAAGCGCGGGAGATGAAAACGAAGAAAAAAGCAAGATAAAAAATATTTATATACAACCAAATCTCAAACACAAGTTAAGCTGAATGAATACCAAAAATCTGCAAATAAAAAAAGAAAGTGTGAGTTTTTTCAGAAAAAAATTAATTGAAAAAAATCTACAGTTCTATAACTAATAACTAAAAAAAGTTACAGTTCTAGCATTCATTCTCATGCTTAGATGGACACCTCTGCAATATATCACCTTGCTCCTCTCTCTAGGCCCTTACGTAATTGTCATTCATTCCGTATTCAGCTCCCAGTACCTGTTTAACCTACAAAAATTTCTACTTTTGTCTCTAGGACCATCAATATTTGGAATAATTTACCTCCTAATGTTGTAAGTATCCAGAAAAATTGTATTTTGCTGCTATTCTTAAGAACCTTCACCTTCTCATTTGGTTTCACATCTGACTGTGGGAGATTGAATGGTTGTTTCACCTTTTTCTATGTATCTCTATTTATTGTACTTAACCACCTATCCATTGATCTACTCTCATTAGGGTTATTGTTAGGGCAGCACAATCTGCCACCAAGTCCATGCATTAAGGAATATATTATTTTGAAATTGTATCACCTTATTTTTTACTGTCCATGGAAAAAAGAAATGAAAAATGAAATGAAATTCTCATTTTGTGGGTGTGAGATCAATTAACCAAGCCAATTGTGCGCTAATTTGAAAACATTTTACACTGAAATAAGTGAATGTGAGTGTGTCTTTCATGAGCTCTAACGCTACATAAGAGATTCTGAGAATTTTTAGTTCGTTGAAAGAGACAAAAAGAGAAATACTTGAATTTGACAGTTTATTACAATTACAACACTTGAATTTGACAGTTTATTACAATTACAACACTTGAATTTGACAGTTTATTACAATTACAACACTTGAATTTGACAGTTTATTACAATTACAACACTTGAATTTGACATTTTATTACAATTACAACAAAATGAAAGAAGAGAATCTAAATTTGTTTCGTTTTCAAACAAAAGTTGGTAAACAGTACACAAAAGCTTTTTTAAATTTTTTCATAGCAATTTACCCTAATTTTTTCTAGGTCTTTGTGCCTAAAATGCGCTCCATGCTAACTGTCAATTTGATCCATGCTAACTGTCAATTTGCTCCATGCTAACTGTCAATTTGATCTACAACTAAAAAAACTCAGACGTCTTCTTTATCATTAGTATTCTCTTCCTGTGGCATTATAGAACATCTTCTTTTCTTATGTGAACAAGCTATTCTCCATATCGTGAAACTCGTTGATGTATTAGCATAGTTGGAGTTATCTTTAAATAATGAAAAGATGATTGAAAAATCAGCACCGGAAAAGCTATGATTCGTATCACTGTTTTAAAACTATTCAACAACCACAAAAAACTTTTTTGCTATGTCAGACTGTTCTGCTATATGGATTAACATGATTGCGTTCTCAGAGAGCATACATATTATACGATTCTATATGAACATACTACAACTGATGGTGAAAGATGGTTTGTCATTCCAACTGTCATTCTTCCCCGAGAACGGTTTCTTACCGATTTGCTCTTTATTCGGTCCTCCTTTTCTCTATTTCTCATAGGTTTTCGTCTCCCAGAGATCAACTATTTTCTCATAGACAAAAATACCGTGACCTTCTCTTGCAGAGCAGGCCTCACAATGTCGTCCAGTAAAAAAAGGATAGATAGGAAAGGCGAGAAAAATGGAAAGAGGAATGCGAGCGCCGATATATTGTACAATCGCTAGCCTCGTCTTTTTTTCTGTCTCCTCTTTCACCCCCTAAATCCCTTCTCTTTATAAATATTTATGTATGTACATGAATATGTATCTCCCTAGTCTTTGCACCATTCTAGTTTCTGAATGTGGAAGAGTTGTCAAGTCGAGAATAACCACATCTACTCTGGTGGAAAGTATGGGCGAATTCATGAAACAAGATGCCGATGACACATTTTTAAGCTGTTAGGAAGAAGAAAGGGAGAGAAACTTGAGATCAATGAAACAACGCAACAAGCTCACTTCCATTAGTCGAATCAGGGTGATACATAGTGATGAGAAGAAATTGTGGTAAGTTAAATGCTTCTTTTTTAGTTAAATGCTTCTTTTTTTGACTTTTATAGAGGTCGCTTTTTAAATCCGTAAAAAAGTTCCAAAATAAAGCGCTCTTCTCGGTAGCAGAGATTTTTATTCGAATGACTTCATTCTTAAGACACTAAGTTATTCTTAAGACACGTTCCATGTGCACACCAATGTGTGAGGGAGCCCATTCAAACTCTACGACTGATTCCACTGATTCCTCGTACGATTCTAAAATGAAGCCTCTTTTTCTTGGCTCTCTCAATTGGATAACAAGTATATTGACGACAGCAAATCCCGTTCCTATGCGTTCTTTCGTTAAAATCATCCATTACCTTTCCATTACCATCCATTAACCCATAAAACTTTTCGAGTTTCCCACCAAAACACATTTTTAAGCTGTTAGGAAGAAGAAAGGGAGAGAAACTTGAGATCAATGAAACAACGCAACAAGATCACTTCCATTAGTCGAATCAGGGTGATACATAGTGATGAGAAGAAATTGTGGTAAAATTAGTTAAATGCTTCTTTTTTTGACTTTTATAGAGGTCGCTTTTTAAATCCGTAAAAAAGTTCCAAAATAAAGCGCTCTTCTCGGTAGCAGAGATTTTTATTCGAATGACTTCATTCTTAAGACACTAAGTTATTAAACACCCTAGAAAGTCGTTCAACACTATCCTAAAAAAAGGTTAAGAACATTGATAAGTGATTGAACCATCGCACAGCAAAAAACTAGTCCACCGGGCGGGATCTCGTCTCAAGCCGGGAGCGCGCTTTATTATTACACCACGAGAAAAATTGCTTTTCAGTGCGGTAGTGTTATGTGAAAGGCTCATATGCCTTGTTCTCTTAGTTGACATTGACACTTCAAAAAGTCCTTTCACTCCTTTTCCAGCTTACTTTTCCTTGTCAATTTGTTCTTTAAAATTTTTATGAAATGAGTTATTTCAGTCTTTTGCAAGGAAAAGTTTCTTATCTATTTTTATTTAGTTTCTGATGGAGTGTTCACTCAACTCTTGCCAACCTCATTTTTGATGAATTTTATACACAAAATTTTTTTGCAGAAAGTTAACAAAAACAAGTTAATTCGTACGAAACTATAATTACATAACCTAATGTCGAGAAGGATTCAGTTCCCGTCTGGCGGTGAAGATAAAAACGTACAAAAATATAAAACATTCTTCAAAAAAGGCAACCAAAAAACTAAACAAGCGGTATTATTGATCCGACTAAAAAACCAAAACAAAATATTTGGTACATTCAAGTCTTGACGGTTAAAAACAATCAGAGTTTCTTCAGAAGATGTTACCACTTCTTTATAACTTTACCACCTCCCTTTATCATTCGCTATAAAAAAAAAAACGTATGGAAGAATTTATCGAAAACAGAAAATATGCTATTTTAACCCTTTAATGGATGTCGAACTGACACATAACAATAATCTATCTTTTGTAATTATATGCTTTTTGAAAAATGCAGTACAAGCTTTGAAAAAGGTTACTCGAAAATATGGGAAAATTTGTTCATGAGTAATGGAGATAGGAAGCTAAAAAAAATTCCGATATCGCGGAAAACTTCCGGAAAACACAGAATGAGAGAGAATGAGGGGAATAATTCAGAGAAGCGAACTGGGTTATGTACAGCCGTTAACGATTCCCCTTTCTAGTGGATCAAATCAACTGGGCTCTTTATAATCAGAATAAAACTCTTCACTTCTGCTGTTCTGTTCTCAGAATCTCTCTATCAGCATTAAGAGCTTACGCTAATAAAAAAAAGTTCACATAATCAAAAAATCACAAAGAAAAAAACAATTTGCCGAAACTTTAAAAATCTGTGATGTACCCTGGGAGAGAAATTCTATTCAAAAAAGGTCACAATTCTTATGGGCCGGGCGGGCCGTGTCGAGGTGGAAACGAGAATCCAGATTATCTTGGTTAAAACAGCGGGGTTTTTGTTATATACATATACACGAAAGAAATCAATTGTATGCAAATACTTCTGAGCTGCTGAAAATCTATTTTGTTTTCAAATTTCAGCAGCTTGATTTGAAGAGAAAAAGTATGAAAGGACTAAAACGGATGTTAAGTTCTCCTAACACCTCAAACAATAGAGAAAAAAACTAAATAATCTAATTTGAGTACAAATGTTACATTGGCATTGATATCCTCTTTCGAAATTTGACATTCTCTACAGAAATGAGCAAACAATCCGAGAAAGCAAGCACAACCGATTAGGAGGTCTTTCATACTGAAAGACACTCTTCAAAAATTCACTCTTCTCTTATAAACAAAAATATTTATATCCTATGTATTAAGAACAGTTGACGAAGAAAACTTGTTCTCATTATTCGTACACTCACAGAGCACAGTCTTAACAAAATTAAGTTTCATAGGAATGAGTCGAGCAAGTTTCTACCCCGAGAACTATAACAAGCAAGAAAAAGCGAGCGGGAAGCAAACTTACAAGGAGAGCAAGCACAAAGCTCCCAATATCAGACTGGTAACCGCCGACAGCAGGCTGTACGACCGTCCAGAATGGTTGCACATGTTTGTCTTGCAGCAGCACACCCGGCCACTGTCGCCGTAGTGACGGTGCTTGCGGCACATGGCTCCGCTGCTGTCTAGACTCCAGCCCGTCACCATTGGGTCATCCAACTCCTCACAGTCATTGCGGTCGCAGCCGACGGAGTAGCCCTGCTTCTTGCTCGGATTGGAGTCCTTGTAGATGACGTGGATGCAGTAGCGACGCGCACTGCATACGGTCTCCACCATCTCAATCGGCTTGTAGTCATCGTAGTACTTGTGGTAGAAGCGGCACGAGATACTGCTCCACTTAGGCCGTGATTGGACGTCGCTTTGGGCAAGGCACATCACGAGAGTGAAAGGAAGAAGCAGCAGAATCAAGAGCGAAAAAGGGAACGACATTTGAGAGCGATAAAATCAGTCTGCTCGAGCAGGTGGAACAATGATTGTGAGAACTCGCTCTATGGAATCAAATGGAGCAAAACTTTCAGTTTTTTTTATCAAGTTTCTCTAAGTGTTAAAAATCGAAGGAGGAATTGGACTCGCTTCGTTGAGTCGACGATGGGATTTGATAGGAGTGGTCAATCCAAGAGAAGGAGCAGATTGGAGTCACCGATGCGGTTCGAGAGTATTCAGCTGAAAAAGAATGTTGCAGTCCCGTAGCACATTCAAAAGAATGGCTGAGAGCAGCAGAGTGGTTTGAAGTGGAAGAAGGGAGAAATCGTTGAATGACAGGATAAGTATGAGTTAAAGTGGCGATCTGAAGGGGGAGGAAGCAGAGCAAGAAATTGAGAGGGAGGGCATCTTTTTTTCGGTCTTCTTGTCACTCTCCTACGTCTTTCTTCAGACTTTGCTAACCTTTCTTTTTTTTATAAAAAAAGACGCATACAACAGTCGCACACATCCTTCTGAGGGGGGGGGGTTGAAGGGTAAAACTTCCGCGTGATATCTCTCTTTTCTTCGGCATTTCCGGGTATTTTCTCGATTCGTGCTTGTCCTTACAGAAGCTTTCTTCTTCTTCTCTGATGCTCTACTTCCCATTCACTTGCAGTCATTTCTTGTGCTTCGTCGCATCGTCATTGGTGTCGTCTTCTCAACATTCATGAATACTCTAGCGTCTGACATCAATCAGTCAGTATCTAGAGAAGGCTAGTGATAAAAAAAGAGAGAGAAGAAAAAAGACAAAAAAAGAGTGAGAGAGAGAGAGATAGATAGATAAAAGGTTAAGAGAACGAAAGAAAGAGAGAAAAAGGAGAAAGAAAGAGAGATAAAAAGAAAAAGAAATACGGAAGAGACTAACATGAAGGTGGAGAAACCGAACAGAGATTAAGATAGGAAAAGACTGGTAATCTTGAAAGAGCAAAAATAAGCAGACTTATCAAATATGGTCAGAAGACATGGGGCGCAATAATAAAATAGATGAAAAAGTATTTAAGAGTAAGTTTTTAATGTGAAATCAATTTTGAGTACAAGTAATTCCATTCTTTATCCTCACTACATACATAATTATCGAGCATTGAAAAAAAATCCCAACCTCGAATGGGTAAAAAGTAACAAACGATCACAGTAACCAGGATGAGCGATTACCATTTCGCACTTCTAAACATCGAGAATTTCATCAGTGAGAACAATTGAATACCAAAGTGTGTGGGAAACGGATTATTACAAGTAACTAGTAACCTCGGTAGTAGTAGACCTAAACATGCATGGAAATATTGAATGCAAAAGAATTCTAAATTCACCTATAAACCTTTTACACCGTATCTTAGCAGCTTTTCCATTTTAACCGTATCTAGTAGGCCCAAAAATCTTATATATGTATGGGATGGCAAGAGAAAATTCAGCAGCTTAAGAACGAAAGATAGACAATCATCACATCAGCTCAACAAAAACATTTACTACAACCAATCTTAACTAGTCGATTCATTAACCAATGGAAAATGTAATGAAACTCTTTTCCAACAATTGGTATTTACATTAACTGTTTTCAGTTTGTCTCGGTTAACGAAGTAGTGTACATATATCGGTAAAATAGCAGATAGTTAGGGAAAGCATCTCTCTACCCCATCCATACCCGTGCTTCAACAAATAAATAAACAAGCTATTTCATTGGTAAAAAAGGAGGACCGGAACTTATCCTCAATCGGAAACAAAATTCAAATTATGAAAACTTCTACAAGAGAAAACGAACACAATTTATTTTTCCCGTCTGAATCTGCTCTCCAGATGATCAGTCTATCATCAAAACTTTGGAGTAAACGATAGAAATGTATTTTTAAGAAAGTATAATAAAAACAATATTCAAGCTTCAGCACCAATAATCCTTTCTTCAAAAACTTATTTGAGTTTGCGGAAACTCGAAGAGCATGCATTATTTTTTGAAAAGTATTTGTAATTGTTTGACAATGTAGACATTCATTTAGTCGGTTCTGAGTTATATATAGGTACACATGCATTTTTTTCTATTGGAGGCATACGATAACTATAACTCTGAAATTTTTTTCTTCAGTTTTACAATACATTCAGTCGTTCACTCATTAGATTTTCACTAAGCTGTGAATATTTATAACAGCAAAGTTTGAAAATGTCATCCGAGCATTCATACACTCAGTGTATGATTTTGGATACTCTTCTCCGTGGCTCTCGAGCTTCTGACTGGTGAAGTATTTTCCGCATTGTTCTGCGTCTATTTTGTTCCATGCAATCCCAATCTGTCAGGAGTACATCATGCTTGTTCAATCGATTGACGATCGCTGTCACATTCAATTAAATTTGCTGTCACATTGAAGAACGCTATTAGATTCCGTTTTTTTATAAACTCGAATAAATAATAAACACTGTACATACATATATAGTTGATTCAGGAAAACGGGTACATATAAATTGTTATCCGTGCTGACAGCTCACGGCATACTCTCATCACATTGCATCGCGTTGATTCGTTCGACATTCTATTGTGCTTTATAGGCATTCATCATGACATTTCAATGCGGAACAGTTTGGTGGAAGGGCTTGAAAGTCTCTTTCCTTCCAAATTGGCTCATTCTCACATGCTTTTGCTGTAGAGAACATTCCAAAAGGTTGCGGGGTAATTTTTTTTAACGAGATCTGTCTATCAATAAACACTGTGCTGTTATGAAGCAGGATTTCATGCTTTTGTATTGTTTTCAATAGAAATTTGTGTTTATCAAACTTCAGCTATGCTTCTTTTTCAAATTTTCTATTCAATTCTGGTTTGGCAAAGGGCAACGCAACGCTGGTTTAATGGGCAACGCTGTTTACAGATTTTGCCTTTGGAAGATAGTTTTCGAATACTGGAAGTGAGTCTGGATGTCATCCGGTAGCGAGCGGCTGGTTCTTACCATCACAATCAGTCCGCACAATGAAGATAGGGTGAGTGGTCGTGCTCACTGACATTTGTTTGAGGAGTAAATATAGTTTCTGACAGAATTTTTTACATGATGTCTTTTTAAACTACTCATTCACAGTCGCTTTGCATAGGAAAAATATAAAACTTTTTTGAAATCACCTTTTCAAAAACTCTATTTTTTGCTATTTTTCTTTTTGAAAGAGTCCAAGTCTTTTCAAACTCTTACTTTGACTATCACTGTCCTGGGTTTTTTGCATGCACAAACTCTTTTTTTCTCCTTCTTTTACTATTAGTTTAGTATCTCTAGATTTATCATTTGACCAATCTTAACATTTTCAGTAACATACCTCAAAGGATACCAGCTTGAAATGCAAATTAATCCAAAAAGCTAGAGCACTGGGCGATATCAAACAGGGCCATTTTTGATACTTCTCTCTGTCCAAGAACATGAGCAAGCCACCAGTTGACTAAGATTTGAAATGTATCCACAAAAAACCCCCCATTGTCTTGGATCTGCATAACTGCAGAGAAACAATGAATTTGTTATGGCAGTCTTAAAAAAAAAGTAATTCTGAAGTTCTACTTCATCAAGAAAGTTTTCGAAGGTAAAGTTTGTCGGATTTTGAGTTTTAAACCAGGTGCGCGAAATTAATCTTTTTTTGCGATAAACAATGGGGTGTTGCACAAACGCTCAACCAATCGATACTTGCCGGAGTACCTATCTCATTCACTTACGTAGAACTCACTCAAATCTGTATTTTCAAAAGGATTTCTGTGTTTGATAGGTGCATCATGCTGACTTTAATCATGTTTCAAAGTAATGAAGTGTTTACGAAAAGATTGAAACACAAGAGAAAGAAATCCATGGAATTCCCGTTTCCAGTTGACAAATTGTTTTTTTTGCATTGTTAATGAATAACCAGTACTTTTTTGTTTCAAATATCGTGCCATGCTGATGAAATCTGAGCACTCGAGAAGACTTCGGGTGTTTGTCTTCTTCTTCTAGAGTATGTGCCATGCATCATCGTCTTCGGTTGCCATACAAATACATGGCTAGTGTCTGACTCCAAGCATAGCATCCTTTGCGTGTTGCAGTTAACACAGCTGAGTAAAGAAAATAAGAAATCAAGAGAGAAAACATTCATTTTCATCCTGAATTACAGTAAAGTTGAACTTTGAACACACACGAAATAGGACAGAAAAGAAAAAGAGAAAAGATGGGGAGTATACACGCAGAAGGGGGAAGGGGACTGAATAAGGAAGAATCAGCATACATTCGAGTTCCGAGCATGACGTGTGATTCATGCATGAATGCCTGTGGTTAAAAAAATCCTGAAATTTTAAAAGCCTGGGACCACCTTCAAAGGGTTGGCCTACATTAGTAGTGAGCAAAACAAGTCTTGCAAAGATTACATATTATGAGATTTGTATGAAATCAAAGGATTGAATGAGAAATTAACTCACGCACACAACATATTAAAGCTCCCTTCCGTGACAATTTCGCCGTGAAAATTATGACTCAAAAATAATGATAACAGAGTGAATCCAAACTGAAGAACAATGAGGAGATATAGAAAACAAAACATTGAAGAGTTGTGACTTGCGAAACAATAGTGACTGGTTACAGAAAAACTTCCGATCTTTAAGCAGACTCGCGAACGATGACTTCAAAATGATTTACAAAAATCAGTGATTCCCGTAGGATTAAAAATGTTCATATTATTGTGTTGAATTCACCTAGGACTTTTTGACTCAGTTACAGCATCCATTAAAAAATGTTTATAGAGAAAACCCCTACGGCTGGGCAGACTTTCAATTGTGTACATATACATCTCATAAGATTGAAACATTTCCAAGTTTTCGAAAAAACTATACTTCGTTCCATGTGCACACCAATGTGTGAGGGAGCCCATTCAAACTCTACGACTGATTCCACTGATTCCTCGTACGATTCTAAAATGAAGCCTCTTTTTCTTGGCTCTCTCAATTGGATAACAAGTATATTGACGACAGCAAATCCCGTTCCTATGCGTTCTTTCGTTAAAATCATCCATTACCTTTCCATTACCATCCATTACCCCATAAAACTTTTCGAGTTTCCCACCAAAACCCTATATAAACGTTTCGAATCGAGTCCAATATATGATGTGAAAAGAATAAGATCTAGTTTTTAAAAAAAGATCGAGATTATTCGAATAATGGTAAATGTGGGACACGAACACACATTAGAATCAGAGAAGCCAGGGGTAGGAGTTCTTTAATTTTGTATGGACAGCACTTAATGTTTTTAGCTTACTGAGCGAAGTCGAGCTTGTTAGTAAAAAAGTTTTAGATAAGGTTTTCAAGTAGAAGAGAAAAGGAAAGTGAAAGAGAAGTAGAGAGACAAAAAGGGAAGAAAAGAGAGGTAAAGATAAAAAGAAAGTACAGAGAAATAGAGAGAGAAAAATATAAAAAGAGAAGTAGAAGAAAAAGTAAGATAAAAAAGAATATTCATTTGGAAGGGTTAGGAAATGCAAGTTATTCAAAAGTCTTCCATAATAAAAGTTTTTGTCACTAAGAAAACATTGAACGTGTCTCTAAAAAAGATTAGAAATATCAGTTGTGCTCCTTTCTGTTTGAACTTGCGGCAAAACGCCGAGTCTGCAGTAAGATTGTTTTTCTTTCTCTTAAAATTTAGAATAGCATAGAGAGAGAGAGAGAGAGAGAGAGAGAGAGAGAGAGAGAGAGAGAGAGAGAGAGAGAGAGAGAGAGAGAGAGAGAGAGAGAGAGAGAGAGAGAGAGAGAGAGAGAGAGAGAGAGAGAGAGAGATAGAGAGAGATATATAGATAGAGAGAAAGAAAGAGAGAGAGAGATAGAGAGACTGATAGGCTGATATCATGATAAGCGCGGCCTTTGAGGGCACCAGTTCATCATGAACGATACTGTCTGTACACTGAACACAGAATTCTCACCATGATTGATAGTGCATAAACGATTCAAGCGGTACTGCGCACTTAGAGAAACAGTTCACATCTAATACAGTATCATGAATACAGTATCATGAATACAGTATCATGAATCATATGCACGAAACATTCGGAAGGATGTCACTGAATGAACAGTGTGCACAAAGAAGGAGTTGGGTTGTAAGCATTATCCTAGCCTACCCTTCATCACATCATCTACTGACCTGGTAAAGCGCTTATTTTTGATCAGAATGATCCAGCAAAACCTCGGCCCCCTCACTTCTTTGTATACAGTGCATGCAGTTGCATTGTCTTACTGTGCTTCAAATGAAAACCTGTTTTCAAGTCCAAACATGAAATATAAACACGAATAAAATTTACATGCACCAATGCATTTATTAGCACACTAATGATGATTGAAACGCGTGCCGTTTTTGGGTGAATCCTATTCGAATATGAAGGGGAAAAGAATCAGTGGAGAATTACGAGTATGTTCCTGCGTTGCACAAAATTTGTGAAGAAGCAATACTAGGAGAAATTCAGCACGCTTCAACTCATTCAAACACACATTGAGGCTTTGAGTAGCACGATCTGAATAAGGGAGATATTCCGAGTAGACTTGTGATATATGGCACCATGGATGTTGCAAAAGCATCATGGGAGTAACTTTCAATGCTAAATGTGATAGTTCGAGGTTAAGTCATTGTTATTAAAACGTATTGTTATTAGTATAAAAGAACGTAAACTCGATGCGAAAATAGACTACCACAGTCAAAAGAGTAGTAATGAAACTTTAGATGAGCTGCCTCAGAGCACTTGTGACCTATCAAGGACAGAACTTTCAAGCTATGCTTCGATAGAGTGATAGAATAACTTCAAGCAAAGCTATGAGAAAGTGACTCATTTAGCTTTTATAAGCAATCGTGAAGGGTCCATCCAAGTGCAGTCATGCCTAGTTTGAAACGGGAAATCAAGCAGCACGCTTTAAATAGAAGAAAAGAAAAATAAGGGCAAAAACACACGAAAAGCCCTCTGAGACGCTAAAAGAACGATAAGCGACTCGGGTTCATCCATTGTCATAAAACTGAACAGCTCACGAGCATACAATAGAACGCGCATACATGATACAATGCAGCTGACAACGCTCAAACGTAGTTCGAGATAGTCCGAAAAAAAGTTATCAAGCAGGAGAAAGGGTTTAGAGAATGCGAAGTAACTCAAAAATCTTCGTTCTAAATGTACAATGAGTCAATGATAAAGCTATTATGTCGAGAAAAGAGGATCATTGTGTGTGCTTGTCTACAGTAGACTTATGCGGGTGATTGTCTACAGTAGTTATGCGGGTGAGATTGAAAGAGTCTTTGACCGTCAACAACATTTGATTCGTACCAACCGCTATACAGAAATTATAAAACGTAAGCTCTAACAAGGATTAAAATGAAAGAAGTGAGAGAAATGGTTGAAGTAGAAGGGGAGGCTGGCGGGGCGCTCGGACAGGTACTTAGAGATTTGGATCCAGTCCGTGGGTTCGAGGACCTTCACTTCATGCATTGAAATACAGTTTGTCTCACTTATTTCAAACTGGTGGGTGAGCTTCCCTCTGCTTTTCTTCTCTCCTTCTAATACGGCGCAAATCGATTGAGGTTTCGATAGGCGGCGCTGTGCAGCTGGTAGCCCGGGATAGCTGAGGTGAGCGCTGATCCGAGGTACTGGTCGCCGAGAGCTGCTGCGACGCTGGCTGCCGACTGATTAACAGCTGAGGCAGGAACAGCTGCAGCTGCAGCCGCACGTGCTTGTGCTGCAAGAGGAGGAAAGACAAGCACTCATGCTGGAGGAACAGGGGGCTACTAGAGTACCAAGGAATATAGAAAATTGAGGAGAGAAACCATGAGAGAAGGGACAGCGGTGGGATGGAAAGACACCTCAAAACTTTTTGAAACAGGCCAGAAACCGCTTCTGAACATTCATCCAAGCTTAGCTTACATTTTTAAAGGTTTTTCAGTTGGTCTCTACCTGTCTGGCTCAATTTTCGAATACCTTACCACACTTATAATTGAGAACAATTAGCAGCACAGCCCATGACAAAAGACGTGGTTAGAGAGTGATTGGTCTCGCCACTCAATTCAGAAATTCCCAGATAACGATGCATTCGAGAAACTTCATGCGTTGCTGTTGCTATTATGTTCACCTTCTGGTTCTTATTGATTAGCTGAGGCAGAAAGACTGTTTGCTTAATTATAGTGCTATTAAAAAATGCAGAACGGGTGCGTCTGGTCAAGCATTGAAGCAATTTATAACGAAACCTCGATAATAATGAAGAAAATAACTATGTAATTATTCTACCTTAATCGGTCTCATTTGTATAATTCCTATGCATAAGTGCTATCCATGAAACCGAAGTGCTTCATGTGAACTGTCTATCGAGTTTTCGTGCATGAATATCGGTCTGACCTCAATAGCAGCTATTTTTCGCAACTTTTTTTAAAAGTCATACGCACTGTCTAATGAACAACAATAACATGCTTAGTTGTGTAATGCCAGGCGATCGTGTCCCGAGTAGATATTAAGGATATTTTTTGTGAAAAGGATCCCTAATATCAACTTCTTTTTTTTCAAGCTGTATTGTTTAACCCAGCAAAATTAGGTCCCTGAAAAATGTAAAAGAGCGCCACACAGAATCACGCAAACACGAGCGAACACACAGAAAACACCTAGTCTACCTTCCTTCTACCCATTTACTCTAGCAGTGTCAAACATGGATCGACATACTGTGTCTAGGTTATTCAAACGAAAATATAAAATCAAGCGAGTTTTCTGACATGTGCACCGTGACGGTATTCAAGAAGAATATTATACATTCAAAAAGTTAACAAAACTAGGGATGTGGGCCATCAAAGGACCGAAGATTGACTACGCTGATTGGAAGACTGGGAGAAAGTATCCCTTAGAGAATCAGGCTAAGAGCTTTGAAAAAATCCACTCATAAATTCTGGGAGTATCTGGACTTGTTAATAAGCGCGGATATATTTTATGAAAAGTCCCGAAAACTTTTGAGGGTTGTGAATTTTTCTGGTCGGGTAGCTTCGATGTGAGAAATCTCGCTAACCTTGCAAGATGAGATTTCGCTGCTGCTCTACTTGCGCGTGTGAGATGAGGGCGGCGGTGTCGAATTGCTGTGCTGCAGGCGCACTCGAGAGGCCGGGCAGTAGAAATTGCTGGGCTTGCAGCTGAGCGAGCTGCTGCAACAGCTGCATCTGAAACTAAAGATGCATTTGGTGAGGGTGCCAGGGAAAAGACAAAAGAAGGAGAGAGATCATTCTTCCCTCTTTCTACCTCCCTAGCAGCTGTCATGTGAAAAAGCTCTATTGTTATACATATGTTTATTACGTGTAGTAAGCACATTATACAATACACAAGGAGCAAACACGTGAGAATAAACGAAAAATCGAAACACACAATATAAGGAAGAAAATTTCGAACAGTTATTTGGGATTTGAGATAGGATTTCCTTCGCAGACATTTTGAATACACATAAATTTGACAATGACTGACCTTATTCCTAAAAAAAACAAGTCATTTCAAGTCCTTACTCCTGATTTACCCCTCTTCCCTTTTGCGAAATTAAATCGATAGAAAGGCTTTTTGAAAAGTCTATTTTTCTTCTAAGCCCTTTGCTTTAATTTCATGTTGTCATTCTCCCGTATTGTTCCAGAACACTATGCGGAATGAAACCTATTATCAACTGGTTTTCATGCCCCTGATCCCTCGAAAGAATAAAACCTATTATCAACTGGTTTTCATGCCCCTGATCCCTCGAAAGAATAAAACCTATTATCAACTGGTTTTCATGCCCCTGATCCCTCGAAAGATTAAGTCTTCCGAGAGCGAAAATTTACACGGAAAAGGGAATTGCGAAGCATCATTACCCGCACTAAACGTGTACAGAAAGTTCTGAGCTCTTTGAAATTTTTTATTCTTTTCAGGTTTAGGGTCGTCTTCAAACAGTGAGACCCATAATTCAGAAGAAAAAAACACAGAAATTAGCTTTGAAAGGTAAAAAGAAAATCGATGCTCGAAACACTTATGTATGTACGTGTTTAGAGCTGAGATATGTATTTACATAAGTACATTGTCCAAAAGCAACCTTTTCACGCATCCACATCAGGACCGTTCATTTTTCGTTTTCGTTGTTTTCGACGAATTTTCTAATACAAATTTCGACTTTAAAAAAGTCGTAATTTTTTTCTTCGAAAATTTTTTTACAATCTTTTTTTCTCTTTTTTTACAAATTTTTTTCTCGAAATACTGAAAAAAATTCAAATTCGGTCAAAATGCGATTATTTTTCGTGTTGCCTACCTGGCACATGTTTTAATGCTTTTCACAAACATAGTTTCAGTTATCACAAGTTATGTTTTTGTGTGTTTCTGATGATGTTTTAGACGTGTCTACCTCAATAACTTTTTTAATGTTGAATAATAAGCTCTTCACATCAGAAAAACCCCTACAGTTATGTAAATCTGCTGCGTCGAAAGCGGAGTACCCATGGGTCAAGCAGCTTGCTCGGAAAAACTTGGTTCTTCCTGCGAGTTCTACTGATTGCGAGTGATGTTCTAGCGCAGCTCAGAAGATACTCACTGATTACCGGAAAAAGTCTATCTGATTCCAATTTTCCCAGCTGTTGTTGCTCAATCAGAAAATCGCCCTTATCGTCTCAGGAGAATGGAACGAAGCAATAATCTTACTGAGATGTTCCATTCAAGCTTTTGTGCTCAGAAATAGCATTCTTCTATGAATAACTATAATGTTTCTGATTTCACGACTAGTTGTCTCATTATTAGTTTGCTGTGTGTAATTACTCAACTTTGAGCTCTGAATAAATTCAATTATTGTTTTCTGATGAACAAAATAAAAAAATTGCGAGAAGCATCATGAATTGACACTTAAAAACGTCAAAAAAGTTAAAACGGATAAAACTAGAAAATTAGAAAATTTTCGGTTTTTCGACTTTTGAAGTCGAAAAACTTTTTTTGACTTTTGAATCGAAAAAAATTCCTTTTTTTTTTCGAATTCAAAAAGCGAAAAAAAAGTTCTACTTTTTTTCCTAGCTTTGATTCACAACCCTTTTTGCTATGGTAGTACTATGTAATAATTTTCAACAAAGCAAAACAGCACGCTAAGCCCGGAAGAAACGGTCAACCTCCGAACGCTCAACTCTCCTGCTCGGTTGTCTGTCTCTTAAACTGCCTTTCTGCTGCTGCTCCAGTAGAAAGATCATTCTTAGAGCGTTGAAACCTCGTGAGCGGTTGGTTCTCTTTTACCTGGTTAGGATGCGCGGCTTGAACACCCATGGCCGATAGCCCACGTACTGCCTGCGCTTGTTGGAGAGCATTAGCGAGTGGACTGCGCATGAGCATAGCACGTGCCGCGGCGGTCTGCTGTAGCGCGGCTCCTTGCAGCGCAGCAGATGCGATCGGATCGAGCACGGAGAGGGGTCCTGCAACGATTGTCTGCGGTCCCTCTGGCCATATCACTCGCTTTCTCTCTCTCTCTCTCTCTCTCTCTCTCTCTCTCTCTCTCGTTTTTCTCACTAAATTCTAGTTTTCTCACAGGACTCTCTGTTACAGAAATAGATTGAGTAGTTGAAGACTAATGAGTAAAAGAGTAAACCATTGAGCTGGCTTGTGCACTTCAAACAGCTTTGCCAAGCGAACTCTCCAGAAATTTCCCAGGTTTAAGCACGTATTCCCGAACTGCTAGTGATTGAGGTTTTAAGCGGTAAAAAAATAAAAATAAAACTCATGAAAGCTTTGGATGTACTGACCGGGCGACACTTTTGGCTTCTTCGTGTGAATTCGAGCAGTCGCGCAGTTCACCTCAATCTTTCGCCCTTCCACGCTGGATCCGTGCAGCTCTTGTCGGGCTTTCTCTGCCTCGCACGGCTTCTCCATTGTGACGAAACCGAATCCCTGAGAGAGATAAGTGAGATCAGCCGATGACAGAGTAATTGACAGTACGTGTAATAAGTTAAATCACTCGATGACAGAATGACTGACTGTATCAACTATAGCTGGATACTTCTATTTTTTTCTCTCAAAAAATCATGCGATTACTATCGCTTCCTGTTTTATAGTCTTGGGATACTGTCTTAAAATTCCAATTAGCATCTATCTCTTCACAGTTATCTGAGTTCAATCATAGCTAGCATTTTCCTGCTTTCCGCGAAAATATGCAGAGGATGCACATACCAGCCGCCTTCGAGGAATAAAGAATTGATATCTCCCCCCCCCCCACTCTCTTAAACCCGGACGTTATAGGATGCTGTATCATATATTATCACATACCAGCCGCCTTCGAGGAATAAAGAATTGATATCTGCTTCGAATAACTTGTTTTTTCCTTCTGAATAAATCCAAATTTTTCACAAGAGTTTTTTTTATGAGATTGTTTTTCTAAGTTGAATCTAGAAGAAGGAAAAGAGAAATAGAGAAGAGAGAAAACAAGAACGACGGGGAAATCGAGAGAGAAGGAAAGAATGGAGTAAATAAAAGTGGTTTTATTCTGGGAAAGCAGCTAATTTACAAAGCAACGAAAAACCAAAAAAGGTCATTTGCCAAAAAAACTGTGAAACATATTATGTAATTATTCATATCTCATTCAAAGCTAGAACAACTCGTTCAAAAGCCCGAACTGTCCCCTACGCACTAAATTCCGTCGTGTTCCGACTTGAAATTGTGCTTAAGGAACTGAATATTACTTTCATCCTTTCGCTGTTGAAACCCTTCCTCGCTACATCCTTCAACGAAAATTTTATAATTCTCTGCCTACCTCCACTGAAAAACTCGCTCTACGTCGCTTCTTCTGTTTTCTACTCCACTAACTCATTCTCTCTCCCTGTTTTTTACTCTTTCTCTCTATTTCTCTCTCTAAGTATATTTCTATCTCCCCCACTCTATATTTTCTTATCTTTCTATCCTCTCTCTATCCTCTCTCTCTCTCTCTCTCTCTCTCTCTCTCTCTCTCTCTCTCTCTCTCTCTCTCTCTCTCTCTCTCTCTCTCTCTCTCTCTCTAGTTCTCTCCTACGGACCGTAGGAGTGAACCAGAGAGAGAGAGAGAGAAAGAGAGAGAGAGAGAGATCTTACCCTATTTTTAGTTCCTCTCTCTCATCTAGTTTCTGCCTCTTTCTTGCCCAGCTTGTGACATAAACCGAGTAGCTGCAGAGCATGCCCCGACCAGCCTCTTTCACTCATTCTTCAGATTGCTGTCTCTTGTTCGTCTCTGAAGTTCCGGCGAAGGACACGATGGGATGGCGGATGAATGAGGACGGAATGAGGGTATGATGAGAGGGAGGGAGAAAGTGAGGAAGAAAGAAAGAAAGAGAGAGAGAGAGAGCTAAAAGAGGGATACGATAGAGGGAGAGAAAAAGAGAGAGACGAGAAATGAGAAGTTACAAAGTTTTCCGATGAGAGTGAGTGTGAATGAAAGAGAGTGAGCGAGCGGAGAGGAAGCAATCCAAGCATAATTTGTTGTGTCGCTTTGTATCGGCTCGAGGCTATGCATGAGCTGCATGTGCTCGACATGTAATGCGAAAATAAGAAGTTTAAGAATGAGAGAGAGAGAGGGTCAGAACGAGAAAAAAATAATTGGGAGAAAAATAGTGAGACAGAGAGAGAGCAAAAGAGAAAATGAAATACAGAGAGATTGAGACAAGTAAGGGAATCAGCGAGAAAAGAAAGTGAAATAAACTGAGTGAAAAGAGCGCGGATGACGGAAGAGAGGATAAGATTAAGATACATATAAGTTTGGATCGAAATCGAGAAAATCAGGAGAGGAGTTTGCAACGATTGAGGGCTGAAGACGACGGAAAACAAGCAACCAAATTTGGTTTGATGCACTTTACGCAGGAATAGCTGAGCTATGTATGTATATCTGCATATATGTACATATAAATTGTACTTGAACGAGCCTTTCCTAGCATTGTGATTCATTGTTCCTTTCTCTTTTTCTAATATCCACCTCAACTGAGAGCGGGATATCCATTTTCTATTCTGAGGGTATTCCGGAGAAATTCGTGATGGTGTGCCAAGGTCGCAAAGAGGATCGCCGACTGAGTTGCGAGTGTAGACGGAAAAATTTTCTCCGGACTCAAAAGGATCCTCACCAAACTATTTTAACGGACTCCCCTCGGCAGAACCTATGGGCAAACAACAACAGCATGGTGCGCCTACACGATGAAACAAAAGTGTTTTTTTGGGAATAGTCTTTGGGAATTGGTTTTTGGGAATTGGTTACTTTCTTGTAGCATTCAAGACGACAAGTAAAACGACTTCGAGAAGTTTAGGGGACAAACTCAGGTGGATAAGAGTAGTATAGGGGACAAACTCAGGTGGATAAGAGTAGTTTAGGGGACAAACTCAGGTGGATAAGAGTAGTTTAGGGGACAAACTCAGGTGGATAAGAGTAGTTTAGGGGACAAACTCAGGTGGATAAGAGTAGTTTAGGGGACAAACTCAGGTGGATAAGAGTAGTTTAGGGGACAAACTCAGGTGGATAAGAGTAGTATAGGGGACAAACTCAGGTGGATAAGAGTAGTTTAGGGGACAAACTCAGGTGGATAAGAGTAGTTTAGGGGACAAACTCAGGTGGATAAGAGTAGTTTAGGGGACAAACTCAGGTGGATAAGAGTAGTTTAGGGGACAAACTCAGGTGGATAAGAGTAGTTTAGGGGACAAACTCAGGTGGATAAGAGTAGTATAGGGGACAAACTCAGGTGGATAAGAGTAGTTTAGGGGACAAACTCAGGTGGATAAGAGTAGTTTAGGGGACAAACTCAGGTGGATAAGAGTAGTTTAGGGGACAAACTCAGGTGGATAAGAGTAGTTTAGGGGACAAACTCAGGTGGATAAGAGTAGTTTAGGGGACAAACTCAGGTGGATAAGAGTAGTATAGGGGACAAACTCAGGTGGATAAGAGTAGTTTAGGGGACAAACTCAGGTGGATAAGAGTAGTATAGGGGACAAACTCAGGTGGATAAGAGTAGTTTAGGGGACAAACTCAGGTGGATAAGAGTAGTATAGGGGACAAACTCAGGTGGATAAGAGTAGTTTAGGGGACAAACTCAAGTGGATAAGAGTAGTATAGGGGACAAACTCAGGTGGATAAGAGTAGTTTAGGGGACAAACTCAGGTGGATAAGAGTAGTATAGGGGACAAACTCAGGTGGATAAGAGTAGTTTAGGGGACAAACTCAGGTGGATAAGAGTAGTATAGGGGACAAACTCAGGTGGATAAGAGTAGTTTAGGGGACAAACTCAGGTGGATAAGAGTAGTATAGGGGACAAACTCAGGTGGATAAGAGTAGTTTAGGGGACAAACTCAGGTGGATAAGAGTAGTATAGGGGACAAACTCAGGTGGATAAGAGTAGTTTAGGGGACAAACTCAGGTGGATAAGAGTAGTATAGGGGACAAACTCAGGTGGATAAGAGTAGTTTAGGGGACAAACTCAGGTGGATAAGAGTAGTATAGGGGACAAACTCAGGTGGATAAGAGTAGTTTAGGGGACAAACTCAGGTGGATAAGAGTAGTATAGGGGACAAACTCAGGTGGATAAGAGTAGTTTAGGGGACAAACTCAGGTGGATAAGAGTAGTATAGGGGACAAACTCAGGTGGATAAGAGTAGTTTAGGGGACAAACTCAGGTGGATAAGAGTAGTATAGGGGACAAACTCAGGTGGATAAGAGTAGTTTAGGGGACAAACTCAGGTGGATAAGAGTAGTATAGGGGACAAACTCAGGTGGATAAGAGTAGTTTAGGGGACAAACTCAGGTGGATAAGAGTAGTATAGGGGACAAACTCAGGTGGATAAGAGTAGTTTAGGGGACAAACTCAGGTGGATAAGAGTAGTATAGGGGACAAACTCAGGTGGATAAGAGTAGTTTAGGGGACAAACTCAGGTGGATAAGAGTAGTATAGGGGACAAACTCAGGTGGATAAGAGTAGTTTAGGGGACAAACTCAGGTGGATAAGAGTAGTATAGGATAGCTTTGTTCCTTAT
>OZ057409.1:9693372-9859586 GCA_964056735.1 Allodiplogaster pararmata | reverse complement strand
TTCTTTCTCTGTCTCTCTCTGTCTCTCTTTCTTTCTCTGTCTCTCTCTGTCTCCCTCTGTCTCTCTGTCTTTCTCTGTCTCTCTCTGTCTCCCTCTGTCTCTCTTTCTTTCTCTGTCTTTCTCTGTCTCTCTCTGTCTCTCTCTGTCTTTCTCTGTCTCTCTCTGTCTTTCGCTGTCTCTCTCTGTCTCCCTCTGTCTCTCTTTCTTTCTCTGTCTCTCTATCTCTCTCTGTCTCTCTGTCTCCCTCTGTCTCTCTATCTTTCTCTGTCTCTCTCTGTCTCCCTGTGTCTCTCTTTCTTTCTCTGTCTCTCTTTCTTTCTCTGTCTCTCTCTGTCTCCCTCTGTCTCTCTTTCTTTCTCTGTCTCTCTCTGTCTCTCTCTGTATTTCTCTGTCTCTCTCTGTCTCCCTCTGTCTCTCTTTCTTTCTCTGTCTCTCTCTGTCTCCCTCTGTCTCTCTTTCTTTCTCTGTCTCTCTCTGTCTCCCTCTGTCTCTCTTTCTTTCTCTGTCTCTATTTCTGACTCTCTCTGTCTCTCTCTCTGTCTCTCTCTCTGTCTCTCTCTGTCTCTGTCTCTCTCTGTCTCTGTCTCTCTCTGTCTCTCTCTGTCTCTCTCTGTCTCTCTCTGTCTCTATGTCTCTCTCTGTCTCTCTCTATCTCTCTCTATCTCTCTCTGTCTCTCTCTGTCTCTCTCTGTCTCTCTCTGTCTCTCTCTGTCTCTCTCTGTCTCTCTCTGTCTCTCTCTGTCTCTCTCTGTCTCTCTCTGTCTCTCTGTGTATCTCTCTGTTACTCTCTGTCCCTCTCCGTCTCTCTCTGTCTCTCTCGGGGTCTTTCTCTCTCTTATTTTCTTAATCCTGTTCTTAATTTTGACTTCTACACAGGTCTGATATTCTGGTCTACATCCCATGTAGTGTCGTTGATACACATCCCATATAAACGGAAGCGAAAACTGCTCTTTAAAAATTTTCTTTCAGGAAAAAGCTTTCGTATTTTTTTGATAGCTTTGGTTGTATATTCATTCGCATACATCAGTTACCAATCCGGCATGCTTAGTCGGAGACTCAAGCGAGGATGAGTGTTTATTAAAGCAGGTTCGATTTTTATTAAGACCGTTCGCTTTAGGTGTTAAATATGACCGGTCAAAGGGATGTTTTTACGCGCCGAGTGAGTTGTAAAAGGGATGGGAAAGGCTGAAGAGAAAAAATAAATATTCAGAAGAGAAGGAGAAGAGAATACAGTTCATTTTCCGCGCGAGAATGGATACGCCAACCTAGCTATTACGGTTAATATTCAAAGCCTGGTTTGGGTTTTGGGAGACATGAATAGCGTTGAGCGGAAGATGGGCTTTTACGTGCCGAGCGTACAAGCCCATCTTCCTCTATATATAAAATGGTATTAAGGTGGCCAAGTCTGCTGAACTCCTGGTAATTCAAGTCAAGTGATAGGAACAAAAAACGAGAATTATGTATGTTTACCACTCTTTGCCAAGAGCACATGAAGGAGTCACTTATTATATTTAAAAAAGGTATTCAGCCACTAATACTTCTGAAAAAACGAGTGTATGCTTAAAATTGTTGAATATTCTTCGAGCTCATGCGATGGCTTCATTATTTGATAAGTTAGCGTGTTGAATACCAAAAACGGGTTAACAGAATTAGGTACAGTAAGCCACAAATATAGGCCCGGCCGTCCAACAAACAAAGCTTCACTGGATTAATCAACGATTGTGAGTTCCGGAACGAACAGATCTCGTATAAACATTGAGAAGCGGTAAGCACAACAAGGAGGTGGGAAGAAAGAAAGGAACGAAACAGTCCGATGACACAGTTTATCGGGAGAATATATTTGACAAGAACATGTAGCTTTCCCTATTTTTCTGCAGCTAAGAATGAAGTTTTTTGAGAATTTTGTTTGAGGGAGGTGATGCGTCTGTGACCAATTTTTGTCGAAGGTTTTTTGCAGGTCAAGTATAAAGGTTATAGATTATATGATTTTTTAAGGTAATTTGAAGGTCATAAAATCATATAATCGATGACCTTTACATTTTTACATTAAAATTTATAAATGAATTTTTAAAAAAACATTCGATAAAAAGCTGTCATAGAGTCCTCCAGACCACAGAAGTGTTATCTTGTTCTGTTTCCAAAAACCATGCTTGAACGGTTCATATACATGTATCTGCCTCAGAGATGTTTGATCTCTTTCACTACATCTGCGTATTGTAAAGAGAGCACCGTTGCCCGGATTACTCCATCAGTTTTGGAAGCTGACCACCTACGCTCACAATCGGTGTTTTGGCGCATAATCTAATAAAATTTTGAAGTAGGGACAGTGAATTGCACTACTACTATAAGCCTTATAGAGTGAATCATGTTCTAAGACAACCACAAAAAATCTTTAAGAGCTATATTATATGCCTCAGTATCTAGCAGGAAGCCACTGGTTCTACCAGGATAGGCCTGTCCTGCATCTCAGGGGAGCGCGTACCCTGCCACGAGGCGGGAACAAGCGCGAGGAAGATTCTATACCTCAGTAAGTGAGCCGTAAATGAAGGTTATTTTTTTCCTTGTTAGCTCCCGATTAAAACGGTTTTTATTAAATTTTGAGAAAAACTATTCTAGCTTTGGTGTTAAATTTCGTATCACATATAACTATTAAAAGTAGCTCCACTGGCTCACAATTCACTCAACTGACAACGGAAAAAGGGGATTAAATAAGGAGCGAAAGACCGAGCTAGGGGAAGAGCATTAGAAAGAGAAGAAGATTCAAAGGTTTTGGTAAGCAATAGGTTTTTAAAGAAGTTTGGACTTGGCTTCTTAAGAAGGATTCTTCGAACCATGATAAAAGCACCACATTTTTACTCACGGCAATTATTTCAGTAAATCAGTAATCTGGAAAGCTTAACTCACTGAAAATAGAATAAAACGGCTTAATGAGAAAATATCCTCAAAAAAGAAAAAGATGAACATAGCAAAAGAGACAAGGTGACAAAGAGAGAGAGCGCGCGAGAGAAATGGAAATACAAAAAAAGAGAGAGAAAGAAAGAAATAGTGGGGAGAGAATACATACTACAATGAAACATAACGCTCAATTGTGAATAATGAGAGGTATGGAAGAGAAGCTAGAGACGCAGAGAAAGGGATAGGTAGAGGGACATAGGAGAAATACGATGGAAACAACATAGATAGCTCAAAGGATTAACACTGAGTGGTCGATAATTTGCCTCATAAACGAGAGAGTTGTCAAATGAGAGGCCCTTTACCCTTTAGATTCTTCCTTCTTCATTAGTTGTCAAATGAGAGGCCCTTTACCCTTTAGATTCTTCCTTCTTCATTAGTTGTCAAATGAGAGGCCCTTTACCCTTTAGATTCTTCCTTCTTCATTAGTTGTCAAATGAGAGGCCCTTTACCCTTTAGATTCTTCCTTCTTCATTAGTTGTCAAATGAGAGGCCCTTTACCCTTTAGATTCTTCCTTCTTCATTAGTTGTCAAATGAGAGGCCCTTTACCCTTTAGATTCTTCCTTCTTCATTAGTTGTCAAATGAGAGGCCCTTTACCCTTTAGATTCTTCCTTCTTCATTAGTTGTCAAATGAGAGGCCCTTTACCCTTTAGATTCTTCCTTCTTCATTAGTTGTCAAATGAGAGGCCCTTTACCCTTTAGATTCTTCCTTCTTCATTAGTTGTCAAATGAGAGGCCCTTTACCCTTTAGATTCTTCCTTCTTCATTAGTTGTCAAATGAGAGGCCCTTTACCCTTTAGATTCTTCCTTCTTCATTAGTTGTCAAATGAGAGGCCCTTTACCCTTTAGATTCTTCCTTCTTCATTAGTTGTCAAATGAGAGGCCCTTTACCCTTTAGATTCTTCCTTCTTCATTAGTTGTCAAATGAGAGGCCCTTTACCCTTTAGATTCTTCCTTCTTCATTAGTTGTCAAATGAGAGGCCCTTTACCCTTTAGATTCTTCCTTCTTCATTAGTTGTCAAATGAGAGGCCCTTTACCCTTTAGATTCTTCCTTCTTCATTAGTTGTCAAATGAGAGGCCCTTTACCCTTTAGATTCTTCCTTCTTCATTAGTTGTCAAATGAGAGGCCCTTTACCCTTTAGATTCTTCCTTCTTCATTAGTTGTCAAATGAGAGGCCCTTTACCCTTTAGATTCTTCCTTCTTCATTAGTTGTCAAATGAGAGGCCCTTTACCCTTTAGATTCTTCCTTCTTCATTAGTTGTCAAATGAGAGGCCCTTTACCCTTTAGATTCTTCCTTCTTCATTAGTTGTCAAATGAGAGGCCCTTTACCCTTTAGATTCTTCCTTCTTCATTAGTTGTCAAATGAGAGGCCCTTTACCCTTTAGATTCTTCCTTCTTCATTAGTTGTCAAATGAGAGGCCCTTTACCCTTTAGATTCTTCCTTCTTCATTAGTTGTCAAATGAGAGGCCCTTTACCCTTTAGATTCTTCCTTCTTCATTAGTTGTCAAATGAGAGGCCCTTTACCCTTTAGATTCTTCCTTCTTCATTAGTTGTCAAATGAGAGGCCCTTTACCCTTTAGATTCTTCCTTCTTCATTAGTTGTCAAATGAGAGGCCCTTTACCCTTTAGATTCTTCCTTCTTCATTAGTTGTCAAATGAGAGGCCCTTTACCCTTTAGATTCTTCCTTCTTCATTAGTTGTCAAATGAGAGGCCCTTTACCCTTTAGATTCTTCCTTCTTCATTAGTTGTCAAATGAGAGGCCCTTTACCCTTTAGATTCTTCCTTCTTCATTAGTTGTCAAATGAGAGGCCCTTTACCCTTTAGATTCTTCCTTCTTCATTAGTTGTCAAATGAGAGGCCCTTTACCCTTTAGATTCTTCCTTCTTCATTAGTTGTCAAATGAGAGGCCCTTTACCCTTTAGATTCTTCCTTCTTCATTAGTTGTCAAATGAGAGGCCCTTTACCCTTTAGATTCTTCCTTCTTCATTAGTTGTCAAATGAGAGGCCCTTTACCCTTTAGATTCTTCCTTCTTCATTAGTTGTCAAATGAGAGGCCCTTTACCCTTTAGATTCTTCCTTCTTCATTAGTTGTCAAATGAGAGGCCCTTTACCCTTTAGATTCTTCCTTCTTCATTAGTTGTCAAATGAGAGGCCCTTTACCCTTTAGATTCTTCCTTCTTCATTAGTTGTCAAATGAGAGGCCCTTTACCCTTTAGATTCTTCCTTCTTCATTAGTTGTCAAATGAGAGGCCCTTTACCCTTTAGATTCTTCCTTCTTCATTAGTTGTCAAATGAGAGGCCCTTTACCCTTTAGATTCTTCCTTCTTCATTAGTTGTCAAATGAGAGGCCCTTTACCCTTTAGATTCTTCCTTCTTCATTAGTTGTCAAATGAGAGGCCCTTTACCCTTTAGATTCTTCCTTCTTCATTAGTTGTCAAATGAGAGGCCCTTTACCCTTTAGATTCTTCCTTCTTCATTAGTTGTCAAATGAGAGGCCCTTTACCCTTTAGATTCTTCCTTCTTCATTAGTTGTCAAATGAGAGGCCCTTTACCCTTTAGATTCTTCCTTCTTCATTAGTTGTCAAATGAGAGGCCCTTTACCCTTTAGATTCTTCCTTCTTCATTAGTTGTCAAATGAGAGGCCCTTTACCCTTTAGATTCTTCCTTCTTCATTAGTTGTCAAATGAGAGGCCCTTTACCCTTTAGATTCTTCCTTCTTCATTAGTTGTCAAATGAGAGGCCCTTTACCCTTTAGATTCTTCCTTCTTCATTAGTTGTCAAATGAGAGGCCCTTTACCCTTTAGATTCTTCCTTCTTCATTAGTTGTCAAATGAGAGGCCCTTTACCCTTTAGATTCTTCCTTCTTCATTAGTTGTCAAATGAGAGGCCCTTTACCCTTTAGATTCTTCCTTCTTCATTAGTTGTCAAATGAGAGGCCCTTTACCCTTTAGATTCTTCCTTCTTCATTAGTTGTCAAATGAGAGGCCCTTTACCCTTTAGATTCTTCCTTCTTCATTAGTTGTCAAATGAGAGGCCCTTTACCCTTTAGATTCTTCCTTCTTCATTAGTTGTCAAATGAGAGGCCCTTTACCCTTTAGATTCTTCCTTCTTCATTAGTTGTCAAATGAGAGGCCCTTTACCCTTTAGATTCTTCCTTCTTCATTAGTTGTCAAATGAGAGGCCCTTTACCCTTTAGATTCTTCCTTCTTCATTAGTTGTCAAATGAGAGGCCCTTTACCCTTTAGATTCTTCCTTCTTCATTAGTTGTCAAATGAGAGGCCCTTTACCCTTTAGATTCTTCCTTCTTCATTAGTTGTCAAATGAGAGGCCCTTTACCCTTTAGATTCTTCCTTCTTCATTAGTTGTCAAATGAGAGGCCCTTTACCCTTTAGATTCTTCCTTCTTCATTAGTTGTCAAATGAGAGGCCCTTTACCCTTTAGATTCTTCCTTCTTCATTAGTTGTCAAATGAGAGGCCCTTTACCCTTTAGATTCTTCCTTCTTCATTAGTTGTCAAATGAGAGGCCCTTTACCCTTTAGATTCTTCCTTCTTCATTAGTTGTCAAATGAGAGGCCCTTTACCCTTTAGATTCTTCCTTCTTCATTAGTTGTCAAATGAGAGGCCCTTTACCCTTTAGATTCTTCCTTCTTCATTAGTTGTCAAATGAGAGGCCCTTTACCCTTTAGATTCTTCCTTCTTCATTAGTTGTCAAATGAGAGGCCCTTTACCCTTTAGATTCTTCCTTCTTCATTAGTTGTCAAATGAGAGGCCCTTTACCCTTTAGATTCTTCCTTCTTCATTAGTTGTCAAATGAGAGGCCCTTTACCCTTTAGATTCTTCCTTCTTCATTAGTTGTCAAATGAGAGGCCCTTTACCCTTTAGATTCTTCCTTCTTCATTAGTTGTCAAATGAGAGGCCCTTTACCCTTTAGATTCTTCCTTCTTCATTAGTTGTCAAATGAGAGGCCCTTTACCCTTTAGATTCTTCCTTCTTCATTAGTTGTCAAATGAGAGGCCCTTTACCCTTTAGATTCTTCCTTCTTCATTAGTTGTCAAATGAGAGGCCCTTTACCCTTTAGATTCTTCCTTCTTCATTAGTTGTCAAATGAGAGGCCCTTTACCCTTTAGATTCTTCCTTCTTCATTAGTTGTCAAATGAGAGGCCCTTTACCCTTTAGATTCTTCCTTCTTCATTAGTTGTCAAATGAGAGGCCCTTTACCCTTTAGATTCTTCCTTCTTCATTAGTTGTCAAATGAGAGGCCCTTTACCCTTTAGATTCTTCCTTCTTCATTAGTTGTCAAATGAGAGGCCCTTTACCCTTTAGATTCTTCCTTCTTCATTAGTTGTCAAATGAGAGGCCCTTTACCCTTTAGATTCTTCCTTCTTCATTAGTTGTCAAATGAGAGGCCCTTTACCCTTTAGATTCTTCCTTCTTCATTAGTTGTCAAATGAGAGGCCCTTTACCCTTTAGATTCTTCCTTCTTCATTAGTTGTCAAATGAGAGGCCCTTTACCCTTTAGATTCTTCCTTCTTCATTAGTTGTCAAATGAGAGGCCCTTTACCCTTTAGATTCTTCCTTCTTCATTAGTTGTCAAATGAGAGGCCCTTTACCCTTTAGATTCTTCCTTCTTCATTAGTTGTCAAATGAGAGGCCCTTTACCCTTTAGATTCTTCCTTCTTCATTAGTTGTCAAATGAGAGGCCCTTTACCCTTTAGATTCTTCCTTCTTCATTAGTTGTCAAATGAGAGGCCCTTTACCCTTTAGATTCTTCCTTCTTCATTAGTTGTCAAATGAGAGGCCCTTTACCCTTTAGATTCTTCCTTCTTCATTAGTTGTCAAATGAGAGGCCCTTTACCCTTTAGATTCTTCCTTCTTCATTAGTTGTCAAATGAGAGGCCCTTTACCCTTTAGATTCTTCCTTCTTCATTAGTTGTCAAATGAGAGGCCCTTTACCCTTTAGATTCTTCCTTCTTCATTAGTTGTCAAATGAGAGGCCCTTTACCCTTTAGATTCTTCCTTCTTCATTAGTTGTCAAATGAGAGGCCCTTTACCCTTTAGATTCTTCCTTCTTCATTAGTTGTCAAATGAGAGGCCCTTTACCCTTTAGATTCTTCCTTCTTCATTAGTTGTCAAATGAGAGGCCCTTTACCCTTTAGATTCTTCCTTCTTCATTAGTTGTCAAATGAGAGGCCCTTTACCCTTTAGATTCTTCCTTCTTCATTAGTTGTCAAATGAGAGGCCCTTTACCCTTTAGATTCTTCCTTCTTCATTAGTTGTCAAATGAGAGGCCCTTTACCCTTTAGATTCTTCCTTCTTCATTAGTTGTCAAATGAGAGGCCCTTTACCCTTTAGATTCTTCCTTCTTCATTAGTTGTCAAATGAGAGGCCCTTTACCCTTTAGATTCTTCCTTCTTCATTAGTTGTCAAATGAGAGGCCCTTTACCCTTTAGATTCTTCCTTCTTCATTAGTTGTCAAATGAGAGGCCCTTTACCCTTTAGATTCTTCCTTCTTCATTAGTTGTCAAATGAGAGGCCCTTTACCCTTTAGATTCTTCCTTCTTCATTAGTTGTCAAATGAGAGGCCCTTTACCCTTTAGATTCTAATTTCTCGTGCACCTACAATAAGAAGATGAAGGGCGTGCATAAAATCCTTTTCTTCCCATTCTAAGTTCAAAATGTTTGAAAATCAGACTAAAGACGAAGTGAGGGGAGGGCGGGCTTCAAAGTTCTTCCATCAAGGTGGCGGCTGCTTTTCCGCCACCCATTCATCAATCAATTCCTTTCTACTCCCCCACGAGCTCGGAATTGTTCGATAAGAATATTTTTCTATCGATAAGCCGATGAAGGAAGAAAGTCGAAGATTGATCGTATAATTGATGGTCACGTCTGAAATACTGTGGAATCGAAGACAAAACAAGTTTTCTGGATGAAGGGCGAGTCTTCCTTCTTAAATCGGCACTACTGCAGTTTACTTGGCCAGACCTGTTTCGCTTGAAACGCTTCTGAATTCAGAATAACAGCAAGAAGTGTTATTTTAAGGACCAGGGATTTTATTTCCATAAATCATAAAAATTTTAGAACAAAAGTCTCTTCAAGTTTGGCCTATAAATATATATATATATATATATATATATATATATATATATATATATATATATATATATATATATATATGCTTTCTACGTTATTAAAAACGCAGAACACGTTATTGAAAACGCAGAACAATTCGGAAAACAAAATCGAAGATAATCTCTGATAGCTGATACACGTCAAAAACTGAAAAAAACAACCTGCTCTCCGATCTCTTTGCTCAAATGGGGGGTTGTATAATACCTAAGCGAAGTAAGGAGAACCCTATTGAAAGGGGGGGGGGTTAAATTCTATGTTTGCTACTTGGGATTTAATTGAATATGATGATCATTACAAGAAGTGAGCATGGGTCTCAGAACAAGGCTCCACAATTGTTAACAAACCTAGAACCAACCCTTCTCACTATAGTTAAGGGTCATCTGCGTAAGCCCCTTTTTCTTTTTAAAAATAGCTTGCTCTTTTTTCGTAAAGGTAGAGCCTTCCTTCCCTTGACCTTCATTTAGCTAAGATAAACGTCATCCCCCCTTTCTAGTTCCTTTGATCTCTTAGTTCAGGCGTTATGAAGATTTTTCTGCATTTGTAGAGAACTTTCCGGCTTCGCATGGTGTATTTACAGGTTATTTTTCACACAAAAAATTGTTTCGAAAAGATTAGTTTTCATTGAAACGGAATCCCCGACGCTCACATGACAACATGTAGAATTTTTTGTGGAATTTTTAGCGTTTAAGCCACTGAGGCCTTGCCAAATAAACTGCAGTCTTGCCCTGATATCTAATATATCTCAAAGATCAGGCGAACAATTCTGTAAACACATTGCTTATCCAACACCGTTCTGTTAAAGCGGAGTCTAGAAGAAATAATTGGAAAGAGAACTTTTGAATAAACTAGGAAACATACAAACATTGCAGTCGAAGAGCAGACAAAGAATAACTTGATGGTCCCACGAAGATTGAATTGTTGGTCCCACAAAGAATAACTGGACTGACTTCTTCAGCCATCGCTGTAGCGACCAGTTCTGCTGCCATCCACTGCGAGGAAGAGTAGACGTGACTGAGATTCGACAGACTGCTAGAAGGAAGGTGATCAACATCCGAACATTAACTGTACGACTTCTCATAAGTGTTCATCAAGTGCACGAAGAGAATTTAACGAGTAACGATCATGCATGTTCTCCTCGTGAATGAGATCTTAAGAAATTCACTACGGATGACTGTCCCAAGCGCGCTTCATGCGTACAGCCACTTAATCCGCAATCATTCAATGACGGCAAAGTCTCAAGTAAGCCAAAACGACAGAATAGGGTGTTTTATCAAACAGCACTGCGGTAAAATCTATGCCTAAATCTATTCATCATCCAAAAAAGCTAGTAGAACAAATTCTCTCTTCGTATGCGGACGGAGAGAGAATTCGTATTTTTATCCTCTAATTTTTAGTGCACGTGCTCGGTCTTTTTCCATAGTCTGGAGAGAAAACAGCCCGCCATAGAGTCGAGAAGATTTAAAAGACAACTTGCAAATGTTAAAAATGAGATACAATAGAGTTAATACATAACAGAGTAATTACCACTGGAAATTTGAGAAATAAATTTAGAAAAGGATAAAGAGAGAGAGAAGAAAGAAAAAGGATGAGTGAGTGAGAGAGAGGGAGAGAGAGAGAGGGAGAGAGAGAGAGAAGAAAGAAAAAGGATGAGTGAGTGAGAGAGAGGGAGAGAGAGAGAGAAGAAAGAAAAAGGATGAGTGAGTGAGAGAGAGGGAGAGAGAGAGAGAAGAAAGAAAAAGGATGAGTGAGTGAGAGAGAGGGAGAGAGAGAGAGAAGAAAGAAAAAGGATGAGTGAGTGAGAGAGAGGGAGAGAGAGAGAGAAGAAAGAAAAAGGATGAGTGAGTGAGAGAGAGGGAGAGAGAGAGAGAAGAAAGAAAAAGGATGAGTGAGTGAGAGAGAGGGAGAGAGAGAGAGAAGAAAGAAAAAGGATGAGTGAGTGAGAGAGAGGGAGAGAGAGAGAGAAGAAAGAAAAAGGAGGAGTGAGTGAGAGAGAGGGAGAGAGAGAGAGAAGAAAGAAAAAGGATGAGTGTGATAGTGCTTTATGTATTATACTATTATGTATTTCAGTACTCGCGTAGAGAAGAAAAACAAATTAGCATTCCAAATATTTACCTTGAACTATTTGTACTTTCAAACAACAAAAACTTGATTAGAGTTTTCCAAAGAAAATCCGTTTGGGCAGAAAAGAAGACTGCATTTCACAGTATGTTTTCTATTGAAATTAAAGCTTCAATCACAAGAAATTGCTGAAAAGAATCAAAACTTTCGTAAACAAGGTAAGCAATAATTACTTCGGCAGGAGCGAAGCTATGAAAAAGTTCAGAAGCTCGAATCAGAAAAATTGAGGCAAAACAGAATTACCTCGAACAATCACAAAGAAATAGGGGAACTCAAACAAAGTATGAATATAACGGTTCTGGTTTCAAGAATCCTACAAGAATTTTCAACGGTGATCAATTAGGGTCATCCGGTTCATTACCACAACGAGGCCTTTTCTTGAACGACTCCTAAGAGAGCTCCCTTTTCAAAACGGTGCGAGCATTCTTGGCTTGGCAACTTCTAACCTAATGACGTGATTTAAACTGTCAACTTAAACACTCAAGAATTTGATCAGAGCTTTTATTCACCTTGCGCTTTGCATCTCGTAAGCGTTGTAAAAATTATATAAAAGCGTTGTAAAAATATTAATGTGTTATGTCCATTATGTATGTACATGTCGAGTGTACTGTGTTTCCGGCCAGACTGCGTGCACTCTGACTATCTGCGCTCCGTCAAATTTGCTTTTTACCCCTTCCTCTAGCTCTCTGCTTAGGCTTAAGTTAAGTTTACGCTTATGAGGAGATACGGCTTAGGAGCGAGACCGTATCAAACAAATAATCATAGCTGCTCAATTTATCCATTTTGATCTGATCTGGCCGTGACTATAGTAGATCCGTACCTACCCATTGAATCCGAGCTGAATAATCACTGTGATACTTATCTATCGTACCCTGACAATAAACGGAAGAATATGCTTCTATCGCACCTAACAGCCTTCTTAGGTACAGTAGAACAGTGAAAGAGTTAAGCGAGAGCAAAGAACCCATTGATGAGTTTCTTCACGGATAGAAAGTGAAGAAAACCACAAATCCCAACAGCCTTGTGAGGCTAGGAAGTTGAAGATCATCTTACAGTGAGAGCAATTATAGGATTTGACTGTACAAACGGGATGAGATGATAAGTACGCCCGCCTACTGCGGAAAAGTGTTGGCTATACAGAGAAAGTACGAAGAAAAGAGAAAGAGAGAGTTGAAAAGGAAAATTACCTAAAAATAAGAGACATATTGATAGGTAGAAAGAAAACAGAAAACTAGAGGGAGCTGGGAGAATGGGAAGGGGGTGGGGAATCAAAGGAGTAAGTTGGGAGGAAGGGAAGAGGCAACCCGCCAAGCCTCCCGCTCACACGTCCTCGCCCCCTACTTCGCCAGTTCACCCAATCGCCCCCTTACCTTCTTCCACAGCCTCGACTCCTCTCGGAAGCTTCTCTCTTTTTGTCTACAACCCTCTCTTACTCTTTTCCCTGTCTCTCTCTCTCTTCTTCCTTCTCCAACCCCAGACAGACACATTCTAAGATTTTTCTCTTGATTTCTCTCCATTTCTTATTCTCGAATTTTACTCTTTTGCTATTGTGCTTTGACTCTTTTCCATCTTTATTGCTCTTTTCTCTCTCTTTCTCTCTATATTTCTCTTTCCCTCAACTTTATCTCTAACTTTCTCTTTCTCTCGCTCTCTCTCTCTCTCTCTCTCTCTTTCTATCTAACTCACTCTCTCTCTCTTTTCCGAAACCCTCATCTTCGCTTACTGCTTCAATGTAAACTCATCGCAGTAGCTTCTCTTGGCTGTTTTATTTGTCTCCTCCTTTCTTTAAGTTTCTCTATACACCTCTCTCTTTCTTAAACTGTCTCACTTTTTCAATGTATTATAATCTCTCATTCACAACTAGTAATTTGTATATGCTCCTTCAAATCCATGCTCTCTATTCTGTGCATCATTTCATTAATCACTATGATTTCTCTGCTTATCTTTTTCTATTTCAAACTATCTCACAACAACTCTTAAACAAAAAGGATCATGATCAACCTGCAACCGAAGAAAGAACAAATTTCGAGCTGACTTTTAAAACGAAAACTCAAGAGGAAACACTAACTTTGTTGTTGATAAAAAGTAAGTATAGGAAGGGAACAAAAAAGTATTCAGAAATAATGTTTTTCCTAATTTTATTGAAGACAAGCCTCAGGAAGGCTTGTTTTTCAAGAATTAGCGCATTTGCCTAAGGAATCTAAACACATTATGTTAGTAGACCTCCGTAACAATGTATGTAACCATTGTATTTTTCAACATAGATTCCAACCAAAGTCTTTCTCAGAATAGGGTGCAACGAATACGTTTAATTCAATTCAATTCTTTATTCCGCTTGAAACAAAACATCATGTTGAGTGACGAAACTTTTTTTTGTAGCCTTGCTTCACCAATGACCAACCATTTTGAGTTTTGATCCTGTATTTTGGTATAGATTGAGGATTGGTTTGAAGATCTCAATTCAAAGAGTTGAGAAGGCTTCTTGATTATTCAAGAAGCTGTACGTGAATTTATTTTAATAATGAAAAAAAACTAGTTTTCAATTCGAAAGAGTATTCCGCAGAAGTGGAAAATCATGCACACCAGGCATCGGTTGTTCCTGAGAGATCATAAAAATATATTCTCTTATAAAAAGATAGCTTTTATGATGTTTACCCGATTGCTTATAGTTAATACAGTACACTCAGTCCTTCAAAAATTATTTCTTCGACAATTATCAAACGTTGAAAATGAAAGACAGGCAAACTTTGGTTGGCACTAGCAAATGAACTTTTTCTAACTGCAGATACAATCTGAACGTACAGTAACGAAATCATCATTGACGGCTGAGAAAGTATTCGGTTTGATAACATGTCACTAACTCCTGATCGATAAAAATATTCCAATCAAAACCTATTGTTTCTTTGGCTTCTAACGAATTGTCTGCTTTGAAACCCCCTTAGCACACTTTTTTTTTCATCTCTACTTTCTCATTAGAGATAAATTAGTGACCAGCCTTTAGCGTTTTTTTAAAAAAAGTTTTGTCTCGAAATTGAAAATTATTTTCTAAAATTTCCTGGGGGGGATAGCTTAGTCTGTTTGGAGATATCCTTATTTAGGGGGATAGCTTAGTCTGTTTGGAGATATCCTTTTTTAGGGGGGATAGCTTAGTCTGTTTGGAGATATCCTTTTTTAGGGGGGATAGCTTAGTCTGTTTGGAGATATCCTTTTTTAGGGGGGATAGCTTAGTCTGTTTGGAGATATCCTTTTTTAGAGGGGATAGCTTAGTCTGTTTGGAGATATCCTTTTTTAGGGGGGATAGCTTAGTCTGTTTGGAGATATCCTTTTTTAGGGGGGATAGCTTAGTCTGTTTGGAGATATCCTTTTTTAGGGGGGATAGCTTAGTCTGTTTGGAGATATCCTTTTTTTAGGGGGGATAGCTTAGTCTGTTTGGAGATATCCTTTTTTAGGGGGGATAGCTTAGTCTGTTTGGAGATATCCTTTTTTCAGTTTCACAAGATTGATGTAGTGATTCTGAATAATATATGTTCTAAAACGCAACAATTTGAATAAACTATAATTCACTCACATGTATACATATAATATATTCTTTTCGAAGATCAAAAAATTGGAGAGAAAACAGCTGAATTGAAGAAAAAAGCATCTAGGAATTAGCCGGAAATTTTCTGTGAAGGTCGCAAATTACTTCAATTTTCAACTAAACACCCTGCATACTGCAAGGAGAGTGTCCCAAAAACATTGCGAGAAGAAACAACTGTTTGAGGCGATTTTACTTTTGACTCTTCGACTTCTCTGATTACTCTCAAAAGATATCTGCTGACGATCGGTTTACTTGGATAAAGTGTTTTATGACGGAAGACTTTGCGGATATAAGAATCCTCTAACCGTTTCCACTTTTGTTGAAACATTCGAAGTCAGAATAAGAGCCGCAAAATTTGATAGCAAAAGACTTTCCAGTCGATCGACTAATACATCCACTCGAAGAAGTTTCGACAACTGCGTAATAAATGCCTCAAAAAATAGTTATTATAACCAACAGTTTATGCTCTGTGGGAATTCATTTCTGACTAATTAATAATACAGCAGAAAAATTCTTTCAGCGGCAGTTCTAATTAGACGGGAATAAACATAGATAAGTGTGAATTTCTGCTAAAAAGTGAATAAAAAGGAGTAATGAAGAAAAAACTAAAGAGGAAAGGAATATTAAAAAGAGAATATAGAAGTAATCAATCAACAAACAAAACATGGTGAGTAAGAAATGCAATTAGATTTGAAGAAAATCGAGGTTCAATAGAAGAAAAAAAAGGAAAGAGTGAAAGAGAGAGAGGGAGTAATTTTGAAAGGAAGAAAGAGAGAAGAGAAAAAGAGTTTCAGAGAAAGGAATTGAGAGAGAAAGAGAAAATGAGTGTAAGTGAGTGCAGGAGAGAGACGGAGAGAAAAGGTGAATGCGAGAAAGAGTAGAGAGATATTTCGACAGAGGTGCGAAATTGCAACTCTTTTCGTACTTCTCGGCAGCTTCTGCTCGGTACTGAATCGAGGGCTTCAAGATTGTGGCGCGCAAATGCGTGTCTTCCTCGAATGTTCCATCTCTTTTCATTTATTCCTTTTTTTCTCTCCTCGACAACGTAGACGCTCTATTACTTCTTGTCATCCTCTCAATCTCTCTCTTTTGCCCTCTACTTATTTTATTCCCCCTTTCTTCTCCTATACTCTCTCACTTCTCTTCTGTTTTCTCTCCATTTTCTATCGCTTGAGAGTCCTTATTTTTAACAAAACCCTCTCTATTATCACCTTCCAAAAAAAAATTCCTCTCTCTTCTTTTCTGTCTTGTCTACACTTTAGCCTCTCTCCGTTAAAACTTCTGAGAAATGAGAAGCGCTATATCTAAAATGTAAATAAATTAAATTTATCACCTCTTTTACCTTTTTCTATAATAATAATACAGAAAAACAGAATGAAAAAATAGGACGAGGCAGATATGTGAGAAATGAAATTGGATAGAAGGTTGAAGAGGAAGAAGGGAAAGAGAAGATAAACGAGTGACTTATCAATATTTAGTAATCATCCCGTCCTCTTGCAATATGAGAATAAATATGTAGGTCATAGAGCTCACATCAGGTCGAAACCGTGGTGATTTTTTGGGAAAATAAAAGTACAAGTCTATTTGTAATAGTCTATCATTTAAGGACTGCTGGTAGGAGAAAGTTTCTAATGAACTGATTCCCCTGCCACTTTTCTTACCTTGCTCAGAGAATGATGTCTTATTTCATCGTAGTTGCTCTCGATATCGACACAAAGAGCGCTGGTATGTGCTAGGAAATCGTAGAAGTTTGACTAGTGAAGTTTCTGATGTACAAGGGTAAAATGGTCGGACAAAAAATCAAAACCTGACCGCTATCAAGCAGGCAAAGTTTTATTGTGAGCTAGTTCTGTGTTGTGCCCTTTTGATGCGTTGAAGACGACTTCGTATTTTCTTCTTCAACCCATCAAAAGGGCACAACACAGAACAAAAGTGTACTGTCTACTGGATACCTCATCCAATGCGTTTAACTCAGCATAAACTCTTCTGCGAGCTAGTTCTTATCCTAAATAACGGTTGGTAAACTTTGCTACATATATATTAGGTATTACCCGAGAGAAATGATTAAAATCGAAACTTGCAATGAGACTTTTTTCTTACAAGTTAAATGATTGAGATATGATTAAACCACCACAACGACGAAACAAGCCCAAGGGGCGGGTTTGAACCCACCCATTCTTTTGCTCTGACCGAGAATGCAAGAGGGTTACGATCACACCGCCGAGGATGAGTTTCGAATCCGGATTGTGCTAAATAAAAGGCTCAAAGACCTGGTTCTCTTAACCACACTGGTTCATGAAGCGAATGCGACGTGAATCTAGCATATTTCTACAATGCACGATGAATACAGAAGAGTGGTGGAAGATTATATAATGAGTTTCATAATAAAAAAAAGAACCGTTTCTTTGTCTTCTTGTCCGTTTAATAATAAGACTCTCAATGCATCGGTCTGGGAAAGATTCGAAGTCGTACTGGAATTTGATTGTGTCCTGATGATTTCGAGACAGAGCAGTTTATTCATACTTCTTTTTAAAAGGGCACAACATAACTATCTTCTGTGTCAATTCTGTCTCATTTTGTTTTCTTGTTTCCATTCTGTCTCACGCTTTCTATCTATCTCTCGCCACGAAAAACCTTAATCCAGCCTCAAATCTCAACGCTTCTTTTGTTCTTTTCTAACACGTCCTTCTTCATGTGCCTTGCCTCATTTGTTTTCTTTGTTTCTCCCCTTTCTTTTTTTGTTACTCTCTCTATTTCTCTCTCTCTCTTTCTTTTTGTCCAATCTCTGTTTCACGAACTTCTTTAGTTCTCTGTTTCTTAGTATCTCTCTCTCTTCTTCATTCTCAACATCTCTCTCTTCACTCTCTCTTCTTCATTCTAAACATCTCACTATTCTCTCTCTCTCTCTCTCTCTCTCTCTCTCTCTCTCTCTCTCTCTCTCTCTCTCTCTGTGTTTAGACACTCTGCGGTATATGTAAAATGCCTTCAACTCATTCACGGTAGCGTCTGCTTCTTGGAAAACTAATACAGCGGGATATAGAAATAGAGAGGGAGAGAGAGTGTGTATGTAACGTTCCAGGGTCGAAGATGTTGCGAATTGAAAGTTTTCTTTTGTTTCTCAACTATAGTTTTTCATTCATTATTTTTTCGTCAAATTTCGAAATAACACAACTATTCATAGTCAACCAAGTTTTACTATTCATATTCACAAGTTTTAAAAAAACAAAACAAGTCAGCCTGTTTTTCTATACATATTAATTTCAGTTTAATTTCGGAAAGAGGACATTTCTGACGTTTTTTTAACGCAGAAACATGAATATTGCGCGGATGAGAAGAGGTTTTTTTGAAAAATTCCCTCTAATCACTAGTTTCGCAATAGTGTTGGATTGAGCACAAGAAAACACTTGGTAGAACTCCAACTAGTATATTTTTTAGATGTATTATTCACGAGAACATGTAAAATCAAATAATAAGTAAACCATAATGGGAACCGAGACGGAAAATAAACAAAAAAATCTTTAAAAAAACGAATTCAATTTTGGGATGTTGACCGGATGGAATTCATGTACATATGAAGGTGTAGGGAGTAAGGTAGGAAGATGGAAACTGGAAATATTTTGACTTCGATAGTCAGAAGGAGAAAAAGTCGATTTTGAACTGATCCTAAATGCTGAGACAAAACATATTCTTGTCCTTGCTTTTCGAATAAATTTTGAAAAAGCGAGTTTTCTTTCCCGAGTTTCAAACTCTTACGAAAAAACGGAGCATTCAAAATCAGTTAGACCTTCTTTATAAGCTAGTAGTTAAGAGCCAGAAAGCCACTAGGAATCAGACCAGATTCATAGGTCAGCATGGCGTGTGGGAATTGATGAAGAGAGAAGATTGTTTTGGTGCAAGGAAGGGTCTCAAGAGGAATACTCGCGAAGAGTCTGAGATACAGTGTAAAGTTACATGCTACAAAGACGAAACAAAGATTTAAGATAAGTTGGAGAATTAGAGAAAAGAACACATAGTGATAACGAGAGAAAAATAGAAAAAAGAGGGGAAATGAAAAAGGCAGAGAGAAATAATAGGGGAAAGGAAAGAGAGATAGAAAATAAAGAGAGAGGAGACAGACAGAGAGAGAGAGAAAGAAAACTAGTTAGTAAAGGGTTACAGATTCAGGAATGAGCTTTCTCTTCTAACATCTTCTTTTGTCTTCTCAGTTAGTGATCCAAGGCGTTATCCCCAATTGATTACTGGCCTGATGATGGCTCTCTACACGAATTGCGGATAATAGATGTAGAGGATATACTCCTCTTCTCGCCTATCTTTCTCCCTTTCTCTCTCTCTCTCTCTCTCTCTCTAACTCTCTCACTCTTCTTTCTCGCCTCTCTCTATCCCTTTCTCTCTATCTCTCTCTCATCTTTCTCGCCTTTCTCTCCTTTTCTCTCTCTTTCTCGTCTTTCTCGCCTCTCTTTCTCCCTTGCTCTAACTTTTTAAGTTTTGCTCTCTGTCTCTTCATCTTTTTTCGAATCTGTCATTCTCTGACTCCCTCCTTTTTCCTACCCCTTTCTCTTTTTCCTTTCTTGTCTCAATTCTTCTTCCCCTAGTTCGTCCAGCTTCTTATTCTGAACTGAGAGTTGGCAATAAAGTTTGCTTTCGGATCATCAGAGAGCTATGGATTCTAAATGGCCTTGTTATCCGCTCTTTCTTCAACCGGGAAACTCTCTGCCAACACAAGACCCGCAATTTACCAAAACAGCCGAAAAGATGAGCTCTGGTGTACTAAGAACTTGAATTGAAATCAAGCAGAGTTTGCTTGCAACTAACTCGATTTCTGGCTGCTGCCTTAATGCCTTAACCCTTTCCTTCATCACTGTTTCATTCCAGATTCGAGTTTTCTTATTAAATGTTTTGATTCTTTTCCCCAAAGTTCTGGATGGTCCGAGTTTTGTTCTTTATAACTTTTATAGACTTGCTGAAAAAACTTCAACTTTACCTTCCGGACATTTTTTGAAAAAGCAAATTTTAAGAGAGAAAAAAGGTGAATGTGCGGTCAGCTGTTACGACTTTTTTCTTGGAAAATAGATCGAACATGATTTAGTAGTAGTTCAATTGAGAAAAAGGTAAATACCTCAAATGAGCCCCATGCTTGGTTTTTGGAGAGAAAAAAGTTAAAGCCCTTTTTCTATGTAAACAAAAAGCGAACTTTCAATGAAAGATTTATGTTTCCCAAACTGAGGATTTTCGCGAATTTACTCTGCGGTTTGTTCACAAAAGTTCAACTAGGTTTGCTTCTGTGTTCTGAAAAAAAAAATTTGAATTAAAGATTTTTTTCAGTGATTTGTTTCGCTTTATTTTTTCGATGAAGGCATCGAAGGAGTTTTGCCCTAACTTTTTCTCAAGTTTATCAACAATGGGTTTTCGTTTAAAATGATTTTTTTCAAACCATTTTACCTCGCAGCTGGTATAGCAGACGTTTTTTTAAAACTCCCCTTTAGATTCTCCACTCATTGCATTTGAGCTCGTTTATAGCAGGAATCGGACACGTTGAAGCGTACCGCCCACATTTTCGTTTATCGACTTTCAAAGTCTTCGCTCCTACTTAATAGGTGAATGTGTGAGTAAATTGCATTGATTCTGAAAAAAAATGAACCAAAAATATATACCTATACATACATTATATAAAGTTAACTCGCTCTAAACTGCTATACGAATTCTTTTCATGGTATATGCATGTATTCCAAAACTAAAATATCTCTTTTCACCATTCTTGGATTAATAAGTTTCCATAGAAGTTTTAAAGTTAGTGCTTTTTATTCAGAATTTACTTTGAAAAGTATCACGGCTCGCCTTTCTTGTAACACTGAGCGACAGAGTTTTATTTATTATGTGGTTTTGTGAAAGGCTGCATCAAAACCATCTTTCAAGCCGAAGTGCAACTCAACAAGGATGGAAAAGCGGTAGATTAATAAAGACGTTTTACATAGAAAAACTCAGTTTTTCTCTTTGCCAAAACAAGTGTTCCAATAAGATCTGATCAGTTAAATGTCATCGGGTACGACAAGAAATAAAGTTTCCAATGCAACAATAGTTAGTTCAAAACTTTTTGAGGTGGAGAGAAAAACGAAGCGGAGAGAAAAATATTCAAAAAAGTGTCTCAAAAGAGGAAATAAGACAAAAAGCCTACGAAAAAAGAATCACATGAAAGAGGAGCAGATTGTGTCAGCAATCAAATCATAGCCACCCGTGGTGCATTGAAGGGGCGGGGCGGGGCGTACATGATGACAGGGCCGAAAACATTCACTTCTTCGTGATTTACGTGGTTGTTGTTGTATGAAATCATCCCGAAAAAACAACGCTGAAGGGACGGGTTGGGCTTTTTTGAAAAGAGACAACAAAAACTATCTGTTTTCAAAGAAACCATTTCACAAATGAAAAATACCGTCTTGAGCAGGTCCCAAAACATTTGATAACAAAAACTGGCGCTTATACATTTGGTGAGTCTTTTGGCGGTTAGTGAGTCAATTGAAAGTTTTTTTTGTGACATGTTGTTTCTTACGGTGTTTCTTAAGCCACACGGCGTCTTTAGCGTAACCTTAACCTCACCTGAAGCGGAAAAAAGTTAAAAAAGTAAAAATGGACTCCTCAACCGCCCCTTCACTCACCAAATGTATTATGTTATACATATAAGTGTCCGAAATCTCAATGACAAGCTTTGCAAAATTAAAAAAAGAAAAGCTTTGGAAACAGAACGGTTTCAGTAAGCATTATCCCATCTTTCTAACAAGAACTATATAAGAACTGAAATTTCTGATTACTATGATAAGGTAACTTTAGGACGTCTGCCACTTTTCAATTGTAAATGATACGGCATATGTTATATGAAAAAGATCAGGGGTAAGGGACACCACATTTTTCAATACTCATACTCTCTCCCTTTGAAAAAAAGTACTAAAAACGTTTTTCAGTGTTCTCAATGACAAAAAACATAGACAGATACACATACGAACGTAAGTATGTACTTGGAATAGATTAAAGTCCCAATTTAAATAGGTGAGGTAAGTTAAGCGGAACAGAAGCACATTTTTGCGCGGTAATACATCAATAGTATAGGGTGGTAGCTTCGACTTGACAGCGATAAACAACCCAACATGTATTCGGTATTTCGTCAAAAACTTTTTTTTTCTCAAAGGTTTGCAATCGAATCCGGATCAATAAGAGATTCGCGTAGGGAAGTCACTGTTCTATCAGAACTTGAAGGAAAAGCGCGGATTTCAAAAATATACTGTCGGAAAAAGGCATGTAATGTGAAGCATCTAAGATAACGGGGAGAGATAAGTAACACATTTTGAAGGCCTCTGCTCTTATCGGTAAGGTAAAAAAAAAGCCTGTGAAAAAAGTTATTCCCTCTATCGCGAAAGGGAAAGTGAGCACATAGTAGGAGACATCTATTCTACCGTTAATCGCGACACTTGGTGTGGTCGATAAAATCTACTACTGTGGGAGACGTAAGATTTCGGGTGAAGTTATCTTTCCTAACAATTACTTGAAAGGCATCTGCTCTTCCGAAAAAGAGATTATGTTTTTCATATCAGGATTGCGTACCTCAAGGCAGGATTAAGCCCGAAGAATAAAAAAATATAAAATATGGATCTTGCAGTTTTGATGCATTTCAGGCATCCTTTTTCATGAGGGTTAGTGCATCGATGAAAACAAGTTCAAGGATGCTTTTCCGTCAATAATTATACGGTCGGTTTCTAACTCAGTCCAGAGCGGGTACACAACTGGTGAGATTTCTCAACTGCCTTCACAGAACGGCACCGTGGCTTCCGCATCGCTATAGAGCGTGATGCTTGCCAAGCCGACCTGACCGACGTTCGCGCGAGACAGAGAATCTTGCGAGCAGATGATGAAGAACTGAAATAAGAGCATAAAAACAGTTGTATGTATAATACATCTGTATATGTGCTTGAAGTCTATGTATGTTCATATGTGCTTGAACCTTGTTGAGGTGATGAGTAGTTCGCTATCGATGAGAAAGAAAAGACGGCAAGATTTGATCTTGTGTTCTGTGTATTTGAAGAAAATACCTTGTTGAGATGGTGCGGTAGCTTGACGATCTCCTTAGTCCATCTTCTTGTGAAGGGATCTGCAGAGTGCTGGAAGGCGTCCCAAAAGCACTGGTGACCTCCTGAGTCCGAACACAGGAGCAGCTCGATGCCCTGCAGGGTTCCCACTAACGAGATGTTGGGGGATTCGTATTATAGAACAAACAAAATTTTGCTCACACATACATGATGAACTTTTTTTGACCTTCTGTGAAACAAATCGAGACTTTCAAAGAGAAAAATCTATGAAAAAGTTCTCATCTTTAATCTAAAAATTTCCGTTGTTTTATACAGAAATAACAACAGGAAAGTCGAAGAAGAAGGGAAGCTGTTAACTAAATATTTGCTTTGTAACGTGTTCATACATACAGTCCACTAGTCGACGATTGGCGGTTCTTACCGATCAATAAACACTAAAAGCAACAATCGAGCAACATTCTCTATAATGACAAATGATTGAACTATCGCACACAAAAAAGCTAGTCCACCAGGCGGGATCGAACCCAACAATCTCTGACTGAGGTGGTTGGGTTCGATCCCGTCCGGTGGACTAGCTTTTTTCTGTGCGATAGTTAATCATTTGTCATCCTAACTAGGCGTCACTCTGCCTTTAAACTGTGTAACTTAGCATTTGAAGATTCTCTATAGTTTAGAATTAGATGGCTCAAATGAAACAACCAACAAAAAAACCTAGAGACCCAAATACTTCGGATTTTTCTAGTCACTGAACACTACTGTATGAATAGGGTTCTCAATACGAATCACTCATTGGTGTTGATACGAATCACTCCTCTATTTGACCTCCTTTCGAATTCACCCTTGCGATAAAGTATTATTAATACAAATAAGCACAAAACTTCAAAACATCAAAATATTAAGTGATTCAATACTTTTTTATGTTCTACCGCATTAGATCCATTTCATGTGCTTTCGGTTAATTCAAGACTTCGCGCTGGACTGCAATCCTCGATACATACATTTCTAAATACTTTCCTAAATGCCTGAACGACAGAATTTTTCATAGCATCTTTCTCAATTCCAGTAACTGCATAGTTTGGCAACGATCCATTTCTTAGAAAAGATTTTATATTATATTTACGGATAAACACTGAACATACCAATTCCTACCGTGAGGAAATCCCTTTTTTTCTCCAGTTATGACACAATTGTAGTCGAGAACATCAATCATAAAGTAATCAGGTGTAAAAAACTGAATGGCTAGTGTCTAAATTCTAACATGAAAAAGGTTCATTGAAAAAACTTTAAGCAATTAAAACTCTATTTATTAAATGCTCTAGAACTTTAATGAGAGCGTGAAGCCAATTTTTCGCATAAAAACTGTTTGGAGTAGTTTTTTTATTATTAAAAATGAGCTAAGTATCATTGAACATTTGCACGGGGATCTCTTTTGGTTAATCATTCGTACTAGGTCGTCGCGTTTGGTCAAGTTCAGTGGAATGAAAGCGCTTGGTCAAGTTCAGTGGAATGAAAGCGCGTTTGGTCAAGTTCAGTGGAATGAAAGCGCGTTTGGTCAAGTTCAGTGGAATGAAAGCGCGTTTGGTCAAGTTCAGTGGAATGAAAGCGCGTTTGGTCAAGTTCAGTGGAATGAAAGCGCGTTTGGTCAAGTTCAGTGGAATGAAAGCGCGTTTGGTCAAGTTCAGTGGAATGAAAGCGCGTTTGGTCAAGTTCAGTGGAATGAAAGCGCGTTTGGTCAAGTTCAGTGGAATGAAAGCGCGTTTGGTCAAGTTCAGTGGAATGAAAGCGCGTTTGGTCAAGTTCAGTGGAATGAAAGCGCGTTTGGTCAAGTTCAGTGGAATGAAAGCGCGTTTGGTCAAGTTCAGTGGAATGAAAGCGCGTTTGGTCAAGTTCAGTGGAATGAAAGCGCGTTTGGTCAAGTTCAGTGGAATGAAAGCGCGTTTGGTCAAGTTCAGTGGAATGAAAGCGCGTTTGGTCAAGTTCAGTGGAATGAAAGCGCGTTTGGTCAAGTTCAGTGGAATGAAAGCGCGTTTGGTCAAGTTCAGTGGAATGAAAGCGCGTTTGGTCAAGTTCAGTGGAATGAAAGCGCTACAGGCACCAATTAGGTAAATCGAACTCTTTATGATAAAAAAGAGTTAAAAATTACTTCAAGCCACCAAAAATTCTGCTTAATCGACAAATTGCGTCAAGCAATGCTTCTCTTCAGCTAAACCAGTCAATAAGTTCTTTCTCTTCTGGTGAAAATTTCAAGTTGAACCTGCGTCGCGAGGTACTTCTTAAAGGAGAGATACGCCTCTGCTCTTTCATCCAAAAGATATTCCGGTGACTCCAGCACGAATCTGTGTTCGTCTCGATTTCGCTCGAAACCAGGAAAATCAGCCACGAGAAAGTCCGTACCTCAAAAATTTTCCTTCTTGAAATATTGGTCTTTTCTCGCTTATTTTGATACTCCAATTTTCAAAAGATAATTCTCAAGCAAGTAGGGAGGTCATGAGGCCCTAAATGATAAGTAGGGAGGTCATGAGGCCCTAAATGATAAGTAGGGAGGTCATGAGGCCCTAAATGATAAGTAGGGAGGTCATGAGGCCCTAAATGATAAGTAGGGAGGTCATGAGGCTCTAAATGATAACTAAACTTACGAGCGTAAATTGGAATGTTCACACCACATTTACTAATGAATCAAGAATTACGCACAAAAAATTTCTGAAAGGAGGTTCTGTTTACATGACCCGAAGTTCTGAAAGGAGGTTCTATTTACATGACCCGAAGTTCTGAAAGGAGGTTCTATTTACATGACCCGAAGTTCTGAAAGGAGGTTCTATTTACATGACCCGAAGTTCTGAAAGGAGGTTCTATTTACATGACCCGAAGTTCTGAAAGGAGGTTCTATTTACATGACCCGAAGTTTTGAAAATGGAGTGTTTGTACCATATCAAATAACTCAAAGCTGAACGCTATCGTGTCCAAACCTATTTTTGTAAATGGGTCAGAACTCTTGCCAAAAATGCTACAGCCATCCATATATCCCATCCCCTAACTAAAAAAAACCTTATTTTAATTTCTTGCACACCGCTCATTTTTATATGATGAGGGTACTCACTGTCAGATTCTGTCATACTATCACAAACAATTATTTTCTTCAAATTTAGATAAGCAACTAATAATATAGGAAAACCATAAACTGGGAAATGTTCATCAAAGGTTTCTTGCTCTTCACCTAAGAGGTTTTCAAGGAAAAATAAGGTGAATCCGGATCGTTGTTATTCTACCCTTTTATAACGTTTCGGAGCAATGGTGAATACTGAGAGTGAGTGCGAAAGAGGGAAAAGGCACAAAAAAACTCAGAGGAAATGAGTGAGTGAGAGAGTGCGATAGATATCAAAGCGGGACAGGAGAGATGAATGAAAACTGAGAAACATACAAAAAAGAGTGAAAATGAGAGGAAAATTCAGCTATAAAGAATAAGAGTGGGCGAGAAAGAAAAAGAGAAAGAGAGAGAACGTGAGAGAGCGGAAGAAAGGGATAGGAAGGAAGAAGAGTGAGGGAAAGTGAGACAGAAAGAGGGAAAGAGAAAGTTTCCGAAATAGCTTGCAAGAGTTCAAGGAGTGGAAACGGTGTCGAAAACCATTCAAAGCAAGCCGGTGTGGATAGCCAGTTTGTTCGATTGCAACTCTCACCTACTAGTTTAAGCAAAAGAATGAGAAAAAAAAAGATTAGGAGTAAAGCTTGGACTGTTCTTTTTAGTAAACATGGGACAGGCATTGAATAAAACACTTGTTTGTCTTATCATAACTTTCTTTTAGGAAGAACGGTTCTCAGTAAAACAGTGTTTTTCGTACTCTCTGTTCAAAAATGGCTCCGCCCTGGTTATCTTCTCTGAAACATCTTAACAACGGTGTGACAAATATTCATTCTCCCATGTGTATTTCGCTAAGATTCTTTCAGATTTAATGTTCGTTCAACTCATTCAGATGACAAATTTGTCATCTTAATCAGGCGTCACTGCCTTTAAACTGTGTAACTTATAGAATTTGAAGTTTTATCATTCAGATGATTTCGTACTGAATATTAAGAGAATACTAGAATGGGAAAAAATCGAGTATTTTTTTGTTTGCCTGCTCTCATTATGAAATTACTTTCCTTCTTCTTCAGTTTCAACAAAGTTACTTCCGATTAACAAAGCGGTAAAAATTAAAACTGGAGAAAAGAAGCCAAGCAGCAAGAGTAACCTGGACCGGTGGAGTTTTGAGGATCAGGCGAAATATGGATGCCAGTGAGTTGATTGGCAACATTCCCCGGCAGGCGTATGACGCGCCAACCAACGCGGAAGCCTTCGCCGCGGGCACCATCGCCGACGCGACGGTACGCACAGCCTGCCTTTCCTTCTGCCTCGCTCAGATTGCACTCCAGAGCACTGTGAAGAGTATGCTTGATATTTTGATATTCATCGTGGAATATCAACCTCCAAACTATTGAGTGAGAGAGAAAAAGGGTTTTTTTTATATTCTATCTGCTGGAGTAAAACTGAAAAAGTCTGCATTTTAAACAATTCCAAAAAGTTTTTAAAGTTGAACTACTTTTTCCGAATTTTTTTTTGAAGATTAGTAGCTGTTCTTGCAGTTCTTTTTTTGAAACCTCAAAACCACTAAAACGTTTAATGTAATTTTGGTAATGTATTATTCCTCTGCTAGTGTTTTGCTCAGGTAAGGAAATCAGTAAAGTGTACACACTCACTTTTGAGACATTTAGATTTTAAACTTCATACATGCTTTGATAATAACAAGCATTGTAATTAAGTTACTTTCTGTACTGGAGAAGGTCACGCGTTCAAAGAGCACAAAAACAAAAAAAATTGAAGAAAAATTTTTTATATGGAAATTTTTTTTAAAAAATAACTTTTTATAAAGCTTTTTTATATGAAAACAATTTTTAGTTTCAAAAGTGAAACTTGGCTGAGAAAAAACTCCATATAAACAAAACAAAGAGTTTCATGAAATGAACACTATAATTCACTTCTGCCTAAATAGTCGTGTACCAGCAGAAAAAAAAGGGTAGGGAGGGGAGTGACTCGTGGAATCTGTCGTTAGAAAACGATCTCCGGGTTTTTGTTGTTGTGAATCTTAGTCTAGTTATTGTAAGAGTTGAAATGTAATTTTTTAAAGATTAATTTAGAGGTCTTCGGATTATTACCGAGAAGTATGTAAACAAAATAAAAAACCTTGTTTTCAATGCAAGTAGCAAATACGTATGTACATACGTGCATTCATTTGTTTATAGTGTACATATATGTACATTAATCTGTTCGCAAGATTATCAAAATTAATTTAGAGGTCTTCGGATTATTACCGAGAAGTATGTAAACAAAATAAAAAACCTTGTTTTCAATGCAAGTAGCAAATACGTATGTACATACGTGCATTCATCTGTTTATAGTGTACATATATGTACATTACTCTGTTCGCAAGATTATCAAAATTAATTTAGAGGTCTTCGGATTATTACCGAGAAGTATGTAAATAAAATAAAAAACCTTGTTTTCAATGCAAGTAGCAAAAACGTATGTACATACGTGCATTCATCTGTTTATAGTGTACATATATGTACATTACTCTGTTCGCAAGATTATCAAAATTAATTTAGAGGTCTTCGGATTATTACCGAGAAGTATGTAAACAAAATAAAAAACCTTGTTTTCAATGCAAGTAGCAAAAACGTATGTACATACGTGCATTCATCTGTTTATAGTGTACATATATGTACATTACTCTGTTCGCAAGATTATCAAAATTAATTTAGAGGTCTTCGGATTATTACCGAGAAGTATGTAAATAAAATAAAAAACCTTGTTTTCAATGCAAGTAGCAAAAACGTATGTACATACGTGCATTCATCTGTTTATAGTGTACATATATGTACATTACTCTGTTCGCAAGATTATCAAAATTAATTTAGAGGTCTTCGGATTATTACCGAGAAGTATGTAAACAAAATAAAAAAACCTTGTTTTCAATGCAAGTAGCAAAAACGTATGTACATACGTGCATTCATCTGTTTATAGTGTACATATATGTACATTACTCTGTTCGCAAGATTATCAAAATTAATTTAGAGGTCTTCGGATTATTACCTGATTCCGATTCTGATTCCGATTTGCTATTACTCTCAGGTCAACCTTATTCCTTATTTAGATCAGATCGGAAATGTGCTGCCAGTAATAGAGGCGGTGGAGTAGCTATTCTATCAGCGTCCATTTTATGTCCATTTCTCGTATCTTCTTTCTCTTGTTATGAATGTGAAGCCGTTACTATTGAGCTTTCTGTCAATTCTCTCTACCCTCGAGTACGCCTAATGTGCGTTTACCGATCTCCGAGTGCTAGCGATTCAATTATAGCACCATTGATGGAATTTATCGCGTCTAATAAATGCTCGAACGTTCCTTTAATAGTTGTAGGGGACATGAACATGCCGTGTATCGACTGGGAAAACTTGACGTCTTCAAATGATTTATCAGCTTCTCAATTTCTCGCTTTTTCTTGTGATAATCATTTTATTCAATCGGTTCACTACCCGACACGTGGTAACAATATCCTCGATCTACTTCTATGTGATTACCCAGTTATTTCTTCGTGCAATGTCATAGCCCCGTTTACTCCAAGTTGTGACCACAATGCCATATCGTTTAGTATTTCACATTCTACAAATCCTGATCCCGAAAGTCAGCCAATTAGAATATTTTCTAAAGCTGATTGGTCTAGTATCGAAATGTCGATATATCTACATGACTGGACTCTCGCTCTATCTTGTTTAGACATTAATCAAGCATATGCATATACGTGCGATTATCTTTGTAGTTTGATTGACCAATACGTTCCTAACGCATTGCCTGCCCCCCTGATAAGTCGTTATCCTTACCAACTACAGAAGCTGTTCAAGAAACAACAAGAAGTTTCTGCTAGAGCTCCTCACTCTGAATATTGTAGAAAGGTTTCGAAAGAATTTTCCGATAAATTATATGCCTTTGAGACATCTAAAGAAGCATCACTTGTGTTAAGAGAAAATCGCAATAAATTCTTTTCGTATTGTAAGAGCCGATTCAAAAATTTCGAAGAATCGTATAATGTTTCTGATAACAACAATGTAGCAATAACTGATACTTCAGTGAAAGCCGAGATGTTCTCCTCTTACTTTTCTTCCGTTTATTCCATTCCTTCACAAAATGTATTACCGGCTCCTTATGTTCGAAGCAATTTATCGAACCTCGATTCCATTGATGACTCCATGATACTGAAAGCTATTTCGCAACTCGAGAATAAGGCTAACACTTCTCCCGATCTTATTCCAAACATTTTTATCAAGAAATGTAAATTTGCTATTTTAGCGCCTCTCAGAATTATTTTCAATAACTGCATTACAACCGGACAAATACCTGATTCATGGAAGTTCGCGATTGTCAAACCCATTCCTAAAGTTAGAGGATCGTCGAGTCCTTCCAACTATAGACCCATTTCTCTAACGTGCTCTTTGTCCAAAGTTTTCGAAAAAATTATAGCGAATTTCTTATACATGTGTATTGAGAATAATGATCTACTGTCCCAATTCCAATGCGGGTTTCGATCTAAGCGTTCAACCATAACCTCACTCGCTGAATCACATTCCTTCATGATAAACCATCTAATTCAACGATCTCCTGTCGACGTTATATTTCTTGACATTTCCAAGGCTTTCGATTGCGTTGATCATAGATTTTTAACATATAAGCTTAAATGTTTAGGTATCAGCGAGTCCATTGTTAAATTGATTACTGGCTTTCTAGACAATCGTAAACAATCTGTATCTTTAAATGGCGTATATTCTCAACCCGCAGCAGTATCCAGTGGAGTTCCACAAGGCTCTTCTATTGGCCCTTTATTGTTTCTGCTGTTCATTGACGATATTAAAAAAGTTATTCCTACGACGATTCGATATAGCATTTTTGCCGACGATCTAAAGTTGTATGCCGAAGTTCCATCACGTCACAGTGACTTGCAGTTAGCCATTAACAACATTTGCGACTGGTGTATTGAATGGAACTTAACCTTATCTCCTACTAAATGTACTGTTTTGCACCTTGGTAAACAACCTGTTGAGCTCAATTATGAAATCAATAATTCTATCCTGAGCAAATCTTCTTCTGTTAAAGATTTAGGTATAACGATTGATGGTAATATGAGTTACAAGCTTCATATAGAGATTATCTGCAAAAAAGCTTCTTCTCTAGCTAATATGATCCTCAGAGCATTTAAATCTAAATCCCATTCTCTCCTCATGCAGTCATTCAATGTTTATGTTCGTCCGATACTCGAGTATGGTACGGAAATTTGGTCTCCTGTCTCCAAACAACTAGTCAATGACATTGAATATGTGCAGCGTAATTACACTAGAAGGGTTTTCTATAGATGTGGCCTTGGCAATGCTTCCTATCCCGAAAGATTGAAATTTCTCGGTACTGAATCGCTTGAACTCCGTCGCACTATAAGAGATCTTTGTTTTCTCCATAAGAGCCTTCATTCCAACTTATCCATAGACACCTCTCATTTGTATACACTTAATCCTCATCAGTACAATACACGGCATGGTCACCAATTGAACATTAGACTTCCCGCTCTCTATCCTGCTAGATTGTCTACTTTTGTATCTAGATCGATTTCTATATGGGAATGCCTTCCTAGTGAATTCAAGTCTTTGCAAAACTCAGCTCTATTTAAAGAAAAAATTAAACGTATTGTCACCAGCATCAGTGCTTAAATTAATTTCCTTTCTGTTCGATTATATATCATAGTCCACGCTCTAATTTGTCGTATTGACTTCGTGATATTGTTTATAATGTTGCGTGGAACAATAAATGAAATGAAATGAAATTACCGAGAAGTATGTAAACAAAATAAAAAACCTTGTTTTCAATGCAAGTAGCAAAAACGTATGTACATACGTGCATTCATCTGTTTATAGTGTACATATATGTACATTACTCTGTTCGCAAGATTATCAAAATTAATTTAGAGGTCTTCGGATTATTACCGAGAAGTATGTAAACAAAATAAAAAAACCTTGTTTTCAATGCAAGTAGCAAATACGTATGTACATACGTGCATTCATCTGTTTATAGTGTACATATATGTACATTACTCTGTTCGCAAGATTATCAAAATTAATTTAGAGGTCTTCGGATTATTACCGAGAAGTATGTAAACAAAATAAAAAACCTTGTTTTCAATGCAAGTAGCAAATACGTATGTACATACGTGCATTCATCTGTTTATAGTGTACAAATATGTACATTAATCTGTTCGCAAGATTATCAAAATTAATTTAGAGGTCTTCGGATTATTACCGAGAAGTATGTAAACAAAATAAAAAACCTTGTTTTCAATGCAAGTAGCAAAAACGTATGTACATACGTGCATTCATCTGTTTATAGTGTACATATATGTACATTACTCTGTTCGCAAGATTATCAAAATTAATTTAGAGGTCTTCGGATTATTACCGAGAAGTATGTAAACAAAATAAAAAACCTTGTTTTCAATGCAAGTAGCAAATACGTATGTACATACGTGCATTCATCTGTTTATAGTGTACATATATGTACATTAATCTGTTCGCAAGATTATCAAAACTTTTTGTTTCACAATAGATGACTGTGACAGTCATCCATTGTGGAACGCTTTGATATCGTATTCAAAAAGGTTGAAAACATTAATAAAAGCATAAAAAATGAATCTATCATAGAGCTATGAGGCCTCCATCATGTCGAAAGAGAGCTGCCAGGAGCAGTTTCGGTTTCATTACTTGTTCGTACAAGTTGTTAGGTCGATCTGGTGAATATCATTATGCCCTTTCTTTCACTAAATGAACATTTGATATTAGTCAGTATCTTAAAGACTTCTACTTTGTTCAAAAGTCAGACCAGCCCGGTAAGTATCAGGACAGAGAGTTGCTTGGTACACCAAAAGTCGATAAAACCGTGCCAACCGGCAACCATCTTCTGTGTTTGGATCAGAAATCATGATGATTTCTTTCGGCTGAATGGAGGCCTCATCAGCGAGGTGGTGGGTGAGGTCCAGAGCGGGTGCTTCAGGCTCTTCCGTCGTTGTCATCACCTCCCGTGAGACGACGTTGCGCTCTATGGTGGGCGGAGCGACGTTGAGAAGCTGGAAAAAGGGAAAACAGTGGATTTTTGGTCTCATTCTTTCTCCCTATATATCTCTCTATTTCTCTCTCTAATTTTATCTTTTTAAATACTCAAAATTCACTATGAAAAATATTTGAGAGATTGTGAAATTCACTTACAAAAGGTTGCTGCTTTTAGCAAATGAAAGTTTTCATTCACAACGGATGCGAATATTTAGGCAAAAAAATTTTCATATGTTCTTGACAAGAGACAAAAACACTATTTCTTTGAAAAAAACCATGTATTTCTTCCAAAAAAAAAACTTGTTATTTCGTTATCGAATATCGAATAATTAGTTGGAAGGAATAAAATACATGTGTTGAACTAAAAAGGAGACAAGTGTTTTCTCAAAATCCAGATTACAATCATAGACTCTTTTTTCTTACTTGGAGCCTGTTAATTAGCATACTACAAGTTTTGAAGGAAACTCTGCCGCGACATTAATCTCTCGAAAAAAGTTGAGTGATCGACGATGTATCTGTAAAGATGACATCATTGCTCGATGAATGAGATCATCGAGTCAGTGTTAATACAACTGAAATTTTTCACGATGAGATCATGGCTCTCGCACTTTTTAGGCAAAAAAATGTTGGATCAGTGAGGTATGAGATGATCTTGCGAGAGCACGCGAAATAACATCTTAAAGTACGAGAAAATAAGATTTCACATGTCGTCTTGCTCTCCAAATGAATCTTAAAATACTAACTAATCGCAATCTAATTTGTTTCCGTACTTAAAAATCATTTCACTTTTTCATTGAACATTTCATTAAAATTTTAGTTTTTTTTGTTGTATTCTCGACACTTCGTACCGCGACATTTCGTACCCCGAAACTTTGTACCCAACATTTTTTCTTCTTGTTACAACTTTTTTCTTCCAACATTTTTCCAAATTTTCGCCTAATTTGAATGACATGAGGTCATCGCACCGATGATCTCATCGTTCAGAGATTAATGTCGCGGCTGATCTCTGGAGTAAACAGCAAACCTGGCCCCTTTGGTTAGTTTTAATTTGCAGAACCAGTTTTATTCGTAATTTGCAGAACCAGTTTTATTCGTAATTTGCAGAACCAGTTTTATTCGTAATTTGCAGAACCAGTTTTATTCGTAATTTGCAGAACCACTTTTATTCGTAATTTGCAGAACCAGTTTTATTCGTTAGACAAGAAATTTTATAGTTTCAAGATTTATCCGTAATTGGTGAGAAATGGTATTGCGGTACTTTTACGGACGAATTCATTCTACCGGTGGTCTCTTATGGGAAATATACCTCACAGGGCCTTGAACATACATATAAGGATGTCTTGCTGAGTTATCTATTGAGATGTGCAAGCAGGCATAGGAACAAAAACTGTAACGATTTACTCCAACAAGCATTTTCCTCTGGTTCACTCCACTATTCTGAGGTGATAAAGTGATGTCTAGTCAGTTAGCTGCTCTATGGTGATGAACTCCACAAAGGTATGAGTTTGGAAAGCAAAAGGGCTGGATAATATGTATATGAAAAGGTTCATAAAGAGATAGAAAATGAAAGAGAGAGGAAAAAAGAGAAAAAGAGTGAGGAAGGAATACAGATTAAAGAAAAGAAAAAAAAGGAAGATTGAGAGAGGTAGAGAGAGATGGAGAGAGAGAGAGAGAGAGAGAGAGATAGAAAAAAGCAGGTATAAAACAAGAATGTATGACCTCTTCCTCGGCGGTGGTTGTGGTGAGTGAGCCTTCGAATACCTCCACGGAGTCTTCCACGATCGCATTCACGGGGATCGTGTTCGTCTCGACGCTGGCGGCACAACTCTCGGGCGAGTCGATGTGCGCGAAGTAGTCGAGTTGGTCCAGGATGATGAGTCCGCCCTCGGGTTCGTTCTCGAAGCCGTAGCCCCGGATGACGATCTGCGCCAGAGTCACACTAGCCTTGGACTTCATTATTCTTCAGAATCAAATTCAGAAAAAAAAACTACAATGTTTTTGGTTAAACAGTTTGATGACAACGACGCATGATTGAAACGAAATCTTATTAGACTAGTGTTTCAAGGGGTTAAAGATAGCTCACCCTTGTACGCACATAATAAAAAAGACAGCTGAGTTCGATTCCGCGCCGTGAACTAGTTTTTGTCCGAGAAAATTCGAAAGATATTTGATCCCAAACACTTGATTTTTCTGAACCAAAAACTTTTTTAAAGCAAAGCTGAAGATAGTTATGATATGCTCCGACGAGCGCCTCTGTCAGTTCTTCTAACACAAAAAATTCCAAAATGGCTTTTTAAGGAGTGAACTATTTTTTATGCAAATTTTTTTCCGATAGAGAAAAAAGTGTGCAAAATGCTTCCAGAATGGGAGTCGAACCTCAAATGGATCAGGCATGGGAGGTATAGAAGCAAGTATTGTATGATTATCCGTCAGTTGGATGGTGAGGCAGTTCTCCAATGTAGTGTCCGGTAGCTTTCGGGTGCACACATCGAGGTCCGGCTCCTTTCCGATGATTCTCAACAAAAAAGGTAGTTTTTGGTTCTGGTGTGGAAAAAAACAGAAGACTTTAGTCATTACAACTCTCCTTATTATTTACTTTACTCATACGCCTGTCCAGGCGTGGCATAATGGTAGTGTGTTCGACTATTGTGCAAAGAGTCCCGAGTTCGACTCCCACCCCTGACAGATCTACCGAAACCAAGGGGTTAAGAAATTTCGAAAGGGCTAATGCACGAACATAACTCTCCCGACTGCTACTATTCACACTAGCAATGATGTAGGGGGCAGCCACTGGTTCTACCAAGATAGGTCTGTCCTGCATCTAGGTTGGCCATTGGTTCTACCAAGATAGGTCTGTCATGCATCTAGGGGGACCACTGGTTCTACCAAGATTGGTCTGTCCTGCATCTAGGGGGGCGCACTGGTTCTACCAAGATAGGTCTGTCCTGCATCTAGGGGGGCGCACTGGTTCTACCAAGATAGGTCTGTCCTGCATCTCAGGGGAGAGTTTACCCTGCCGCGAGGCAGGAACAAGCGAGAGGAAGATTATTATTATTTAAATGTCTGTCTGTGGAAAATAGCTAAAAAAGATACTTCGGATATTTCCGACAATGAACAAAATTTAACTAATAATCCGTTTGCTTTTGTGAATTCAGATTTTTTTGGGTTTGTTTTCGAAAGCACTCGTTTTGAACTTGTCCGGTTGCATTTATTAAACCCAAATTTTTCTGTACCTCGAAAGTGGTAAGTTGAATTTTTAAGGGAATTTGAGAATCTGAAACTTGCGTACAATCATAATTGTTTTTTCTTCTTCAGTGAATTGGACGGTAGGGACTAGGTCGGAATCATACTAAGTTTGAGTAAAAAATTCAATTTGAAAAAAATTTATGCGTGTTTTAAGCATATATGTATATATATACCTACAGTGCTGGACATAATAATCCACCCAAACCAAGGGGGTTAAGAAATGTTGGTAGTGCTCATGCACGAATCTGACTCTCCCCACTGCTGCTAATCACACTAGCAGTGATCTAGCAGGCAGCCACTGGTTATACCAGGATAGGTCTGTCCTGCATCTCAGGGGAGCGCGTACCCTGCCGCGAGGCGGGAACAAGCGCGAGGAAGAAGAAGAAGTGCTGGACATAATGATAAGACACCCCTAATTTTTGATGATATCAGCCGAACGGTAAAGGTAAATGGAAAATTATGATTATCATTTTTTTTTCGCCTTCGAAAACCATAGTAGCCGTAGTTTAAAAAAACAAAATTTCTTAGAAAAACAGAAAAACATTTTCTCGAGAAAAACATTTTTTAAGGATTTTGACCTGGACATAATGATAAGACACTAAACAGCTTTTTATCAATAAATCTTTATTTGATATTTCTTGTCAACAAAAACGATTCAATAATTGATAGCACGACCTTTCTTCAGAAGAATGTCAGAAATCCGATTTGGCATGCTTCTATATAACGCAGAAATTACATGTGGCTCTATTCCATCCCACTCCTTGGTTATCGCAGCTTTAAGCTCGGCTGTAGTGGCGTATTGTTTGTTATTTTTATAAACCCGACGAACCAAGAGTCCCCAGAGATTTTCCATCGGATTCAAGTCCGGAGAACGAGCCGGCCAAGGTAGCAGAGAGACGTTCTTAGCCAACAACCATGACTTGGTGGAGGCGCTGGCGTGAATAAGAGCGTTGTCTTGCTGGTAGACAAGCTGACGACTGCTGTGACTCCTCATGAATGGAATGAGAGTTGTTTCCAGCACCTCTGACGTGTGATGTGAGGATTACGGCGAATAGCGCGTTGAATCGTTCTGCGAGAGACATTCAAGTTGAGCTCTGCCTTAATGTCCATTACGGAGGCGGTCGAGTTCGAAGCTTTTCTGGCGATTTACCGCTCTTCTCGTTCCGTGAGCTTGCGTGGACGTCCTCCAGAGATTTTCGATCCATATCCAAGAGGGTCGGCGAGGTAGTTGGTAATGACAGTACGCGAACGGCCCAGTGTCTTAAGTGTGTCTTATCATTATGTCCAGGCCGGCTCTACCTTGGCCGGCTCGTTCTCCGGACTTGAATCCGATGGAAAATCTCTGGTGACTCTTGGTTCGTCGGGTTTATAAAAATAACAAACAATACGCCACTACAGCCGAGCTTAAAGCTGCGATAACCAAGGAGTTGGATGGAATAGAAGAACCACATGTAATTTCTGCGTTATATAGAAGCATGCCAAATCGGATTTCTGACATTCTTTCGAAGAAAGGTCGTGCTATCAATTATTGAATCGTTTTTGTTGACAAGAAATATCAAATAAAGATTTATTGATAAAAAGCTGTTTAGTGTCTTATCATTATGTCCAGGTCAAAATCCTTAAAAAATGTTTTTCTCGAGAACTAAGAAATTTTGTTTTTTTAAACTACGGCTACTATGGTTTTCGAAGGCGAAAAAAATATGATAATCATAATTTTCCATTTACCTTTACCGTTCGGCTGATATCATCAAAAATCAGGGGTGTCTTTTCATTATGTCCAGTATGACAACTGCATTACTTCAATATGTTGTTATTTCTCTGTCTCTTGCTCTCTTTTTTTCTCTTTCGATATTAATCTCTCTTTACACTTTCTATCTTTCTTCCTTCCTTCCTCTCTCTCTTTCTCCCCTTCTGTGTTTGTTTTTGCTGTGGAGCAAAAATTCAACCTCGCCCTGCTTCTCCAATAGCGGAAAGAGAGCAGGCCAGATGAAGGCTGGCACCCGATTGGTCTGGATATAAGGGAGCCCGCGAAGACCGCAGGCCTCGCATCTGATGCGAGGATCAAGAATGTCACGCCTGAACAGAGTATCTACTGTTTTTTATTGATTTATTGATTTTCTATTGACTTATTGATTTTCCTTCCGTTTCTTATTCTTTTTTGAGACACTAAACTTATGTATATATGTACATATCTTAATGTGTGTACATACTAGCCTTTTTTGTAAACTAGTACTGGACAAGTATTTTAACATTGCGACATTTCTAAAAGTGACTTTCACAATTCTAAGCAACATCGAAAACGGTATCTTCAACAAACTATCACGATGAAAAAACATGTAAGAAATAGGGAACCTATATGAAAAAAACTAAACTTTATGTTTCTTCTTTATCTCAAACATTTTAATACAGCTTCTCTTTTTGAGTGCAAAATTGTGACTCACTGGAATTTTGTACTCTTTCAAATTGGAAAAAAAGAGTTTCTTCAGCACTCACTCTTTTCGACTCTCAAGATGTGAGAGGAAAATTTAGTAAACCTAAACTCTCATAGATAAATTATTTAAGAAAAATTAAGCAATTCACATGTGAGTATCGTTGAGAAAATTTTTTCTGGGTCTTAAACTTTCCGATTGTTTTATAAACTGTCATATCATTTTACTTTTTGTGTGGTTGTTTTTTTCCATCAAAAATCTTGCAATAGTGGAACCAGTTGCAATATTCTCAATAAAAAAAATGTATTAATTGACACATTCATGTAGAATTTCCTTTTTTTCTGATTTTTGAAAAAGGTATCTTCTTATCATTGAAAAAAGAGCTAAAGTTGAACAAATTGTTTTCTCCGTGAAAGAAGACTTGTAAATATACTCGGTAGATTTCGCTTGTTTCAGGGACTTACAAATACTTTCTTTGCTGTTTTGAGGTTTAAACTATAACATGTTTAGGTACTTAGCCGTCAAGTTTGAACGATATATTAGAACAATGACTACGAAGAATAGAGAGGGAAAGAGGAAACAAGCAGAAAAATGACGGTGTCAATAAATATGGGTTTCACTACCTGCATACAATGACAGTGGTTTTTCAGGTTATAGGACATTGAGTTGTATTGGAGCAGCGAAAGCTCCATTGAAAGGGAACTAAAGAAAGAGACTGAAAGAGAGACACAGAGAGCGAGAGACAGGGAGAGCGCGAACAAAAGAGATAGAGAAAAAGAGAGAGAAAGAGAAAAAGAAAGAGAGAAATAGGAAAAAAAAAGTATAAGCTATGAATGTATCGATGTAAAAACATGGAGAGAAAAGAGCAAAGAAAAAGATTAGTGAAAAGAAAGATAGAGAGAGCGTAAATCGCGAAGCTCGAAATGATATACCGTCCAATAAAAAGGTACTTCGGAATGCGAACACAAACTTGTCGGTTATTACTGAGGTAAGGTTTGTGTGGGAGCTCAATGAAGAATTTCAAGACAAAAGCAACAAAAAATTGGGGTACAAACAAAGACAGCGGTAGAAAAAAAGAGAGTTTGCTTTCCGGTTGAGAAAAAAACAACTGATTTCTGCGGTAAGATTGCATTTATGTACATAAATGTAGTTGCCATTCTATTACCGAGAGCCGGCCTATTATCTACAGTTTCACTACAAAACAAAAGAGAAGTTTTTATGTGGTACTTGAATTACCCAATGACTCTGATCTTAACTCGTAATGTGAATGAATCAGTAGTAGATTTTTACTTTCAATCTCTTAGAGGAATATGATAACACATTGGAACAGAAAAGAGTTTCATCATCATTCTCTGAGAGATTTAGTTCTGGCTCGAGTTAGTTAGTTCATCCGTTGGTGAGCGCTTTTGACTTGACTCGCAAACGGAACTTAAACTTGTGTTATTTTTCAAAACAGAAAGCTTTCTATTTGTCTATAGAGTTAAAACTTGCCAATTGTTCACAAACTTTCGAGCTCTTTTGTCGCATCTGAAGTTATCTATACACATATCAAAGAAAAGCCTCTATCGGTTCGTAAAGTTTACAGGCGAACTTTTTCTCCTTTTTTCTTCAGAATTCTACTTGCTTGCGAAAAGGCCTGCAAAAAATTCAAAAGCAAACTACAAAAATGCAAGTGAAGCTTTTGATTAAATTACAGAGACGTCGTTTATATTTTTCTATGATTTAATAGCTTTTTTCTCTAAAGGATGACTTGTTAAGAATTGTCGCTGGGATTATGTACAAAGAACTGTTCGAAGAAACTACGTGAAGAGGAAAAAGCATCTGTGACATAGCATTGGAGTTCTGGAAAACGTTTAACGTATCTATTTTAAGACTTAAAAAGCGCGCGAAATCCGAAAAAGTAGGACGAACGAGAGGGAAAGGAAACAACAGCACAATGAAAGAGATTCAGTGAAGAATGAGAACATAGAAAAAGTAGAATCTAACCAGGAACAATGTTCGAGCCCGTGATGAGGTTCAGCTTGGCGGGAGCGACGTTCCCGGAACCCACGACCCAATCCAACTGGTCGTCCTTGTCATTCCTCCAGGTGCAATTGTTCACCTGCAGACGGACCTCTAGCAGACTGCGGACCATTTCAGACCGTACCTTCCCGTGTCTATAGTCTAGGCTTTTCTGTCACTATAGCACGCGAAGAACTAAGTGGTGAAATCGAACAAACCGTGAAACTTCATGTTTAAGGTAAAAGCAATTTACACACGTAGACAAAAAATTATTTATCTCGAATAGCGCATTGAACGACTTAAAAATCTTGAAAAATAGCTAGCAGAGCGACTTGCGAGAGGCGGGACAATTTTTTTTCGTTTACTTAGGCTATCTAGAACCCACATCTATACACTGTAGATCGAAGTCGGTCACGGCAAACTCTGCCGTGTTGGCTGCCTCGGAGTAGGCGCGAGCTTGCACTGATTGTCCGAGGAAGCCTGAAGTTGCTGGATGATTAGTGCTTATCGATTCCGTTAAATGATCGGGTCACAAATGCAACAAAAAAAGAGTTCTGAAGGTACCGAATGCACAAGCTCTTGGCTCCTTGCCAGCGAGAAGACTTGCCCCAACTAAGGTGCCAACAACAGTGACCCTTTCTCAAGTATGAGTTTCTGTTAAAGTGAGAACTAAGGTTAGAAACTACATTTGCGGTGACGAAGAAATCGTAAACTTTATGTGACTGTAAATCGTAAACTGTAAATCACAAAAAAGTAAAAACTTGAATATATAAATATTTTATCGCTCTTTCGTAAAGAATTTGAATATTTTTCCGCTCTTTCGTTTTTCTATCTCCTCTCCCCTCTCCAAAAAGAAGTTTTTCTTCGTTCTCCGTCATTTGCTTCTGTCTACAGTGTGAACCTTGATATTGGCCACTTGGTGGAATAGCCATGTCTCGCTGCACAGTGGCCACTCCTCCCGCTGACTGCGAGAAGGCACACGACTGTCCCGATGCCACAGAGCAAGCCGAGCGAGGATTTGATAGACAACCTGTTTGTTAAGAAATCAACATTAATCAAAACCATCATCATATAAACTATGAAAATGAAAAAAACCGAGTCCAAGGAGCGAAATCGAAACTATTAATCCGCTCAAATTCCTGTTCAGAGACAGAGAAACGGCTGGTTCACGTTTTGCCCTCACCCCTAGCTTTTCGCCGTGTGATAGCTCGATCAATTTACATCTTAACCAAGCTTCCTTGTCTTTACAAGGTATAACTGAAAATTATCAGATTTTTCATCAATGTTATCATCATTGTGGAGCACTGCCCTGAGATATAGAAGGCTTTCACTTTCTCGTGATTTCTCGAAACCTCTGAACCCATATCTTCCCAGTTGTGAATCCGGAATGAGACTTGTTTATCGAAATGAACAAGGGGGCTTTTTTCAATTTTCTATAAATTTTTTTGGCGATTTCAAGCACATTTTTTGTATGAAAAACTTCTAAATTTTGTCGCACAATAGGTAATGAACCCTTCATTGAAAAATTGACTAACTTTGTCACTTCAAACCCCGCTACTGTTCCATACTTGCGCATTTTAAAACTTGTGACAGTTTTAGTCATAGAATGAGTTTTCGTGCAAAAAACCAAGCAGATGTCTCTGAAACTTATTAACGAGCACAAAAACTTCGAAAACTTTCAGATATGAAGAGCAAAACGAGAGGCGACCATTCTTAGTTTTGGAAAAAGGAAGAAATGAGCATTGCTGTAGGGAATGACATGGTGAAATTTTAAGCTTAGGTGAAGAGAACCTCTGGTCTTTTGAAGAAGGGCAGCCATAAGAAGGAAGAGGAGGGCAAGTTCTGTCTGGTTGCGCCGGGAACGCTTCACCGGCCGCCCGCCGTCCAGGCCGCAGCGTGAAGCCACGGTGGGTCGTTGAAGCGGCAGCCACAGTGTAGGGGGAGAGCGGCGCTGAAAGCCTCCGGGCTAGAGTAGCAAGCTGAAGCAGTGGTAGCCAGCAGAGTCGACGCGCACCCGGATGGTGAAAGGCTGGAAAGACGATGGCTCGCGCACTTGAACACTTCAAGTTCTTTACTATGAGAGAAGAGAGGAAATAAAGAGAGAAAGAGAGAGATGGAGAGAGAAAAAGAGAGAGAAGAGAGAGAAAGATAGAGAGAGAGAGGCGCTGAACTCGTGGATACTCCCTTTCAGCTTTGGAGCCAGAAAGAGGGAAAGGTGGACTCCTAGAGATCAAGAAAAGGACCTTAGAGACTTGCTCACCTCCCACAAACCGATCTGTGCTCCTCTCTTTCTTCGCAGTCCACATAATCCTCCTTCTCGCTTCTCTTCTCTTTTCATACCGTTTTTTTATGAACCCCTGCTCGCGGCTCCTCTAACTCTCAACTTGATACTCTTCTTGCTCGGTTTTACTTTTCTGCTGTTCAGATTTCTCTCTTCCCGCTCTATCTTTTCCATCTCCGCCTCTTCCAGACGATTTCAATGAGAAACTTCTTCTTCTGGTTCATGCTTTTATGTACACTCCCATGCTATATCGCACTTCATAATAGTATCTCTACTTACTCGCTCGTTCTCTCCTCCGTTTCCCCACCGTAGTCTTCTTTTCGCTCTTTCCTCTTTCTCCCTTCCTCTCTCTCTCTCACTCTCTCTCTCTATCTCTATCTCTATCTCTATCTCTATCTCTCTCTCTCTCTCTTTATCTCTTGCCTTCTCCAACTCTTTTTTTTGTTTTTTTTTCTGTCTGAGTCTTTTCTTCTCTCTTTTCTTGACGTTTCCTACTGCTTCTCTTACTTCTTTTTCAAAAAAAGAAAGTGAAAAGAATAGAAAGCGAAATTGTTTTTAATTTAAGCAGTGTTTCTCTTTTCAAAACCACTTTAAATGTATTTTTTCTTTGGGAAGTCTTTAGATATTCAAGAAGCACCCAATCAAGTTCTCCATTTATACAGGACTTATTCATGAAATTACGCTAAGCACAAGAACAACCAAACGAGGATACAGGTCTAAAAGAGCCGATAAACTCCGAGACGGTGTTTACGAAGAAAAAAGTGAGTGGACCTCAAGACGAGAAGCTGTTTTGAATTGTTCTATCTTCTCCTTTCAGGATATCAAAGAGGTGAAATATACATAAAGAGAGCGAACAGCCTCCAGACTGGTCACCAGGACTCTCATTTTTAGCCTTTATTAAAGTAGGTTTATACACTCATGCGCTCGAAACGCGTCTAGATAATGTTGATCAACAAGAGAACATCGCAATAGACCTTCCACCAGCATTTTGAGGTACAGTTCACATTTTTAACTGATGAAACCCTAAAAACAAAAAGTTTATCTGTGAAGAACAAGGAGAAAAATGGGTTCGATAATGTCAGTTATTTGTGTGAGCATTCAACGATCATTTAAAAACTGAATTGCTTTGAAGAGTAAACTTTCTGTCGTACAAAAATTCTGTTAATATGGACGGTGAAAGCATTCATGTCTAGATTGTCATAGCAACATATGAGTTGAGTCTTAAATGCATTTGAGAATCGTGTCAGAAAACCTCTGAGTTGTGTGGTTTCAAAACCGAGCAAATAGCTTCAAAAAACAACATCACAGTAATTTTCAAGTTTCGGAGATTTTTCGAGCTTCTATTAATAGAACTGAAGAAAAATTGAATCTTGAAAAATTCAACAAAAACCCAATTTTTTTAATGAATATGTTTTTACTCCATAAAAAAGCGAAAAATTGATGCTTCTCTCCAATTTGGGAAAAAGTTCTTCTTGAAGAAAACTATCTTCTGTAAGAGTAATATCCCGTCAGGAACAAGCGAAAGTCATATCGACTCATCCTTTTACATAAATTCCCATCGAATAAGCCAAAAATTAGAAGACTGCATCGTGTCAGATTTGGAACGACTTTCATTTCAATGAGCTGTGCAATAGAGATTATCGTCATACTACTACGACGAGCAAAAGTCACAGGCCCAGCAGGAACATAAAGATGCCTAGCAGGGGTTGGAATGAGCCCCTTTACGGAGAGGCTCTCCCCTAACAGAGAAGAGAATGTGCTTGGCTGTCTCTTGCGAGTCGCACTGGCAGAAATCCAAGTTCGCCCCGCTCGATCCCTTGGTTTTCTGCGATTACTCGAAGCTGCAAAAGGCATGTTGAGACAGAAACTAAAACTGAACCCCATTTTAAAAGAAAAAATCTAGAGAGAATGGAGAATTGAAGGGATACTTTGCTTATCGGTAGTCATTTCCTCTCTTCTTTCACTTGATATTAACTTCAAAAGGGGCTTTCACACTCAAATCGCGCATGAACCACCTAAATTACGTTGTTTGAAAATGTTCATATACAAATGTTTGCAAACAACATCAACATGTAACAATACCGTTCATTAAGAACTGTTCTACTTGCTAATAGGTGGACTTAAAATGAGATATATTGAACCTACTCACTTTTCAGGGATTTGTTTCTATTGAACCTATAAGGGATTTGTTCAATAGAGAAAAATATTTGGAATGGGCTCTGCAGGCAAAAAGAAAAGATCAAGTATAAATACACAGTTGTGCTTCCAAAGATGATTCAAAGTTATCGATTAAAAGAGCTATAAAAACAGTTAACTCGGCCATAATTTGGAAAATTATATTCAGATACGAATGTATAATAGTTTATGCAAGCATATTAATTCCTGATTATGTGCTAACCATACTCAAAAGGCGTCTTGTAATATCATCGACTTGAATTGAAATTTGAAAAAAATTTAGATTAGGCCGGTTCTCTAGCCAGAATCAATAATCGATTTAAAGCGAAACGCTAATTGCATGTTGAAAAAAAACAAACTATAGAGAATAATCGAAGTGTTAAATAAATAGTTTTCCTGCCTTCAAAACTCTCATGGAAAATGGCAAAGACGTTACGAAAAAGGAATTCTTCCACCCTCTTTTTTAATGCTTCGTTTTCATCTCTTTTATCGTACTGACTACTACTATTTCCAGATAAATTATTTGTGTTCAACATTCCCGACCATATTTGTCTCGCTCATCTCGATACCATCCATATTTGTCTCGCTCATCTCGATACCATCCATATTTGTCTCGCTCATCTCGATACCATCCATATTTGTCTCGCTCATCTCGATACCATCCATATTTGTCTCGCTCATCTCGATACCATCCATATTTGTCTCGCTCATCTCGATACCATCCATATTTGTCTCGCTCATCTCGATACCATCCATATTTGTCTCGCTCATCTCGATACCATCCATATTTGTCTCGCTCATCTCGATACCATCCATATTTGTCTCGCTCATCTCGATACCATCCATATTTGTCTCGCTCATCTCGATACCATCCATATTTGTCTCGCTCATCTCGATACCATCCATATTTGTCTCGCTCATCTCGATACCATCCATATTTGTCTCGCTCATCTCGATACCATCCATATTTGTCTCGCTCATCTCGATACCATCCATATTTGTCTCGCTCATCTCGATACCATCCATATTTGTCTCGCTCATCTCGATACCATCCATATTTGTCTCGCTCATCTCGATACCATCCATATTTGTCTCGCTCATCTCGATACCATCCATATTTGTCTCGCTCATCTCGATACCATCCATATTTGTCTCGCTCATCTCGATACCATCCATATTTGTCTCGCTCATCTCGATACCATCCATATTTGTCTCGCTCATCTCGATACCATCCATATTTGTCTCGCTCATCTCGATACCATCCATATTTGTCTCGCTCATCTCGATACCATCCATATTTGTCTCGCTCATCTCGATACCATCCATATTTGTCTCGCTCATCTCGATACCATCCATATTTGTCTCGCTCATCTCGATACCATCCATATTTGTCTCGCTCATCTCGATACCATCCATATTTGTCTCGCTCATCTCGATACCATCCATATTTGTCTCGCTCATCTCGATACCATCCATATTTGTCTCGCTCATCTCGATACCATCCATATTTGTCTCGCTCATCTCGATACCATCCATATTTGTCTCGCTCATCTCGATACCATCCATATTTGTCTCGCTCATCTCGATACCATCCATATTTGTCTCGCTCATCTCGATACCATCCATATTTGTCTCGCTCATCTCGATACCATCCATATTTGTCTCGCTCATCTCGATACCATCCGCAATTCCACTTTCTAATGGCAGTTTTCTGTATTCTGTTTTCAATTTCATGTGAGTGATGGACAGAACAAATTATCCTCACGCCATAAACAGTCAATGTCTAAAAAGTCTCCGCATTACCTCATAAGTTCCAAACGGCAATTTCGTGCATCGTAGTGTCCACTTTCCGCTCTCCTGGAGTAGAAAATATGTGAATTACAGTTTTTTCCAAATATTAAAAAAATCTCCGTTCTTATGTAGAGATAGAGAGCGTTCAAATAAGAAAGTGACATATGTATATACATTTGTGTAGATATTTATATGAGAGAGAGAGATGTTGTAGATATTTATATGACATATGTAGATATTTATATGAGAGAGAGAGAGAGAGAGAAAGAGAGAGAAAGAAAGAGAGAGAGTGAGAGAGAAAGAGATAGATAGGATAAGAGAGAGAAAAAAGAAAGAAAGAGAGAGAGTGAGAGAGAGAAGAGATAGAAAGGATAAGAGAAAAGAGAAAGAGAGAGAGAGAGGGAAAACGGCTTACTGGACTCAGTGTGCTTCCCCCGACGGTCCTCTTGTAGAAGCAATCGAAATGCTCCGTGCATATGGCCAGGCTGAAGCCAATCGTGTTGAGATACTCGTAGAAGCAGAAGAAGATATCCTCAGTCACGGGCACATTGAGTGCCTCGGTGACCAGGGGTGAACTGGCGCTCCTTCTCACTGTTAAAGGGCGCAACCAGAAAACGCTCAGCTGAAAAATTCATTTCATTAGAACTTTATTTGTTTAAAACAAAAGCTTTCAGTGCTTCTCACGTCACTGGCAATGTAGACGCTGCCCTGAGATTAAATACAGGGAACGAACTTGGGACTCAACGCGCAATAACCAGCGGACAGTAAGTTTCATTATGCCACATCAGCACTTTATTTGTTGAAGTTTTGAAGCTTCAACTTTAAAGCCTTTTTTTCGTTGTAGGCAGAGCATTCTTCGTTTGGAAACATGTGTGAGATACCTTTTGATACTTTCGAATCCAAAAAGCATAACACTTGAGGTTAATTTCCCCAACATTCCAACAAGAATTCGAAAAAACAAATTCCTTTTCAATCAGTAAGCAAAATAAAAAGTTTTTACATTCCACAGTAGTTCTTTCCTTAAACAAAAAACTTTTTTTGCACATTGTCATATAAATCTGTAGTACAAATGATTGAACTATCGCACAGAAAAAAGCTAGTCCACCGGGCGGGATCGAACCCAGACCATCTCGACTCAAACCGGGAGCGCGTGTTACCATTACACCACGGGGACACATTGCTATTCCGTGCGAAAGTGTTATATGAAAGGCTCATTTGCCTTGTTCTCTTAGTCCACGCAATGCTTATCAAGCGATTGCGTCATGAATGGAGCGGAGCGTAAAAGAAAAAAACTCCAGAATTAATGATTAAGACAGAAGAGAGATGGAAGAGACTCTTCTCCCCTTCCTCTCTAAGATGTCTGCCGTCTCTGCTGATCCGCCCGCTGCCCAGGTGCCCGCTGGCGGAGGCAACTCCAACCATCAGCTCGTCAACTCCGGAGGTTCTCGCCTCGCTTTCAAGGTCAAGTCATCGAACAACAGCGAGTATGGCCTGCGGCCTGTGTTCGGCTTCATTGAAGCCGGTGGCTCGTCTCCTCTGGAAATCACTCGCCTCGCAGGTCCACCCAAAGAGGACAAACTAGTCATTCAATTTGCCGAAGTTCCTACCGAATCTGCTGATGCGCAAGAGGCCTTCAAAGCTTCCTCGGTCGCCGGAGAAGTTGTGTTGCCGATGAAGGCGGAATGAGAGTTTTCTACCTCCAACTACTGCCCCGATGCCCCGATTCCTCTAACTACTCGATTTTTTCTCACACACACACACACACTCAGATTACATGCTTGATAAGAGAACTAAACTGAGAAGGTGGATGACAAATCTTCAAAAAAATCTGTAATACTTTGTTTGAAAAACAAAACCGAAGCTCACTTCCTACAGGTGCCGATGAAATGCTGGTTTTTGAATTAGAGATTCTCTTTCCAGATGCGATTTCCCATTGATTACCACCGGAAGACCGCCAGAAATTGCAATTAATGTAATCTGAAATCATCAGATGTCAAAGAACGATTTATGTTTAAAAAAAAAAAATTCTTGGAAAGTTTAACCTGAATCGCAGAAGGACCAGGCAAAAAGCTTGTTCTAATTCCGAACGATTTGCTCTTACTGTGACCCGAAAAGCAACGACGATCGCGCTTTGTGTTTTGCTCCTCTAATCCCTCTCCCGTTCTCTCTTTCTCTCTATTTCTCTTCTCTCTCTTTCTCTCTTTCTCTCTTTCGACTCTGCTTCTTTCTCTCTTTCTCTTCTCTCTTTCTCTCTTTTCTCTCTCTCTTCTCTCTTTCTCTCTTTTCTCTCTTCTCTCTCTTTCTCTCTTTCCTCTTCTTTCTCTCTTTCTCTCTTTCTCTCTTTCCCTCTCTTTCTCTCTTTCCTCTCTATTCTCTTTCTCTCTTTCTCTCTTTCTCTCTTTCTCTCTATTCTCTCTTCTCTCTTTCTCTCTTTTCCTTCCTCCTCTTCTCTCTTTCTCTCTTTCTCTCTTTCTCTCTTTTCTCTCTTTCTCTCTTTCTCTCTTTCTCTCTTTCTCTCTTTCTCTCTTTCTCTCTTTTCTCTCTTCTCTCTTTCTCTCTTTCTCTCTTTCTCTCTCTCTTTCTTCCTTTCTCTCTTTCTCTCTTTTCTCTCTTTCTCTCTTTCTCTTTTCTCTCTTTCTCTCTTTCTTTCTCTGTCTCTCTTTCTGTATGCTTCTTTTCTTTTCTTTTTCTTCTATCCCAAATTCCTCTTTTACTCAATACTTTCTTGCCTGAACGTCTCAAACTGAGGTTTTATACATATGTTCAGAGTCAATGATTTTGAAAATTGGAAAAAGCATTTCGTGTTTTGTTGTGCTCTTAATCATGAATGACGTAGAGGAGATACCTTTGTCGTGAGGAACTTTCACTGAAAAAAAATATCTGAGAAAGGTCCTGAAACCTTTTATTGGAACATCCGGTTCATTCTTGTATGAGAGATTCTGCGAAAAGAGAAGAAAAAATATTTCATCTGAGAAATCAATTTCAAAAAAGTATTTTCTTTGTCCGATAAACCTTAAAAGTGAAAAATACCTTTGTGAAATTAAGATGAAAAAAATTCATCGAAAAAGAGCCAGGAAAACTTTTAAGAATATGTTAGTTAAGCAAAAAGACTTTTTCATAAAAGGCAAGAAATGAATTTTTAAGGCACTTCACTGTCAGAATCCGAATACTTGAAAATTTTTCTTGTTTTTTTGGCCTTAAAATTAGATTCCATGGTTTCTTTCTCAATCCTTTATATTTTTCAATCCCTAACGTAAATTCTTTCAATTTCTCTTCCTTTGATTTTTTTACAGTTCATAATTTTTTGATGCAACAACAAGACTGAATTTATCTTTTTTTGTATCTTTGTCCCTCGCAACTTTCTTGTTTTCATTGTTACTCTTTTTCTTTTTCCTGCCTTTCCTAGTATTTTCTTTGGGCGACTTATTGTACGCAAGTAAGTATCGGAAGCTACATTATCCTCCTATTGGATGTTTCCGGGCAGGATTATAGTAAGGATTATGTATTTTGTGTTCAGAGAAGAGCAGTGATTCGTTGGGACTGAGTCTCAATACAGTCAGTTACTCGTTCTCATTTACTACACAAGAAAAAAACTCGTCAGGGGAAATAAATCAAAGCGAGCAAGGTAGGGATAGAAAGAAGGTGGGAGAGAGAGAGAGAGAGAGAGAGAGAGAGAGAGAGAGAGAGAGAGAGAGAGAGAGAGAGAGAGAGAGAGAGAGAGAGAGAGAGAAGTGAGGTTTGATTGAGTGAGAGTGTAACAAGATACATAGATACATACATATATCAGAGAAGTGAAGAGAGGGTTTGAGTAGAGGGGCGGGAGATTTAAAGCTGAAGCTCAATCGGTTTCCTGTCTACATCACTGCTTAACTAATCTCGTCTTTTTCTCTCATGTTCCTATCATGTTATGGTCAGGTAAACTGGAGACTGGACAGAGCTGGTTAAAGGCGGGAAAGACAGAGAGTTTTACTAGTGAGATGGTAGACATATCATAACCAGTTTGAACAGCCGAATAGTATAAAGGAAGTGCCATTGACAAAGTCATAAATATGAATTGGCTTGATGAGTCGTCTATATCGGCTTATGGTCAAATCTACCAAAAAACCTGCCATGTTTAACTATGGTGCGTGGGCGCAGCCTTGCAAGAGCATGAAGCTTCCTTCTTCTTTTCTGCCACTCTCTTCCATCTTCTCTTTTTATTTCTCATTCTCTCGTTCTCTTTCTCTTTTTTTCTTATCTCTATTTCTCTCTCTCTTCCTCACTTCTCTCTTTTTCAAATGTATCTCTTTTCTGTAATTGCAAGAGCATGAAGCTTCTTTCTTCTTTTCTGCTTCCATCTTCTCTTTTTATTTCTCATTCTCTCGTTCTCTTTCTCTTTTTTCTTCTCTCTATTTCTCTCTTCTCTCTCTCTCTTCCTCACTTCTCTCTTTTTCAAATGTATCTCTTTTCTGTAAATTCCATTGCTCCAAGTTCTAAACTCTAAGTCCTATTTATATGTACACATGCAATATTATGGCAAACCATAAAAATGGAAATATGTTTGAGAAAGAAAGAGATTAAGCTTATATGCTAACCAGTAGCATCGCACGAAATGTCTCGACACATCTCTTTGAGGGCGGAACCGGGTCCAGTAATTGGAGCGGAAGTGAGAGAAGCGAGCTGCTGCACGTGTATGCCGCCTACCGATGCTTTCGGGGCGTGAATCTCATCCGACCCTGGTAAAAGTTGCTATTCAACCAATAACATTTTGTTGAAGTTAATTTCCAGGTGTAGTATATTGGTAGTGTGCGCGAATTTTGGGCGTAGAGTCCCGAGTTCGATCACCATAGGGCCTAATCAGAAGTTGAGGAGAATGATGATGAGAATAGTGAATAAATAGACTCTTTTTATGCTGGAAGAATAAATCCAATGTTAAAAATTAGCTCTATTCTCATTGCTCAAACTGAAAACCGTTCAGCTTTTTTGACACGTCTTTTTAGTCATAAAGCTCAAAACCTCAGTCATTACCTAATCCGTTAGTTAGCAATTCCGAAAAAAACGAATCAAATAATACTATCCAAATCGTTCCAACTTCCCGCCTCGAGCAACAGACAGCTTTACGCTTTATGTCTTGAAGTTTCATAATGAATTTTCACGCACACGTGAGATATTCTCAAAGCTCATGAACCAATAGCTGAATAGACTTCACGATTTAAAACGACCGTCTATTACACGAAGCAACCTGATTGAATGAGTGAGCGGAAGGGATTAGGGACGGCTTGAGTGGGCGGCGCATCGATAGCCTCAATGGAATTATGGACAACATCATAGGAAGAGAACGCTGCAGGAACCGTTTCCATGATCTTCGATGCACCTGCAATCTTGCACAATTACTCAAACCTAAAAAAGAATACAAACTTCAGCAGGCGTTTGACAGATTGAAAAGAAAGTAAATGAGAATCGCTTATGCAATAATCGTCATGTGAGCAAAATGAAACATTGTATAAGCAATCGATTTTTTTATGCCTCAATTGAGCGTCATTCCCTTCAAATTTTGTAACTGGAATTCGTTGATGTATCAAATGTACTACATATGTATATGTAAAACATACATGTGTTATTTCCTCATCAGATCATGTTCCTCAGCGAAAACAGAAGATTTCATCACATCTTTATTTAACAACCAAAGCCATTCTTCCTTCTCACACGTACCGAATGGCGGTAGATCAATGGGGTCGACGAGTTTCGGATACTCCCCTGCTGAAGCCGGCTCTTGGAAGTCGAAGGGTCGGTAAGACTCGCTTCCAGCGCAATCCATCCCACCGTCCACTCGGATATCTTGTAGGAAGATGGAACCGCCTTCCGGAGCCGCAAAGTTGTTGCCCATTAAGACGATCTGAGAGACAGACGGATAGACATAGAATAAGATGAAGAGAAAAGATATAGAGAGAATGGCGGAGAGAAAAAAATATGAGAACGAACTTAATTGCGTGAATTCAGTTATTTCAAAAACAATGAAGGTCCTTTACACATAAGTTTTTTGTGAGCACTATCATTTAAATGACAGCTTAACTGATTGCTTCCAACTAACGTCAGATTAACCACATGAAAAAAGATGTAAGGTATGTTTTATTCAGTTGTTGGGAAACCATTTCAAGGATGATAAGCCTTAAATATCGACATAAATAACGCGTAAGTTGCTTTTGTTTGTTGAGGAAACTTTCTGAAAGAGAAAAAAAAACAGATAATCAAGTTAAGAAGTAGCTCAGAGCTGTTGTTATTGTTGTTTCTTGCCCCCATGGGTTTCATTTGGAGGTGATGGAAGCATTCACGGGCTTCTTGTGGTAAAACTCGTATTCACAGTCTCTCCCACTTACTTCTTCCTCTTTCTCTCTCTTTCTCTCCTTTTTTTTTTAGCTCAGTTGAAGGATGAACTAAGCTCCATACCTGGGAAGCGCTTAGAGGGTTGTTCGGCTGCGGTATGTCGACTGTGATGGGTACGCCATTACGGATGTCGAATTCGTTACAGTTGATCAGGGGTAAACGGTCTTCGTTCAAGTTTCGAGAGCATACCTTTTAGAAGAAAAAAAAAAGGATTTTCCTAACGATGGAAGAGCTGTTTTCTTTTTTCCTGATTTTCCCTTTGGTTCTCTTTCTCTATCTTCTCGAACATCTTTCTCTACTTCTTTTTTTGTCTCTTCATCTTTCTACTCTATTTCTATATCCCTTTGTGCTTCTGACTAACAAACTCTGAGTATAGGGAGTAAACTAATCAAATTTCTGATTTTTTTTAGTTGTTAAACTCTCTTAAATCGGGTGACACGACAAATGTTTGTAGGCGTGGAGTGATACTTGAAGCTTTGGCTGCATTTCAGGCGCTCCGAGCTTGCTCTTCCATGCAGTCGCCGTGAGCCGGAGATTGCTGGGCAGGCAGGGTAGTGTGTCACTGATCAAGTAGCCGACCTCCCACCCCCGACGTTGCTGAGAAATGAGCGCAGCCGCCGAGATATCTTGAAAAGGGACACATTCATTCTTCCTTTTTATCACCCTACTTATCGGCTGTGATGTAATAACTTTATTCATTCTTCATTTCCTAAGTCGAAATTGAACTTTCATTGAAAGTTGCTGCAAAAACCCTTATTTCTCTTCAAGTTTTCGACCTTCAACCCCTCTGTAAGCTCCTTGACTTTTTTATCATTATTATCTTTGAAGCGATGTTTCAAAGTACTTCGCTCAATAAAAATTCGAGAACTCAGTCACGCATTGATGATGAGTGATAGAGAATATTTTCATTTGACATTTAATATTTTTATGGGTGATGAGCAGCATCAAATATACAACATAGAAACTTTAAAATAAGGCTAAAATGCAAGATTAGGTTTTAATCATAATTTTTTTTTCTTCCTACACATTTGAACGGATTTTAAAAAAAAAGGTGAGTTTACATTGAACATGTAGATTTTCGGAACGCACCAAAACAGTTCAAAAGCATTCAACGAAATCCGCGTTTGAGACATTGTGAAATAGCACAGAATAGCCTACTCGCCAACGGCTAATAGCCTACTCGCCACCTTCAAAAACGAGGGATTATTTTCTAGCGGTCCGTTAGAATTCTAAACTCTCATTCTATAGTCACCACAAAAGTCAAGACTTCTCCTAATATTATTTTATAAGGCTTTAAAATTTTTCTGAAGGAAGATTTGATAAACCGTGTTATTTCTGATGAAAAAACGGGTAATAAAAACATGTGTCAAGAACAGCTCCAAAAATATAATAGTTTTCAAGCAAAGTTCTCATTGCATTAAGTATAACACTTTGTAAATTTCTTGATAGTTTAACGATGCGACCAACCAGGATAGGTGATCGAGGAGAGTGACTGGTACCACTTTTCCACTCCTGGCATACTCTGGCCCACTATCCAGTCCATGTCGTCCGTGTTTGTGTTGGACCACTTGCAGCCTTCTTTGAAGTTTGCACAGTCCAGCATGGCCGAAGACGTAGCGATTCCTTCTTCATGTGGCTCAAGAAGGAAATACCTCTATGCTTGTTCTACTTATTTTTGTCTTGTTCCGAATAGGCAGTTACATATTTCAACAATAACTTTCAAACAAGCAGATAAAAACTACAAATTAAAAAAAGTTAATCTGAAGAGCTTAGGAATTTTTTTCTCGCAAAGGAGAAAACAAAAACTACATAAAACTGAGTGAAGAGAACTAAATTTATCAAGTGTAGTTAGCCTAACTAATCATTTTTATAAGGTGCTTTTTTCAGCCTTGAAGTCAAGTATTCTATTGTAACCCATTTTAAGTTTCAGATTTTATATTCATAATCTACAGATTTTTCCACAAGTTTTTTTAAAAATTGGCTTGACTTGTGAAATTAGCTAGGTTCTACAATGTCAGCTATTTTAAATACGAGCAGTTTTTTGAGCAGTTGAAAGACGAAAAGTTAGTTTTAGACAAACGTCGAAAAATTCTTGAAGCACAAGATGATATCTCCAATACTAAAACAGCTTACTGGGTCATGGTTAGCTTGAGATCGGAAGGGCCCAATTCTCGGCATTCCGGGGATGCCAGCAGCCCCGTAGGGCAATCCCAAACCACCGAGATTCATTCCAGGCAAACCTTGGAAAAACTCTCTCATATTATTCAAGAGTCGAAAAACGATGAGCCGTTGATTAGTATTTCACATGATGATAAAACTATCAAATCAGTGCTCTTTTTTATATCAAAACTCGAAATGGAACAATCAAACTTGTTCAAACTTTGTTCCGGGTTATGGAATTATTCCAGCCTTCAAAAAATTTCCAGTTTCTTTTTCTATCCATTTGGCCTTCTCACGACTCTCTAATTTTGTTTTGCATCATTAGAAAGTTTTAAAAACTTTAACGAGCTCAACAAGAGGGTAAAATGAGATTTGTAAAAGATTGATGTAAATTATACGATAAAAGTACAATGTTACCGAGAGGATATGGATTGTAACCGAGGCCGAAACCCGGTAGACATGCGTGTACCCAGATGAGCTGAGTCCAGAAGAGGAAGACCACAGAGGAGACGGTGGGCATCGTACGCATACCCTAGGCTGCTCTGGCAAATAGGCCGAATGGGATCGGAAGCGATGATCAGATGAAGTAAGGGAGAAGCTCGAAGGCTTGAACAAGAGAAAGGAAAAAGAGAGGAAGACAGAAAGAAAGAGAAAGAGGAAAAAAGAGAGATAGAAAGAAAGAATAGAAGAGCTGGGAAAGGAACACGAGCAGAACTACGGGTAAGCTGCTGCTTGATCCTCTTGCTATACCGCGCGGCATTATGGAGAGCGATGAAGATATTACTGTGAATTCTTTCATATACCTCTCTCTTTTTCTTTCTCTCTTTCTCTTTCTCTCTCTCAAACAAAATTCTCCTCTCTATCTCTTCTATTATCCCTCTCTCTTTCTTTCTCTTTTATCTCTTTTCCTCTCTCACTCTTTCATTCTCTTTTCCCTCTCTCTCTCTCTCAAGCACATTTTCTCTCTATCTCTTCTCTCCACCCTCTCTCAGTCTGATGCTTTTGATCAACTATTTCCTAGGTAGATGATGAAATATATATTGGTATTAAAGAAGAGGCAACACTGGTTAGAGGATTTACATGTTTAGTTTCTTTGACGACCTGGAGTATTCGATTGTTTGGGCCTTTGAGATCTTGTGCCTAACTTTGGGTTTTTTCTTTACTTAAGTTAATAAGTTCCGAAACTTTGAAATCTTTACCGAACTTTCATGGTCTTTCGATTTAAGAATAAAATTTCTTCCTTGTTGTTTTTGTTTTCATAGAAAAATAGAGACTTTTCTTTAACAATATGATATTATATAAACAATTGATCCCTCCTTAAAGGTCAATAACTAAAGACAGCAAAATGGGATAACTACATATTTGGGAAGCGAATGCATAGTTCTGACCAACTCTTTTTTGCGATCATTAACTTCCAGGAAAAAAAACTTCTATATACGGAAAGACAAGTGAAGGGCTTCTGACTCGAAATGTTCGTATTTTATGACAAGAATTGATTTCTGCTGAGCTGCTGTTGTAATTGTCATAAATTACAAGGCTTTACGGTTTTTTTTGATTTAAGAATGAGTGTAATTAAAAAGCTGAAAAAGGAAAAATTCATCTCGAGAGAAAATGGAAGAAACACTCGATTCGATAAAGACAAAAAACCTGCGTTAACAAAATCGAAACTTTTGTGATACGCTCCTGTAATATGATAATTCTCAACAAATATTACAATAAGCTTTAAAAATAGTAAAATGGTTGACCGAGAAGTCACATGAGTAAAAATAATTCTGTATCACGTCACTCACCCGACATTTTGTACCCGCGATATTCTGTACCAGGGACCCTTTGTTACGCGAAATTTTTTTTAAAGTTAGTTTTAACATTTTTTTTCTCGATTAGGCTCAGGAAAAGATTACGCTAACAAGGCCGTACGGCTTAGGAACGAGATCGTTTGGAAAAGTTTCTCGAAATATCAATTTTATGCCGATTTAATCGTGAGTACAAAGTGTCGCGGTACAAAGTGTCGCGGGTACAAAGTTTCGGGTACGAAATGTTGAATACAAAATTTCGGGTACAAAGTGTCGTGGGTGCCAAAAGGTGGGTGATCCAAAACATTCTTATCCTTGTTGTTTTTGTTATCAGATGAGAAAATTTGTTTAAAAATTCCACCATCGTTGTTGTTTTAAGACCTCCTAAAACAAAGGTTTCGAATGATGATTCACAATGAATTTGACAGTGAATCACTGTGATTTTCTGAATTCTAGCGCTCCATGAGATTAGTTGTTTGGAACAGGGTGGGTCCTGTGTTAATATAACACTCTAAAGAACTACGCTTCATAAAGTCATCTCCACAGTGCTAAGTTAGATATACATATATTCATAGAAACGCCCTAGTTTTGCGATATGTACATATTTACAAGAAGGTTAGTTTTGTCCTATGCATCTTGATAAGGTGTTCATTAATACTTCCCTCTTCATTTCAACGACGGTAATAAAAAAGGCGGTCTCTATATTGAGTTGAACCTCTTAAGGATGTATCATCCCTCTTCAAAACACCTAATATTACTCACATACGATGGTTTGGCGAATACTGCCACTCAGAATAATGGATTTTATGTCCCCAAATGTCCAAACATTGCTCACAAAGCAATGGGATTAGGTTTGAATTAAGCTAGCGAATCTTCTTCTTCTTAGCGAATGCAAACATAAAAACCTGTATGAGGACGCCAAATCTTCGCAAGATCGACCTACGTAACAAGGTTGATCATAAGCCCTGATCAAGCTCTTCTCCAAAAGAAGATCATGGCTACATACATATAGCAACAAAGTTTAGTGAGAGCTCTTCATCGAGCTCAGCTGCTTACCCGCAAAAGCTGTCATACCAGTTATGAGTAGGTGCGCAGCCCAAGAAGGCCTGTATAGTCTATCCAAAATTGTTCAATGTCTCAAAGGTGCTCTTCGGTCTCGTCCTCCAAGATGCTTTTTGAGTCAACGTCGTCCAAGTCTATGTTGACGATGTGAATGGGCAGCATTACTCGGGAAGGCTCCTTATTTGACTGCAAAGAAAAAATGCATCCTCTTTTTCTCATAGTATTCATGCATGATTGATACCTTGGGTGATAGCAAAGATTATAACCAGGGCAAATTGATGATCTACATATAACTGGTAGAAAGTTTTTTCTAGTCTAAATTATATGGAACTATTGAGGCAGTCAATTAGAATTTATCAACAACAAAAAAGATTTGATTTTGCAACCTTCTTCATGAAATTTTGAGAAAGCATCTTGACCATTCCTAGAATAATAAACTCGAGGAGCGAGCAGTGGAACAGCTACTAATATGTATGTACTTAGATCTATCAATTTCCCTTTCCCTCCAATTAAAAGTAGTTCTAAGTAATAAGTTGGTTGTTTATTCATGTAAAAAGTTTTTTTTTTAAAAATAAAAACATGATAACTGAAAAAATAAAAACATGAGAACTGAGTGTTTGAATGCTCTGGTAATAAAAAAAGAGAGGTCTTTTAAGAAAAAACTCGAATATTGGGTTTTCGGACAAATTCAGCATTTTTAAATCTGTGTGCTAACCAATCACAAAAGCAACAAGCTAGGCCTTCTGAGCTATCGATAGGGGATGAGTACGAATGAGGCGTGAGACCATGTTAACGAGGTCCACCTATATGTAGCACATAAGCCACTCAAGGCCTGTATGACTAATATGGCTTCAGGTAAAGTAGATCGAAGAGCGAGATGAATACAGAATTAAGGACCGGATGCATATGCTATTTATCTTTCATGCTATTCATCTCAACCAAAAAAGAGCAAGAAGTATAACCAACTTTTGCGTATCGCCTTATGGTCTGTCGAGTGGTGGACCAGACTTTCTTGGCAACAGTGGGTTCAGTCTGATAAGTTAAACGGTTATTTTCCATACCATAAGGATATTCTCTCTAAAATCTCTTTCTCTCTCCTTTTCTCATTCGCTCTGTGTATCTCTCCCTCTCTCTCTTCCTTTCTAAAACCTTTTATCTTTCTCTCTCTTGTCACTTTCCCTTCTTTCTCTATCTTGTTATCTCATGTTCAGCGAATTCAACAAGTCAAGTTTTTTTTCTCTGTTGGTTCGAACTATGTATGTTTTTAAAGATGAAAATTAAAATTTCTTTTTTTTTAAATGGCGGACCTGTTCGTCGGTGCCAACTACGCAAAAAGCAAGTGCCACTACAACGACGACCACCGAGACGAGTGCCTCAATGATGAAACTTTGTAATCCTTGACAAAATCCGTCAAAAACTGAGTCAGTTGCATTTCCTTGTCATCACCATGTCATTATGTTCAAGAAGCATTCGTTCCATAAGAATGAGGGACTAAGAGAACGAGGCATTTGAGTCTTCCATGTAACAACATGACACCACATAGCGATGTACAGGGTGTACTGAAAGTCCAGGTGTGTAGTATTTTTCCGATAAAAACTTAACGGACTGAGCAAATCAAACAAAATTTTCATCAAAGTTTATTCAAATAGTTTGGGATATAACTGTTTTTTCAACTTTCAAACAGCCCTCCTTTCTCCTTGACACAGGCGCAGAGTCGCTTGTGGAAGGCACCCACCGTGGTGGACAGGTAAGCGACGTCAAGATCATCCCACGCCTTCTGTAGGGTGCGCTTCAAACTTTCCAAATTCTTGTGTTGGGAAGCACAGACCTTGCTCTCAAGGACCGACCACACAGAGAAGTCCAGAGTATTCAAATCAGGTGAGTACGGAGGCCATTCGGCGGATGTGATCATGGAGGGGAAATTGCTCTTGCACCAGTCTTGCACCACTTAAGCCTTGTGGGCGGGCGCAGAGTCCTGCTGGAACGTCCATTTGCGTCCCGCGAAGTGAGCCTGGCTCCAGGGAAGTACTTCCTTCATGAGAATGTCGTTCAGGTAGTTATTGGCATTCATTTTGACTCCCTGCTCGACGAAAACGAGTGGAGTCTTGCCAGTCGCGCAAATCCCGGCCCAGACCATGACAGAAGCAGGATATCCCTTTCTCGAGACGTAACGCCCCCTCTTATTGGCACCTTTGACCGATTTCGACCAAATCCTATCGTTCTGGTGGTTGAAGGACTGCTCAACATTGAACAACTTCTCATCGGTGAAGAGAATATTCAAACAGTCCACCGGCTTGAACAGCTTTGACAGTTCACGACATCTCCGAAGACGGGTCGCCTTCATCTGGTCCGTCAATGCGTGAGTCTTCTGCAGCTTGATGGGGCGAAGTCCCATGCGAGATTTGACGATCCTACGAACAGATCTATCCGAGATATTCAGCTCCTTTGCGACTTTTCTGAGACTCCGCTTGGGGTTATAACGAACCTTGTCTCGGATGCTTCTCACGTTGAAGGAAGTGGTCCCGGTCATTGGTCTACCGCTCCTGGGACGGTCAGTCGTTGTACCAGTCTCACGGAAGCGACGTATTGTGTTTTGAAGGGTGTGATGTTAACGTTATGACTGAGATACACGCAAAAAATCACAGTACCGCTACACCATACAAAAAAGATACAAAGTGACAAAGTCAGACACCTGGACTTTCTGTACACCCTGTATATCCTCCGCGGTTAAATTGGTAACGCGCTCAATCTCCAAGGCAGCAATATCGGAGATGGCTGGGTTCGACCCAGCCCTGTTAACTAGCTTTTGTCCGTGTTATAGTTTTAATCAATTGGTAAGTCAGATAATGAGGAGAACAAGATAGTAGAAGTTTTTTCTTTGGAAAAGAAAGATTAGATAACAGTTCTTGGTCCATCAAATCCTCGCAATTTATACCACTTTATAATGAACCTCTATGTAGTAGTAGTCAATATAGCAAGATTTCTGAGTGTTACAATCAATAATTAATTCTCATATCATGATCATGTCTAGGAAAAATCCATAAAAAGATCTGCAATTATTTTGTTGAAACATGTTGTTGTTGAAAGCCAACAGAAGCAAACATGTTGCTGAAAGCCTCGAATTTTTATCGAGTACATTACTAAAATTTGCTTCCAAAATCTATTTACGCCCTATTCTTAAATACGCTAGAGAAATATGGAACCCTTCTGATTTTGGGTTAGTTTGATTTCTTGAGAAAGTTCAGCGATCGCTCACTATAAGAATATTGACCAGATCTGATTACTCTAGGCTTCCTTATTCTGGAAGACTCTCCTTGCTAGAATCTTCAAATTCTAAGTTACACAGTTCAAAGGAAGTGACGCCTGGTGAACAAGGCATATGAGCCTTTCATATAACACTATCGCACGGAATAGCAATGTGTCCCCGTGGTGTAATGGTAACACGTGCTCCCGGTTTGAGTCGAGATGGTCTGGGTTCGATCCCGCCCGGCGGACTAGCTTTTTTTCTCTGTGCGATAGTTCATTTGTCTCCTTGCTAGGTTTTGATTCTCTCAAATATTGTCGGGCAATTTCCAATCTCATGTTCATACGTAAGAGCGTTCATAAAAACTGTCAGCTGGAGACCGTTCTTTTGTTTGGCATATGCGCTGTTCAAATGTTCAGTCGCTGTTCTCATGAACCCCTCATAAGGTTCAGTCGCTGTTCTCGTGAACCCCTCATAAGGTTCAGTCGCTGTTCTCGTGAACCCCTCATAAGGTTCAGTCGCTGTTCTCGTGAACCCCTCATAAGGTTCAGTCGCTGTTCTCGTGAACCCCTCATAAGGTTCAGTCGCTGTTCTCGTGAACCCCTCCTAACATTGGTTCAAGTTCCATTTCGACATGTTTTTCTCGGCAGTTATTCGTATGGAATTCATTCCCTTCTGAAATTTCGGTTATACCCATTTTGGTCTCGTTTCCAAGAAAAAAAAATTGATTTCTCTACCTGTTGATGCAGTAATGCCTACAACATTCATCCAAGATTAGATCATTGACTAATAGGTATTCTAATCTTTTATAAAACTTTAAAAAAAAACAATTGCTATTCCTCTCCAACTCCACCACTCAAATGGAAGCCCATTTGTATCTGTTTTATGCTATTATTGTCTGCTATTTGTTTCGAAGATGAAATATAAAAAAATGAAAATGAGATGATCAGCCGGGAAATAAGGACTCATAAAAATAACAGCAATTGCTGTTTTTCTACTTCATGCACAAGGAAAAAGAGTCAATAAGCAATTAGGAAAGAATCAGAAAAGCATGGAAAGGAAGTACTTATATCTTCAAGTTCTTAGAGGATATCCCCGAATAGATTGTCAGTCTGCATATTGAACTTTGGTCATTCCAACAAAGGAACACAATAAAACTTTGGTCATTCCAACAAAGGAACACAATAAAAATAAGAGAATCGGAAAGAACTAACTGTGGTTGTATCGTATAAATAATCATATGTGTGTCGCAATGGTTTATTTTTTTACTTCTCACTCAGTCGAAGGAGTCCAAAACAGATTGTGTAATCAAACTGAATTAAGTTTTTTACATCAGTAATACACTAAGGTTAAGTAAAAATAACAATTTAGCCTTAAAAAAACTTAAATAAAAATTGAGAAAACTAAAGAAATAATACTGTCTTTGTGTCAGATCGTTTCACTTATTTAATCAAGGAAACCCGCATGATTTGCAGAGAAATTGTTCACGGAAATCTGCACGATTTCCAGAAAGGTTGTCAACGGTACTATGGGAAGTGTTGAGACAACTGACAAGATACAACCGGTACTATGGGAAGTGTTGAGACAACTGACAAGATACAACTGGTACTATGGGAAGTGTTGAGACAACTGACAAGATACAATCGGTACTATGGGAAGTGTTGAGACAACTGACAAGATACAACCGGTACTATGGGAAGTGTTGAGACAACTGACAAGATAAAACCGGTACTATGGGAAGTGTTGAGACAACTGACAAGATACAACTGGTACAATGGGAAGTGTTGAGACAACTGACAAGATACAACCAGTACTATGGTGTTGAGACAACTGACAAGATACATCCGGTACTATGGGGGGTGTTGAGACAACTGACAAGATACAACCAGTACTATGGTGTTGAGACAACTGACAAGATACAACCGGTACTATTAGAAGTGTTGAGACAACTGACAAGATACAACCGGTACTATGGGAAGTGTTGAGACAACTGACAAGATACAACTGGTACAATGGGAAGTGTTGAGACAACTGACAAGATACAACTGGTACTATGGGAAGTGTTGAGACAACTGACAAGATACAACCCGGCGCCATACTTTTCAATGTCGATGCAAGCAAGAAAAATGCCGGAGATGAGGAGAAAGAGTGTGACGAGAAGAACGATCAGCAAAGGATCACAGTTTCTTTTTCTGCACATTCTCGTCTGGATACGCCACTGGTTGGAGGAGCTACTTGACGAGGCCACTTTTCGAAATGTGCAAACGCACTGCTGTGAACAGCCCTGAAAAAACACCGCACTTGTCAGTTTTACCGGTGATGATAGTAAGTATTATCGGTTTAAATTTACAGTCTTAATGTTTTTACTCAAGCAATAATAGAGAATAAAGAAGTTGATTAATAGAAGAATTGAAGACACTTAATGATACTGAAAGCTGCTTTCAAAATGCGTAATAAGGAATGGGAAACTTCAAGACATTTTTAGTTAAAAACTTCCGAAAAGTAAGAAGCGTTCACTTTTTTCTTATCGTTTTTTATGCAGGCGTGTAGTATTCCCGGAAGGTGCTTGAAGCTATTTTAATTGTCCCCGGAAACTTTTGGGAACTTTCAGTTGATACAACAAAAGATAAGTTTTAAATAAAACTTACAAGAGGACACGTCAAAACATGGGATTACAATCACTATTTTTATTTACAATAATTCAAAAATGGAATTCAATCGAAAGTTTTGAGCATTGCTTTTACAAATTGTTTTTTTGTTACTAATTGAGATGCTTGATAGAAACCCAGAAGGGAAGTCAGGAAAAACTGGTTATTAATAAGAATGAGAAGTTATTAACGAGAACAAAAGAGCTCAGAAATTTTTTTCAAAAGAAGATTTGAAACTCGTTTAAAATTATGGTCACATTGAAAAAACACGAATGAAAACATTGTAGAAATTTAAACAGAAATGTGTGACTGGAAAATGAACCAAGTAACTGGTATTTTATCGGATGTCTTCAAAGATTCATTGAAAAACCTATGTTCATAATGAGAATATACGAGTCCACTTCCGGCAGTGTTCTATCCGCCAGATGGCCAGGCGGAGAGGTGTTAGTCTAGGCCACACGAGTCGAGGCGTCTTTTCGATTAATCTTCTGCTTCTCTACGGTCAAGGATTAGCAGGAACTCCCGACAAACATTCCGCGATGCCAGGCTGGATTGACCATCCACTCAACAGGCCGATCGCATGAATACCCTTGTTGTAAACCATAGCTTCAAGTTCTTCAAGTCATATCACCAAAGCTAGGGCATCCCCGGAAGCGACGCGGTCTTAACTTGTCCGCTAGGACCGTCAAATATTCCCTCGCTTAGTTCCCATAGAGGAAGGTGACCCATTAAAAGCTCTCTAAGCCAATCGATATCCCGCTGTTATGCCCACTCCAAAGCGCACAGTCAAGAAAACAGCCGGATGTTTCGACTGCCTGAAGAAATGAGAAGTCTGGCTGAAAAGATGGAAAAACTGGAGGCCGCCGTGGAAAAATTCGAAAGGATGAGCATTCCGGTCGTCCAAGGTGAGTCTCAGCAGAAGAATGCAGATGTGACTAATTTAATGGAAAGAATGACCAAGTTGGAGGGAAGCCTCGAGAGAATTGAGAAGACTTTAGCTCAGTTAATGTCTTCCACTCAATCGATCGCAACTGCCCATCCTCATAACCGTCAATCCCTTCATTCTCAAAATCTACCTCCCCAAATGCTAGCGTGGCTAGGAAAGCTCTAACAGATGACCGTATCATACTGAAGGAAAAAGCGGAGAATTTGGTCGTCGTCGGCCTTCCAGAAGAAGAAACCGAGGCGGCCACGAATGCAGCGGACCGGCAGTTCTTGCGTTCACTCTCCCAAGAACTCGGATTTCCCGAAATCTCTACCGCTCAATTCATGCGCCTAGGGAGAATCGAGAATCGACGCCGAATCTTGAAGATTTTCCTAGGCTCAGAAGATCTTCGTTTTGAGACTCTAAAGCTCATCCGAAGACGACGTCCAAGCTGCCTTGCTTCCTTCCCTCACGCATACATACGCGAAGATCTAACCAGACAAGGCTTGCAGCTTGAGAAGGAGGTCAAGTTGTTGGCTCGAAATTTGAATCAAGAAGAGAGAAAATGGAGAGTTGTGGGTACCACACTTGTTCCTATCCGTCACGCCCAGCTCTTCCATGCCCAGTCCCACCAAAACGATCATACATCCGCAACGAATTCTTCGCCTTCGTCATCGAATCCTCGGAACTCCTCTCAGCCGCAAAGATTCTCAGAGGTCAGCAGCAGAAACATCACCTCAAGACGCTAGCTATATGATGGTCCGCCCGTTTCTTCACCGTCACCGCTCGACATTCAGCTAAGCTTTGCATATTTTAACATGCGTTCTCTCTATAATAAATTAGTTCCATTTCGTCTTTATCTAGAAAAAGAACAACCTGATATAGTTGCTGTCACTGAGACTTGGCTGAGTTCGCGTATAGCTGATTCAGAGATAATTGGTCCTCTTCCTTACGTAATAATCCGAGCTGATCGTAATTCTCGTGGCGGAGGAGTTGCCCTTGTATTGAGAGATCACTTAACGTTCTTGAAGCCTAGTTCTTTATGCTCTCCTTCGGAAATTGTTTATATAGACTTACTTTCTACCACTGGTTACATACGTCTGGTTGTTTGCTATCGTCCCCCGTCCTACACCAATGAAGAGACCAGACTTTTTTGTGATTCTTTATACGATATTCTTTCTTCCACTTCCTATCCTGTAGTTGTGACTGGTGATTTCAATTGTGACACTCTCTCTCCTCCTTGTTCTTCATCCGATCGATTGTTAGTAGACATGATTACTCTCTTTGATTTGACCCAATTCTGCCGTGAACCAACACGTCTTAATCGTTGCATTGATTGGCTACTAACTTCTCTGCCCTCGCTATTGTCTAATTGTAGAATTGTTCCCTCCTTCCCCTCCTCTGATCATTTAGGGATCGCTTGCTGCCTTTCAATTGTGACCGACTCGCTTTTAGCCGAACCAGTTCTCGACTATTCAAGAACTGACTACGATGAACTTAATAAATACTTCAATTCAGTTAACTGGGAAGCCGAATTTGATAACTCCCTCTCGATTGACGATCTGTACGGCCGTTTCCTCGCCGTTATTGAATACGCTATTTCTGAATTCGTTCCAATTCGTAGACCTCGAACCCTCACGGCCACTTATCCTCGCCATATTCAGAGAATAATTAAATATCGTAACTCTCTGTTTCACAATATTGACGATCCTAATACCCGTTCTCTTTACGAGAAAGCTAGTAAAGATCTACTGAAGCAGATAATGAAATGGACTAGGCATTGTGAGAAGAAGAAATTGTCTCGCTCTCGGGACTTGTTCCGACATATCTCATCCCTCACTCGGCCTAAACCTGTGCCTCCTCGATATCTATTGAATACTACAGGGGATATAGTATTGAAAAATAAACTTAAATGTTCTCTGCTCTCTACCGAATTCGCTTCTCATTATACTAAGGATGATAACCAACGTATCGCATTGCAAACTGAAGCGGCCCCTACTATGAGCCCCTTTCCTATTTTTCTCCCCTCTTCTGTTCTTAAAAGCCTCTCGAAGCTTAAACCAACGGGTATCAGATGGTATCCCTCAGATTGTCCTCAAGAAATGTGCCAAGTCTCTTGCACTTCCTCTTTCCCATATTTTCAACTATTGTATTATCTGCGGTCAAATACCGTCTTACTGGAAACATTCTCTGGTGACCCCTATTCTGAAACCGGGCAAGGAATCTCACTTGGTGTCCTCCTATCGTCCGATTTCCATCCTTTCTCCCTGTTCTAAAACGATGGAGCGACTTGTTAGAGCTTTCATAATCAATCATCTATCCGAGCACTCTATTATACCTATCAATCAACATGGGTTTAGGCGTGGAGCGTCCACAGTAACCAATTTATTAATATGTGAAGATGATTGGACCTCTTCGTTAGCCAAAGGTCTTTCAACGGATGTCATCTACCTTGATTTCTTCTCGTGCATTTGACACCATTAGTATAAGTAAGCTTTTGTCTAAATGCACACATTATGGAATTACTGACCCACTCCTTTCTTGGCTTGAGTCTTTTTTAACAAATAGATCTTTCTCTGTGCGTATGGGTGATGTCACTTCTGATCCAATGAATGCCACATCGGGTGTGCCCCAAGGGTCTGTCCTGGGGCCACTTCTTTTTACTCTGTATACATCCGATATAAATGAGGTACTAGAGAACTTTCCTAATATTCGTTATCAAGCATACGCAGACGATCTCAAGATTTATGTTTCTTATGATAAGAACTCATACGGCGAACGAACTCGAGAGCTGCAATCAGCATTAGATTCCGTATTCGATTGGTGTTTAGTTAACCAACTATCTCTTTCTCCATCCAAGTCTCTCCATATTCACATTGGAGGTCGATCTTTATATTCCTCATACAGTATAAATAATGTTTCCATTTCATGTGTATCTCAGATACGTGACCTGGGCATACAAATAGTTTCTTCTTTGCGTAGGAAAGAGGCTGTAGCAGACCGAGTTAAAAAGGCATCCAAAGCAATGTATGCTATGCTCCGTGCGGTAACTGTTAATGATCCTGGTATACTGGTCAAGTGCTTTAAAACTTATGTAATGCCGCACTTGGACTATGCTTCGAATATGGAAGAGATTGTGATGATATAGAGAAAGTTTTAAGGAAATTCACTCGCATAGTTTATCATCGATGTTTCGCAAATGAAGTTAATACGAGGTCTCTTCCTTCTTACCCCAATCGACTTGCCCGCCTTGGATTCGTTTCTCTCTCCAAGAGGAGGATATTTTCTGACTTAGTTATGGGTTTCAAGATCTTCCATGGACTGTCGATAATAGATGAAAAGCGATTTTTCAAAGAGACTATTCCAACGCGAACTAATATAAATGGCTTATTAGTTCAGGGTAGCAAGAATACAGCTATAAACAACTCTTATGGAATGCGAATATCCCGCCTTTTTAGCAAACTACCTCGAAACTTGATTAATAGTATGAACCTGAAATATTTTAAATCCCAATTAAAAAGTGGTGTTCTATCTACTCTTCTCTCGTCATGAATTCAGAACTAATTTATTTTATTTATTTTTTTGTCGTTCAAATTGTTCTACTTATATAGTTTTGTTTGTTTGTTTGTTTTTTTCCCCGTTTAATTCGCTATATTAAAGTCAAATTGATGTATCGCTTTTGTTATCGTATTTGACAATTGTTTAGCTGATCTATTCATTACTCATTTTCAATTGTAATTAAATTTGTGCCTTATTGCATCGAAAGATGTAGATAAAATATATATAGATATATATATATGCGAGGACAGGCAGCTACCCATGGGAACAAGTCATCCTGTGGAGATAAAGACATATATATAAATGAGGCTGACGACCGCGCTGCATAAAGCTCAGCCAAAAAAGCCGCCAAAAGAGCTGTCGCAGTTTCAAAAGCCTCCTACTTCCGCGACCTCTATGCGAAGATGAACCAACCAGGAGGCGATAAAGCCATCTATCGGCTTGCCAAGGCTCGACAGAGCAACACCTTGGACATCCAGAGAGCAGCCACGATAAGGGACAAACAAGGAAAGCTCGTCACTGACCCTTTAAAAGTCAGAAACAGGTGGCGCGAACATTTCGAAGAAATGAGCGGCCAAGAGTTTTAGCACCCTCCCATCCCGACTTCCCACGCCGTACAAGGACCCGTGCCAACCATCACGGCCGAGGAAGTGAAGAAAGTACTCTTTAAGATGAAGACTAGGAAAGCGGCTGGACCGGACGACATAGCCACCGAAGCCTGGAAACTTGCAGGTGATGTTGGACTAGCACATCTCGTGCACCTGTTCAACAGCATCGTAAAGCAAGGCCAAATCCCACTTAACTGGTGCTACTCCACGACCGTTCCAATCTTTAAAGGAGAAGGCGATGCCAGAGTGTGCAGCAACTACCATCCGATACGTCTTCTCAACCACACTATGAAGATATTTGAGAGGATACTGGATTAACGCATACGAGACATCGTCGATATCCCAGCTCAGCAATGCGGGTTCGTGAACGGAAGAGGCACAACAGATGCAATATTTGCACTCCGTTTACTCGTCGAGAAGCACGCAGAGAAAAGATCACCTCTCCATCTTACATACCTCGATTTGGAAAAGGCGTTCGACAGAGTCCCTCATGATCTTATTTCATATGCATTGCGCGATCATCAGGTTCCTGAAGAGTACATTCGATGGACAATGGCGATGTACGATGATTCGATGAGTACTGTCAGAACCCCGGTCGGCATCACAAAGCCATTCGCAGTAAACGTAGGAGTGCACAAATGGAGTGCCTTGTCTCCCCTTCTCTTTATTTTGGTTATGGATACCGTCACGCGTCCTCTACTGACTCCGGCTCTGTCAACCATCGCATAAGCCAACGACATTCTCCTTGCTGCACCTACACGTGCCAAAATCGAGAAACGCCCTCAAGAATGGAATGACGCTCTTAGCAGGCATGGCTTACGCCTCAACATCAAGAAGACCGAGTACCAGGAAATCGGAGTGCAAACCAGTGGAACTGTTCACATCAACGGTGAACCGCTCCCGAAGACTTCCGAATTCAAGTACCTTGGCTCTGTCATCTCCTCAGACACGTCAACGAATGCAGCAGCACGCCAAAGAGTAAATGCAGCTTGGATGAAATGGAGAGAAGCTACAGGTGTCCTCTGTGATAGGAATATCACAACTGGCATACGCGGAAAGATGTATAAAACAGCGATCCGTCCCGTGCTTCTCTATTCGACGGAGACCTGGCCTACAACGCGTGTAACCGAGAACATTATCCACACGAATGAGATGAAAATGTTACGCTGGACACTAGGACTGACTCGCCTAGATTGTGTGCGTAACACAATTGTGAGAGGGAGACTCGGCGTGGCTCCAATACAAGACAAGATGCGAGAAGGGAGAGTTAGATGGTATGGACACGTGATGCGAAGAGACGCGACCAACATCGCAAGACACGCTCTTGTCATGGAAGTACCAGGCAAACGCCCGCGAGGCAAACCGAAGACAAGATATATGGACACGCTCAACCAAGACCTGCACCTTGCAAGACTCCACTCGGAAGACGCAACGGACAGATGTTTCTGGAGAGCTAGAAGCCGTACAGCGGACCCTACTCCGACCTCGGCCGGCGCGGGACAACGCTAAGAAGAAGAAGAAGATAATGAGAACATGTTATCCACGGTTTAGAAAGCTTCTGTGCGCTGTTATATTCTACTATATATACATTTATTAGGAAAAATGAAGAAGGAAGGGAGAAAATATTCAAGACTATCACAATCGATCACCGCGATGACGCTAATTCACAAAAGTCTGTTTCACCCCCGCTCAGACAGACTTCTGTGCTCTCTGGGTGGGGCTCATCAGTGAGTGCTCTGAGAGTACACATAGGATAAATTTGAGCGATAATTTATCATGTGTTAAACAAAGTAAACAATTTTGTGTTAAACTATGTTCATTTTCAATATATTAATTTTAAATTTTTTCGAAGTTGTGATTATTTACTGAGCAGCCTCAAGTATTCAAATTCCTAGAAGTATATGAACAATTAGTGGGTTGAACAAAATAATATCAAATATTTTTAAAAGAGTTAAAGACCCAGAAAAGGGAAGTAAGAGTGTATGAGAAAAAATAGATAAAAGAGAGAAGTAAAGATCGAAAGAGAAACATAGAGAGGGAAAATAAAAAGAACAAGAAAGAAAGAAAGAGAGAGAGAGAGAGAGAGAAAGAGAGAGAGAAATACGAGGAATGAGATCGAATGAAACACATACAGGCTGTGCGAAATCTTTTTTCTCTATTAAAATTTTGTTGCTCGCTGTCAGAACCTTTCCGACTAAGATAATTATAGAATAAATGAGAATTCTGTCGTTCAATGTATGTAACGCCAAACGTTCAATGTAACGTCAAACCAAAAACTCAAAGCCTATCTTTCTCAGGTTTGTTGAAAAGCACTGATATAGACGATTATTCCAATCACATAGAATAAGCTGAATACTCGTCATGACCATAACTCGTCGGGAGAAAACGAGAAAGATTCTCGATCTGACGAGATTTGGTAAACATCTCGAGTTCGGACGAACAGCCTCCACACAGATTTGCACATCTGGCCCTCTTGCCTGGGAGATTGGAGCCGAATTGACATCGGGCATTCTCCTTCTAATTATAGACGTGGGAGTGTGAATTACAGATTGGGGCGACGGGGTGTGGAATGACTCAGTGAGGGATGAGAAGAAGAAAAAGGGACGGCTGAGAGGGAGAGCGAGACTCAGGAATGGGCAGAATATTCTTCTCCCCGTTTTTCACAAGAATTTCCCATGTACGAAAAGGATCTACAGAAAAAAGCATATAAAACCTTTACGGCTATAAAAAGAGAATGATAAAGAAAGAGGAGAGAGTGAGAGAAAGTGCCAATATATTTGTAGTTGATTAGATCGGCAGAGAAAATAGGACTTGCAGAGAAGAAATGAGTGAAAGAAAAGAAATCTGGCTCAATGATACTAATTGAATAACTAAATGAACCGTGTAGCAAGAAAGAGAAACGTATGGTCAGGAAGAAAGAGAGACAAGGAGGTAGTCAAAAAATAGTCAGAAAGTCCAAGAGAGAGGGAGCGATAGTGAGAAGGAAGTAGGAAGTAGAGGAAGAATGGAGCTATAAAAGAGATGGACAGCAAATTGAATTGACCAATAAAGCATTGAAATAAAAAAAATTTGCATAGAGAAAAGAGACACCTAAAAAACAAAAAAAAACAGACGAGTAAAAACAAAGAGAACAAAGGCAACTAAAAAACGAATTTGTGATAAATCTTGATTTAAAAACTTAAGTTGAAAAAAGAGTAAAAGAGAGATTTGCAAGCATTGGAAATGCTAGCTTAGAGCTATGCTTTTTTCATTGACTCTACTTCATTTTCTGGGGGCAGTGATTGCTCTACTTTTTTCTCTCTCTTTCCCTACTAATAACCCTTTGTTTTCTCTTTCTATCGCTTTCCCTCTGCTTATATCTTTGTTTCTCTTTCGCTCTCTCATTTTCTTTTTTCTTTCTTTCCTTCCTTGTCTCTTTACCTCTCTCTTTCTCTCTTTCTTTGACTCTTTATCATTACTACTCATTTCACCTTTCTCTCTCCCTCTTATGTTCTTTTCTCTCAAATGCTTCTCATCTGTTTCTTCGCCCTTTACTCTTCCTCTCTCAGGTCTCGTTTATCTCATTTTCTTTGGTATCCTTGAGAAAGCCTTGAGTGGCGAGGCAAGAGGCTTTGTCCCTCTCACATCGAAAGCGGCTAGAAGCACGTTGAGGCAAAGTTGATAGAAACCCTTCATGCAACACTATTTTTCGCCCACATTTACCCCTCCCGCCGGATTTGAATGGAAGAGAAGTAAGATAAGTAAGGTGGAGCCAGGAAAAGTGAGAAAATTTTTTAAGAGAACATGGAGACAAAGAGGCAGAGAGAGAGAGGGGTAGGAAATAAAGAGAAAGAGGAAGAGAAAAAAGGTAGGGAGACAAAAAGAAAGAAAACAGGTTGCTACAACGATGTCCGCCTTCACAAGGTGCAGCATGACAGTCTCAGGACTGCAAAGGACATCAAAACCCTTCTCCGGACGCATCTTGTCCGAAGAACACGAGAAATTCTCTCATTAAAGAGAGTGTTCATAACCAAGTCTTCGATGCGGGATGCTTGCCGGCAACAACAACAACAAAGAAAAAAGGAGTGCAAAACAGTTTTACATCAAAAAGATAATGAGAGAAATGTGAAAATTATGACATTTGTGTGTAATTCCTGCGCCTTATCAGAATAATAAGAAAAAAAGAACATAGACATGAGTCCTCGCGTGTTTTAGACTTTTCAAGGAATAAGAAGCCAAAATAGGTAATTTTAGTTGCAGGAAGGCTATAATTTTGTTTTTTTCTTACTTTATTTACTCGAAAAATTTCAAATAAAGTGAAGTTGTAGAAAGGAGGTATAACTCATTAAAAGCTCAAGTGCAAATAATTATCTACTAACTCTGTCATTCGGGTTTACTGCATTGGAGAGTTAAAAGAAGCGTTTTTTTCGTTGTCAAAAATAGAAGGCTATTATTGCGAGTCCAATTCATGTATACTGCATTATCATTGTTAGATAGAAAGGAGACATTTCTAATGCAGAAAATGGATTATTGATATTGTTTTAACGTGTCCTACATATTGCTTCAGAGACAGAAAATTCGTAAAATATCTATATATTTTTACATGAACGATTTTCCCATTTGGGGAAAATATGCGAACACGAACTTAAAAATATACTGAAGAAAGCTCCACTCACTTTTTTAACAGTAAACGGTAATAATTTAATTACGATAAAGATGAACAAATTGATTTTGAGCTGTCAATTGATTTTGAGCTGTCAATTGATTTTGAGCTGTCAATTGATTTTGAGCTGTCAATTGATTTTGAGCTGTCAATTGATTTTGAGCTGTCAATTGATTTTGAGCTGTCAATTGATTTTGAGCTGTCAATTGATTTTGAGCTGTCAATTGATTTTGAGCTGTCAATTGATTTTGAGCTGTCAATTGATTTTGAGCTGTCAATTGATTTTGAGCTGTCAACTTCAGTTCATGAAAAATTAGTTCAGCCAGGAAGACACCTGCCGCGACATTAATCTCTGAACGATGAGATCATCGGTGCGAGATGACCTCATGTCATTCAAATTAGGCGAAAAAATTGAAAAATGTTGGAAGAAAAAAGTGGTAACAAGAAGAAAAAATGTTGGGTACGAAGTTTCGGGGTACGAAATGTCGCGGTACGAAGTGTCGAGAATACAACAAAAAAAACAAAAATTTTAATGAAATGTTCAACAAAAAAAGTGAAATGATTTTTAAGTACGGAAACAAATTAGATTGCGATTAGTTAGTATTTTAAGATTCATTTGGAGAGCAAGACGACATGTGAAATCTCATTTTCTCGTTCTTTAAGATGTTATTTCGCGTGCTCTCGCAAGATCATCTCATACCTCACTGATCCAACATTTTTTTGCCTAAAAAGTGCGAGAGCCATGATCTCATCGTGAAAAATTTCAGTTGTATTAACACTGACTCGATGATCTCATTCATCAAGCAATGATGTCATCTTTACAGATACATCGTCGATCACTCAACTTTTTTCGAGAGATTAATGTCGCGGCTGAGTTGATATACCAAGAGATGACAAATGCTTGAACTATCGCACAGAAAAAAGCTAGTCCACCGGGCGCGATCAAACCCAGACCATCTCGACTCAAACCAGGAGCACGTGTTACCATTACACCACGGGGACACATTGCTATTCCGTGCGAAAGTGTTATATGTTTTGTCGGGGTTGTCTTGTGTGGCAACACCTCAAACTTGGGTAATTAAACCTTTATATCTTTAAAAGCATTAAAAAGAATACATAGAAAAAAGGGAGAACAAATTGAAAGAAATTCAAAGAGCCGTCGCTTATATAGTCGACAGTTTTATTGAAGCGAAACGTCATTGATGACGTCATCTGTTTATATGATATTGATGACGTCACCTGCTATAATATGTATTAACGCCTATAAATGTTATTAGCGTTTCGTCGCTACACTCCCCGGGGCGGAAAATTACGGAGCTTCATTCGGAAAGGATATTGTCTAATCAAAACCAGAACAATGCAAATTACGATTGCTAAAACGAGAAGCTCCATCATGAAGGCAAATGGGGATCCTGCCGTGGTCGCCATTTTGTCGGGGTTGTCTTGTGTGGCAACACCTCAAACTTGGGTAATTAATCCTTTATATCTTTAAAAGCATTAAAAAGAATACATAGAAAAAAGGGAGAACAAATTGAAAGAAATTCAAAGAGCCGTCGCTTATATAGTCGACAGTTTTATTGAAGCGAAACGTCATTGATGACGTCATCTGTTTATATGATATTGATGACGTCACCTGCTATAATATGTATTAACGCCTATAAATGTTATTAGCGTTTCGTCGCTACAATATGAAAGGCATATATGCCTTGTTCTCTTAGTCACGCATGCTTATCAAGCGATTGCGTAATGAATGGAGCGTAACTCCAGAGTTCATGATTAAGACAGAAGAGAGATGGAAGATGGATGTGAAATCTTCAAATTTGAAGATATACCCAGAGATTTTTGAGTGAATAATTCAAATACGCAGAGAGATTCCTGCGTGAATATTTTATTTACACATACATATGTATGTATATACATATAGAGATATTTACAGAAAAAAGCTAAAAGTAGAGTTTTTAGAGAGAGAGAGAAAGAGAGATATAGAGAGAAAGAGAAAGACTAAGAGAGCAATATAAAGAGAAATAAAGAGAAATGAAGAAAAAGAGAGTAAGAGAAAAAGTGAAATAGAGAAAAAAGATAAAGAGGGAGAGAGAGAAATACAGAAAAATACAGAGAAAAACAGCGAGAGTCATTGCTAAATGTGCGGTTGTCGGTTATTCTAGAAGTTTTCCAGCAAATGCAGTCATCAGAAAGAGTGCAGGAGATGTCGTATGTGAGGAGGCAGAGCTCCATGGGTTCTGCGGAAGACCCGGAGGAGAATCCCGATGCAGCCGCAGTACCTCTTCCCGCCTGCAGCAGTCCAGCCCGCAGCAGACATCCACATACCGCTGACACCTGGACAGAGGAAAAGGTTCATTTCATTTCATTTATTGTTCCACGCAACATTATAAACACTATCACGAAGTTAATGAGACAAGTCAGAGCATGGACTATAATATATAAACTAACAGAAAAGGAACATCGTATAAACACTGATCCTGGAGATAAAGTAGTTACAAAAGAAAAGATAAAAACAAATGATCTATTTTTAGAAGGCTACAGATGAAGCAAGGAGTTTAAGGTAAGAAGTGAAGTATCGATGTGTTCAATTTTTTCTTTAAATATAGCAGAACTTTGCAATAACTTGACTTTACTAGGAAGACAATCCCATATAGTTCAGACTGGGTTTTTATCAATTGGCCGGACCCATAAAATTAGAGCTGGGAAAGACTATAGCTCTCCGAAATAAAAAAAAATTACATCAGGGACAAACCGAAAAATATATATTTTAAGAGCTCTAATTCGGTTCTAGTAATACATTAAATAGTTTACTACTTACTGTTTGTTTACTGGCTTAAATACTATTTATTAACATAATACACAGTTATCACGTTTGCTCCAATTTTCTCACGCGTTTCGAAAAAAATAAATTCTTATGAAGCGCAATTAGACTTTTAGTGTAGAGTAGTTCAGTGCGAGTGTGAGCAGCCTTTTCCTAATTCGAAGTAGACGTATTGTTACACTAATCCCGTATTTAGCATTTTTTATAGCAAAATTTGATAGTTGAACTTTAAAAATGAAACAGCTTATTAGAACAAATTATTGTTTCTAAATTTTACATTTTGCTGTTTATCTTTCGGACTTCTTCAAATATCCACCCTCATAGAAAAAGGGCAGCCTTGGTGAGTATCACTTTTTTGAACTCTAATTGTTTTTAATCTCTTTGTTAGTTTGAAAAACAAGCGATGATTATAGATTCTAGAATAGAAAAGCTTACAAGAAATTTTTATTTGTAGACACAAAGGTCCTCCTTTTGATTTCAAGAAATAAAGACTTGTAAAAGATAAACCAGAGGCTCACCGAAAAAATGTGACTGCACCCGTGAGATTTTACTCTAGAATCACAGAGTATAAAGTTTCAAGGAAAAAATTACTTTAATTTGGTTTTATTTTTCGAATTTCTCGAGTTTTTTTCTCGAAAAAAAATTACTCAAAAAAATTTCGAATTTTTTTGCACATCTCTGATACACATACATATGTATGTATATGCATTTGGATACGTTAGAAATATTTCTAACAAAGACACCTTGACCGAGATGAAGGTCCCATTGGGTTTATATCAACTAACCGGAATAGGTTTGGTTCATCTACTATTCATTCACTTCATGAATAAATTATTTTAAAAGACATTGATTGCCATAACTTATACATTTCTGAGCAGTTCTAATTTAGATATGTAATTCATGTTCCTGATCAGGGTTGCACATTTTTCGTTTTTTTGGTTTTTCCAATTTTTTCCGACATTTTTCGAAAAAAAAACGTTTTTCGACAAAAAAGCGCAAAAAGTTTTGTTTTTCGTTTTTTTTTTTCGACTTTTTTTGCTTCATAAAAATTTTTTTTCCGTTTTTTCGATTTTTTGTGTGTTTTTTCTCGACTTTTTCCTTTTATTTTCGTTTTTCGACTTTTTTTTTTAGCAAGCCTGTTCCTGATGAAGTAGGTGAATTTTGGTTTAGCGAGCGAAACATTTGGTCCAAGCTACTCGTCAAGTTTTAAATAGGAAAGACTATAACTGAGGAATGATCTGTATGCATTTATACGATTTGGAAACACTTACACCGTGTGGACCGGACCTAACCATTCTCATCCTAAATTTTTCTCTCTAGTTCTACGTTTTCCACCGTGAGCATGAAGAATATTGAATTTTTATTATGTTTTACATGATAATAATTCTATAAAATCGATCAGAACGCAATAAGAAAAAAAATTACTTATGAGCTATCTTATGCCTGTTGAACGATTCGTTCCTTTTATATTGTATTATATCTTGTTCCTCTCGAGGCCCGTGGTTCAAAATACATAAATACGCCCATTCAAACAGTGTTATTGTATCCTCTAAGTTTTTCGTTCTCAAAATGTGAGCATGGAGATGAATAGTGAATACATTAATGATTTCCCCTTTTATATTTTATTTATAAAAAGGTTTTAGTGCACTTTGCACCTTAAAAAACAATTAGTGCACCTCTGGTTTAAAATGTTTTAGTGCACTTTGCACCTTAAAAAAACAATTAGTGCACCTCTGGTTTAAAACTCTCACCAGAATTGGTTCAATTCCATAGAACATAGACTTGTATTACCAGGAACATGGTGTCTTCTTATGTTCCTTTTCTGTTTATTTTCTATGTTCTCTCTGTATTTCTCTCTTTTCCTTTCTCTTTCCCTAAAATTTCTAAAAGAGCAAACAATTTATATTCCCGCCACGAAACTTTCATTTCCTCTTGCTCACCCGATTTCAATACTCAGAAGAGTGTACATATGAAAATGTTTGAAGGTCTCACCAAAAAAATTGAGCCTCGGTTAAGGTTCTTGTTGATCGTAACTACTGACTGGTAGACTATGCTGTCGATGCCGACGTTGTCTTCATAATAGAGATAGCGCCTCTGATTCTCGTCCAGTTGGTAGATACAAGTGTCCCGAGTCGATAGAAAGTACTTGTTATCCTGCGGCCAACCAATTTTTTTTCTAGACAAAAATATAGAAACAAAAAAGTTTCACATTAACTTTTTTTATTCTTGGATCTCATTCAAATTTGATTTGGAATTTTTTTTCATCAAATTAGAGAGTATGTATACATTACAAATTTCATCTACATCATTTAAAGCACAAGATATGCAAGCAAGAAAAATGTGGGATGAAGATTTTTGGATTTTCAAAACTGTTTAGCCAAGCTTAAGTGGTGCAAGCTTCTTTTTTGGAGCTAAGAGTCACGTAGATCATAGCTAATATTTCTTAAAACGATTATTTATATGTATGCAAGAAAAGAGTTGATCCTCGAGTTAGGTTTAAACCCAGCAGTATTTATAGTGCGTGGAGCAAGCGCGTAAGCAATGTAAAACACATCGCTATTTCAGGTGCAATCGAAATTATAGAGTAACAATCTTCGAAGACCACTGCAACAACAAAAAAGATGTCATATCTGGATCGAGCTAACCATGAAGTAATATCTTTCGCCGAACCAGTAATTTCGACGGAATTTCTCGAGGTACACACGATTATTGTATGCCTTGACCTGTAGAGCAATGTGATTTTATGAATTCTCAATTATGAAAAGATTCTCCAATACGAACTACAGCTTGATGCTTACATTAAACAAGGTTACTTTGCAGCGGAGGTTCGGTTCCAGCCGAGTGCCAATTTTGCCCGTGCGATGGATTTCATTCATTGAGGTTACTTTAGTTACATCGCAGAGAAAAAACATCAAAAAGAAACCGATTTCGTTGTATAATCAAAGTGACCAAATTCACAAGGTTAACAAAGTCTCATGAGTCCTAGTTAGAATGTAAAGATTGATATGGATTACACTCTGGTCTAATTTAATAGAAACTCTTGGTATCATTGGGCTTCAGGACCTTGATTCATCCTGTATTTTTCTCTCTTGTTTGATCCAGAAAAGTAATATACCAAAACGTTCCGAAAAACTCGTTGTTAAAGGTTTTTTCTTCTCTACAAAGCTACAAGAAAATATGTCCTTACCCTGTCTCATCACCTATGTGCTACGTTTCAAACAATAAATGTCTCATCACCTATGTGCTACGTTTCAAACAATATTAAGTGGTTTCTGAACCTATTTCATCCAAAAAAGTATACCAAATGATTGTCGGAAGACCAAATAATTTTATATTTTTTTTAACTGTCACTATCATTATGATACAGTGCTTCAACTGTCACTATCATTATGATACAGTGCTTCAACTGTCACTATCATTATGATACAGTGCTTCTATAAATTTTAGAACACCCCTAAATTTTCGAGTTTTTCATGGTGTGGGTTTCGTTTAGCGCTTTTGAAGTATTATAAAGTTTGAAATAAAAAAAAATTTTAAATTTCACATGTTCAAAAAAATACATTTTGTATTGAGAACTGAGGTAGTTTCTTACATTTTTCTGTCACAAAATTTTAAGACAAGTTGTAACAGACATTTTTATTCATATTAAAGTTGTAACAGACATTTTTATTCATATTAAAGTTGTAACAGACATTTTTATTCATATTAAAGTTGTAACAGACATTTTTATTCATATTAAAGTTGTAACAGACATTTTTATTCATATTAAAGTTGTAACAGACATTTTTATTCATATTAAACAGCGTCGCCGAATCAAAACATTGTTCAATAATTTATCACAACACCCTTGCGAAGAATAACCTGGAAAATTCGGTTGTCAAGTGACGATGATAGCTTCTGGAGAAACCTGACACCTATGTAGGTTATCCCATTCACGAGTTATGGCTTCCTTCAGCTCACTCACATTATCCTACTACTTACCGTTGGCATAAACGCGCTTAACTAACAATCCCCAGATGTTTTCAATAGGATTGAGATCGGGAGAGCAAGCTGGCCAATCTAGTGAAGGACATTTTTGCCTTGCCAGTAAGGCCCTAGTAGACGAGCTAGTGTGAATTGATGCGTTATCCTGCATGAAAGTGAATTCAGAATGTGCTGAATTCGAAAAAAAAGATATCATATTTTTAGCAAAAACTTCTTGATAATCGAGAGAAGTCATTTTACTCGTAATGAACTGTATAGGGAAAGTACCATTAGCACGGAATGCACCCCAGCACATTACGGATCTTCCACCGAAGTTTTTCCGTTAAAAGTACCGAGGTTCCTTTCGAAAGTCATGCCAATATGTCTTTTGGCCATCGCATCCATCCAGACCTCACTTCTTTTCGTCACTCCAGGATCTGAAACCGAATAAGATTTATTTATTACATGAAGTAATTAGCCCTTCAACCCACCTTGTTCCAGTCTCGTGTCATTTCCTTTTCCGCGAAATTGAGTCGATTAGTGATGTGAGACGAGGAGTCATTTTTGCATGCGTGAGGTGAAGTGATGCTTAGAGGACTCGATGAACTGTAGCTCTAGAGACGTTTAAGCCACATTCCGCTGTGATTTTCCGCGCACAGTCTTGACTGCATTCGACGCCAAATTTTGGATGCGACGCTCATCATGCGCGGAAACTTCACGGTGAAGTTCGCTTCGTTTTTCGTTTTTACTTTTCAGTTTTCCTCCGATGTAAGAACAAATTGCTGTACGGCTACGACCCAGTTGTCGGCTGATAACAGCAACGCTTTCTTCAGAAGCTTTCGAAGCATCAATTTGAACCTTCTAAACGTTCGTTAGCTGCATGTTTTTTGGCATGACTTCTAAAAAACCTTTAAAATTCAAAGAAATGAAAAATTCTTTTTGAAACAAATTTTTTGAACTGACAATTAGAAAATCAAAAGCATGTGTTAAAATTTTGTAACATTGTTAAATAAATTTTTGGAGGGAAAATTCAATTTTGATCCGGGAACGTTACTTCTTTTCGTGATTGTTTTTTTACGCATTGAATCACGTAAGTACACTTTCCAATCACCGGAAGTCACAAAGACCATGAAAAAATCGAAAATTTAGTGTTGTCTTAAAATTTTGAGAAGCACTGTATGTCTAAAGCTCACAAACTACTAAAAAGACGGAGGTTGTCTTTAGTCTTCATTAATTTTTTTGACAACCTTGAAGATCGCAAATCCTTGAAAGAGAAGCAAAGTGATCAGATTGAAGACTTCCTCGTTCGTTCGATTGTTGCCATCAAAAGCGGATGTTCCGGACAAACTCCTGCATTGAAACTCAGACAAACTCCTGCATTGAAACTCAGACAAACTCCTGCATTGAAACTCAGACAAACTCCTGCATTGAAACTCAGACAAACTCCTGCATTGAAACTCAGACAAACTCCTGCATTGAAACTCAGACAAACTCCTGCATTGAAACTCAGACAAACTCCTGCATTGAAACTCAGACAAACTCCTGCATTGAAACTCAGACAAACTCCTGCATTGAAACTCAGACAAACTCCTGCATTGAAACTCACATGTGAGACTTGGAAAAAGTTGCTGCATGATATATTTCTCTGTTTATTTTTTCAGTTTTTTTCTTATTCTGTTTTTGTCGTTCCCCCCTGAGTAGAACGTACTATTATATTACAGCAAAAAAAAAACATTAAAAAGACTTTCTAGAGATGAAATCGTGCCTCGTTCTTCAATCCGAAATTAGATTTAGTTCTTTTTTCATTGTTTATTCTCCTGTATAACTATGCCACGGTTCATTTTTACCTACTACTCTTCTTATGTGACAGTGATCCACTTTGCACACTTATCCTTGTAACACTAGTATGTAATTTAGAGTAAAGATTGATTGATATTTAGAGCAATCAAGCCTTTTTCGCCCTTTTCGGTTAAAAAAAAATCTCGATGGAATGATGAATCCGAGTTCCGTTCAATATGAACTTTTTTACTTAGAAAATGTGTTGTGGTTTTGGTTTCCTGTGGGTTGTAAAGCCGGAAAAGAGGGCTTCATATGATTTCTTCATTAATCACTCAAAACCGAAATCGGTGTGGTCAGGTCTTCGCATAAGAGAATACCGTCTGAAGCACATAAAACTTTTTGTGTCTACGTTATAACAAAGGCATTGGATGGAGTAGAGATAAGAAAAAGTAGACTGAATTATGCTGCTTGTACCGAAACATACTTGAATCAACTTGCGAGTAAAAATATCAGAGCTTTTTTTCATTTACCAAGTTCTTGAGCGGTTGTTTGCCTATTGTTCTTTCAATCACAACCAGCAACACGTCTAAACCCAGTTTTTGCGAGGGATGAAAAACTTTGAAGCTGTGTTTTTCATTCTGATAAGACTATCAATGAAATTTATTTCAAAAACCATTAAAGACTCTTAAATTTCGTTGTTAAATGATAGAAGTTTATCATCCAAAACAAAACCGTTTGTTTAATCTTTTGCTGAAGAACATTCTGTCCTTACTCTTCTCTCTACATGGTCGTTTTGCACTGACTTTAATTCTTTGTCTCCAGAAAGGCTGCCATGAAATTTGAAAATCCTTCACTAATTTTTTGTAGCCGATTAGGACGGTCGACATCAATCTACCGTCTTGGAATTTTTTATTAACGGGATGTTGTTCGATGTATTGCGTAATGAACAGTAAACAGTAAGTGGACCTGGTTCTAACAGTAGGTGGAAGCTGAAGCTGCTCATGGAATTGCCTGAAACAAATCCGCTTTTCCAACGATCAAGATCTACAGACTTCTCTATAATTGTGTTTCTTGCAAGAATTCTCCATTGAGTTGCTCTCTTTTCTTTCTTTTTTGCCTCTTTCTTCCTTCTCTCTTTTCCTCCATCTCTCTCACACAATTTCAATATATTCTTCCTCGTCATATTAAAACGATCTAAGAGTGATTTCTACAATAAACTTTACTGATTAAGTTTTCCTACTTCGTCTTAAAAACCCGTTTCTCTACCTTAGCATTAAAACCACACCCTGCGTGCTGGCCTTCGACGCATCCGATGAGAATCAACCACGAGGCAATGGCTGATATCTGGATAGAGCTGGCAAAGACCATGAATTTGCTGCCGTGTGGGTCACCCAATAATTATTGTACCATTCAAAGAGAGAACAGGGTTTGTGGATCGTCTTCGAGCCAGATAAGGAGAAACGACAGAAAATTGAGAAAAGGCGCAGAGAGGACTATACAGAACAAAAAGGGCAGAAAGGGAGACAGAAGGAGTGTTTGAGAGTTTGCGAGAGAGAGAGAGAGAGAGAGAGAGAGAGAGAGAGAGAGAGAGAGAGAGAGAGAGAGAGAGAGAGAGAAACAGATATATAGAGACAAAGAGTTCGAGAGTGAATTAGTGAGGAAGTGAGAGGGTCAGAAGAAATATTAAAAAAAGGAGAGATAAAGAAGAACAGAGAACGAGAGAGTAAGACAAAAAAGAGTGACAGAGAAAGAGCTTAGGGCACACTCTTGTACAAATAGCAAACACTGAAGCCTGGTAATCGATTGGGGCAGGAGGGGCGCTGTAGAGAATCAAGCTGTCAGATAGCATGGCTCAAGCAAGGCTTTACTTAAAACAATTTCACTTTCAAGAAGATTTCTGTGAAGATCGACTTGTAAACCTAAGACTCTAACCTCTAAACTCTGTAAGCGAGAAGGGCTCAAATATCTATTACACTTTTTCGTTCCTTCACATGTGTCATTTTATTTGAAATAAAAGATATTAATGGCATTTAAGATCGAGAGCTTAAGAGGGCATTTCAGATTTCAGATCGAGGTCATCGAGGGCTGATATGGTTTATTCGTACAGCAAGTTGCTTAGAATCCAGTCTTTGATCGGCATTTATTGGATAAATTTATCAAAGAAGGGTAATGATTTCGATCTTTTCGATCTTTATTTACTCGTGTTTGCCCTACAATCCTTCTCTTATCGTCGCATCATGCGCAAAAGCAAACATCTTCTACCTCTATACTATTTACGAAAGAGTAAGTACAATTAAAAAAGAGTACAATTACAAAAAGTACAATTACAAAAAAGCGAATTTCAACCTTGCTAATTGTGTCATCAGTGGTACTGACTGGTCCTTTCTATTCGCGATGTCTACTAATTCTAGTGAGGTATATGAAGTCTTCTCGTCAATAATTCAGAGCATCATTGCCAGATGCGTACCTTTAGTAAGAGTATCCCAGTCTGCGGTGAAACCTCCCCCCCCATCATCTTTCGAATTAGACGCCATGCTGCCCGACTATACAAACAAAGAGAATCTATAGGGCTATCTCCTTTCCTTCTTATGAATCATCGACTAAGAAAAGCTCATGACTCTCATCGTAGAAACATGGAGAATTCTCTTGCCAGAAACGCTTATTTGAAAAATCTGTATCGCTACACTAATGACAATATAAAAGACGACCCCAAAATCGGTCCACTATCAGAAGAAAAGGGCACAGTCTCTACCGAAGACTCTAGAAAAGCCTATTTTTTGCTAAACATTTCGAATCTCTCTATGAAAATCAAGACGCGTCTAGTACTAGTAGATACGATTCATCAAGCCAACCAATCGTTACCGCTACCATTGATTTTATTCCGATACCGGCTCATTTGGTTTACTTCTATCTAAAACGGCTCGCTAGCAAGAACAACACTTCACCGGACAACATACCATACACATTTTTCAAAAACACTGCGCACGCAATATGCGCTCCTTCTGTCATGTTCGACCTATTTTTACGGGAGTTGTTCTTCAAAGTGGAAAAAAGCTAATGTAAAACCCGTCTTTAAGAAAAAAGGAGATAAGAAAGATGTCAGAAATTATAGACCCATTTGCCTTAACCCATCCGCTTCTAAAATCATGTAACGGACTCTTTGTGAAAAACTACTGGAATATCTAAATGAGAATGAACTGATTAGTTGTCACCAATTCGGATTTCGACCGAAACATTCGTGTGAACTCGCATTACTAGATACTCACCATGATTGGCATACTAAATTAGACAGTAAATGCTTCATTAGCTGTGTTTTAATGTTTTCTCGCGTCTTCAACGCTGTCCCTCTTTCCCTTCTCATGAAAACAATAAAATCATTCGGAATAGATGGATGCTTGTTCAGATTCTTGCAGGATTTATTTGAGTAGAAAATGACGATTCTCCCCTCTACTCGACTCCTACTGGAGTCCCTCAGGGTAGCTGCATAGGACCATTACTGTTTATATTATATATCAATGATTTACCCAAATTCCTTCGAACTGGTTGTCATATCTCTATGTATGCAGACGACGTGAAGTTTTACTCGATTAATGACACTAATTGTTTACAGAAAAGGAATTAACTATGTTCATGACTTGTCTAAAAAAAATGGGGTCTAACAATATCTGCTTCCAAAACAGTAGTCATAAGACTTGGATCAAATCATCCACCTACTTCATTCTATCTAGCGGAAAACCTTCTACCCGAGTCCAACACAGTTCGTGATCTAGGAGTAGAGTACTCTCACACACTCATTTTCTCTCAACATGTTGAAGGTATCTGTAAAAAAAAAGCCAATGCTTGATGCGGATACATAGTACTGAGAACTTTCAGGACGAAAAATGTTGACCTTCCAAAAAAACTGTTTGTCACTGTGTATGTCAGACCACAAATTGAGAACTGTTCCATTATCTAGTCTCCCCATCTTAGAAGGTATGTGGGTGTGATCACAAGTGATCACCTAGCCGTATATTAGAGGACGACGTATAACAATTTTGGCTAGTTGCCAATGTTTTGACTGCGTAGCCTCTCGGCTGCTTATCAGTTTAGGCTCATGATTAATTTACTCCTAGATAATGCTCATTATAATGATGTTTTATCTATCTAGTGTATTTCCATAAGTAGTTAACTATTGTTTAAGTTAACTTATTGTGTCTAGGAATTCTAACACCTTATTTGATTAGTGATTTAGGCTGTGTAATAAGCGGTGCGTGGCCTTTCATTGTTGCAAATAATGGTTGCTTCCCCACAGAGGGTTTAAATACCCAAGTTTGAGAGGGCGCGTGTTGCGTGCCCCGCCGGTCAAGCTCTCTTCCTCCTCACCTCTGCTCAATCTCGTCTGTTGTCACGCAGAACCCGGGACGATCGAAAGACCAGCTTGTCGTCTCGTACAGGTTACGCAGGTCACATAAAAATTGCCTTACTAATTTTGGACCAGTGACCTGCGTCCGGTACTTCTTTAAGGGTTGGCTGTAGTGGCAACTTGGTCTTCTCTCTATCTTTCCCTTTCTCCTCTCTATTTCTCTCTTTTACCTCTCTTCATTTCTCTCCTTCCCATAATCCTCATTACTGTGTAGTTGGTTCGTTGTTGTTTTATTCAGTTGTTTTGCTAATTAATTGATTGAGAATAAATTCCTCAACGAGTCCCGCGTGGCAGCACAAGCAATCTCAAAGGAACTTTCCCTCGCAAATATCTGTGACATAAAGGGAGTATCCCGATAGATCTGATTACACTATCCGAAGGGAGTAACCCAACGGAGTGTATCGCCAACAACCTCGACAATATGGTGCATCGAGCCCTAAGTGTCGAGCAGAATGACTGAGAAAACTACGGCCGCAGCAGCAACTCAGAATGAGTACAACTTTATTTCTCCAGAGCAGATAACAGCAGTCACGCTGAATGAAGAGCTACACGAACTTCTGCAAAAGGCCGAAAGCCGAATCAGCGTCAATTCGGAGAGCAGAGAAACGCGTTTACACACGCAGAGTATAAAGAGCGACCTGGAAATCGTCGCGGACGGTTACTACAAAAGTTTAACAGATTGGTCGAAGGCTCTGAAAAAGCAAGGAGAGGACGAAAGTAGCGTACAGCAATGGATAAGTCAGGCGCCGAAGCGGAGACAAACTGCTCTGCTGAAAGTTACCGTCGATAGGGTAACAGCTAAACTACAATTATCGATAGAGGCGAATGAAGCATCGACATCGACAGAGCGGCCCGCAGTGCCCGAAGCAAGTGAAAGATCCGGTGGAGCAACCAGACTACCACCACTTCCCAGCCCAACACTACCAATTTTCAACGGCAATCATCTAGACTTCTCAGCTTGGTGGGAATGTTTCAGAGAGATGATTGACGCAAGGCGAGATATTTCTTTGGCCGAGAAAATGGCGTATCTACGGGCGAGTGTTACGGACACAGCGAAGATAGCGATCTCACAAATATCAGCTAGCGGCGACGCGTACGCAGACGCAATCAAACTTCTCAAACAGAGCTTCGGAGCCAATAAAGCAGAGGAGCGACTAGTTCTGACACAACTCGAAGGTATTAAAGCGGCAAACGATTCTTGGAGCAGCCAACTGACGATGGTGCTTTCCTTGAAAGGTGCAGTCGCAAACTTGTCGAGGAGCAGACCGGAACTTCAAAGAGATTTGACACTTCAGCAAATGTTGCTGAGAAAGTTCCCCAGCGAAACTCAAGACAACCTTCTGAAGTTCATCTACAAGACCGATGATGTTAATGTGTCGTCATTACTAGATCAGGCGGAGGTACTGATTAAAGAAGAGATATTCATTGCCCAAATGAAGACAGGGCAGATTCAACAAAGAGTCAGCAAATACACCTGCCACATTGCCAATCCAGAGATCCCTGACAACAAGTTTCAAAGGCAATCGACTACCGTGCGAACGGAATCTCAACTGGAAAGTGAAACTCGATGTGTTTTCTGCTCGAAACACAAGCTGTCTTGGGAATGTCGGAAGATACCGTTGGTCAAAGAGAGAGTCGACTTCATCAGAAGCAAAGGATGGTGTATAGCCTGTCTGCGACCTGGCGGAACGGTACACCAGTGCCATAAACGTTGTCCCTTCTGTGACGGTCCCCATGATCTCGCGTTGTGTTTCAAACTTGTGATAGAAAAAAGCGGCTCCAAGAGAAATCGAAACCTATCAAAGAGACGCGAGCACAACGAAGGAAATCGGAGCGATGCCAGGAATCATGAGCGAAGGCCAGAGAATCGGAAAATCGTCAGAAGCTCCGAACCGAATGGTGGAAATTTCCCGAACTCGACAAGATCCCCACAGTCACATCACATAGGGCAAATCTACTCTATTACGCCTCAGAGAGAATGGCAAACTCGTCTGCAAACAGGGAAGCTGACCATCGCCGGATCTCATCGAAAAAAGATCGACTTCATCATAGACTCAGGTTCTTCAATAAGTCTCGTTTCAAGAGAATTGGCAGAAAACATGAAGTTGAAAGAAGTCATAAGAACTTCGGCCAATCTTCGAGGCCTCGGCGGAATTTCAACAGGAACCAAGGAATACTCGATCTACGAAGTCCCTCTTCAAGGCATAGACGGATCCGTCATCAAGGTGGAAGCCGTGGGCCACTCGGGACCCTTAACCGCTACAATGAAGAACATCGCTCTTCCCAAGGAAGATGCTGCTTCGATAAAAAGAAGAAAGTTGCTTCTAGCGGACAATTACACCAGCTCAACTGTCGCGAAGCCAGTACTCTTACTGGGGATGAATGAGAGCTTAAAAGTACTCCACATGAAGAAGAAACCTATCAAACTTCCAAGTGGGTACACTCTCGTCTCGTCCAGGTTTGGATGGATCGCAGCAGGCAAACCAGAGTTGATTACATTCAACTCAAGCAGGGAAAGGGATGTTTCAGAAAAGAAAAATTACTCCCAAATTCTGCAAAACTCCCACCCGAGACAGAATCCAGTGATAGGCGTCGAAAACAGCACCTCGGGCGCCCAGCCTCGCCTCAAGGCGACCTCATCAGAGGCTGCGGATCATCACGTACTGACCTGGCACGTCAATATGCGTAACCATGGGATCTTAAAGAAGGCACCTGAGGAGCAGGAAATACCGGGACCGTATACCAAGGAATCGAATTCCTCCACGGCACACATATTTCCCGGAAGAAAGAAAGCGGGAAAATTTCGTAAGAAAACGCACAGTGGTGTAATGAGGGACACAGTTGACACATTGGATTCGCTCCTGCAGTTCTTGTCATCTCGCATCGATGGGATGGAAAAGAACCTGAGTCAACCATTTCTCAGAGATTCGGATCCACCTCAAACTGAAGGTGATCCGGGTACGCGTCTGTCTCAAGAAATTCTGGAGTCATCAGTCCCCGGTCGTCCCTCGAAAGCCGATCAAGAGAGAAATCTTCGAAGAACGACCCCTCGAAGCACTGCCAACTCGTCTCCTATCACAGCCAAAGGTGAAGTTTGTTTTATTTGTGATTCCTTAGGACACAAAGCAGTAGCCTGTCGTGCTATTAGTAAACTAGGAGAACGTAGGAAAATTCTTCTAGAAAGGAATAAGTGCCTTTGCTGCCTCCAATCTGATTTCAGAGGCCACCGCTGTCCCCCGGCCGGGTGCCCATTCTGCTCGGCTTCGAAAGCGGCACCGCACCACGGCGCGCTGTGTGCAGAAAACCCATTCATAAATAAATATTAATTTTGCCCGGGCCCCAATGTGATCACAAGTGATCACCTAGCCGTATATTAGAGGACGACGTATAACAATTTTGGCTAGTTGCCAATGTTTTGACTGCGTAGCCTCTCGGCTGCTTATCAGTTTAGGCTCATGATTAATTTACTCCTAGATAATGCTCATTATAATGATGTTTTATCTATCTAGTGTATTTCCATAAGTAGTTAACTATTGTTTAAGTTAACTTATTGTGTCTAGGAATTCTAACACCTTATTTGATTAGTGATTTAGGCTGTGTAATAAGCGGTGCGTGGCCTTTCATTGTTGCAAATAATGGTTGCTTCCCCACAGAGGGTTTAATTACCCAAGTTTGAGAGGGCGCGTGTTGCGTGCCCCGCCGGTCAAGCTCTCTTCCTCCTCACCTCTGCTCAATCTCGTCTGTTGTCACGCAGAACCCGGGACGATCGAAAGACCAGCTTGTCGTCTCGTACAGGTTACGCAGGTCACATAAAAATTGCCTTACTAATTTTGGACCAGTGACCTGCGTCCGGTACTTCTTTAAGGGTTGGCTGTAGTGGCAACTTGGTCTTCTCTCTATCTTTCCCTTTCTCCTCTCTATTTCTCTCTTTTACCTCTCTTCATTTCTCTCCTTCCCATAATCCTCATTACTCTGTAGTTGGTTCGTTGTTGTTTTATTCAGTTGTTTTGCTAATTAATTGATTGAGAATAAATTCCTCAACGAGTCCCGCGTGGCAGCACAAGCAATCTCAAAGGAACTTTCCCTCGCAAATATCTGTGACATAAAGGGAGTATCCCGATAGATCTGATTACACTATCCGAAGGGAGTAACCCAACGGAGTGTATCGCCAACAACCTCGACTATAGTGGGGACCTGATCGAAAATGTTTAGCGAAAATACACTAGAAATGTTTTCGGAAGATCAGGAGCTCAAATGACTTATTCCGAACTACTCAAGGAAATGGGACTGGATAAATTGAAAATTAGAAGATGGAAGAAGGATTTATGACCGTCTACAAAATTATAAGGAACCACACTTCATTGAACTTTCAATCTTTTTTTCCGATTTCAGTCTCATCATTATAACACTAGAACTCATTCATTGACACTAGTAATGCCTAGATCTAGAACTGTGAGCCATTCAAACGAACTCTTGGTCAGGGTCATCGACAACTGGAACAGTCTTCCGGTCGAAATCGTTAACTCTAGCCCAAAAAAAACAAAGTAGGTATTAATGTGTTTTTCGAAGAAAAAAAAATGAAATGAGCTTTAGTTTTACCGCATTTATTTTTGATGTTTATCAACCTTTTCTCACTTTAGCCAAAGTGATACGCTTGTGTTTGAAGTTAACTATTATAATGATTGAACTATCGCACAGAAAAAAGCTAGTCCACTTGGCGGGATCGAACCCAGACCATCTCGACTCGAACCGGGAGCGCGTGTCACCATCACACCACGGGGGCATATTGCTATTCCGTGCGAAAGTGTTATACGAAAGGCTCATATGCCTTGTTCTCTTAGTCACGCATGCTTATCAAGCAATTGCGTCATGAATGGAGCGTAACTCCAGAGTTTTGAGTCGAGATGGTCTGGGTTCGATCCCGCCCGGTGGACTAGCTTTTTTCTGTGCGATACATAGTTCAATCATTTGTCATCTCAACCAGGCGTCACTGCCTTTAAACTGTGTCACTTAGAATTCGAAGAACTACATATTAGGCTCGTGATCAAGGATAAAGGCTCGTGATCATCATGGTCGCAATCAGCCTCCGACTGTGCTTCGTTTTATTTTTCTCACTTTAGTTATCGAAGTGACACGCTCGGGTCAACACTTTCAACCTGGATCCAATATCCCCTTACACCCAAACTTAACCCATTGCGATAAAGTATATATATTATAATATTCTAAATTATTTCCGCTTTCTATCAAACTCAGCGAGTAACGATGGAATTTTAAATGGGGAAAAACTTCTTAATGGGTTTGTCTCAGAAAAAGTTTTTAATTGTGAGGGAAATTTTTGAACGGGGGACTGTTTATGTCAAACACCCCCCCCCTCTACCAGAAGTTCCATGTGTCACACTTCTGACTTATTTACAATTACAAAAAAAATTTACATTACAAAAATTTATTTTTAAATAAAAATAACAATTTTACATTGAAAAATGCTTGGGCTTAGCAAAAAGTTTACGCTAACAAGGCCGTACGGCTTAGGTCAACGAGACCGTATCAAGAAAATGCCACTCTCATCTGACCCAATTGAACCTTTGGTAGGGGGGGTGGTTAAACGCAAACAGTACCTTGAACAGTTATGAATGAAGGAACTTTTGCGATGGAATTGACTTTTTAAAGGTTCGATCTCGATACGATGTTTCTTTTATAGAATTCCGCATGTATACATATGTATATTATATTTTATCTACATTTTTCAATGCAAAAACAGTTTCCAGAGAGTTAATAACTTATAAAGCGTGACATGATAAACATCATGTAAACAGCGGATACTGAAGTTTTCAAAAGAAAGAACACTTCCTTTTAATCAACAATATGAATATTCTTCAAATGCTCAGTTACACAGTTTTAAGGCAGTGACGCCTGGTAGAGAAGACAAATTGATCAAACCACCGCACGGAAAAAACTGAGCATTTGAAGATTTATGTGTAACTGAGCATTTGAAGATTTATCATCCATCTTCGACCTCTCTTCTGTCTTAATTGTGAAATCTGGAGTTATGCTCCATTCACGACGCTTTCGCTTCATGAGCATGCGTGACTAAGAGAACGAGACAATTGAGCCTTTAATAAGCACTATCGCACGGAATAGCAATGTGTCACCGTGGTGTAATGGTTAACACGCTCGCTCCCGGATAGAGGAGAGATGGTTGCATGGGTTCGAGTCCCCCCGGTGACTAGCTTTTTTTCCGTGCGGTGGTTTGATCAATATGAATATTGAATAAATCTATATACACAGAACTCATTCTTTTTCTGTCCTGGCCAGTGGTTTCCTTATATACATCGCTTTCTATGCTTTTCCTGTCTATCAGAAATTTACACCTAGTATTCTTATAATACTGTATCACGAGCAGTTTATGTACGTATGCTTTTACTAACAAAACCTTTTGTACTTTTTAACTTTTTAACGCTTCATTTTAAAATAAAGTTCGGTAGTTCTTTTTTGAAAAACGGAAAAAAACTATGTTGTTTAACAAAACGACTGTTCAAAGCACCGTTTAAAATTGAACAACTTTTTATGATTTGATAATCTGATTATTGGTGTTGGAGTGATACAACCCAAAAACTGGCATTTCTTCTAAGTGGAATCGTATTTCTTTCTCTGTGTTTCAAAAATGAGACACTTTATGGAAATGAATAGGTCCAGTTACTTCATTATGTTTCGTAATGCGAATTTCAAAAATAGTTTTAATTTATAATTGATATTTAAAAAACATTCACGAATATTCATGTGTTCGCTGCTTGAAATTTTTTCATGGTTCCAGTTGCTTTTTTTCAGGAATTCGGTGAAAAACCTTTATCGAATTCTCGCCTTTTTGCAGATTTTGAAGAAAAAAAACAGCAAAAAGTCGAACAATCGACAACTTTAAAAAAAAATTTCCCGTACATTTGTATGTATAACTTTCATTTTAACAATGAATGAATAATGAATACATGATCAGATATAATAACATTTGCTTCCTAACTTGATGACATTTGATCAATGAATCTTCTCATGTAATAAAGATATTCGGCTGACTTGATATGTGAAATCTATGATTTGTATGCTGCACAAAAGCGAGAGAAAGAAACCGAGAAGAAATCTGTTAATTATGTTATTGAATAATATATGTACATCCAAACCTTCTTAGGTATTCCTAAGCTGGACAAGTAGGCATTCTTGGTTGAGACTTTTGTTTTTCGAAGTTTTGTAATTACTTCCCGAAAAAACCTGAAAAGAACTTTTGCGGCCATATGAGTTAGCTACATATTTAAATTTGCGTCAAGAACAAAAAACACTCCAAAAATATACGCCCTTTTTCTGGAAGTTCATCGAGTAAAAATGCGAGTTTAAATACACATATTAATTTTACTGTGAACTATGAATGAGTGTGTGACATATTCATACTAAATAAGTAAAAGAGAAGTGAACCGTTTGGAATTTATGTAAAGTAAAAACGTGGGTTTATACATATGCCTATGTGAATAAGTTGAATGGAAAATTTCTCTCTAGTTATAACGTAATCAAAGGCACACTGCTGAAGGCACTGCAGAGTGATCCATTGCTTCCCTAGTTTTTCCTAGGTTGGCGTCGACAGGTAGTATGTCCAGTATGCCAGATTGAACATTGCGAACACCTTAAAAAAAGAGTTCTTCGAAAATCCCAACCAGGGTTTGAGTGGTGAGACCCTACCAATCGTGGGCGGCCCTCTGTTTTCATTTCATGTAGTTCTCTGCTTTCTTAATAAAAGGAGATGTCACTTACTCCAAACCCTATTCTATATTTGAGAGCGTCCATGGAGCGGAAAATTCCGCTATCTGTTGGTTCCTTTACCCTATTTGGACGCACTATAAAATTTATAGATTTGAGAGTCTATGAGCGGACATGTTCTCTCATTTCATCAGTCAGTACCTATTAACTAAGAATTATTCAATTAGTTTTCTATCATCTTACATCACTCTCATATCCTCCTTCGTCAATCATAAGGTTATGCGCTTTTCTTGAATAAATTTTTTCATTTTATTGAAGGTTAATGTTTTTGAGCCTTCTTCTCTTTCATTGAGCCTTCCATTAGGAACTGAGCAAGGTTTCGAGCCATGCATCTTCGATGGTATAGTGATACCGCGCTAGAATCCGGTAAGAGTTATACGGCAGGTTCAATCCTGACCCATAGACTGGATTTTTTCCGTGCGAGAGTTTTGCAATATTTCAGCTGACTCCTTTTAACAATCACGCTATCAACTGTTCCGATCCTGTTATACTTCAATAAAATATCGAATATCGGGTGATTGAGGGTTGCTTCATGATGAGAGCATCATACTATCGTGTTGGATTATGGGCACAACATTTCAATGAACCTTTTTTTCTCAATCTCTTTTCTGAACGATAACGACACTTGAGAACATAATACGACTGTTTGAATATGGTTGGGTGTGTGTGTGGGGGGAGGGAAGACAGTGGTTTGGGTGTGTGTGTGGGGGGAGGGAAGACAAACCACTGTCTTCCCTCCCCACACACACACACAAGCCATGCTCATCAAATTTTCGAATGATCTTTACACGCCTAAACCACTGTCTTCCCTCCCCCCACACACACACCCAACCCCCCCCCCTTTCCAACCGTCCAATGCCAGTTTTTAAATATGAGAGAAACACAAGAAGAGCTGCTCTATATCATGCGCAACCAACAATATCCTCGGAGTTCGCCTAAAAATCCTTCAAAACTTTCAGTCCTGTACTTCCGCTTGAGAAAGTCCAACCCTCAGAAAAGCGCTCACTAACAACGGGAAAAGCTATGCTGGCCACGCGGTCAATGGACGCGCCCAGTTCGTTGCGGCGGGCGGCTCGGTTAACTCGACTGGAGAACTGGGTGAGGGGCGAGTGGACGTCGGAGGAAGCATGACTGCTGCTTCTCGCGTGGCCCATTATAGAGCTCATCCTGAAATAGTCCCCGTTTTGCCCATTTTTATTCATTTTTAAAAGATTTTTCTTCAACTGTTCTCGGGGGAAAAGCTTTCTATAACAAAATTCGGGGGAAAAAAAGTTTTTTCGAGAAGTTTTTACGAACGATTCACTGCAACGAGGCTTTCTTTCTATAGTTTTCGGAGAGAAGGCTTTTTAAAAAGATTTTTTTAAGGAAAAAGCTTTTTCAACAGTTTTCAGGGAGAAAAGTTTTTTAAAAGTTTTCGAAGAGGAAGACAACCAGGAAATAAACTACCAATTTCATGTTTTGATATGAAAAGTAATGATAGCAGGAAAAAGGTCCTCAAAGTGGCAAAGAGCACAGAATTCTATATTTTCCACACTGCAAGCCCGTTACTATTGCTATTCCGTGAGATTGAGTTCTCATGAAAATTAGTTGGCAGTTGCATATATGTACATACATATGTAGTACAAAAACTTAAAATTATAAACAATAAGTTTTTGAGGGTGAAAACGTTCTAAAATATTTTTGCGTAATTCAAAAGTCTCAATTCTAAACAGACATTTATTAGAACTTTTTTTACGGAAGAACTTGTTTCAAGAAATCAGCCGCCATAGTGAAATAGAAGCCGAAATCATATAGCAAACAAGAGTGTTGACTCATTTCCATTAACGGAGGAGAGAGGTCAAAGGGTCCCTCTCTCTCAACTTCCCATTAATAGGGAGAGGTCAAATGGTCCTTTCTCTCAACTTCTTGGCCAAAAAATGGGTAATTTTTCCATAATTCACGTCAGACCATGGCACTTTGGAAAGGTCCAAAAATCACGCTGAGAGTTGCGTACAAAGCAAAAAAAAACTATTGATTAGTTATCAGCCGTGGATTATTTGAACTATTAAGTTTTGTTCAGTTTTAGTATTGTTTTTTAACTGCCGTTGTTAACAGTGACTGTCAAGCGTGTTGCATGGTAAAATTTCTTTTTTTTCTCTATCTTTCTCACTATCTCTCTCTATAGCTATCTCTCTATTTCTCACTCTCTCTCTTTTACTGCCTATCTCTATCTCGCTGTTTCTCGTTCCCTCTCTCTCTCTCTCTCTCTCTCTCTCTCTCTCTCTCTCTCTCTCTCTCTCTCTCTCTCTCTCTCTCTCTGACGATTTTCATCTCTCTCTCACTCTTTTTCTTTCTCTCTCGCCCTCATCTCTTTCGCCCTTATCTCTTTCGCACTCTCTCAATCTCTTTCTCTCTTGAAAAAAATTGGCGCACCTATGCTGAGAGCGATAGTAGGCATCTCCTTCAAAAGATCTCTCATTTGAATGGTGGTTGGAGACGTGTCCAAGTGAGTTCATCCGATAACCGCGCATTTTCTGATCCAACATCTTGTCGTTGTAGGCGACGATCGCCAACTCCAGCAAAGAGAAGAAAATGAATCTGAAGAAATATTTAGCTCTTGGTTTTTTATTCATCCCTTTTTTTCGCTACAACTAGTGGTTTCGCTATCCATTTTTATTACTTGAATTAAAGGAATCCTGTCCCTGGCAAAACTTAGACACCTTGAAGTCTATCATCATTCCAGTTTATAATACTTATTGATATATTACCTCCTTCCACTATTCATCAAGATTTTCTGGGAGTTAAGGTTGTGCTTTGATGACAGTGAAGGGCTCGACTGTTAAGAGAATTGTTTGATTAACGATGTGTCTAGGAACCGTTCAATCAGAGCCATTAAAGGAAAAGAAGAAGGGCATGAAGATAGATCTTTACATTGAAGCGTTGAAGAATGAACAAAAGATCAAAGACTGACTTATTAGCAATTTGAAAACATTGTTTCATGAATTAACAGTTCTTTTAGTTCATGATACTTTTTTCGTTTTCTGCTTTACCATTCTTCAAACTCTTCAGATGAATTTAAAATGTATTCGAGCTGTACTAAATTTAAAATGTCTTCGAGCTGTATTTCTTGGCACTGCATCGTCCCAAGCTTGGCCAAAACTACCCTATCATAGCGTAGGTTCCCATTCGCGGATCAAAATTAGAAGTTACTGAATATCGCAGTGCTTACTCACTTTGAAGTGTCTAAAATGAAGCGGGTTGAAAAAAGAACATGTCAGTCCAAAAAAGAGCTAACCCAACGCAGCTGAACATCCAAATATCGATCGCCTTCACATAGGATGCCTGGGGAAAAAACTTCTTTCTAGCAGGTAAATAATTTACAAAAGAAAAACATTTACCGATACCAACAACTATTCCAAAGACGTTAATAAACGTGAACTAAACTTTTCGAAGAATGAGTGTTTCCCTCAGAAAAGTCTCACAGCAAGTATGAATGTAATTTATACATGCAAATTTTGAAACTTGACAATAGCTTTCCCTAGTAACAATGATTGAATATTGCATATGATTTTATTTATTCATCATATTATTTGTTTATTCATATTTTAATTTTTTTTATTATAAATGCCGTAAAAGTGAAGTGCCATAATCCATAGGATTACTTACACACAAAAAAAAAATTTTGGAAAATGGAATATACATACATATATGTATATGCCAATTTTCATATATGTACATACACATTTGGAAGTATGAGTATTCATACTTATATATATTTTTTAACTATTTATACTTATAGTATGAAAGTATGACTATTTATACTTCATAAGTATAAATAGTCATACTTTACGATGTATAGGGAGGGGCCAATTACCCATACTCTTTTTTTTTGTGTACGATATTTTTGTGTGCTCCTTTTTCCTGATGTATTGCAAGTGAGAACGTAAAGGCTCAAGTAGGGTAACTTCGAATCTAATTTAAAATGTATAATTTTAACGTAATCAAGTCATTCTAGAGCCCGAGTTCCATCATGCTTATTAGTTACGGTAGCAAAAGTGGAAATGATTAAACAACCAATCTCTTACCGGTCTACATGGGAACCGAACCCGCGACTTGAACCGCGACAAGCTGATAGTCTAGTGCTCTACCAATTAAGCCAATCGCGTGAACTCATTGAATAGTGGCTTTGAAGTGGTAAAAAAAAGGAGCGGATTAACAGGATATTTCCATTCTGTACATATGTACAGTCTACATATATGTAAGTAGCAACGAATTCTAACCTTGTATTGTATTAACAGGATATTTCCATTCTGACACGTCCGTTGTGTCTAACTCCCTTCTTATTCATAACAAAATAGTGAGATAAACCGTTCTTTAGCAGCAGTTGGACACCTTGACTAAGAGCATCTCGACCTGTTTGTCGGAACATCAACGTCCTAATGCTACTCAGCTCATTCAGCAGTTGGACACCTTGACTAAGAGCATCTCGACCTGTTTGTCGGAACATCAACGTCCTAATGCTACTCAGCTCATTCAGCAGTTGGACACCTTGACTAGGAGCATCTCGACCTGTTTGTCGGAACATCAACGTCCTAATGCTACTCAGTTCATTCAGCAGTTGGACACCTTGACTAAGAGCATCTCGACCTGTTTGTCGGAACATCAACGTCCTAATGCTACTCAGCTCATTCAGCAGTTGGACACCTTGACTAAGAGCATCTCGACCTGTTTGTCGGAACATCAACGTCCTAATGCTACTCAGCTCATTCAGCAGTTGGACACCTTGACTAAGAGCATCTCGACCTGTTTGTCGGAACATCAACGTCCTAATGCTACTCAGCTCATTCAGCAGTTGGACACCTTGACTAAGAGCATCTCGACCTGTTTGTCGGAACATCAACGTCCTAATGCTACTCAGCTCATTCAAAAGTACAACTCTTCGCGTATCAAGACATTGATACTAAAGCTTTTGAAGTGAATGGAATCGGACGGAACGAACTCTCGGCAGTGATTTGGCAATGTTGCCGAACTGGAAGGTGAGTGCCATGAGTGAGGAGACGGAGAGGGTGATCCGGGCCGGCAGAGCTCGCGTGTCCATCCAGAAGGCGATCCAAGAGATGAAGACGGAGACGTATGTGGGCAGGTAAATCTGGAAGGAAAACGGTTTTCCATAAGTCTACTTCGCAAAAAGTACAATTATTTACAGAGAAATTGTGTGTTGACGTGAACTGGGAAGAACTTTTTGGCTTTCAGAACATTTACGGATGAGATTGACGATGTCATGTGGATTCTGATGGAGTAGACACCTCATCGCATTGCTAAAAGCGCGAAAAAAAGATGTGGAAATGAGGTTTCTGGCGGAAGGAAGGAAAGCTTTATTAATAACGCTTATGGAGTCTTATGCAAGGCGACACCTTTTTAAAAAAGGAGCCGGATAGAATGATTAGTTTTCTGGTGAGTTTTTTTTCCAAAAGAAAGATGATTTAAAAAAAAAAAGCTTCAGCTCCAAGACTCTAAATCTTATTTTTTGACGAGGAAAGTAAATTTTTACCTGTTTATTCAGAAATAATTATCACGTACATACTTACATGTATTTTTATATACATATATTGCTAATCCAGACTTTATTGAGAGATAAATAAGCTTTTTAAAAAAACAAACTAAACCTGTAAAATGTAGAAGCCATAAAGTCGCTCAAAATGAATGGAAACCGAGAGACGATGCCAAATGCCCGCGGTATACATCTGATAAAGCTTGATTTGAAACTGCGAAAATAATTTTGCTGAGGTCTTGCAACGAAAAGTTGGGAGAACACCTACTGCAAGTAAGTACAAGCTTACATTTTTTAAAAATTTCAGTTTTTATGGAAAGTCGAACTGGTTTATGAAAAGCGTTTTTGATTCGCTTAAATGCCCGACTTTGCTTATCAATCAAGGACAACTCATCAACCTAGGAATACATAGTTAAGCTAGGAGAGCTCAAATTGCATCAAAGTTTAGTTATACACCCAATGTATATAACTCATAAATATGCTCATATAATTTTATGAAATTCGGGAAGTATAATATATATTCATGTATTGTCTTGAAGCGTACGCCCATTGCACCAGAGCCGGCCCGATGTGATGGTACTTGTTCTGAGAACAACTGACTACTTTGTGTGCTGTTTCTACATCGCGCTCAGCTGTTCATTTTCTTCATTTTCCCATGAACATATTAATTGTATTCCTTTGTTCCTTACACATAAAACCGTGATATGTTTTGGTATTGGGACACGTGTTCAAGCAGAATGTTCATTGTACTTTTCTCTTGCAACTATCGCAGGGAATATAAATGTGCCCTTTGTAGTAAAACATTAAGAATGAAATTACTGGGTTTTACTTAACCGCTTAACCAGCCCTTTCGCCAATTGACTTATTCATATTCTGTCATAGCCAGGTTTGATTGCATATGAAATTTTTCTGGATGAACGACATACTTCAGTCACACTGCCGTATGTAATGTTAGTCATCCGAAAGTCGGGCAAGTTGAAATCTTCTCGAACTGCACTCACTGGCGACCACTCCAACCAGTGTAAAGTGACCTGAAAGCAATCCGTTATATGTCACAAACAGCTCAATAAACGAGAAACCGTTCCGAGACTTAGAGAAGAAAGAGTGATGAACATAATTTTTAGCGTGACTCTCGCTGCACGGACCGAGAGGGCTATAAAACACCGTTTTTCTTCCATAATATTTTGTGAACTAGTAAATTCATCGTTCTTTTTTTCGAAGTTATTTTTCTTTGTTCACAAGTTTGTTAACTTTTCCAGTCCTCCTTCTCAATCTTCATGGCTAAACTCTAATTATAAAGAGGAACTTTTTGTACGAGAATACTGTATGATTAAGACAAAATTTCAGGAAACGTGTTAAGTAGTTGAAGTTGCAGTTCCTGCACATAAAAAAAACGGAATCGAAGCGAATTCTAATATTAATGCTGAAGTCATTGAACACCACCGCAAGAGAATGTCATTATGATTAAGAAAACTGTCTCGTGAGAAAATCTCCTAGCCCAGATTTGATAAAATTTCTCAGTTACTAGAGATGAACGCTATGGACGGGCATGTACATAGTTTTACTTTTAGCCTACTGCAAAGAGCTTGTTAATCCTCAACGAAGTTTTCATTAGAACCTGTCACAATACGAAAAGCAAGTCCGAACTGATTGAATCATTAAAACATTATTTTATCAGAAATTGGGCATGACGACTCAAGAACGTCAAAAATAAGCAAAAGTTCCTGAAGTCCTGTTTGAAGAACTGGTGCACATGAAAATTTCTGACAATCAGACATATTTGAGACGAGGCTATTTAGCCAAAATGGAAAAAAAAAACAAGTGTTATTGAAATACAAACAATATTTCTCTAATTTCAAGAGAAAAACAAAGTTTCCAGAGATTTATCAATTGACTTTTTCTAGAAAAACGAAAATATTGGAATAAAAATACATTCATTTATCTTTCCTTTAATTCATTCATTTATCTTTCCTTCTTCGAATCCTTATAACGAATAATGTCGTTCAAAACCCATTTATCAATAAAGAAATTCCGAACTCTACAAAGGAAGAAGGGTTAAGACAAAATTTCAGGAAACGTGTTTAATATTTGGAGTTGCAGTTCCTGCATATAAAAAAATGGAATCGAAGCGAATTCTACTATTAATGCTGAACTCATTCCACACCGCCGCAAGAGAATGTCATTATGATTAAGAAAACTGGCTCGTGAGCAAAAAAAAATTTCGGGCCCAGAATTGATAAAATTTCCCAGTTACTAGAGATGAACGTTATGGATGGGCATGTACATAGTTTTACTTTTAGCCTACTGCAGAGAGCCTCAAAAAAATTTCTATTAGATCCTGTCACAATAAGAAAAGAGAGTCCGAACTGATTGAATCATTAAAAAAATTATTTTTTTCAGAAATTGGGCATGACGACTCAAGAACGTCAAAAAGAAGCAAATGTTCCTGAAGCCCTGTTTGAAGAACTGGTGCACATAAAAATTTCTGAAAGTCAGACAGATTTGAGACGAGGCTATTTTGCCAAACTGGAAAAAAAACAAGTGTTATTGAAATACAAACGTTCTTTATCCAATTTCAAGAGAAAAAAATTTCCAGAGAGTTCTCAATTGTTTTTTTCTTAAAAAAAGAAAGTGTTGAAAAAAAAATTTACAAGGTCCTGCCTGCTACAAAGCTCTCATTATTACTTTGCTTAGACGAGAGTTTATAATTCATTCATTTATCTGTCGTTCAACGCCTATCTAAATTTTTAATTCGAATCTTTATAACGATTAATGTCGTTCAAAACCCAAATATCAATAAAGCCGTTCCGAACTCTACAAAGGAAGAAGGATGAAACCAATTACTGATAAAACGCTTTGAACTCCCTTCGAATCTTCCGGAAGCTACTCTTCTAGAAATATAAACCCATTTTCGTAGCTCTCTCGACATATAAAAACGGCTTAGTAAACAAATGGTTTTAGAGCGGTCTAAAAGTGTCTTTTGTCTCAGTAAAAAAGAGAGAGAGAATTATTATCGAATTAGTGAAGATTTCCGGGTCTTCTGGACGTCAGTGAAAGAACGTCCTCAAATTGTTTTATGAGGAGAGACGCAGAAGAGGAGAGACGCAGAAGAGGAGAGACGCAGAAGAGGAGAGACGCAGAAAAAATGGCAGTCTTTTGTGAATGTAACAAGAAAAACTTTTTTTTCATATATAGAGCTTAAATTTTTAAAAAGTTTTTCTGAACCTAAGTTTTGGAGGCTCATATATTTCTTATTTTCTCAACAACTACTTTTTGAACTAACTTCTCGTGACAAGTTCAACGGCAATGCTTTCAAAGTAAAGTTTTAAGCGAATTTGACCGAGCTCTGTCTATTTTGATAAAAAACACATTATTTTTCGGGTTGAAAACTGGTAGATTGTATCACGTTGTAAACATGCGCATTCTTGCTAATGCATTTGAACATATTTATCGTCCAAGAAGTAGAGAGAAAATGTATTGATTGAGAAATTATGTTTTTTTAAAAACCTATTCACGAAACTCGTGCTAAGATCGGTGGCTGAACGAGAATGGAAATTTTTGCAATCGGCTTCCTTCACGAGGATCTTACCCACTGAGCTACATCACATTCTCTAGTTTTTTTTTTGGTTAAGACTCTTTAAAGTTCGAAACCTCGGCCGCATTGTAGGAGTAGCTCTCGAGTATGAGATGACACTCAATTTGGTCGAGAGGAAACCGCTCCAGGTTCATCACACAGGGGGCTTCGGAGCGAATGCGGTAGTTCAGCCACGTCGTGCCGTTGGGGAAGATCTGGGAACGATAAGCCAGATAATAGAAGTCCCGAAAAGATAGAATAGAGTCCGGCAGTTGAGTTATGCTAGGTCAGAAAAATTGGAAATGGATACGTACTTGAAGAAATAAAGTCATCAGAGAGACTTAACCATCAGAGAAACCTCCCAACCAATCCTCACATAAACTAGTAAAAACATATCTTTCAAGGAGGAAAACGCAAAATTATTCTGCGAGCCATAGTGAAATCGTAAAAAAAATTTGCAAATCGCGTTTAATCATGAAGGTTTGCACGCAGTTGGGAAATGGTATTTCCCCTTTGTAACTAAAGATATTTTTACTCTAATTAAAATTGCGTCTGATTTTTCGAATGGGATAATTCGATAACAATTGCATAACGTGAATGTTGTAACACTGCTTCACTTAATTTATTCATTTATTCATTCATTCATAATAAACATGATATCTGGTTTGAATTCATGTTTAATTTTATTACATATAACCCCTTGGATGCCAAATTTCTGTTCAACGAATTGGTTAGACACAGCTTAGACTCGGTCTTCTGAGCACAGCTAAAACTCTGCATTTCCCTCTTTGATCTGATAACAACGCTTATTCAAACTCCACCGCCCCTTTCCATTCATCTCCCCCCCCCAACAGACCATGAGTAGAATGTTCGGCTTCGGCGAGTCGTGCACTTTCGTCGACTTGGAATTGACGATACATACGTTCGGCGACCACAACTTGGGCTCCATGTCATGGTCGAGCGACAAATTCTTCCGGCAAGGATCTATGTGAGAGAATCGCAACCTGCAAAACTGAGCTATGAATCATGTTTTTTTCTTGTCGAATTTTCAGAAATCTTTTAGTTTTTCTTCTAAATTATGTTTTGCTCTGTTGTACTACACAAATTAAGCAAGGTTCTGAAGAAAATTTTTTTTTCATTAACTACACTCAGCACAAAATTTTAGCTGACTTTTTCAACCCTTGCTACTGGAGAGGCTAATGAAAAAGCGTTTAAGAAGTTTCATTATAAAGATTCTCTTAGAAGCTTTCATACATATATTAGTCTTAAAATTTTGCAAGGTTAAGGAAAATCTGGTGTATTATACTTTCTGATACTTTTTCTTTTTGTGGTATTTCTATTTTTATTGGAATTCCTCAAAGAAAGATTTTTTTTATTCCTTTAATTTTTCAAAACAAAAAAGAACAAACTAATCAGGAAAAGTCCGGGTGTGGCATAATGGTAGTGTGTTCGACTATTGTGCGAAGAGTCCCGAGTTCGACTCCCACCCCGGATATATCCACCCAAACCAAGGGGGTTAAGAAATGTTGATAGTGCTCATGCACGAATCTGACTCTCCCCACTGAAGCTATCCACACTAGCAGTTATCTAGCAGCCAGCCACTGGTCCTACCAGGATAGGTCTATCCTGCCTCTCAGGGGAGCCGTACCCTGCCGCGAGGCGGGAACAAGCGCAAAGAAGATTATAATTAGGAACAGTTGCCAACGAAACAGCATGATATCAGTGAAGTTTATTGAAAACCGAAAAGTGTTCCGTAGAAACAAAAATCGTTAAGGTCCATTGACAACGATAAGTTTCGAAAAGATTCTATGTGATAATTTATTTTCAATTTCTGTTTTCTTAATGGCTAAGCTTATCAAAAACTTTTCAAACATTCTCTTCAAAGTTAAGCAAATCCAGTCAGGACCAGTTTTTATCGTATCAAAACCTTAAACTCTAGAAAAATGTCGAGAGCAATGCTTGCTCTTTCAAATGCATTACTTTCCTGCTTTCTCACCTCGAATCCAACCAAATCGCGCTAATCCAGAAATCTATGACGAAAGTCCCTGTGATGGTTGATATGTCTGAGATGTCCTGGATTGTTATCTCCACGATCACATTCACAGGATTTGGCTCAGGCAGGGCGTTTCTGTAACTTTACGGTTATTTCCGGAGGCTTTTTTTGTTTTGTTTGTTTCTTGAGGACACCCATACTTTTTTGTTTTTGTGGAATAATTTCGTATTTATTCGACTTCTATTCCGTTTTTTCTCACTATTATCCATATGAGAATGAAGATGAAGTCGATCACAGAGATAAAATGGTAAAGATGTTTGCACAATCGCGGAACAAGGACAGAATGAATCAATATGAATGTCTGCTTCTCTTGTATGTCTCTGTTTTCCGTATAAAAAACATTTAGTTGTCAACCGTTGCTTGTAGAACAAAAAATCTGTTCCGGACAGGCATTCCTTTCTCATTCAGAGAATCTTTTCCCGACTACAATTTTACGCTCCGCAATAACATGCTCATATTCACAAGAGTAGCATGGAAATGAAGTTTGAAAAATAAATAGTTTATACACATCTGCTCTCTACAAGAGTACTTCTGCAATAATGTATGTTTGTATCAGAACCTATTGCTCACCGTTGAGCAAACATTGTATAGTGGTGAACTGGAAAAAAAACAACCAAAAAAGTGAACGCCCAGCCTCGTTGCTGAGTTGGTTTTGTACGAATATTAAGCTCAGTTTTTTCTCAGAAATGTTGTGGTGAAAACGATGCTTTTCATTGCTAATAATGCAGTTTTTTTCGCATACAACTGGGTTTCGTGCATATTTAGAAAAAGAAAACAGCTCGAAGTGTGTCTGAGAGCTTTGAAGCAATTGTCCTGCCATATTAGCTGTCAGATGTAGCTTGTTCGTATGACAATGTGACATGAGACCGAGTGACAGTCAATCGTAGTCGTTTTTATTCGCGTCATGTCTGCGAGTTGTAAGGGACTCCCCTCTCTCCCTGCCCGCACTGCTTTTATCGTCCATCATATTTACAATGGAGATATGAGTTTTTGATACTCGTGTAGGTCGGCTGAAAAAAGTGGAACCGAGCACTACGAAGAAGCAGGGATTTTGTGAAAGACCGAATTTCTTAAACGGAGGCAAGATATGCTTTGTAGAGGTAAAAAAAGAAAGAAAGAGAAAGAAGAAAGAGCTGTGAAAGATGAAAAACAGAAGAGAGAAGAAAGACAGACAAAAAAGAGAATTATATATAGGGAAATGAACAGTTGAAGAGAAGAGAAATAGGAAGCGTATATAGGTGAGAATTATTAAAAATGAAAAAAAAAGAAAAAAAAGTGGAATGTGTGTGGGGGGAAATAAGAGGGTAGGGAAGAGAAAGGGAGTCACCCTTATTGAATAACAATAAGCTGCTCCTCAACGCATGTGCCTAAAGAACCTTGAGTGAGTTACGTGGCTTCTTGACGCGCGCCAGTCCTCAATCTGTTTCCTTGCTTTGCTCCACTACTATTCCCTGAAGCTTCTTCACATCTCGATTTTAGTCTCTGACTTCCTCTATCCTCCCTTCTCCTCTCTCTCTTCCTCATTTTCTCTCTATATCTCTCATTTTCTCTTTTCCTTTTTTCTCTATATCTCTCTTTCTCTATATATATTAAGTATTCTATGAATCGTTCTCTCTTTTTCAATCTCTGTGTCTCCTTTTTTTTCCTCTCACCACCTCTTGCCTCTCTAACGCCATTGCTTTTATTTGTTTCTATCTCTCTGTTTTTCTCATAAGATTTTTTAAAAGAAAAATTGTTTCATCAATGATCATGATTCGATAATAGATGTGGAAACGAAGTTCTTAAAACAAGCATACTCCGCACTAAGTAGGACCTAGTTGCAGTAACAAAATTTGTAGAAAGTGAAAATCGGTGGAATATCAAAGTTTGATCAACCCAAACTACGATATTTTTTCTCCGTACTTCAAGTAAACAATTGAAGAAAATTCTTCATTTTCTTTTGAACTTTGAACTTTTTATTACGCGAAAAGAATCACGTGGTGGATACATATAGGAGTTGTCGACTTTTTTCGTTCTTCAGCTCAGTCACCCAAAATGGAGTTTTCCGGTCAATAGCAGGATTCAAAGGACTTGATGACGTATCGTTATAACGATAATTTCAGCGTAAACGCTACATACTTACTCATACTATTCTTCAAGAACAGGAAAATCAAATGCAGAATCTTCTGAATCAAGGACACTTTTCGATTCATGGAACGATTCAGCAACAAACCCAAAAACATGAACTCGAACTCGAGCGACTGAGAAGACATAGTATGTAAGCTTTGATGTGATACAAACCTGGAGTAGTTGGTCATGAGAACGCGAGCAAGGTCTTGGGCCTTTGTCTTATTTGACCTGGGTGAACACATGATAGAATCCTCACTTGAGGAAACACCAACCGACAAGGCGAGCAGAACTGCCTGAATTGACATCCTCCCAATTAGTGGGGAACTAAGCCGTAATGGGGTGATCTGGATCAAATTTTCGAAAAGTAAAATTGATATAATTTCGCTAATTTTTTAACTCAAATGAGAAAAAAATTTCATGTCCGTACAAATATTACACCGTTTATAACAATGGAATTTTTTTATGAAATGAAGGCACATTTGGTCTTTATGAGAAATGCTTTCCCGCTACTAATTTTTTTCATAATAATTTTTTCATGACATCATATTGTTCACACTTTTCATAAGCGAAGGGGGCATATAAAAGGTAGAATTTTCTGGAATGAGTTGTCATTTCGCTCACTAGCTACTTAATCTGGAACTTCATGGTTTTTTCTCAGGGCTTCATAAATTGGAATAAAAAAAGGCTGTGTCTCATTAGAACGACATGAAAGAAACGGTCTCAAACCGTTCAAAAATCGGTCTTGTTTCATAGCTTTCCGGATACCATTGAACGAAAAAATGAATTAATAACACTTTTATACTCCCGGGTTCATCACAAAACGGTTTCTCTCAGGGATATTGTGGAGTTGACATCAAAAGTTTTTGTAGACTTAGTTGCTCCGATGGCACATCTTGTTAAACTGTTCCAAAAAATGGTGGTGATCAAACTTGCTCGAAAAAAAGTCGGAAAACGAATAAAAAACGAGCAAAAAACAAAAGGAAAAAAGTCGAGAAAAAAAACAACAAAAAAATGAAAAAAAGTCGAAAAAACGAAAAACTTTTTTTCGAATTTTTCGACTTTTTTCTCGAAAAATGTCGAAAAAACTAAAAATGTGCAAGCCTGGTGGTGATGAATGGAAAATCACATTTTTATAACAAAAAGGTTCAAATTCACCTGTATGCTATAAAGCATCTCGTCAGCAGCATTAGACCAAACTCATGCCTTCCTGTGCAGAAAAAACACAGCAGGTGCTATTTGCCCTGAAAGATGAGTCTAGCAGCCGTCGGTCGTGCTTTTCACACAGAGGATAGCAGTCGATTCTTTCCGAGACCCTCGAGTTGTAGAGCGTTCTATGGTATGATCACACTCCTCACCGTTCGTAGAAATGCTGATCCTTTTTGGGAGAAATCATCTGAGATAGTCTTCTATCCGCTGCTGCATCGATTTATGGGTGATTTTGCCACTGGAACAAGACTGATGTGAGGGAAGGAGGACGCCGTTACTTTCGTGTGCACTCTCCGCCTGCTCCGGCCTACAGAGGCCTGCTTCTCTTCTCCCTCCTTTTATCGTTTGTCCTTTGCGTCATCTCTATCTTTCCTTTCATATCTATATCTCTCTTTGTCTCACTATATACCTCTCTCTCTTTTCTATCTCTCTCATTTTTCGCACTAGCTCTCTCTTCTACTTCTTTTTCTCTCTCTTTCTTTGCACTTTTTCTGAAATTCTTTTCAATAACTCCCTCTGACTCCTCCCCTTTTCCTTACTCCCTTGTTCTTACTATACAAATTGGCTGGAACACTATGCAATCTTTTGTTCTAGTGGTGGATAAGACTTTAGTTCCCTAATCCGAGTTCATATAAGAAAGAGAGAAAGCGAGACAGAGAGAAAAAGAGTAAGAGAGAAAATATTAGAGAGAGAGAGAGAGAGAGAGAGAGAGAGAGAGAGAGAGAGAGAGAGAGAGAGAGAGAGAGAGAGAGAGAGAGAGAGAGAGAGAGAGAGAGAGAGAGAGAGAGAGAGAGAGAGAGAGAGAGAGAGTCTAATTCAAACGATCAAAAGGCCGAAATTTTTCGATTAGTAGTCTGTTGGGCAAATAAAACTAAATTTACTGAGAAAAAATGATGACACAGCTGTCTTTCAAGAAAATTTTTTTGTATTGATGACCTCAATAATGCCTTATAATCCTTTCCATTCCTTCGATTATTTTTACTGGGACTGGAGACCTTAAGTGGTCTTTTATTCTAAGACTTCTTCTTCACCCTATTATAATCAAAATTGATGTTCAGAACAGAAAGTCCACAGAAGGCTTTCGCAAAAATTCAACGAAATGCGAAAACTTTTTTTACATGACCTGGTACTGGAACAGCATGTTTGTGACTCCTGACAGTCTTTCACCGCTTTTTTCGCGCTCTATGTAATATTACATTAACCGATATATATATATATATATATATATATATATATATATAAATGTTATGTGGACGGTTTTCGCTCCGTATGTTGTTTATTTCAAAAAAAATTTCTCTCTTCAGTTCCAGTATCTCAGTATAAACATTGTAGAGGCCTTTGAAGCGGAGACATCAATCAGAAAATTTGAAAAACCAAGAGAGAGAGAGAGAGAGAGAGAGAGAGAGAGAGAGAGAGAGAGAGAGAGAGAGAGAGAGAGAAAGAGAGAGAGATATATAGAGAGAGAAAGAGAGAGAGAAAGAAAAAGAGAGAGAAAGCGAGAAATAGGGAGAGAAATAAAGAGAGAGAGAGAAAGAAAGAAAGAGAGAGAGAAGAGGGAGAGAGTGAGAGAGAAAGAGAGAGAGAGAAAGAAAGAGAGAAAGAGAGAGAGAGAGAGAAAGAGAGTGAGAGAGAAAGAAATGAAAAAAGAGAGAGAAAGAAAAAAGAGACATACTGCAAATATAGGTGCAAGTGCAAATATAGGTGAAAAAAATTCGCATTAATTTTATTTTTTCATCTGATCTCGTTCTCTCTCTACATACATATATGTACCTTTCTCTTTTTCTCGATTTTTTAATTTCTTGTCTACCTATTTTTTTGAAGAGTTAGTATGCAATTCTCAAGACTGAACAGCTGCGAGGAAGGGTACTACTATTGCAGAAGCTCCCACGAGGAAGGGTACTACTATTGCAGAAGCTCCCACGAGGAAGGGTACTACTATTGCAGAAGCTCCCACGGCTTCACATTCTTGCAATTATGAGTTCAAGCCTTTTTGACCTTTTTTGTGAAACTAATCGTTCGAGAACCTTTTTGGGTAACATGTTTGGAGAGTGTTTATTTCAGCAGCATCGAATAATCAAGAAACTTTATCAGGAAAACTTTTTGAATTTAATTTATATGTTCATTTAAATTTATGCCAGTAGGAAATTTACAAAAAAGTTTCAACTAATGAATATTGTCATATACTTTATGGGAACTATAAAAAGTTATAGTTGCTAGCAGCTTTTATAATGGAAATTTTCCTTTTTCTCGAAAACTCTTAAATACGTCACCTCTGTTGGGCCGAAAAACTTAGACCGCTTAAACTGGAAAGCTAAAATATTCAAAATGTTGAAAAAAATGTTCTTTCTTCCTTCCTTATAACGCGAAGGTGATTGCATCTTTTTGGTTATAAGTTTCAATCATAGAATAAGTATTTTGTCAAAAAAATCATTGCGATTCGTTTCAGATTTTGAATTTGGACCACTTAACACACGAACAAAATCAGATTTTTTCCATTGTGAGAATGGACGAGTGAACTTTTGAACCACCATACAGTGAGCGCACTTGGAAGACTTGGTAGAGTGAAGTACTACCTCAAAAAGAAGCAAAGACACCGCATCGTTGTCGTTAGAATATAAAAAAAAACAAATTATGAAGAAAAAAACTAAAGTGTTATTACTTCAAAACTATAAATACATAGTGTGATGGACGAAAATGTACTTCTTCAGATTATACAATGGAAAAGGAGAATATAAAGCTGTATAAGCAATATACCTCGACTTAGTTGACATCATCTAAATTATCAGAGTTTTCGGCTATTTCTTCTAAAAGATTCTTATCTTTAACTAGATTTTTTACACCATTTCCTTCACCCAACGTTTCGGAAACTCAATTATCGTGTTTCAGCATTTTTTTCCCTCTTCACAAGTCTTTTTGCCTTTTGTGACATAGCGAGAGATGCAGAAAGTTTCAGCAGTCAGCTTAATTCTTGATAGCTGCCTGAGAAGTCCAGAAAAACATATGAAATGGAAAACGAAGAAGAAAAAACATATTAAATGGAAAACGAGGAAGAAAAAACAGTAAAAACAAGTAGATTACTCGAATTGAACAATGTTTAAACACAAAAACTTCCGGATTTTCTTTCAAATCCCTGTGAGCTCATATGAATCTCAAAGCTTCATGTTTGACTTGTTTTTTCTTCTTCTTTTTCTCTCGTGTTCTTGCTCTTTTCCTGTTCCACTTACGGAGGCCTTCCCCGATAACACAATCCTCAGAACGATTCGCGAGAAGATTCCTCTATCGCTCCTTCATACGGCTCACTTCAACAAATTTCACAACGACCTTCTGAACCGAACCTTTGGTGGTGAAAAACAGTTCTACGATGTGACTGAGCCGGAAAACAGCGAGTCCGAGCAACAAAAAAAACTCTAGCCAAGTATATCTTATCGATCATCTGCAACTCAAAACAAAAGGTAAATCTGTCGAAGAACATAACTGGAACAAATTGCTAAAGAACCGGAAAGAATGCTCTTAAAATGAAAAAAGAATCGGAAAAATGCCTATTTTTTTGATAGAAAGACGTGTCGATGATTGTTGATGTGTTGAGAGACATGACCTCTATCAATGTCGATGATTGTTGATGTGTTGAGAGACATGACCTCTATCAAGATTGCCAAAATATGTACATAGCTCAAATTTCCGGTGCTTTTCCTCTTCGGAATTAAGTGATATTTTCAAACACTTTTATTCACAAATTCGTCTAATGTTCGTCATATGATCCCATCTTGATACGTATATTGTGCTTCAAAAAATCTTCAAAGTACTCGATAAAGCTTCGCCGTTTCTAGAAACCTAGAAACTCCTAACTTATTAACTGTTGTAAAACAAGCTGAATTAAACTTCAGGAAGTTTTTGAAACTATATTGTTTGAAGCTCTAACATATAAGTTCCACGAAAACCAGGTGTCACTGCCTTTTAACTGTGTAACTTAGAATTTGAAGATTCCACGAAATAGTTGAGAAAACCTGGGAGAAAAAAATCAACGAAAGTGATTTGAAAATATGTATATATATTCGTTACCAAACTGTATTTGATAACCCCAAAATCTGACAAAAAAGCAATACAAAAGAAAAGTTACACATACGTCAAATGCATTTTATGACAAAAAACATCAAAAAAGACTATTTGAATCTAAAATTAACACGGAGAAATTGAGAACAGCGTTATTTAGTAGGTTGTCTATGAATATGACGCGGAACGCGATAGAGCGGGCCATGAGTATGCAATAGAAATTTCATACTTCATAGTCACTTGAAACTTTCATATATGGGGTAAAAAAGCACGTAGAAAACGATGGTCAACTTTATTTTTCACGATCTGTACTTCATTATGATGAAATTTGTCTCTCAAAAAAAAAAGGTGTTGAAAATCGTGTCATACACTATTTTGAAGATAACTAAGCTGAATGAAGAGCTTATAACTTCATTTTTGGGCACATCGTAGCCAACTGGATGTATTACATGTGCGTTAATTTCATTAATCGGATAACTTATTCTCACAGGTTTTTTGAGTCCTTTATTGGTCAACGCAAATGTTGAATATTCACTAAATCTTCAATTTTTTGCTTCCAACTCAAAACATAGATCTCTCCACTGAGTATAATGTAGAGAATTTTTTTCTGAACATTCACATAATGCATTGTCTGCGAGAAATCTTAAATGTTTTTGGTGAAAACACGCTTTGAAACAAGAAAACTCGTTTGAGCTCAAAAGTCCGATTTGTGCTCTCACACCCAGATAGTGTTAGTGAACGACATTGATGACAGGTTTGTCAGTGACTAGAACACAATATCGCTGGTTGTATTTGGAACACGTACACTAGTTTTTTTTAGCAAAAAGAACACCTTTTTTTCGTATGCAGCCGCAACTACCCTGTTTCGCTCCGTGGAAACATTTTTAACGGACGATTTATAAATTGAAAACATCAAAAAGTAACAAATAATGTGAACATTCAGGTTATTCACTTCCGAAGCTTTTTCTCGGGCACAACTTCGGACACATCCCGCTGTAATTCCCTCTCTTCCTCCTCCTCGCGCACTCCACACTCCTCTACAGCCCTCCACGCTTCCGCTTCCGTCCCGTCCATTTTCTCAGCCTCTACCTCGTCCACTTTCCCATCTCGCAGTTTCAGCAGACATCTGTTGATGACTCCCTGTACCTGCTTCTGCGTGAGCATCGTGCTATGAGTAAATTTGAACTTTCCTCCACTCTTGGCCGCCCTCATCTCCTGAACGATCCTCTTCGCGTCCGCTCGCGATTCTTCCACCCTGCGCTTCCTCACTGTCTCCTCCACAAACAACTTCGCATCAGGGTTCAGTGACGACCGCTGCGTGCTCTTCTGTGCCCACCCGTGCTCGAGAAGAGTGGTATTTCTTCCATCTATCAAATCCATAACCTCGTCGGTTGCGATGCGACCCTGCAGCGATCCGACAGTCTCCACGCGAGCTGCGAATAGTCCTAGTGCCACGTCAGTGATTGTCTCTTTCTCCGGAGCGAGCGAGTCGTTTCCTCTCATGACGTGTGCATCCAAGTTCGTGAACGAGAGAAAGACGCTCGTACATCCGTCGAAAGTGCACCTCCAAACGCCGTCTTCCGCCTCGGTTCCTTCGTCCTCTTCTCTCTTCGCAACGGACGGCGGGGTCCCCTTAGGCATCCTGGTAGACGGGGAGTACCAGAAGAACGGTCCATCGATAAAAACTTGAGGAAAAGCAGTGAGAGACAGCGAGACAGAGAGAGAAAGAGAAAGACAGAAAGAGGGAGAGTAAGAGTTAAAAAGATTGGAAGAGACGAAGAGAGCGAGAATTCTAAGACATACACGTTTTCAACAAAAGTTAAAAGTTGTTTTTGGAAAGTACCGTTTTCCCGTTACTTCGTTGAGCGCAACAGGGTAGTTACCACAACAAGAACACATTTTTTTCGGCTGCATACGAAAAAAATGTGTTCTTGTTGCTAAAAAACTGGTGTACGTGTTCCAAATACAACCAGCGATATTGTGTTCTAGTCACTGACAAACCTGTCATCAATGTCGTTCACTAACTCACTATCTGGGTGTGAGAGCACAAATCGGACTTTTGAGCTTGAAAGAGTTTTCTTGTTTCAAAGCGTGTTTTCACCAAAAACATTTAAGATTTTTCGCAGACAATGCATTATGTGAATGTTCAGAAAAAAATTCTCTACATTATACTCAGTGGAGAGATCTATGTTTTGAGTTGGAAGCAAAAAATTGAAGATTTAGTGAATATTCAACATTTGCGTTGACCAATAAAGGACTCAAAAAACCTGTGAGAAGAAGTTATCCGATTAATGACACTAACGCACATGTAATACATCCAGTTGGCTACGACGTGCCCAAAAATGAAGTTATAAGCTCTTCATTCAGCTTAGTTATCTTCAAAATAGTGTACATATGACACGATTTTCAACACCTATTTTTTTGAGAGACAAATTTCATCATAATGAAAAACAGATCGTGAAAAATAAAGTTGACCATCGTTTTCTCCGTGCTTTTTCACCCCATATATGAAAGTTTCAAGTGATTCTGAAGTATGAAATTTCTATTGCACGAAGTGTGTAGAGCGAGATCCGCTCTATCGCGTTCCGCGTCATATGCCATAAAATTTAAAAGGTTATTAAACCACAAACGTCTCTTTTCTGAAGAAAATTTTGAACTGTTCCATTCACGGAGCATTCTCCATATGAGTATGCACAACTAAGAGTACCAGAGGTATTTAATTCTTTATACATGGTTTTTTTCAACGCTTAATTTTATTGGTCATTTTTTCAAGATTCGCCTATATCAGTAGAGCTCTAGACTATCACGCTCTCAAGTCGCGTGGAAAAAGCCTTTGTTCCTACAGCTCCGCTGTTCACGCCTCTATTTTTTTGGAATGGTTAAACTCGCTTTCTAGCAGGATTTGGACGTCTTGAGACTGTATCCTCTGAAAAAAGAAAATATCAAAATGCAGCACTTTTTACAAACTAAATTAGAGTGTTCATTCAAGTTTTAACTACAAGACAAATACAACAAGATTGCTCAGAAAAAAACTAGTCCAACGGGCGGGATGGAACCCAGCCATCTCGACTCAAACCGGGAGCGCGCGTTACAATTCCACCACGAGGACACATTGCTATTCCGTGCGATAGTGTTATATGAAAGGCTCATATGCCATGTTCTCTTATTCACACATGCTTATCAAGCGATTGCATCGTGAATGGAGCGTCACTCCAGAATACATGATTACTACAGAACAGAGATGGAAGATGGATGATAAATCTTCAAATGCATTTGTGTCTTCTTAACCAGGCATCACTGCCTTTGAACTGTGTAATTTAGCATTTGAAGATTTATCACCCATCTTCCATTTCTCTTCTGTATCAATCATGAATTCTGGAGTTACGCATTCATGATGCAATCGCTTGATAAGCATGCTTGACTAAGAGAACAAGGCATATGAGCCTTTCATATAACACTATCGCACGGAATAGCAATGTGTCCCGTGGTGTAATGGTAACACGCGCCCCCGGTTTGAGTCGAGATGGTCTGGGTTCGATCCCACCCCCCGGTGGAATAGCTTTTATCTGTACGATATGTGTCTTATTAATCATGGCAGACGTCACTACCTTTAAACTGTGTAACATAGCATTTGAAGAAAAACAAGAATTCTATATGACTAAATATACATCATATTTCGATTGAGTTTCAAGTTTCAGCGAGAGTTTTTTGTTTGTTGAAAACAAGTTAAAATAAAGCATTCAGAGCTCAACTCATGTTTCCAAGGAATGATTTGAGTTTAAGAAATAATCATTCAAACTATTTCAGCATTTTCAAATCATGTTATATTCAGTCGATCAAACTCAAAGGAAAGTTTTGAGAGAAAATTTTTTGTGGAAAATCTGAATCTTTTCGCGTTCCATTTTTCAAACAATAATTGTCTTCAGATAGATACAACTATCAATATATTTAGTACTTTACAAAAAAAACCAGTTTTTTTTCTCTCAAAAAACCGAAGTTTACTACCGGAGTGACCAGAAACCATAGTTTACTCTAGAAAAACTTGGCGCTTCGTTTGCTCGTTGAAGATTCCCCTGGCATGAGTGGAGCGGAAAGACTTCCCTGGCATGAGTGGAGCGGAAAGATTCCCCTGGCATGAGTGGAGCGGAAAGACTTCCCTGGCATGAGTGGAGCAGAAAGACTTCCCTGGCATGAGTGGAGCGGAAAGACTTCCCTGGCATGAGTGGAGCGGAACAAAACAAGCTGACCAGCATGATATTATACCGATTTGAGTACAACCGTGCTGCATATTTCTATGCATCCATAAAACGCTAGATTCTCTCAAATTTGATTCAAGGAGAGTGCATTCTTTTCAGATTGTAATTATATCGTTCACGTGGCTGGGTTTTACGCTTTTGTATCTCGATTTAGAGCAACATGAAACTCTTTTAGTAAAGTCATAATAGTCGAAAAATTCTCAAAGTTGTCCAAAAAAGTTGGTAAGTTCCCTCTGAAAGTTATCGTAACTTCTCTGATTTCTAATGATTAATGATACAATACTCCTTTACACAGAAATTGAAGTCCTTATTTCATATAGGTTTTATCTTCCTCTGCTTCAAACCATTTATGTAGTATCCAGCAATTTAGAACCAAGTATTTTTTGCTTAAACAAATCCCTCTCTTTGATGTTTATACTATTTTTCTCGATGTTTGTTTGTATAAGTTTTTTGCTTATAAAATTGAACTTTAGTTTTTTTTAAATCGCAAATCAAATGAAAACAACGCCATAAAGTACAATTAAGTAAAGAACAGTCTAATCTTTGACCATAATGATCTCTAGTAGAAACATACTTGAATTAGCTTGGTATCTTCTCTCCTAGCCTGACTTTCAATTTCATGAACTTTGATTATTCTCAACCAAAGGCTTTTTTGTCTCTTTTTCCATCTCATAGGTTGATATTGAAAACACATAAATAAAAACATGTACGTATTATTATTGTAAAGAAGGAACTTTTTAAAACTTCAAATCACTATGTTGTGTGCTGAATAGGACCTCTTGACTCCTTTCATGCCCTTACAAGGCCAGCTTTGACTGAAACATGCCTAACAACAAGAGAGGTTCTATGTATATCGGAGTCTCTTGCGAAAGCCGATTCACTTTCTTACTCTACCATGTTTGTCTATGCCCCTTTTGTCTTTTTTTCCAGGTATGGAGTTTTAGAAGTCCTCAGCAACCCATGCATTTATTGTCCCTACCTGCCGCGACATTAATCTCTAAAGATGAGATCATCGGTGCGATGACCTCATGTCATTCAAATTAGGCGAAAATTTTGAAAAATGTTGGAAGAAAAAAGTGGTAACACGTAGAAAAAATGTTGGGTACAAAGTTTCGGGGTACGAAATAACGCGGTACGAAGTGTCGAGAATACAAAAAAAAACAAAAATTTTAATGAAATGTTCAACAAAAAAAGTAAAATGTTTTTTGAGTACGGAAACAAATTAGATTGCGATTAGTTAGTATTTTAAGATTCATTTGGAGAGCAAGACGACATGTGAAATCTCATTTTCTCGTACTTTAAGATGTTATTTCGCGTGCTCTCGCAAGATCATCTCATAGCTCACTGATCCAACATTTTTTTGCCTAAAAAGTGCGAGAGCCATGATCTCATCGTGAGAAATTTCAGTTGTATTAACACTGACTCGATGATCTCATTCATCGAGCAATGATGTCATCTTTACAGATACATCGTCGATCACTCAATTTTTTTCGAGAGATTAATGTCGCGGCTGACTTTAGAGAAAGCTACATAGAACGGTTTTTATGGCTGCACTTCTGTCATAAATCTTTTAGGGTTTGTGGCAAGGTGTTCAAAAACCACAGGAATCTTTTGAATGGCCAAGCGTGTCTACATTATCGTTATCATATTGTTCTCCACGTCACTGGTTCTTCTTCAGATGGTAATATTTTTTGATTTTCATATACGTTCATTGACTTTTGTGTCAAACAAGTTTCAGTTATTTTTTTATATGATATTATAGGAAAAGTTTCAAAACTTTCTTCGAAACCTGCTTTGAAAAATATATTGTATTAGTGCTTGTTCACGCCTCACGGTAGGGTTTTGGTAAAGCCAGTCGCTGCCCACTGAGTCTTTGCTAGTTGGTGTAGCTCTAGTGGGGAGAGTCAGATTCCTGCAAGATCACTACCAACATTTCTTAACCATTTTAAATTGGGTGGATCTGTCCGTGGTGTGGGTCGTACTTGAGACCCTACGTTTGCACACAACCGTTATGACACCCCGTTATGACACCCCGTTATGACACCCCGTTATGACACCCCCAGAATTCCGAAAACTGTTTCATATGCAAAAAAATCTTCGTTCAAGTGTTTTGTCTCTAATTTAAACGAAACTTTCATGATTAAAATCAGAGTTCAGTTTTCAGAATGAAAAAGCTCAAAGAATTTCAGGGGGAATTTCGACAGTTCAACAAGAGACTTCCCCCTATCGGATCGCGACTCCATGTCAAGGGTAGCTCGAACGGGCCAAAAACTCCTCGAAATCTACTCATAGTTGTTAAAACCACTCGAAAAAACCACGATACCAGGCTACGAAGCATTCTGGAGACTTGGTATCAGCTTGCGCCGCAGTCGGTGAATTCATTGTAGATATAGTGCCGAAACAAAGTACTATTGTGTTTTTTTTTCTTCAAAAAGTTGTGTGAATTTGTGCAACAAACTGAATGTGAAAAGGCTTTTGTTTTGCTGTTCGAAAACAATATTTCAGCGTATTTTCGTAGAACAAGTATAATACTAAGAAACATCATAGACAAACATCAGCTTACCATCTTCAACTTTTTCAGTGTGAAGCAAAGCAAAGCAAGATCGTTCGTAAACTTTGTGTTGGTACTGTAGATGGTACATAATCTGCACTGCAACTCGGAAAACATAGCGAGAATGAATGACGAGACTACTATATCCATGTTCAAACCTAGCCCTCTTCCACACATATCGAACCGAAACCCAGGCTGAAAAAAAATTAGTTGTGCTTTGACGAATCTTACTTACCTCCTGAAATACATACAGACTAACAGTCACCTAGGGATCCTAGAGAGTAGCCAGTCATACCATTGAGTTAGATTTTTGTCTCACCTTAGGGAAGCGCGTACCCTTAGTGAGGCACGAACTAGGCAACTTTTTAAAGGCCCGTTTTGTCGTTTACATGAATCTTTCCGAGTTTCTCATGTTTTAACCCTTTTTAAAAACAATTTCTCTATATAAAAAAGATACTTTCTTTATTTCTTCTTTAATAACTTCTCTAGACAAGAAAGATTTCTTTAGATTAATTCTTCAAATTCTAAGTTACACAGTTTAAAGGCAGTGACGCCTGGTTAAGATGACAAATGATTGAACTATCGCACAGAAAAAAGCTAGTCCACCGGGTGGGATCGAACCCAGACCATCTCGACTCAAACCGGGAGCGCGTGTTACCATTACACCACATTTCTTTAGATTCACTTCGTTACCGACTACTGTTGCAACATGAGTGACTCCGAAGAATGGTTAAAGACCGAATTGGGAGTTCGATTACACACATCGCCTTGCGGAGAGGGACACTTTGCCTCGGCTCTTTGCTGCAAGTTGCAAGTCGAATTGAATGTTATGGATGAAAAAGCAACCAGGTTAACACGGTGTTTAGTTGCCTGAATTTGTTCTTCAAGTGTTCTCGAAAATTCTCGAAAATTCTATCGAAGCGGAGCACTGAAAAGATCCATATACAGTTTATTGAAGGGCTGATTCTTAATTTAATTTCATTCTCTGATCGGTTTTAAGGAAAAAACTGAAACCGTTAAGTAGTTTTTCGAATATTTTTTTCTACCAGTCTCCACATTGGAAAAAGTTTTGAGTCTTCTTTTTACTTCGATCATGACTTTTCGCATAAATAGTATTGCTTATTCATCACCAGTAAAAATAGGACTCATTGAAATAAGAAGGAAAAAAAAGAAAAAAATTTTTCTCAGATGAATTGAATTTTCAGTGTTTTGAGGTTTCGGAATGGCTGAGATATAAAAACTTTTTTGAGCTGGAGTTGTCACTTCGATGACGACAATTATGTAAACATTCCACAACTGCGTGAGTTGCTCGGCCGTTTCAATTCCAGCGAGGAGATTTACATCGGCCGGAAGTCCGTCCAGGGGATGAGTGTCACGATCAAGAAGAAGAATGTTGGTCTTATCTCTTTCATGGGCCTTGAAATGTGCATTATGTTGTGCGCGTGTAGCTCAGTTGGTAAGAGCATCACCCGGAAAGCGAAGGTCGTGAGTTCGGTTCCGGCAACGATTTTTGCATGTGTTTATGCTAACAGCCCGCTCCCCTCTGCTTGGTATAAAAATCCGTTGCTTATAAACAATGAGGAGTAGGGTTTACTGTTTTTTTACATAGCCTTCTTCTTTGCTCAGCAAAGCGCTTCGCATTATTCCATAATCTTTTCATTCGGCTACTTCGTTACCACACTTCATGCTCTAACATCGTAACTTGCTTCTTCGCTTTTGTAAATGAATAAATAATCTTTAAATTACACTCCTTTCGTTTACACCAGATATCTGAATCATTCAGAGAGCAATAACTTTTTCTAAAATATTTTTTTTCTAAAAAATTAGTAAAAAGCAATGAAAGAGAGGGACAGGGTGAAAGTGTGAACGAGAAAGAGGTAAGAAGCCAGAGAGAGAGAGAGAGAGTGAGAGAGAGAGAGAAAAAGAGAGAGAAAGAGAGAGAGAGAATAAAGAGAGAAGGAGGTAACTAGAGAAATCAGAAGCAGGGGATCACCAAAACCATTCATCAGATACTCTTCACATTTGCCACGGGAGGAGCTGGCATTTGCCTTTCTCTTCCTCTCGTAAAACGACTCCGACGACTCACATCGACGAGGTCAATGGAGCGATTCTGTGCGGAGACTGGTGTTCCTGACGATTGCACCCTGGGATTCGTCATCGGTAACCCAAGTGTTTCAAATTTCCTGTTTTTTTAACTTGAAAAACTTTCACTGACTAGACTGGCATAATGGTACTATGAGCGACGATTGTGGGAAGATTTTCAAGTTCGACAACCACCCCACACAGATCCGCACAAACCGAGAGGAAAAGTTCGATACTTTTAGCGCGAATCTGACTTTAATCACTGCTGTTCAAACACAATAGCAGTGGCCTAGCGCGAAGCGACTGGTTTTATCAGGATAGGTCGGTCCCGCATCTCAGGTAGCGTTTAAAGTGTAAGGAAGCGAGGAAGATTTAGTAATGACCATCCACTAGCTGAGCCATTACATTTATCTTTTCTCTACAAAAGATACTGCGGATAATCATCAAATAAGTGTACTTTTATTATATAAAAGAGACCTCGTTTCAAAAATCAGAAAACTCGTTTTGGCAGAGCACGAACTGGGTGTGAATTTGACGGAAGTGCAAAGCTTACACTCACACCTCGAAGGATTGTCGGTATTTGATGAGAAGTACCTGCGGGAGCAGGTCGGTTTGTCCTTCTCTATTTAACTCTTTTATATTTCAGAAAAAATTCGATCTAGTTAATGCATTAGCTTTTTATTTTCTAGTGTTTTTGTTGTTGTTGTATTCTTGAAACGGTTACATTTGTCAGGCTTTGCTATGCTTTTCACCAGAGGTTCAAGCTATGCCTGATTTCCAAATATTTGTTGTTCAACTTGAAGCGAGCATCGAAAAAAATTCAGACTAAAAACTATTTCAGCGCAGCTATTACTTATTCTACATCAGTTTCTGTAACAAATGATTACGAAAATGCACAATTGAAAAGTTCGATAATCTTCTTTTAAGCTGACTATTAGATCTCATACATAAAAGCCGTTTCTTCGTAAATTTTTCAAATATTACCAAGTTTGTTACGTCTCATATCACTTGCACACAGTGACACTGTGTGGTCCAATCCCATTTTGAGCTAGTTTGGTTGTAAAATAATGGTTACCGTCTAAGCCTCCCGATTGTGTGTTCCGTTAACCCCTTCATTTTCCAAAGTATTGTACAGGGATGCTTCTTAGCACTAACACAAGAGGAATAAAAAAAATTTGTCAACAAGACCATGAGAATGGGAAAGAAGCTAAAACGCTCAGCAGAGTATCTGTAGAGAAATTATAAAGCCTTTGTTACCTAATTTGTTGCTCAGCCTGTGAATTTTTATAATAATCTTAGTTTATTTTGAAGTTTTATACAAAAATGACCTTGGTATACAACTGGTTCCGTCTCTCCGTAGAAATGTGACATCCTTATGGAGCGTTAGAACTCAACTTTTCACTTTCTCAACGTAATCTCTGCTAACTGTTCTCGTGGAACGCTCCAATTTCTCACCACGAATTGCCGTGAGAATGAAAAAGGACTACGGTATTTTTATAATTACGTCCAACAGTGAAACTTATAATATTTACGTCCAACAGGAAAATTATAATATAAAAAAATACCGTAGTCCATTTTCATTCTTAAGGCATTTTGTGGTGAGACATAGAAGCGTTTAACGAGAACACTTTGCAGAGATTGCATAGAGAAAGTGAAAAGTTGAATTTTAACGCTCCCTTAGATAGAGTTGTCAAAGCTAAGAAGGCCATGTTTTTCGGTTAATGATGCAAGTATACAAGTTAAATGCTTCAAGATCTACGTTATGTCTCCCTTCGAATACGTTCCACACTATGAAATCCTCGCTATATGAAAGATATTGCGGCAGTAGAAAGCGTTCAGACAACTTTCACTCGGGCTGTTTATCGTTGGTTTCCCAATCAAAATTATCCTTATGCACTCCCATCCTACTAAACTAGGCCAGGTCTTATTGATCTCGCAGAACGAAGATATATATCTGACCGTATTAATATGATGAAATTTAATGCATGGTACATCCATAATCGAAAGACAAAGAGTGTTCACATTTGCGCGAAGCACAAGAACTAATCTCAGTGGGATTAGAGTTGATAGTACACGTATTATGGCAAGGTATCTCTCCTTTTTATCACTAGTGTCTAAGTATTTCGCCAAATTACCGATCACTTTAATCCAACAAAAATCACTGACAGCTTTTTAAAGACCCGGCTATCCAAACATTTTTTCAGCACTTGAAGATTAATACAAAGCTACAAAAACAACAAAAAGATAATATTATGAAAATTGATTGAGAAGATAGAAGGGAGAAAGCACGATAATAATCGATCACTGCGATGAAATTAATCCACAAAAGTCTGTTTCGCCCCTGCTCAGACAGACCTTTGTGCTCTCTGGGTGGGGCTCATCAGTGAGTGCCCAGAGAGTACACATATGATAAATTTTAACGTGAATATAACAAATGTTAAACAAACAAAAACAAAACAAAACAAAACAAAACAAAACACAAACAAAACGAAAGAAATTAAAACTTAAAAATTAAAAATTAGAAAACGTTAAAAGTAATTTTTTAATAACTTGTTTAAAAAACAATTTTTAGTATTTGATAAAAATGAAAGAAAAAGTTTTTAAGAAATAAGATTAAAATATATTTTTTTAAATAATAGTGATAATTGTAACTATAAGTGTAGAGGGTAAAAAAGGTAAAAGCGTAGTTGAAGTAATGAATTATAGTAGAAGTAGTTGTTATCCTGATGTTGTGTTATGAGGGAGTGTTTATAGATCATGTCTATCGATAGCTGACTTATTGTTTACAGTAAGATAATGGACTTATTGTTTATTTTATTAGTTATAAGTTTATAGTAAGTTATAAGTCATTCAGATGAGAACTATCTAATATTCTATTGAATATGTCAGTGTTGTTAAGATTATATTTAAGTTTGATTTTAGGATTTTTTGATAAGGTTTTGATGATTCTACTGAGTATTATGTTGTTAGGATAACCGTTCTCTAGATATATAGAGTTAAGAATATAAATTCTTCTCAAAAAATCTTTAAATTGTGAACAGTTCTCTGCAAATCTTAAAATTTCGGTGTATATTGTATTGAGACCTATATTGATGGGAATATTAGATGAGTAATGTGGATATTTGAGTATCTTAAAATTATAAGCGTCCGTTTTATTGTAAAGATTAAGTTTAACATTGCCATTATTTTCTATTTCAATTGTAAGGTCTAGAAAGTCGGCAATTTTTTTATTATTATCATTGGTTTGTTCTAATGTAAGTGAATCATGATACATATCTCGTGTGATGATGATGAAATCATGGCATCTATCAGAAATATGTAACAAATCATCAATATAACGAAATGTACAACTCAGTGAATTTTTCAGACAGTGTGTTTGTTGTATATGTTTTTTGATGTAATTGAATTCCATCATGGCTAAAGTGAGATCTGCTATTTGGGGTGAAGCGTTATTGCCTTGTGGAATGCCTTTAATTTGTCTGTATATTTTACTGTTGTATGTGGCATAACTGTTGTTAAGAATGAAAGTCAACATTTGATAAATTTGTATTGGCAAATAAGTTCGACTAGTAGATGTATCGTTGGTATAAAAAGTATGATTGCCTTTGATAGCTATGGCCTTGTAACCGTTATTATTAAAGCAGGTTTTTATAATACAATCCATGTTAAATTTGACGACTTCATGTGGTAAGTTGGTGAATAACGAGGTAAAATCGGCGCAAAATATGTCTCTGTTCTTATTATCTAGGCTTTTAATTTTGTCCAATAAAGGTTTGGTGTTAAATATAGAGAATAAGTGGTTTGTACCGTTTCTTTCACTTACTTGTTTGCAATAGTTTTTGAAGTGTTTTGTAAGATGTTTAAGAATAAGTTGTAATTCTATGGATAATGTTTTAAGGCTACTATTATAGGCACCTGTTATGAATCTAAATTTAATCGGGTTTTTGTGCATTTTTGGTATACCGTATACCTGTGGTATTGTGAAACTTTCTGTTATGTTTATGGGAATTTTAAACTCTTTAGTTTGTCTTAGATGGTGGTTTATGATTTCAAGATAGCTTAAATTTGTAATGTGTTGATATGTATTGAGATTGTTGTCATTAGTATTCATTTCATCGTTCATAAATTTCAGATATACTTTTTTACAAATAAATGCATAGTTATTAGATGCTTTGTCAATAGGGGTTATTATAAATTCGTCTTTGAGTTTTTTAATATCCTTGTATAAAGTTTTAAAATTTGTCTTATTAATGTAATGAAATCTTTCTAAATAAGGTTTGATTTCAGATAGGCAGTATCGAATGAGGATATCTTGTAATTTGTTTTTGTATATAGTGTTCAGATTGTATTTTTTGACAATTTTTGAAGTGGTGTTTTTTATAGCATCTTCGATTTCATTCATTATTATTTCCTTAGAGGTTTGTTCTTCGTTGATACGATATTTAATGCCTTTGTTGAGTAATTCTCGTATATTAGGGTTATTGGTGATTTTAGTATCACCTGTACAAATGTGATTTAGGTTGTTATCTATTAAGTGTGGGTATTTATGACATGTACATGGGTTATTCCAAATCTCAGCGAATTTATGATTATCAAGATTTTTGAGAAATTTGTTGTAATTGAGAAAGTTTTTACTAAAAGGATCCTGTAATTTGTATATTATACGAAATTTGAATTTTTTATTATTAAGTTTTTCTTTTAAATCGGAGTCATTATGTTTTTTTCAAGGCTTTGTTAAATATACGGTTTAGTGGAATGTTATCCATATATTTTCCGTGAAATGTGAGTTTTACGTTAAATTTGTCAAATTCGTCTATATTTGGTTTTTGTTTTTCCCAGAAATAATCACATATTAAACTGGTTATCATAATTTTTTGTGGGTTGTGAAGGTTATTAAATTCTTTGGTCAAGGTAAATTTAATAAGGTTATATTTTTCTTTCACTTTCAGTTTCTTGTATTCCAAATAAAGTTCTCTCCCAGTTTTTGTTTGGAAAATGCAATCCAAAATTGTGTTAATGTTTCTTGCTTGGTAGCTTGGGCGTGTTCTTCGACGGTTTTTATGTCTGGCAGATTTTTTCTTTGGTATAGAGAGTGGGATATTGTGATAAGGATGTTTTAATTTTTCAAGAGGGTTTAAATTATCAGAAATCAGACCATAACTTTGTATTTGGTCATTAAGACCATAAGGATAAGCTGTCATGAGTAATCTTATCCAGTATGATTCTTTGTTACGTAATTCTGCTTTATCAGCAGCATGGTCAAGTACATCGATTTTAATGTCATTTGGGGGTTGACAATGTGTGTGAAAGTGATTACATAGATAGGTTCTCAGAGTATTTTTATTAATATGATATTTGTGTTGAGAAATACGTTTTTTTAAACTTTGAGTAGTTTCTCCTATATATTGCATCTTACATTTAGTGCAAGTTATCATATAAATTACGTTCTTAGTAGTGCAGGTTAGATCGTTGGGTTTATTCGTTATGAATCCTTTATTAGTTGTGTTACTAACCACGGTGTTATTAAAGTTCATTATTTTACATATAACACACCTATTATTGTTGCAAGTATTTCCTTGGATCATGGAAGTGTTTGTTGGTTTGAAAACATGTTACCTTCAACCGTATTGTGGAATACTGGTATATTAGAAAGGAGGTTATTTTTGTTTTGGGTTTTTTTAAGCAGATGATACGATGAGGCTGGCTGCTTATCCAGTCTGTCATCGTGCGCTACTCCGTATTAACAGTACGGTCAAACTGTCTTGTAGTGAGACCCATTTCTCACACTCGGGTTAAGCGCAAGATTCCCGAGAGTGTGGTATATCTCACCTGTGAGTAAAATATGAATTAGATTGGAAAACTTCATTCGATTTATCCGAAGTAGTTGTAGTGTGTTATGATAAGAGATTCCTTCCGTTTTAGAATTGTTAATAATATAAGGGTAAGTTAACTGGAAGGGAGTGAGTTAATTTGAAAAGTGTAAAATTGAAATGTGTAATGGTGAGAATCTTGTAGTCTTTAGATTCTCTGTTTATGTGTTAAGAAGGTAGTGGTAATGAAATACGATGCGTGGGAGCATCTAAAGGTTGAGGTAGGTATATAATTATTGTTTGATCAAGGTGGTGATATGTGTTGTTATTTATAGTGTGTTAAAGAATAAAATTTTTTTGTTACAATGATGTTGAAATGAGAAGGCTAAAAAAGGAAAACATTTTTTACCTTAGTAAGTTGTTTTTTGTGATATTGAAGAATCAGGAATTGGAGGGGTTATTTAAGTTAAATAAATAAATTTTTGGAGTATACAAGGTATTAGAATAGTAGTGATAGTGGAATATTCGAAAATTTAAAGTAGATTGTATTTCTTTGGATCATTCATGATAAGGTTTTAATGATATGGTGTAGATGATGTTTTAATATCATAGTATATAGTTAGATGTGTTTATGGAATATTGAAAAAACAGGATGTAGGGGGGTTAATAGTCTTAAGCTACAAAGTGCAAAAGGTATTGAAATGAAGAATTGAATAAAATAAAAACAAAAGGTATTGAAATGAAGAATTGAATAAAATAAAAACAAAAAATATATTTTGGGTTATAAGGAAATTATATAAAAAGGAATGTGTTAATGTAAGTTGTTTGCTGCGAAGCAGCTATGGAAAATCTGGTCAGAGACCAGAGTTGCTGCAAAGCAGCTAAGATTATCCGGCGAGCCGGATCTGCTACGCAAGGTAGCTAGTTCAAAGAAATTAAAACTAAGAAAGCATGGATATGTATGGACATGACAGAAAGAAATGAAGAATTGAATAAAATAAAAACAAAAATATTTTGGGTTATAAGGAAATTATATAAAAAAGAATGTGTTAATGTAAGTTGTTTGCTGCGAAGCAGCTATGGAAAATCTGGTCAGAGACCAGAGTTGCTGCAAAGCAGCTAAGATTATCCGGCGAGCCGGATCTGCTACGCAAGGTAGCTAGTTCAAAGAAATTAAAACTAAGAAAGCAGTGGAAAAAAGGGAAAGATATTATAATTGAGGTATATAAGTGCTTATGTTAATGATTGAGTAATTAAAGTAATAATTTGAAAAATAGAAGGAAGTTTAGTAAAGATGAGATGAAATTAATCTCGCCTCAAATGTGGAGTGGCACAAGAAGTACTCACATCACACATCGAGACAAGAGAGTAATATTATGAAAATTGATTGAGAAGATAGAAGGGAGAAAGCACGATAATAATCGATCACTGCGATGAAATTAATCCACAAAAGTCTGTTTCGCCCCTGCTCAGACAGACCTTTGTGCTCTCTGGGTGGGGCTCATCAGTGAGTGCCCAGAGAGTACACATAGTATGATAAATTTTAACGTGAATATAACAAATGTTAAACAAACAAAAACAAAAAACAAAACAAAACAAAACAAAACACAAACAAAACGAAAGAAATTAAAAATTAAAAATTAAAAATTAGAAAACGTTAAAAGTAATTTTTTAATAACTTGTTTAAAAAACAATTTTTAGTATTTGATAAAAATGAAAGAAAAAGTTTTTAAGAAATAAGATTAAATTTTTTTTAAAAATAATAGTGATAATTGTAACTATAAGTGTAGAGGGTAAAAAAGATAAAAGCGTAGTTGAAGTAATGAATTATAGTAGAAGTAGTTGTTATCCTGATGTTGTGTTATGAGGGAGTGTTTATAGATCATGTCTATCGATAGCTGACTTATTGTTTACAGTAAGATAATGGACTTATTGTTTATTTTATTAGTTATAAGTTTATAGTAAGTTATAAGTCATTCAGATGAGAACTATCTAATATTCTATTGAATATGTCAGTGTTGTTAAGATTATATTTAAGTTTGATTTTAGGATTTTTTGATAAGGTTTTGATGATTCTACTGAGTATTATGTTGTTAGGATAACCGTTCTCTAGATATATAGAGTTAAGAATATAAATTCTTCTCAAAAAATCTTTAAATTGTGAACAGTTCTCTGCAAATCTTAAAATTTCGGTGTATATTGTATTGAGACCTATATTGATGGGAATATTAGATGAGTAATGTGGATATTTGAGTATCTTAAAATTATAAGCGTCCGTTTTATTGTAAAGATTAAGTTTAACATTGCCATTATTTTCTATTTCAATTGTAAGGTCTAGAAAGTCGGCAATTTTTTTTATTATTATCATTGGTTTGTTGTAATGTAAGTGAATCATGATACATATCTCGTGTGATGATGATGAAATCATGGCATCTATCAGAAATATGTAACAAATCATCAATATAACGAAATGTACAACTCAGTGAATTTTTCAGACAGTGTGTTTGTTGTATATGTTTTTTTGATGTAATTGAATTCCATCATGGCTAAAGTGAGATCTGCTATTTGGGGTGAAGCGTTATTGCCTTGTGGAATGCCTTTAATCTGTTTGTATATTTTACTGTTGTATGTGGCATAACTGTTGTTAAGAATGAAAGTCAACATTTGATAAATTTGTATTGGCAAACAAGTTCGACTAGTAGATGTATCGTTGGTATAAAAAGTATGATTGCCTTTGATAGCTATGGCCTTGTAACCGTTATTATTAAAGCAGGTTTTTATAATACAATCCATGTTAAATTTGACGACTTCATGTGGTAAGTTGGTGAATAACGAGGTAAAATCGGCGCAAAATATGTCTCTGTTCTTATTATCTAGGCTTTTAATTTTGTCCAATAAAGGTTTGGTGTTAAATATAGAGAATAAGTGGTTTGTACCATTTCTTTCACTTACTTGTTTGCAATAGTTTTTGAAGTGTTTTGTAAGATGTTTAAGAATAAGTTGTAATTCTATGGATAATGTTTTAAGGCTACTATTATAGGCACCTGTTATGAATCTAAATTTATAGGCACCTGTTATGAAGCTATATGAAAGATATTGCGGCAGTAGAAAGCGTTCAGACAACTTTCACTCGGGCTGTTTATCGTTGGTTTCCCAATCAAAATTATCCTTATGCACTCCCATCCTACTAAACTAGGCCAGGTCTTATTGATCTCGCAGAACGAAGATATATATCTGACCGTATTAATATGATGAAATTTAATGCATGGTACATCCATAATCGAAAGACAAAGAGTGTTCACATTTGCGCGGAGCACAAGAACTAATACCAGTGGGATTAGAGTTGATAGTACACGTATTATGGCAAGGTATCTCTCCTTTTTATCACTAGTGTCTAAGTATTTCGCCAAATTACCGATCACTTTAATCCAACAAAAATCACTGACAGCTTTTTAAAGACCCGGCTATCCAAACATTTTTTCAGCACTTGAAGATTAATACAAAGCTACAAAAACAACAAAAAGATAAGAAGAAACATTTTCACTGCTTATATTGTGTTTGTTTTGTTTGCTGTTTTCAGCGTGAAATTGATTATCGAACTGCTTTTTGTTTGTTCGCATTATAATTGATATATGATCATCAATGAGCATTTTCGGATGCAGAAAAAATAATTCCGGGTCATTTGAGAGTAAAAATTTTTCTTCTTCATAATACATTTTATGTATAGCACAGGTTCTAGTATTACTCTATTTTTAGGTTATTAGTTTTTATCTTAGCATGCCGGAAAAAGCGGATGATCTCATACCAATTTCCTAATGTAAATGTGTCTTTGTGATAATGTAAAAAGTGATTCAATATCATGATTATCCTGTATTTTCGTTGCATTTACAGTTGCTTCCAGGCCTCGCTCAGTGGTGTAGCGGCCCATACACCATGGAATACACTCCGACTCGGCCGCGAGCTTCCGAACGATTCACTCAAGTTCAAGGCACTTCACTGTCTCATATTCCCAACAAGCATGCTCCTTCGATGAAAACACGACGACAGCCGATCTGAGGGAATTCTCGGCAGGACAATCGTCATTAAGCGTCATCTCGAAAACTTTTGTTGCGAAAGACCATTGTTCAGTCCTTAGAGTGGTGTCATAACGCAATGATTCCCTTTCTAAGATGATGATTAACTTTCGAAGTCATCTTCAGAAGTGCCTCACAAGACCTAACAAGGGTAACACGACAGCTTGCAGAGCGACACCTTGCAGAGCGACACCTCGCACCGGACAACTTGCAGAGCGACACCTTGCAGAGCGACACCTTGCAGAGCGACACCTTGCAGAGCGACACCTTGCAGAGCGACACCTTGCAGAGCGAAACCTTGCAGAGCGACAACCCTTACACCGGACACTTTGCAGAGCGACACCTTGCAGAGCGACACCTTGCAGAGCCTTTAACAAAGTGTACACCCTACGGCCTGGCTCAATTAATTAGTATTCTTTTTTCTTTCTCTTTTTTAATTTTTCTCTTTCTTTTTTCTTACTTGTTCTCTTATTTTTTTTTTTCTTTCTCTTACTTTTCTTTTCTCCTTTAAAAAAATTATCTTTATAAATTTTTATTTTTACATCAGAAAATTATTTTTACAATAAAAAACGCTTAGGCATAGTAAAAAAATTGGCTCTTTAATCTACTTTAGCCGTCCAAAAGATTTTTTTATCAGGAAGAGATTTTATTCATGAAAACTCCCTCCGCCCCCCTTTCTCCTTAGGGCCCCTTCCCCCCTTTAGGGCCCCCCTTTCCCCCTCCCCCCTCCCCCCCAGCGCCCCTACCCCCCCCCCCCCCCTTTGCTTTGGTAGGGCCCTCTTCCTCCTCCCTTCCCCCTTTAGTGCCCCCCTCTCTTCCCTGCTTAGGTAAACCCCCCTCCCCTTCCCCCTTTCCTTTCCCCAAAATTTATGAAGATAAAAAGAAAGAGAAAAAATAAAAAAGAGAAAGAAAAAAGAATACTAATTAATTGAGCCAGGCCGTAGGGTGGACACTTTGTTAAAGCCAGGCCGTAGGGTGTACACTTTGTTAAAGGCCAAGAAAGTCGCTCTGCAAGGTGTTGCTCTGCAAAGTGTCCGGTGTAAGGTGTCGCTCTGCAAGGTGTCGCTCTGCAAGGTGTCGCTCTGCAAAGTGTCCGGTGCAAGGTGTCGCTCTGCAAGGTGTCGCTCTGCAAGTTGTCCGGTGCAAGGTGTCGCTCTGCAAGTTGTCCGGTGCAAGGTGTCGCTCTGCAAGGTGTCATGAAACCCCTAACAAGTAGTGGGAGGAATCATACATGCTTTTGTTTTTCTCAATCCTCTCAATTCAAGTTCGGCGTTTTTGTTGTTAAGAAGAAAAAATAATACTTGAAGCAAACAAAAACTACAGCAAAGCAAATAACATCAAATGTTCAATAAAACTATGGAAGGATTGCACGTTTTAATGTAGCTTCACTGCGCCTGTCTTAAGCGGAATTCGCTGCAAGAAAATCTTGCTTAACGGAGTCTTTCATACAGAGAGCGTATAACGGTATACGTTGACCTGTATACATATGTTTCATTAACGAGTACTGGCGATCATAGCAATTTACAGCGAATAATAGCAGAAAACATCAGCGTTTTTTTTACATTTCAAAATTCCTTATCGGTATTTAGTGCTGAGTTTTATTGAGAACAAAAACTCTTCTATAAATTTTTTTAAAACAACTTTTTGATTAGTTTCGTAGGAGTTATGCAGAATGACGCTTAATATGCTGGTTATAGAAAATCAACTAAAAAATTCCTCGTTAAAATTTTAAAAAAAATTTCTTGATGTTGCAAATTTTAATATTCATCGCTCGTTATTTTATGCTTCTTTGAAAACTAAATAGACTTTTAATAAAAAATAATGATTAATAGAAATTCACAAACACTTTGATAGAAAAAACGTGTTTCGAAAAAAAAAGTTTCATCTTACGTAATTATAAGACCAGTACGACACTGGCTTATTGAATTGTTTAAAATGAAATAATGAGAAGAAAATAAGAAAAAAATAATACATAGCATAATAGAAAAGTTAAAAACCAAAATACCGTTTCGCCTTAAGATAATTTACAGTTTTCAAGGAGGACCGCGGAAGTACAACATTGCCTTTTGAAAAACCGTATTCATTTGTGAATATTACACATGGTTGCTTTTTAAGATACCATATAAGTACATAGTATATGTATATACTACACTATATGCTATAAAATATTATACTATGTACTTACATACTATGTACTATACTTATATACTATGTATACATAGTATACATGAAACATAAGTACATAGTATAGTATTGTTTCAGTGGTTTCATTCAATTCTTTCAATTGTGTGCTATATCACAGCCACCTCTTCTGGCTGTATCACCATTACTTGGTGATTCCATTCGCTGACGATGCTTTTATAAAGCGAAACGTTTGAAGTCAATCCAATGCGTTTAACTCAGCACAAATTCTTCATTGACTTCTTATAGTAGTGTTCATCTAGGGTGTCTGCAAATTATTCATTGGGATCATTGTTCGTTCTGTTCAACAGACTTTTTAGGCAACTGTTTCAGTATTTCAGGTTTTTGTCGGAAAAAAATCTCAAAAAAAACGTAGGCAGTTGAACTACTTTGGAGCATACCGAACAAGAATAAAATGAAGGCAAACTAGAAAAAAATCAATTTTCGCTTCTATAAAGACTTTTTCCTTTCCGATTCAACTTTCCGAACAAAAATTAGGATTATTAAACATACAGAAATACATAGGTACACGCAAAATTCATTGAATGAATTTTTTCTGATTCTCAAACTGAGATCAAAAATAGAAGAGGTTGAAGGGCAAAATGAATTGAATGGAACTCATTCTTGTTTTTCTCTCGCGTAAAACAAGTGTCCAGTTCCTTCTCCAACAAGATACTTGAGTCGTCTGTTCAGGGAAGCGAATTGGAAGAGAAAATCGTAGCTTGTCTGCAAATGATATCAAAGAGTCCTGAGTGAGGACAGCAACAACAACAACAAAAGAACGTTCATTTAATCATGAAAACTCTGTGGGAAACAATTCTGCTCATTTTTTTGTGGTAAAAAGATTACCAGATCTCACACTAAGTAGCTGCATTAGAGTTTCAGTTTTACATCCACATTCTCTTACTGTTCTACATCCATATAAGACGATGCTGGGAATAATTTTCGCCAAAATGCTCAAAATGTTGTTCCTCGGGCAGATTTCCCTTGAAAAACCAAGCTTTTCCATGGCAAGAAACGGAAAAAAGCGCCATGATAAATGGCAGCAATTAACATGCGTTTTGACGGGCCTGCCAAGAAAAACCGTTAAAAAACAAGCTTTCTACTTTGTACTCGTTTTGTCACTGCTAAAGAAGGGAGAAAATTTGTAACTGCTTATGTCACTGCCAAAAACGGGCTTTTTTGTGTACTTCTTTTTTTCCTGCCAAAATCGGGCTTTTTTTGTCCTTGTTTTGTCTCTGCCAAAATCGGGCTTTTTTTGTCCTTCTTTTGTCTCTGCCAAAACCGGCCTTTTTTTGTCACTGCCAAAATCGGGTTTTTGTTTGTCCTTGTTTTGTCACTGCCAAAATCGGGGTTTTTTGTCCTTGTTTTGCCACTGCCAGAACCGGGATTTTTGTCCTTGTTTTGTCACTGCCAAAATCGGGCTTTTTTGTAACCCCTGCAACTCCTTAGCCTCATTTCTGGGATGATGGAGGATCGCTCTCAGGAACTCTTTGGGGAGTGCCAATACTAGACTTTGATCTCTTTAAATGTGTGGTTCAGGCTACGTCTTTCAACGAGCCGGATCGAATCTTTACCTCAAACTTGGGTAATTAAACCGACTACAACCGCCACACAAATCTTTACGTACTAGCGCAGCAACATACATTTTTCTCAACTGTTTACTAAACTCGGTTGGGGTACGTCGCTAGATGTGGTTAATATGTGATCGTTGCGGAGCTTTGTTCAACGTACAAAAAGTGTTCCAAAAAAGAGCCGAGTTTGGCAGTGCCAAAACATGACACGAAAGAAAAACAAAATTGTCCCTGATTTGGTAGTGACAAAAAGTGTTCCAAAAAAAGAGCCGAGTTTGGCAGTGCCAAAACATGACGCAAAAGAAAAACAAAATTGTCCGTAATTTGGCATTGACAAAAAGTGTTCAAAAAAAGAGCCGAGTTTGGCAGTGCAAAAACATGTTCAAAGGAAAAAACAAAATTGTCCGTGATTTGGCAGGAACAAAACTTGGCCGCAGAGTCATTCATCATTTGGCACTGCGAAATGGTGGCCGATTCTTCGTCCCTATTTTGGCAGCTAAAAAAAAGACAAATAACGGAATTTCCTTCTCCCAAGTTCGCATACTCGAAATCTTGGCGAAATAAAGTTTTTGGCTGAGGAACAACATTTCGAGCATTTTGGCGAAAATTATTCCCAGCATCGTCTTATATACTGTTCTGTACTATGATCAAATGAACCCAGTTACATGAAGATGACCGCGTTTTGAAATTGTACGATTATACTGGGAAACTACTGAAATTTATGAACGTTTCCAGCTGGCAAGACATCTTGTTGACCGTTTTTTGATAAATAGAGATCCACAGGCCAAGAGTTGTTTTTCAAAAAATTGTAGTTGAAATTGTACCTATAGATTGCTCTGTTAACTTCAAGTTTCAGCCTACTCAATTTCAGGGAAGAAATATTCAGAAAAAATAAATAACTCAAATGCGATACTTCACCGTTTGTATTCTAATAGTATTATGAATAGAGAGGGGAGAAAACCGAAAACAAAAGAGGCATGGTGTCAACTCACGTGCTTCCTGTAGACACCGTACGGCCGGAGTTTCTCCTGCAGGGCCTCGGTCGCTTCCATCAGATGATAGTGAGGAATGGCCGTGAAGAATAGGTGATGGGCGACATGACCATCGGTGATGTGATGCATCACCTGGTCGATGCCGAAGCCGTACGGTCTGCCAACACAGAGAAACAACCAATCATCACGACACCAAAGAGAGCAATGACATTTCACTCAAAAACTCATCAGTTCACGCATGTATGTGCTTACAAACATATTTATGTGGATTAGGTAGCGAAGTGATGAAAGAGCACATAGCATGAATGGTAATCTTACATAGCAGGTAATCTTTTTACCACAAAAAAATGAGCCGATTTGTTTCCCACAGAGTTTTCATGATTAAATGAACGTTTTTGTTGTTGTTGTTGTTGCCGTCCTTGTCTCCGATCATCGACTCACCGACCGATAGTCGTTAACCCACTCAACTATCCATAGCTCTTTACCGACTCAACTATCCATAGCTCTTTACCGACTCAACGATCCATAGCTCTTTACCGACTCATTGATCAATAGTCGATCACCCACTCACCGACCGATAGTCGTTAACCCACTCAAGGATCCATAGCTCTTTACCGACTCAACGATCCATAGCTCTTTACCGACTCATCGATCAATAGTCGATCACCCACTCACCGATCGATAGTCCATCACCTATTGACTGATCATTATTCCATCACTTACTCAAGGATAAATAGTCTATCACCTATTATACTTACCGATTGATACTCGATTACCGACTCACCGATCAATAGTTTGTAGCTGTCCCTTGACATAGCTCCAGTTGCCATCCTCGTACACCCTAATGTCATCCGTCTGATGTTGCAGATATGTCACCATTGTCAGCCAGCAGCCCTGCAGCCAAAAAACTTCCAAAACCCTGTTTCGAAGATTTATTCTGTCGCGAGTGAGAAACTATCGTACAAGCAGGTGTGAAGTACTAGCCAAACTAATAAAAATTCTATTTTAGCCGTAATTTTGAACGAGCCCATTAGCTGGAACAAAATTTTGATTGCTCAATATTCATGTTTCTTGAAACGAAAATAATTGTTACGCTACTCTTCTTACTAAGACCCTTTCAGGTGAAAATGTTCTACGATTCCACGGTTTTCTCATAATATATTATAGAAAAGTTTGTTTTTTTGTGCTGCAGAGTTCTACTGGAACCTGCACTATTTATATATGAATAACGAATGCTTATTTCTTTTATATGACTTAAAATCATTTTTGAATTCATTTAAAAAATTCGGGTTTCGTCAAAAATAAGGAAATTAAAAAGCCTTATTCGAAATGACTCTACTAAATACGAGTCAAGCCATCAACCTGCGAAAGAACTGGAAGAACGTAGAACTTTAAGAACGCTCGCAAGGACCCAAAATACGCATAAGCCAGCTGAAATAACAAGTAAAAATAATTAAGATTTCAGCTTTATTATTTTATCAAAACCGTTGCTCAAATTTTTTGACGTAAAGAATAGTACCTTTTTCTCGAAAATTTGTATCTTAAAAAGTTCTTTTCAACTAACATGTGTGCAATTTTTAAAAGAGTCGTGAAAAAGTTTTACCTGTTGTCATGTTTTTTCTTTGTATTCGAAAGTTCTACATGAATTCGAATACGATCCTTTGAGCCGATTAACCCAATTCTACCATTAACTACTGAACTCTAGCACGTTTTCAATCGATCAAAGTATCCTCTCTCAAAAGGTTTGTATGGTCGAAAATGCAGAAGAATAGAGCATCAAGAAACTAAGCAGTGAAAAACTTACCGAGCCATAGACGAGGCAGACTGACACTGAGACGACACACTTCAGCCGCTCTGTGTTGGACTTGAACTGACTGCTGAATGGCCAGAAGTGGCTTCCGTCCGTCACTCCGACGATGGTGTAGACGAACCAGCTGCAAGAAGCAAGCTCAGCCGAGTGAAGGTGGGGATTCGTCCCGACATGTCACCACAGTTTTCGTTTTTAATGAATTGGGGTTAGAAAGAGCCGAGAAATTTTTGTTATAACAGAACACGACTGCTGTCTACTAGTTGACGATTTTAATTATCCATGTCGGCTCTGATCAGTATTCTATTTGGTTACCAGTTTAACGGTGCAGTATTAATGCTACATTTTAAAACTGGTCATGGAAAGGAAAAACATCAAGAAATCAGTGAAAAGCATGTTATAAGGCGGTAATACAAGTTTAACCTACCAATTAGCTGTTGTATTTGATCTAAGGATTTTTTGATTGTTAACTTTCAATAATTGTTTATATAACTTGTCTCAAGGACGATTTGAATTATGAAACACATTAAAAGTCATTCAAGTTTATTGAAGGAACATTGAAGGAAAGAAAACATTGAGTTTCACTTTCACAAGAGCACCTTCTGTTACATAATATTATCTTTCTCATTAGCACTCCAGTCTTTTCTGCCTAATGCATGTTTACCGCTCTAAACTTCGCTCTAGTTTCTGCAAAACCGTGTTAATGATCTATAATTTTCCAACCTCTCAAATCACAATAAAAATCTTGCATGTTTGTATATATGAAAATCCTTGAATCGTAGCTGAGAAATGTATATTGAATTATGAAATCCAATATGAACCATTCTTTAGAACGATCACAAATTTGAAAAAAATGCACCTTTCCCATTGTTTTAGTTGTTTTAAACGAACCGAAAAGGCGCAGTTGAAACGTTGTGGGCGTAAAACTTTTTGAAGGCATTCCAGTTTACGAACTTTCTTTTGGTTATCCAAGGATGGCCTTGATCCTCAAAGAATTTCTCTAATGAAAATTCAGCGAACATAAGGAGGGGACGAAATAATATTGAAGCTGTGGAAAGGATTTTTGAGTATGAGAAATATTGAGAACAGTTCTTTTAATAATGGTATACCGGTATTCTGCCACATGTTTAAGAGCATCACTACTATAACTATTTTTATTCTATGCGTTCAATTTATTTATTTTTTGAGTTTTTTAAACCATGAATGATAATTTCAAAACAGAAAACGGACATCTTGATGCCATAATTTGAACTATTGTGTACACTACCTGAACTTTTTTCAATGTAACAATGTAACACTAAGAATGTGAATGTTAGTGTGTATTCTAAGATTACTTTTTCATAATTGTAACGCTAGATTATTGTGGCTTGTAAAGCGATTTCATCAACTTTAGCAAGAAACTTTGGCCAGATGGCTGGTGAATGTGTGGTGCTGTCGATGGCTGCGCTGCCAGGGCCAGTAGGGCGCAAAGACGAGACCATGGGCAGCATGGCCGCAGATATCATTCACCCAGGTGTAGTTAGAAAAGGTCCCATGTCCACAGTCATGACCGACCACGAATATTGAGAAACCAATCATTCCGACAACAAAGTACCTCAACAAGAAATTTTCTTTTCTTGAAAGAGATCCCATATTTTTCTCGCTTTGTCTCTCTCTGTCAATCTCTTTTTGTATCTCTATGTCTCTCCATTAGTCACTCTATGCCTGTATTTTACTCTGTTTGTCACTCTCTGTTACTCTCAGTTTTACTCTCTCTCTCTGCCTGTCGAACTTCTTCTCTATCTCTTATTTAATCTCTCTTTCTCTTTTTTCTCTCTCTCGGTGTCTCTTTCTTCATCTCTCTTTTTCTCTTAATTAGTTTTCCTTGTTTGTAGGGACACAATCTACTTCCTGTTTTTTCGCTTCTTACGTTCATGTAATTTGTCATTTCAAAAGGATTGAAGTCAAACAAATTTCAAAAATTTTCCTTAAATATCATCCAACATCAATGTTTTCGATTGCCACACTTAAAAATAAGTAGAAAAATTTGTGTTGTGTTTCACCAGAAGATAATTCCGAGTATTCCGAGTGTTTCGAAGAGCGGTTGTGTCTTGTAGAGCAAGGCCAGGATGAGGAAGTCCAGAAGCAAATAAAACAGTGATAGCGGTAGGCTCTTCTCGAAGCATTTTTTTGGAATGCACGTCCTCAGCTCATCAAGCGATGGTAGTTTCTAGAGAAACAGATGGACGTGGTCAAGAAAACCATTATTCGGTCTCTTGCATAGAGTGCTTTTCGGATGATCATTCAATAAATTTATTGTTTTAATTCGAAAATATCAGCTTGCTGTCACTAGCATGGAGAAAGGAAAAAAAGGGCGCAATAAAGCATAGAGTAAGAGAAAAACAAGGAGAAAAGAAAGGGAACTTATTTGTGTGCGATTATTGCATTAGTTCAACAACATATGTATGTTTATATTTACAGAAGTTCTTCATTTTCATAGTTTTCTCTTCATTTGACTTTCTCGATCTCTAAATTTGTTTTTCGAAAAACTCTACATGGTAAGCACTTTCCCTTTTTCGTATCCTTCTTGGTCCCAATCTTTCTGGTTAAAACTGCGCCCTCTTCAGCTTTTTCGAATTTTTCTTCTCAATTTCCACGCTTTCTCCCAGTCTTCTCTGTGCATCCCATTGTTGTTATTGGAATCTGACTCTGAAAAAGCTTTTCTCATGAGAAAACGGATGAGAAACTCGTCATTTGCCTTTACTTCAACTGAATGGAATTCCCAAGCGAGTTTGTGTTTTCTTTTTCTTTATGTTATCCGAACTCTTACCCTTTTCATTTATTTGCGCCAGTAAACAAAGTTGAGAAAACTTTGAAATAGGAATTTTGTTAATTACATATACCAGTTTATATTTTCAAACGAACTAGAAAGAAAAAGAGAACTCACTTGATTGTATGGGTCGTTTTCCATTGCTGACACAAATTTACCTCGGCAGAGCTGGGGTTTTCCCAATAATCCTTCTATACTGGAGAACATATCACTTATCTCATTCAAAAATGGGTTATTGGTTTTAAAAAACTTACTCATTGATTGGATTCACTTACGCTTGTACCGTAAAAATAAATAGAACATCACTAACCGTAGCATGCACTTTCAAGTTCTGAATTTAACTTGGTAAACTATGTACATATGTATATACAGTACCAAGCAAAATTCTATCCAATTTAAGATTGCTCTCAGCAAAATTCTATCCAATTTAAGATTGCTCTCAGTAACTTTTTTTTAAAATCAAATTGTTCGGAACTTCGAATCATTTTTTCTTCATAGTATAACAACAAGTCTTGACGAAAACCACAAAAGTTGGCAAACAAAGAAATTAAATACAAGCGGAAAACAAGCTTTCACAGAATTGCCCACATTTGAAAAGCAACTATAATCAATCTACAGTACCTTAAAAAGAACAATCACGGGTCCGACTAACAAACAGGAGTTTCAATATTTCTAATACTTCGTTGGGAAAACCCCAAGCAGCAATAACTGTCCTACACCTCTGCGGCATGTATATACAATTCAGGAATTGTTTATTTACTAGTTTCTTTCCATAATAATAATACCAATTTTCTTTAAAACAGCAACTTCCGTGAAACAGAGGGAGATTATTCAGTGCAAAAACTTCAAGCCTGAAGACAAAGTAATTACACTTGCCTCTTTCCCCTTCCCGAAATGCAAGTTCCGGTAGCTCAAAGAATCTACGAAGACTGCATCAAAGCATGAAAATTATTTGATGAACCACCCTTTACTCACTAGTGTTGAATGTACACATCAAAAGTTACTTTTTAAAAAAAAAATTTCGTCTGGATTCTATTCGTAAAGCTTGGCGATTTCACTGGTGCTTTGAAGAACTAAACATTCACATTTACATTTGAACGTGAAAAAACACAAAAAAGGGTTTAAATGAGAGTCCCTCTGAGCTCGGACTTCCCATTCTCGACCTCTTTCTTTGAATGTTCCAGAAGTCGCTTTCCATCTATCTAATTTTCCTCTCACTGTCGTGCTCACCCTATCTCCCTCTTTCTTTCTTTCTCTATCACTCACTTTTTCGCTATCACTCAATTTTTCCTATCTTTTCTCCTTCTTTCACTCTCTCTCTATCCTTCTTTCACTCTCTCTCTATCTCTTTTTTTTTCATTCCTCAATTTTTTTCGCTGTTTCATGTTTTCCATTCAGAGGAGAAGATAGGGTGGGTTGGTGCTGAAACGGAATAGCAAGACAAAAAACTGAGAAAACTCAAGGCAGGAAAAAGCATAGACTAAAAAAGTTGATGAGTGGGAGGGAGAGGAAGAGAGAAAATAAAATAGTTGAAGAAAGAGAGGGACGAAGAGATAGTCGAATAGAGAGAATGAAAACGAGCGAAAGTGCGAGAGAGAGAGAGAGAGAGAGAGAGAGAGAGAGAGAGAGAGAGAGAGAGAGAGAGAGAGAGAGAGAGAGAGAGAGAGAGAGAGATAAAGAGAGTGAGAGATAGAGGAGATAGGTAGAGAGAGCGATAGAGAGTGAGAATAGGAAAGAAGAAAAAAAGAGTGGCACTGATCATGACTGAGGCATTGATGAGATGTTGAGATGGAGTATGAATAACATGTATGCATACCATGAGTATGTGTTGGACTAAACAACGCTGCACGAAAACGGAACAATTAAGTACTTTTTTGTGACTTGAGTGAAAGTTTTAAAGTTATACATATTGTATACTCTATCACAATGGGTTGAGTTTGCTGTGAGGGGATAATGGATCCAGGTTGAAGGTGTTGACCCGAGCGTGTCACTTTGATATTCAAATTGAGAAAAATTGAACAGTAAACTTGTTAAATATCATTAGAGACTTCAGAAAGCGTTCTATCACTGATTGCCGATATTGGATTTTTTTTTGACTAGAATGAACTTTGAAGAAAAAACATCGAAGTGTTCCGTTCACTCAAAAATAAACGCATGAAGACCGTTGAGAAAGTTTATTAAAATATTAACAGAATGTGAATTTTCGAGGTTTTTTTTCGGAAATTTAATAATGGTCGAGAGGTTTCAAAGTAGCGGAAACGAAAATTTTGATAGAATAAATTTGATTAGTTTTTATCGGTAAAATTAGTCACATTCGAAATAGCAACAAATGTTCGAGAAACTCGAGTAAGTTATGAAAACAACTTCTTGCTTTTGATTATACAAATAGATTGCGAATTCTATAAACATCTGTTGATAGGACTAGTGAAAATGGATTGATGAAGAAAAACACCGGAGTTCTTTGAATTACTCAATCACCAAATCACTCCCAAATCTGCGAACAGGTAACATACCTAGTTTTTAGAGCATTTGACTTTATATGGAGAGAAATGAGTTTCATGTTAAACCTAGCTAACGATTTAAACGGAGTCGAAAAAGACAAGCATTTCTTAAATTACAGCAGGGTCTTGGTGAATTCAGATTCAAGTTCCAAACTTTTCTGTTAAATGGTTCTTAAGTAAAATTTAAGCATTGTTTTAGCCGTTGACGATAAGTCTTTCTCCGTTTCCTAATGGTTACAGGGAACCAACTTGGCAGATTGACCCGTCGAGAATGGTCTCAATATCGAGCTCATCTTTTTCATTGTATAAGAAAAAAAGACTTAGTGACAATAAGACGCATTGAGGTGATTTGTGTCTAGCAAGATAAATCCTAGGATGGAAAGGGAGGCTTACCTGAGTCTGATTCTTAAGATGCATTATTCAAATACAAAACACATGGAGCTGTGTTGTACATTCTCTTGTTGTGAAGTAACATATTGATGGGTGTTATTGCGGGGATTGGCTTGCTGAAAGACAAAAAAATTTAGAAAGTGAGAGCTCTGAGGGAGCTGAAGAGAGAGAAAGGGAATTTTAAATGAGAGTTCGTCTCAGCGTACCTAAACAAAATGAGCTCGCCTTGACCGACCGTGAACTAAAGAATAATTCAAATAGCATACCCGGAAACTCGAAACCAACCGATAAAAGCGAGTAAGAAAGAGAGAAGGATAGAGAGAGAGAAGGATTGAGGGAGAGGAAGAGAGAAGGATAGAGAGAGAGAAGGATAGAGGGAGAGGAAGAGAGAAGGATAGAGAGAGAGAAGGATTGAGGGAGAGGAAGAGAGAAGGATAGAGAGAGAGAAGGATAGAGGGAGAGGAAGAGAGAAGGATAGAGAGAGAGAAGGATAGAGGGAGAGGAAGAGAGAAGGATAGAGAGAGAAGGATTGAGGGAGAGGAAGAGAGAAGGATAAAGAGAGAGAGGGAGAGAGACAGAGAAAGAGAGAAAGACAGAGAGAGAGAGGAAAAAGTGAGAGAAAGAGAGAGAGCAAAGGATAGAAAGAAATTATAGAGAAAAAAAGATAGAAAGAGTTGTTAGAAAGGAAATAAGAGAAAAGTATGAGATTTTGACATTTGCACTAGACTTTTCATGTGAACTCTTATCATCTTTGTCACTCCATTAATCACTCCATTGAGTTACTCTGAGAAATTTAAAAACTTGACTTGAAAAAAACTTGAGACATTTTTTAAAAAAAGCTCAAAATTTTACCTTTACACCTGCATACATTTTTAAAAATTTTAGATTAATAAAGGTTTTTCTCCAAGTTCTACTTTGGCGAAACAACTTTTTCCTCTCGTTGAGCTTTAACTGGATTGTATTTTTTCATCGAAACAGTCCGCACTTCTCTACCAAATCATCAATCGTCAAAATGCTAGCCTATAATTCGACAGTTTTTTTTGAGTGAACATTTCTTAATGTTTTTTCTCTAATTTTCCGCAGGAGTCTCCATGAAGTTTTCATTTTAAGATTCGTCATTGGGAGCCTCAAGACGGCTACTCTTTTTTGTTTCTTTAAAGATAAGAAAAGACAGGAAGATGGAGTGGTCTTAGCATTCCTCTTGAGATAACCTGTTCCAGCTCCTCATTAGCTCCAAACTTGATCCTTCATTGTGATCCAGGCCGATCTTTTTTCCGACTCTGAGAAATTTTCCAAAGCTAATTGAGAAAAGAACAATTCTTCGAGAGATATAGCTTAGCTAGGTTAGATAACTTCTTCCTTCCACGAGTGAAGCTAGTGTATAGCTTGCTTCTCTGTCTACAGAAAGATGTGCTTTTCAGAAATTAACGGATAAGTTTTTACTGTTTTTTTTTGCCAAGGCGAGATATCGTTCATTTGCGAATTCGCCAATCTAAATTATTCCCCACAGACACATTAATCTTTCTTCAAAAAATTATGTTATTAGGTTTTTGATAAAATACTAACAGCGATTTGATTAATTTCCGTTTTGTCAAAAAATAAGCCAGAAAATTCACAAAATTCTCTTTTTTTGCAAGGTTTATTCTCAAAATTCTTTTTTTTTTTTTTTTTTTTTATTCTCATTCTCTCATTCGTCTCCCTCCGTGCACGGTTGCTCCTCGCACCGTCTCTTCCCTCGTCTGTGAGAGTCCTTTCCCGAGAAGATTTGGCGCTCCGGGATCGTAGCGCCATCATGAGCGACAGAAGAATGAGATGGAGGGACTACTTTGCCAAAGCCGTTAGTCCCCAATTCCTAAGGAAGGCAGAGAACGCTGAGGAGTGGAGTCGTCACATGTCGCAACAGATCCCATAATCGATGATGTTATATTACCGATGTGGCTTGCTGATCTTGAGAAAGCGTTTAAATTTGAAAAAAAAAATTCTCAAACGCTCAGCCAGTGTTCTGTTCTATTAAAATGATTCATATAAGTTTATTATCTTTCTCTAAGTATTATCATGATTTAATCGCCAGCATTGTTTTTTTAAAGCGATTGTTCTAAAATTTTACTCTAAAAAAGCCTCACAGCTTGAGTTCATTTTAAATCACCGTTTTTGGAGCTACTAAAATTTTACACGCGAGAGTATGAATCGGTGGAGTTCCATAAGATGGGTCCCTATCATGCGTAGAAGCACTTTAAGCACTAGCAGATTTTTACCTAAGTTTCTAGAAAAAGATTAGCAAACTTTATTGAAATTTCATTCATTTTTTTTCATATAAGAAAGCAATGTGAGTGCAATGCCTTTTGCTGGATACTTTGTGATTGTTTGTAACATCTGTAATGACCCCGAGTTAAAGATGATGATGATAATAACATATTTTCTTCTTGTGTCTTTTTCTCTCTACGTTTAGAGCTTTTATGTGGATAATTGTGATCTTAGCTAAATCTTGTCACGGTGACGAGCTCTTAAGACACGGCGTTTTCGGCCTATGCTAGCAAGACCAAAGTGATATTGAAAAAGCAGGTTTGATCTTCAGAATGCTCGTCCTGTACTGGGTCCTGGGAGTTATAAGCAGACTACCGACAAGCGCAGGGTGCTTTGCAACGGGAAACGCCGGTCTGATCACAACTACAACAACAACGACAACCACTACAACTACAACTACAACTACACCTGCAACTACTACTACTACAAGTTTGCAGATTTTAAGTTATTTGCTTATTGGTGCTTCATCTAATAGAGCGTCATTCTGAAGACTTGTGGTGTGTAAAATACGCACTCTTCTAGAGTCTCTCTCTTCTAGAGTCTCTCTCGTTTTATCTCACTTTTTCCCAAGTCGACAAGTTCGATTGAAATCATGCAGCAATAAGCGTCGTTATTCGGTGTCACTTTTCTGGAAAGGTTCGCCGATGGAAGGTCGTAGATAAATAGTGGAAGGTTGTAGATAAATAGTGGAAGGTTGTAGATGAATAGTGGAAAAGCCAAATCGATGTATCAGCATCGTTTTATGATCGAAGCGTATTCATTTTTCTACTTCATTCAAACGCATTACTAACGATACCAAGCAGCATGAAGCCCTCGGTCACAGTTGGAAAAATTATTTTCAGTGTCAAAGGAGATGCCCACACTGCCTAGCTCAATTATTGACTAAGAGAAGTTTTTTAAAGAGGAAAGCCTTTAAAAAAAGAACATTAGTACTTTCAAGAGAGGTAGGCTTTGTGAATGGTTCAATTTTCCAGCGCTGTGTTCTTTTTGTTCACCATTGATGGCATTTTGTCCGGCGGGCATCACTCCTGCTTGCCGCCCTCTCACAGAAGTCAACATCGTGGTAAGGAATTTTTTTTCATATGATAATGGTAAATCAATTTCGGAATTTGGACGAAAAAACTGAAGTCTTTGAAACCGATTAACTTTACAATCATCAATAGACTAGTAGCTTTATCCATAGAAAGGAAACCATTTAAGATGGATGACCTTTTTTGAGTAACCCAAGGCATTGTCGATACGCTTATCTACCCCTGCTCATTCTCGTATGATCTACCCTGCTCATTCTCGAATGATCTACCTTGCTCATTCTCGAATGTAAAGACGCTGGATGGAGTGAAATCAATGCATTCTGAGAAAAAGTATGAAAGTAATACAATCGAGTTGTCAGAGAGCTGGAGTTAAAAAAATAGTCAAGCGTGCTGGGGCAAAATCTTGCCAAAAATGTCTTTTTGGATTTTTTTTTTCATAATTTATTTCGGTGTTTTTCTGTGAGGGTTTTCTATTGTTTACCAATGACCTCAAGTTTCATATTAACGACAGCAACCCATTCAACTAAGAAAAAAAATAGTATCTTAGAATTTTTAAGTAAATTCAAGCTTACTCGGAGCAGTCGTAAAAATAAGCTGCTTCACTTGGGAAAACTGGAGGAAAATTAGTTTCCATCGCTAGCTCACGAATGAGAAGGGTTGATTTAGTTAGAAACTTCGGCATCCATGTGTACTCTAAGCTGAGCTTTCAGCACAACATCAAAATTAAACGTGCTGTGTCTGTATATCTGACTAGATATATATGATTACAGAACCGGTTTACATCTGATTATCTTTAATTTGGAGAGAAGCTGTAGCAACTGTTCGAAAAGGTCTAAAGATCACGAACAACAAAAAATTCCAAAAAAATGCTTGCTCTTCTTGTGGAAATCCCAGGTCGAGTCAACGAATTCAATTTAGAGTTGCTGATCATTAGAAGAATCCGCTCCAATTTATTGATTGTTTTTCGATTGCTTTCTGACCGCAGAATCTCAGACGTTCAAAAAACACTTGAAGTTAAGAATCGGAATAAATCTTCGCATTTCAAACCCAAATTCAAAACAAGTTTGATGAACTATGAAAGAGAAAAAGCTTTACGGAATGGAGTTACAGCGAAACACAGAATGCTCGAGATTTTGAAGAACTCGGCAAGGCTCTCGAAAGAATTCATTATCTCAAATCCTGTTGCCCTACCGAACTTTCTGTTCGCAAAAGAAAGAGTGGGCACTAAGGAAAATGATGATATTTTCTCCCTATTTGATTCTTCGTTCCATCCTTGTGAGTAATGGCCTCACTAGCTATCCCGTGCTTAAAAATAAATTTAACTTAACATGGCGAACCGGTTGTTCCGACAAGGCGCTTTTTATAAAACCAGTCTTTTTTACAGCAAGTAAACTGCAGCGCTACTGTGACGTGCCCGAATTCGCTTTTCGTCTACGTTCCAGACTCTGGGTAAAATCTTTTTTGTTGCTCTCATTTAAGCGTTTTTGCTTAAATTTATTTCCTCTATTTTGACAAAAAAGTTTCACTGCTAAGCAAAATTTCTTACAATTAATACTTGAAAGTATATTATCGATTCAAAAGTTCTCATGAGGTCAAAACACTCAAAGAAAGGATAAAGTCCTGTTGGTATAAATGTCTTTTTACGATCTGATTAGCCAGAGATATTGTCCCTTCTTTGCAGAACTCTGACTGGAATAGTGGCAAGCCAACCGCTTCAACTCACCTGTAATATGAACACTGGATTGTATGCTAATCCCAATGTGCCCGAAACGTCCTCTGTCTACTGCTAGTAATTACGTTTAAATTTTGAGTGGAAAAACTTCGGTTCTTTAAGCCTATTATTCCAATATTATTAGTTATTAGTTTTTGTTCTCATCCTTTTGTCTTCCTGTATGCGTTGTTCTTCGCCGGCTTAAGTCAGCGTAGGGTCCGCTGCTCTAGTTGTTGTATGGACCTTAAATTGTGCATTACCATGTGTACGTGTGTAGCTCAGTAGGAAGAGAATTCGCTTGGAATGCGAAAGATCACGGGTTCGGTTCCCGTCACACCACACGATTTTTGCACAAGTTTCTATGAACAATCCGCTCCTCTGTTCGGTTTTAAAAATCCGTTGCTTGAGATCAGCGAGGACTTAGGTTTAATTTTATTTACATAGTGATAAAGATAAAGTGCTGGTCAAAACATTAAGAACGTTGACGTATTTATCCTGTGCTATATTTAGAGGAGTAAGCCACTTTTCTCCGTGGAAAATTTTTCTATACATTTTTTTGTTTCTAAACAGATAAGATCTTCTACAGTACGGTTTTTTTCTCTGAATTTCACATATGTTGTAGATTATTGCAAGACAAATGAAGTATCAGAAACTTGTTCTTGACTTTGGAACAAAATTGAGTTTAAATTTAGCAAAAATACTAGGCATTTTCTTCCCGTCTCTCGATTTCTTTCCAATGCGATACGCTATTTCGCGGACGACTATAACTTTCTTATCGGTCCAACCCTAATACATTTTGGCGAACAGTCAGAGATGATTTCAGCTTATACGGGGAAAACATGAACAATTCAGACGGTATCATCTGAATAGCTTTCGCAGAGTACGGAGAGGTGTGTTGTTGAATGCAGATGCCCCGCAGTAGGCATAAGGGGTCGTTTGATAATAAGGTACGTTTGTTTGATAATTAGTCGTGTCCGGTGCTGCTGAGGTGTCCTCGGTGACAGTCCCTTCCTCTTCCCCCAGCTCTTTCTCTGTCTCTGCCAAGTCTCCGGTTCCCCGCAGAGTCCCACCAGATGTTCCGCCGTATATGTAAGAGTCTGGGAAAGCAGACTGTCCAAAGACGGATGCTTCAGGAAAGTCTTTTGGAAACGGCCAGTACGAAGGCATCTGCAAGCAGCCGCGACATTAATCTCTAAACGATGAGATCATCGGCGCGATGACCTCATACCATTCAACTTAGGCGAAAATTTTGAAAGATGATGTCACCTTGACTAACTTTTTTGGAAATAAAAGGTTCTGTACGAAATTCCATTTTTAGAACTATTTCAATCTAGTTAGTAGAGCAAAATTACAAACCAGTCAAGTTTCATTACATTTTTCTTACGGGCATACCCAGTGACAGAGTCAATGTCTGCGCTCTGCCCTTTTCTTATTACACGGACTCCATACTTCATGTTCAACCAAAAACGTTAAGTTAAATGCTTTTTTTAAAGTACGGAAACAAAATAGATTGCAATCAGTTAGTATTTTAAGATTCATTTGGAGAGAAAGACGGCATTTGAAATGGGCAATTACCGAAAGGAGGCAAGAAGGAGGCAAGAAAGCGGGAGGCATGAGGGAGGCATGAGGACGCCTTGAGTGAGGACGCCTCGTTAGCTAAGCCGTACGGCCTCGTTAGCTAAGCCGTACGGCCTCGTTATCTTAAACTTTTACTAAGACTAAGCGTTTTTTAATGTAAAAATATATTTTAATATGAAAATAAAACGCGCGGCCTCACTCATGCCTCCCTCATGCCCCCCGGTTTCTTGCCTCCTTCTTGCCTCCATTCGGTAATTGCCTTTGAAATCTCATCTTCTCGTACTTTAAAATATTATTTCGTGTGTTCTCGCAAGAACATCTCGTACCTCACTGATCCAACATTTTTGGGCCAAGAAGGTGCGAGAGCCATAATCTCATCGTTAAATATTTCAGTTTAAATAACACTGACTCGATGATCTCATTCATCGAGCAATGATCTCATATTTACAGATACATCGCACGATCGCTTAACTTTGTTTGAGAGATTAATGTCGTAGCAGGTCTTTTGCTAGTTTGATTTTTGGACGGGTTTTTGAAGATTTAAACAACCTAAAGTGCGGAAATCTCATTTTAAACTCAAGTGTACTCATTTTAAACCTTTTTACCGTTTTCAGAAGACAAGCATAAAGAAGATAGGATACGTTTAGGTACGTATGTATGTTTGTATTCGTATAGCTACGTTTTACTCAGAAGAGAACACGAGAGATTCCGGAGCGAGAATTATTCGGCCATCACTCCATTCCTCATTCAAGCGTTTCCAAAGTTCGCATAATTCGAGTATCGGTAGGATTTTCTGTGGGCTATCGAAAATAAAAAAATATTTTAAATACATAGAGGAGCTCGGAACTCTGTGTACAAGCGATCTAGCCCAGTCTCTCATTTCACTCTTTCTAAGCCCAAAAGCACCAAAACCGTTTGACAACAGTGAATAATAACAGCGCAAATGTAGAACCCAACTAAAACTTTATGCCGGATCCATTAATACCAGATGTGTAACAAAACGTTAAGTATTCGAGGAGTTCTAGCTCCTCAGTTCGTGTGGCATCCATTGCCCGAGCTTGTGTACTTTACCGAACTCGTGAAGCCCGTTCTCGATTGTGGTGTGAAAGAACTCGAAGTCCTCTGCAATCTCGTAGCAAGTTCGTTTGGGATAGACTTCGACAAAGGATCAAAGAGCCTCAAGATCGAACTGGCGAGGCCGTTCTGGACAGTCCCTGTCTTCCAGCGTGTGGTCGCCTTGCTTGAATCGACTGAACCAAGCCTGGCACTGATGTTCACTGAGGCATCCTTGCCCGTATGCCTGACATAATTCTCGAAGTGCTGCGGCAGCGATCTCGCCCAGCTTGAAGCAGAAGAGAAAAAACGCCCGTAGTATCAGTTTGTATCAACTCGCACCATCAGCCATTCGAAAAGCTAATAGAATGAGATGAGTGAGAGAAATAAGCTAGAAAGTCAAAACTTCATATACCTTAACTGAAGAAAGTTCTAGAAAACTTCGAAAAAATAATTGAATTTTTTCAAACCGAAATAATTTTCTTGCGCACCATATAAAGAAAGAGGAAAAGAAGAAAAAAGAGAGGGAGAGAAATAAAACAATCAGGTAGAACACATTGAAATCTTAACCGTTGTCAGGAACGGGTAAATTGGCGCACCCTGCAGTAACTGTTTTGTGTTACTCTCTACGAAGAACTTGACACACATTCAAAACTGAAATAAATAAATCTTCAAACGAAGACAGAGAAGTTCCCCCAAGCAGGGTAAAGTTGTGGAGATGGCCAACATTGCCGCCTGATGCAAGAAGAAGAATATTTCATACGAAGGCATTGAAATTAAGTGAGTGAGGAGAGAAAATGAGACTGGTGAGGAGAGCCTGAAGTTGCCTGACACAGGAAGAAAGAGAGTAGGGAGACGAAGGCAGCAAAGCTGCTTAAGGCAGAAAAATGGTAACAAATGGTAGGGAAGCTGCCTGAGCTAAGCTAGTTGAGACTAGTAGAAGACAAGGAGCATGTGAAGTGAGGACGCCTGAGCTAAGCTAGCTGAGACTAGTAAAAGAGAAGGAGCATGTAAATTGAAGCTGCCTGAGCTTAGCTAGCTGAGACTAGTAAAACAGAAGGAGCATGTGAAGTGAGGACGCCTGATCTAAGCTAGCTGAGACTAGTAAAAGAGCAGGAACATGTGAAGTGAGGCTGCCTGAGCCAAGGTTAGTCTTAAAAACATTGGCTAACAGTAAAGTGACAAGCGTTCCTTCATGGGGAACGCTAGTCTAACTTTTTGGAGGAGTAAAGAGATATTGAAAACGTCGCACATTGATCTTTAGCGCAAACTATGTCTAGTTTACGAAGAAAAAACCTTCAAAGCTTATGGACGGTCCCATACTAAACGGGGCCGTTTACGTCTCGATTTAATACGGTACTTTCTCACTACACAATACTAGTTTTCTCTTCAGTACTTGATAACTTAAGAAAAAAAGTACATTTTACACGTAGAAGCTTTTCACTGAAACCAAAAAACTACTGGATTTAGTCCAGTTTTAGCAGAAAGCGTTAAGATAATCCATTCGGCTCTCATTCTAAGCGGCAAAAGAGCGGTTGTTTCTCTACCTCGACTCTTCTTCCTCCACTCATAAGCATGGTTGAGCTCGGTTTCTAGCAGGATTTTTACACCTTGAGACCGTATCGTTCAAAACATAATCTACATTCTCTCATCTCTACGTTCAACGTTCTCGCTCGTGCTTCATCAGGAATTATATTGATAACAGAATTGTGATGAATTGTATGACTTATGACGCTTAATTTCTATGACATTCATTATGAACCGAATAAAAAAAGCCGACTTAAACTTGAAGCTTGAGACCCCCCTTTTTCCTTCTTCAACCGCTTTTTTCCAGAGAGCGAAACACCGATAACGTTATCTTCCAGCTAGTCTAGCTAGATTTTCACACAGAGCTTGAAATTAACTAAATGTAGCAATCGTGAATGTTATCAACAAAACCCTTCTACCTTGAAATTAGTTTCTCCATTTCGTGTCTGTACATGGGTTAGAGACATCGTGACTGAAACCACTTAGTTGCTTAGTTAACGCTTTCAGTTTGAACTGAGATTTTTCCGGCATAGCCATACAATATTTTTCAATAACAAAAAAGAATTATTCAAATAAAATAGTTTCCTTTCTCTGAACTTTTTTCTTCATATAATGTGTGTGGGAAGTATGTAAATAAACAGATGTGATCTATTATAAGAACAAGGCCTATGAGCCTTTCATATAACACTATCGCACGGAATTGCAATGTGTCCCCGTGGTGTAATGGTAACACGCGCTCTCGGTTTGAGTCGAGATGGTTGGGTTCGATCCCACTCGGTGGACTAGCTTTTTTATTGTGCGATAGCTCAATCATTTGTCGATGTGATCTACAGTTTTTGGCTACAAAAACCTATGAATTGGGGTTCCAGAATGAGAGTTGTAAATACTTGCAAAATGGTATAAAACAAGTGGATTGCTCAGTGAACAAATAAGCATGCGAAATGATTGCAACTTAGCAATGTACTCTTTCTAAAAAAGTAGTATAATTGAAAACTTATAGAGTTTTCTATTTTGCAGACTGCAAGTTCTCTTTTTTCACCAATTCAAATGTTGTATGTATGCGATTACGTCACTAATCGTACAATAGAAACCAGTCTTACTGGTAAAGCACAAAACGCGTATCATACATAGTAAGCGACTATCTCTTTATCTGAAAAGCAAGAAGATTTTTCTCTCTTTTGGATTCGCTACCGATCTCTCACATTTTGTACCCATGGAGACCATTCGGAAATAGGAAAATCTTATGGCTCATGGAGGAAATATTGAAGCAAAGGTGGCATGAGAATAAGTAATAATTGAAACGTTTAGCACACTTGTGTTTCGAGTGACTTTCTGAACAGATCATGTCAGCAGAAACTCGTGTTAAAATCACTTAATGCGCAATAACAATACCCGTCTCTTGGTTTTTCGAGCGAGTGAGCTAGTGATGACGCCATCTATTGCTCTTTAGAAGGTATTAAAAAAAGGTTGGGATTCACCTGCACGAGGAACAGTTTGGCGTAATCATCTCCGACGAAAACGTTTCCGTCGTCATCAGTCTCCCAGCCGGCTGCCTTCAAAATCGGTTCTTTATTTCATTCTTTTCTTTTTCTCTTTCCGCTTTCTTCATGCTCCATCTTTCATCGTATGTACCAGATCATGATTTTTCTAGATCAGCAGTATCTTCTTTTCATTCTATCTCTCAAGTTTCTTTTCTCTCGTTTTGTTTCTAGATTATTATAGTTTGGGTGACGCGGAAGTAAACGAGTTATTGTTAATATAATAAAGTGAATAAACATAAGAAAGGTCAGCACCAAAGTACAATGCAACTACAAAGAAGATGGTGCAGAAACCTGTTTCGCCCCCGCTCAGACAGGCTTCTACACTATGTTTGATTGTTTTTTGTTTTGTTATTAAAACCTGTTTTCTTCAATGAAACATTCTTGCATTCTCAGGACACACTTCTGAATTAGTGCTATTTTACTACTTTTAGCAATCTTGCCACAGATAAAATTGAATACTCACTTTTTTTTCAATTAATCTGCATAAGTCGTAGATCAATTTAGTTCTTAAAAAATTTTAAATTCAAATTTCATTTGGATATGAATGCCTATTTGTTTGCGTTTCCTGCCGAAAATTGATAGACGAAAGATATTTTTAAGTTTTGAATTCAGATTTTTTTTCAGTTCTTTAGATTTAAGCATCAATTTATAATATTATTACGCGCCTTTTTTGAAAAAAACAAAACAAAAAAAACGAAAACGGTCAGAAATGACCGTTTTCGTACCCTCAATGATGGGACAATTGTGATTTCAGAACAAGGCCATGTCTTCACGCCGACAAGAACATGTGTTATTGCAAAGGCGTATTAAAGCTTTGAACTTTGACTTTGAAAATAACTCCGATTTGAAGGGAGTCTGAAGATGTATTGCAGCGCATTACAGCTCATGCTGCACATTCTTTAAAATGAGAGAAGCCTCTTTCACGATTCCTCAAGAGCCTGAGCTCAAGCTGCTGCCCCGCCATGGGTTCCGTCTTTACGAACTTAAGGTTCAAGTTATACTAAAATCATACTTACGGCTAAGTTTCCCTGCTTGTTGGATCAAAAAAGATTTAAATCATATAAAAAAGTTATTCAATTAATTGCACCTGATAAGCATTTGTCGTAGTGGGTACGTTTGGATCGTCCGTTGTTTCGTCTTCGGAAGTATCACTCTTTTGCTCTTCCGGACAGTTTGCATCGAGCTTCAAAGCCTTCTTGAGGGCACTCAAGTCCAATAGATCCGCAGAAATTGAGGAGAAGGTGAGCGAGAGAAGAAGTAGACTAGCAAACATCACTGAAAAAGAACTAAAATGCGTGGATAACGAATTTTATCTCAGAACTGGATTGATAACACACCTCGATTGTGGAGAGAAACGAGGATTAGCAGAAAGTGAATTTGATGGGCATTCCAGTGTACGGATCGATCTATAGAAAGGTATTTCGTAATCATTCTACCAAGAAGAAGTGGATCTAGTGCTTCTCAATCGCCTTATGTCTATTTTTAAGCTCTACTTTTGAAAATAGAATATATCTCTTCTTTAAAAAAAAAACCAGTTGAGCGTGTCAACTAGCAATAGTTGAAGATGTATCAACTGTTTTGGTATCTAAAATTGCAACCACCAACTTCAGGGTAATCTCAGCGAAATCCTAATTCCGTGATCTCGCTCTTCACGAAATCCTAATTCCGTGATCTCGCTCTTCACCAATGAATATCTCGGCAACCAGTGAAGAATTCGAAAGAATTGATCACCGTAAGCGGGCCTGAAGACTAATCTCCTAGCCTAGTCGTCAAGACCCTCTCAGAAAAAACCAGTCGACACAAACGGCCGTCCACTCTAGAAGAAACGAATCTTTCCAAATGAGCAAGAGCAGGCTCGCCCGTCGTAGCACTTCCAGTAAGTGCCGCAGCGCACGTGGATGAAACCGGTTCTCGGACAAGGCAACGACTGCGTATCTCTGGACGATAAGAAAATATTTACAGCCACTCTTTCGCCAAAGTAATTACAGCCTCTCTAATGCGTATCAAGATATTCACAGACGATGTTAAGTTGTTCACCTGCTTTAATGAATATAATTATCATGCCAACTCTCAGCTGCGTTCAGCAATGATCCGGTTTAAAGAATATTGTGATTAAGGGCAATTGAAAGCAGCTGAGCAAAAGTGTAACTTTCTCTATTTAGGTAAACACAACCCTTGGTTCCCATACATTTGAACACTTTGTTCACAAAATCAAATTCTGTTCATGATCTGGGTGTTCTAATACATAGATTCGTCCTTATCATTTAGCTATCATTATGAGAACGTAGGTCGTAAAGCTTTATATACAGTATGCCTTTTTCGAATTATGTACAGTTCCATCAAACATGTACAGTTCCATCAGTCTACTAAAGATGTTATGAATCTTATGTTCTTCCTATATGCGAATTTTCATCAACGATCTGGTCTCCTCATTTGAAAAAAGATATAAAAAGCATGGAAAAAATTCAAAGAGTGTTCACTAAGCTACTCTTTTGTAGATGTGGTCAAGACTCTTCTTCTATTATTATAATACTTATCAGGTCTGTTTAATTATTTCGAATTTGTCTTCTGTCGTAACAGAAGAATTGTATATTTATTTATTTATTTAAGCAACATTTTTCAATGCAAAAACAGTTTCCAGAGAATTAATAACTCATAAAGCGTGACATGATGAACATCATGTAAACAGCGGACAATGAAATTCTCAAAAGAAAGAACACTTCCTTTTAATCAACAATATGAATATTGAATAACTCAGCCATACTTTCTAAAAAATGATGATTTCTCCAAAAAATTTCTAAAGGCAGCGAAATATGTATTCTGCAAAACTTCTCTAGGTAATTTAGCGAACATACGTGAAACTCTTATAGGGAAAGAATGAAAACGAGCCGTGTTACTTTCTTTACTTTCTTTAGAATGTCGTTATTGTTTTGTACGATGTTTAAAGATTTGATCTGTTTCAATTATTGAAAGGTTATTATAAAATTTCTAACCCATTTTCACATCAGCTTGAATTCTTCTCAGCTAAAGGGGCGAAAGATTGAGGCTAGCTAATCTATCTTTGTATGATGGGAGAGAATGTGGGTAATTGGAGTCGGGAAAACCACGATAGAAGACAATGTTTGTAAAGGATTTCACAACTTTTCAATCAACTTCATGTCTTTGGCATAATATGGGTTCCAAAAGCTAGTTGGAATTTATAAGTGAGGTAAGACATATGTTTAAAACGTTTGAGAAGTATCTGGGAATCGTCGATAGAAACTTCTCGAAACAGAGAATGCATTGCTGCCGTTGCTCTGGAAACCCTGTGAGTTACTGCTTGGCTTCGACGAAGAGACGGAACGATTTGGATTTCGAGATCCCTATATGATCTAACATTTGACTTTAAAATCATCCGAAATGAAATAGATATAAAAGTTTGTGAATTTTATGTTGTTTTTTTAACATTGTAACGATGGAACGTCTAATTTCAATTTTCATATCCCTTTGACTAGAAAGAAGTTGACTCTCAAATCTTTCGCGGTGAGAACTGCTAGATGGATGAATAGACTACCTTCTGAAATCATGACTTCGCCATGTTCTCGAGTGTTCAAGAATAGGTTAAAACGCTTAGAATTCTGAGCCTTGATTGCTACTTTTAAAGATGCATAAAAGTAAATTTTGTTCTTGTGATTTGTTCCGGTAACTCGTTTTGGTTATGATCGGTTTTGTTTTATTACAATTCAAATGTAAAAAATAGGTGCATCACTTGCTATCATTGTTAATTTTTTTTGTCACATTAAACTCTATGTATGAATTTTAAAAAAAACATTATGAATCGCTACAGACGATTCGTGTATTATCGACACAGACGCATGGAAATAAACGTCTATTCGGATTTTAAAAGGACTGCGACCAAAAACAGAAGAAACGCAGCTAGAAGTCTCCAGAATTCAACTCGAGGACCTTTGCCGAATCGGTTCGCCAATTGTGGCTCCGCGGATTCAATATTTAGTAACCGATTTGCCTTTCAAGGCCCGCATCATAGATGTAAGCTTCCTTCACTGTTATCATCAGACAATATACTTACCAATTTAAAGATTTACTGGTAAAAACAATGTTTTTGGGAGTTCAATGCGCATTCCTCAAAAATCAAGAGATTATAAAACATTTGACATGGGATGGAATTGTTCGTTAATAAGCTTCTTGAATGTTTGAGAATTGAAACAAAAATTTGATGAGAGAAGAGTTTTTATTTCGAAAACCTACTCGCAAAGGAACACTTGGATGTCGTCTAAGAAGTTTTATAAATGGAAGTTTCTGTAGCGAGTGCATCAGATCATTTTATGGAAGCAAATTGAGATCTACTGAAACGAATCAATTGAAATAATAATATTTTATCACAGCTCAGAGAGTCCAAAAAAGTTTTGCTCCATCTTTCATGTATTTTATGAAGACTTAGAAACAATATTTTGTTTTGTGTTTTTCTGGAGTTTTTTTCACCGTTAAACTTGATGGGAGATCGTTAGTTAGCGGATGCTTCGTCGACTTTGAGTCAAAGTTTCCTTCAAACAGCCAAATGTGAAGGCTCAAAAAATACAAATCTTTACAAGCTAAACTTACTTGTTTTCGTGTGATTGTGAACTGAAATTTTCTTTTATAATTTTTCCAATGTTATGATTCCGGATACGGGTGTTCCGCTTCATCAAAGCCGATTTGAATCAGTGTATTTTTATTATAAATAATGCTCTTAAAGCTCATAAAGACTTGCAAGCATTAGGATATGGTTATCTTTGATTAGCGCTCAAAGTGTCTCAAAAGGGTCCTGCTAAAAGTCGAGTTCAACCATGCTGATTAGTGGGATAGAAATGGAAAGCCGAGTTGAAAAAACACTAATTTTGAAGAAAACACTAATGAGCAGCATGAGAACTGAACTCAAAACTGGAAAGCTGCCAGATGGATTGTCTGGTGCACCGACTTAGCCAGCCGCTGCTCGTCAGCTTCTCGAAAGTACCATTTTCAAAGGAAAAAATCATGAATTATTGTTCGCAGGAGAAAAAGTGATCCATATTTATCATTTCTACAAGCTTAATAGCGTCGGAAGTGTTTTCACTTCAAAGATTCGGAAATTTTCAGTCACATGACTGACGAGCTTGTAAGAAATTATCATCGGCATTTCTCAAGGCACCAGATAAGTTGTGTCCCATGTCTGATTTTATTCTACCCATTTTCGTGGTATCTTCTTTCTTTCTCTCCCCAAATTTCCTTTCTCTTTTCTTTTCTTTTTGCTTTTTCTTCGTCTCTTCTTATCTTTACTCTTCTCTCTCACGGTCTCTTTCTTTCTGTATGTGTCTCTCTCTCGCTCTATTCCTCTCCGTCTCTCTTTTCATTCTCATCATCTACAAATCTACTTCACCAAACCACTAACTTCCCTTTTGTTTTTTTCAATGAGTCCCTTTTGTACTAATGAGTCCATTTTGTACTAATGAGTCCCTTTTGTACTAATGAGTCCCTTTTGTACTAATGAGTCCTTTTTGTACTAATGAGTCCCTTTTGTACTAATGAGTCCCTTTTGTACTAATGAGTCACTTTTGTACTAATGAGTCCCTTTTGTACTAATGAGTCCCTTTTGTACTAATGAGTCCCTTTTGTACTAATGAGTCCCTTTTGTACTAATGAGTCCCTTTTGTACTAATGAGTCCCTTTTTTAATGAGTCCCTTTTGTACTAATGAGTCCATTTTGTACTAATGAGTCCCTTTTGTACTAATGAGTCCCTTTTGTACTAATAAGTCCCTTTTGTACTAATAAGTCCCTTTTGTACTAATAAGTCCCTTTTGTACCTTTTGTACTCTTTCCCTGCACTGAACCAAAAATTTGTTACAGAATTATGGGATTGTCTCAGAAAAGACAAAGAAGAGGCACTGTGACGCCCAAAAAAAGAAACTTCACATCGATGCGCTAACCTGTACAATTGTTTCTTACCGCCAGCAAAACAAGCATGTAGATCATGAATAGTATTAGAGACGTACATATTTGTACGCTTTGAAAAGAGAATCGAGTGCTTGTGAAACAAAAATAGAGTATTCCATAAAAGCAGAGAACAAGTATCACAATTTTTTTTGTTTGAAGATCTGTGACTGGTTTCAAGACTTTTGTTTTCCCAAACTCGTTATCCAGGAAAACATTAGCCCGGATAACATGTTAGCCCGGAAAACTAGTTATCCCGTTCCAAGAACAATCTTTTGTTCGGATAGCGTTTTACACAAAAAAAGTTATCCCGGAATATTGTTATCCGGGAAAACACTGACTCACTTTCTGTACAGTCTCGAAAGTTGCATTTTTTAAAAAGTGTTTTTGTACTGTTTTATCGCCTTTTCAATTACAGTGACGCTTTGTTGAGATGAGAATGTTCAATTTACAAATATCTACATAGTTCTCTTCTTTTCTCTATCTAAGGCTCAAGCTTCAAAGGTTGAGCTCAAGCCATTCTTTTTTATAATGCAAGGACATTCACGACCGCCTAAACCATATTTCTATTAGCGTAGCGAGGTTACAGCAGCCTTCGAAAAGATAAGCCGTCGCTTGCAACCTTAATTACATAAAGGAAACAATGTAACTGGTTCATGAGGCTCTTATCCTAAGCGAATAACTTTGTAGAATGCTGGAGTCACCGCTTCCAAGTTGCTTCAAATTTATCGTTTACCTCTTGAAAGCTGACTCACTGATCAGTGTGATGAGTGTGCTCTAGTGTCGAGCACCGGATTCTTTCCACATGTTTCTTGGGTACAAAGGGCTTTCACACGTCGGATACTTATTAGATCCATGTATTCATTTATGAAAAAGACAAAGAGTTAACTCACAATTAACAAAAAACATGGTTTTGGTAAAATGAGTGTTGTCATAGTGAATAAATATAAACATAGACAGTAATTTTTTTCATTAAAGTGGCAGTTTTTTAACGTATTGATATTATAGGTTCAGGTAGAACGGAATCGTAAGGAAGCTCTCTTATTTTCTTTAGTAAAAGTTCTGAGGAAGGGTTTTCGATTATAGTGTACGGCAAATAATTCCACACGGATATCGATCGAGAGGCACACGTAGAAAAACGTGAAGGCACACGTAGAAAAACGTGAAAAATGAGTCCATTTTGTACTAAAGAGTCCCGTTTGTACTTATGAGTCCCTTTTGTACTAATAAGTCCCTTTTGTACCTTTTGTACTCTTTTCCTGCACTGAACCAAAAATCTGTTACAGAATTATGGGATTGTCTCAGAAAAGACAAAGAAGAGGCACTGTGACGCCCAAAAAAAGGTGAATTACATAGAACAATTCCACGTCTCTTCTTATCTTTACTCTTCTCTCTCACGGTCTCTTTCTTTCTGTATGTGTCTCTCTCTCGCTCTATTCATCTCCGTCTCTCTTTTCATTCTCATCATCTACAAATCTACTTCACCAAACCACTAACTTCCCTTTTGTCTTTTTCAATGAGTCCCTTTTGTACTAATGAGTCCATTTTGTACTAATGAGTCCCTTTTGTACTTATGAGTCCCTTTTGTACTAATGAGTCCCTTTTGTACTAATGAGTCCCTTTTGTACTAATGAGTCCCTTTTGTACTAATGAGTCCCTTTTGTACTAATGAGTCCCTTTTGTACCTTTTGTACTCTTTTCCTGCACTGAACCAAAAATCTGTTACAGAATTATGGGATTGTCTCAGAAAAGACAAAGAAGAGGCACTGTGACGCCCAAAAAAAGAAACTTCACATCGATGCGCTAACCTGTACAATTGTTTCTTACCGCCAGCAAAACAAGCATGTAGATCATGAATAGTATTAGAGACGTACATATTTGTACGCTTTGAAAAGAGAATCGAGTGCTTGTGAAACAAAAATAGAGTATTCCATAAAAGCAGAGAACAAGTATCACAATTTTTTTTTGTTTGAAGATCTGTGACTGGTTTCAAGACTTTTGTTTTCCCAAACTCGTTATCCGGGAAAACATTAGCCCGGATAACATGTTAGCCCGGAAAACTAGTTATCCCGTTCCAAGAACAATCTTTTGTTCGGATAGCGTTTGTGTAGAGAAAGTTATCCCGGAATATTGTTATCCGGGGAAAAACTCTGACGCACTTTCTGTACAGTCTCGAAAGTTGCATTTTTAAAAAGTGTTTTTGTACTGTTTTATCGCCTTTTAAATTACAGTGACGCTTTGTTGAGATGAGAATATTCAATTTACAAATATCTACATAGTTCTCTTCTTTTCTCTATCTAAGGCTCAATCTTAAAGGTTGAGCTCAAGCCATTCTTTTTTACAATGCAAGGACATTCACGACCGCCTAAACCATATTTCTATTAGCGTAGCGAGGTTACAGCAGCCTTCGAAAAGATAAGCCGTCGCTTAAACCTTAATTACATAAAGGAAACAATGTAACTGGTTCATGAGGCTCTTATCCTAAGCGAATAACTTTGTAGAATGCTGGAGTAACCGCTTCCAAGTTGCTTCAAATTTATCGTTTACCTCTTGAAAGCTGACTCACTGATCAGTGTGATGAGTGTGCTCTAGTGTCGAGCACCGGATTCTTTCCCCATGTTTCTTGGGTACAAAGGGCTTTCACACGTCGGATACTTATTAGATCTGGCCAAAAAAACCTGATCTATACCAATCAACTGGTTTTTACTTCATCTATCTACCTTAGAATACAGGAGAGCAGATGCCGAGTTTTCTTTTATCCATAAATGCATTCATCGTAATTTTGAAATTGATTATTCTTCGCCGTTTCTTATTAGCCTCATAGTGGTTGTACGCACTCTCAGAGATTAGTTCTTCTCTTCAATACTAAGAAATCGAATGCCACTTGTGCCTCCCGCATACTCAATGTTTGGAATGATTTGCCTGTCAATACTGTAACATTAAAATCATCCATAGCCTTCAAAAATGCCACTTTGAAGTTACCTACTGATACTATTTTTCCCGAATCGTTTCTCCCTATATAGGAGAATGTATTTTTCAGCTTCTCTTCATCTTTTCGATGAATCTTGACTACTTTCAAGTACTTAGCCTCAGAACTGCTGTAATTTACTTTCTTTTTTGAAGCATTGATCCCACATCCGTGGCAGTCATCCGTTGCCATGCTTTTATATGCGTACATGACTCCTAGAATAAAGAATTGAATTGAATAAGTGGAAGATTTCGATATGATTTGTACGATACAGTTTCGAGGTGTCCAATTTTTGCTAAAAGCCGGGCTCTATCTTGTCGATCAGAAGAAATGAGGCGAGTAGATAGGAAATAATGTTAATATTATCTTATCTGATGCTGAGTTTATATTATCTTTTCCTGAAGTCAGATAAAACGTTAGACGTGTTATATATTTCGATATATTTCGATATATGTCGATATATATGTTATATATTTCGAAGAGTTCGGTAGAAACGTTTTCCGATCCAAAAGTCGCAAATTTCTCGATTCAAATCTTACCAATAAAAAACTATTTTTATAAAAAAAAAAGTAAAAAGGAGAAAAACCATAAACGCTAAGAAAATTTTTTTAAAGTCTTTTTGTACTAAAACAGAAAGGAAAAGAGAAAAAAGTTTCAAAAGTGCTTGGGAAACTGTTTTCCTGACTGTTATCCTGGGGTAACCCCGGAAAACAAATTCGTACAAAAGATCGCCCAAGAAAACTAAAGTTTCTTGGAACCCAAACACGTAAAAACTAAAAAATTTAGTCGAGATAACACTTTAGTTCGTACTAAAGATGTTCTTGGAACCGGCATTAGATAGGTTAGACTCTACCCGCAGGACGGGTCAAGTAAAGATCCTGGTTGGAACATCCTGGTTGGAACATCCTGGTTGGAACATCCTGGTTGGAACATCCTGGTTGGAACATCCTGGTTGGAACATCCTGGTTGGAATATCCTGGTTGGAACAACCTGGTTGGAACAACCTGGTTGGAACGTCAACGCTGAGCGTTTGTGTCAAGTTAGAAGATTTTGTGTGTTTGTTTTTTTTCAAAGTTTCATCTTTTTATCAAAAAAGTTATTTCTCTGTTTTTTTGATGTCTCATTTACAGGGAGATCCTGGGAAGCGAGAGGTGAGTATTTCTTTAGAAACTTTTCATCGAAGGTAGTATACCTGTTTAATCGAACAATTTATTTGTGAGCTTTTTTCCTGTTTAAATAAACCACTTTCAATTAAATTTTGCTGCAATTTTACTCCTGTTCTTTTTTTGAAAAGAAAATATTTCATTTTTACTTTCTCGAGTTTCATTTATCATCACGAAGCAAAGCCACTCAACCTTCTGAAATTTAAGTTTCAGCTTCTGAATTTGGAATTAGTTACTTTTATTCATTTATCGATACATCACTAAACCTTCAACTTAAAAAGTGCGTTAAAAATTATGGCCCATTTCTTCTTTTGATGTGTTCCACATTTTCTGTTTTGATGTTTTCCACATTTTCTTCCACATTTTTTTTTAGCTCACTTTGATGTAATGGTAACGCGATTTCAATACCGGTCAGGAATAGAGAGTATCATTATAGAAAAATGGTAAAAGAGGTTATAAATAGAATTTACAATTATGATATCACTGATAAGACTGTAATGTAGCAGAAGTTTGTTTCGCCCCAAAGTATGCAGAGTCGATAATCGTCAACTTTTTCTAACTTCGAATTTTTTTCTAATTAAAACTGTGAAAAAGTTCTTACGATGTAGCGAATTCGGAGAAAGAAGAAAGACCATAACATGGAGAAAAAAAAAAACAAACCATAACATGGAAAAAAAAAGAAAAAAAATTTTCTTAGCGTTTATGGTTTTTCTCCTTTTTACTTTTTATTTTATTAAAATAGTTTTTTATTGGTAAGATTTGAAACGAGAAATTTGCGACTTTTGGATCGGAAAACGTTTCTACCGAACTCGTCGAAATATATAACATATATATCGAAATATATCGAAATATATCGAAATATATAACACGTCTAACGTTTTATCTGACTTCAGGAAAAGATAATATAAACTCAGCATCAGATAAGATAATATTAACATTATTTCCTATCTACTCGCCTCATTTCTTCTGATCGACAAGATAGAGCCCGGCTTTTAGCAAAAATTGGACACCTAGAAACTGTATCGTACAAATCATATCGAAATCTTCCACTTATTCAATTCAATTCTTTATTCTAGGAGTCATGTACGCATATAAAAGCATGGCAACGGATGACTGCCACGGAT